>CM033408.1:12766717-13966717 GCA_019426215.1 Buddleja alternifolia | reverse complement strand
TAGTTATGTTAAAACGCAAATATGTAACCGTTGACAATTATTATATTGTAGTATAGAACAAAACTCTATTTAAAATTTAATGAGGATATTGTGAAATATATGGCCAAAATCATTTTTATGCTGATGGAACATCGAGGATGTATAATGTTTCTTACTCTCAGATATGCTTAGCATATTTTTTTGTAATTATTAGCTAATTTCACAATTAATTACCTTTAAATACACCTTAATTGTCGGGAAAAAACCTGCTGTTTAAGAAATTACACTTAGTATACTAGATCTGTTATTTCAAAGCAGTATCATCTTGTATTTCATAACATAATTGCACGCCAAATATATATATATTACGTTTCATCTTTATATTTTTGAAAATATATTATACACTTGTTGCATGAGTAAATCAAAATACGAAAGGAGACAGCGTTTTACGATGAAAGATCCAAATACTTTGTCACCAAGGTACAGTACCAGGTTGCTAAAGAAGTGAAAGGAATAATGAAATGCTTGATATCCATCCCCATCTCCTCTGGTGTTTTATTTTGTATTTTATTCTTTTAAATGCATATTACTATAAATAAATGTACAAAATGTTCATTAAATATACAAATTACATAAGCATAAAAAATGAAATACAAAATAAAGCAATCATTATAAAATAAAAGATCTAATATGCTACACGTGACGTTCCCATCATCTGTGTACTATTGAAACACGGGCATGGTTATCATCAATGTCATGCTCATTCACGGGTTATATGTATAATCTAGAATGTGACAAGCATAAAAGCAGACATATATAGACAAAATCAACAGCAAACATATATCCCACCCACATACATATATAGCGCGTGACACACATCCAGAAAAGTTAAGTAAGGCATGCATATATGATGATGGTGATACCTGGTTGCACTGTGGTGCGCCGCAGCCGACAGGCTTGAAAGTGGTGGACTTGGCGGGAGTAAAAGTGGCGGCGGTGGAGCAGCCGACACAGGCGGTGCATGGAATCCAGGCGGCGTCGTTGCTGGTATCGACGGCCATAAGCAAGGTCTGAGCTGGGGTTCCTATCTTGGCCTTGACAATATAGGTTGGGTTCTGAGTAACCGCCCTGCCGGAGGCTATCGGCACGATGGAGCGGGGGGCGACAAGGCTGGACAAGTATTGGAGCCTGGCTTTGTCATTGGACTGCATTTGGAGGACAGAGTCTTGCCATGAGAGTGGTGTTTTGGGCCTGAATGGGGAGCAGGGGCTGTTTACATGGATTACTTGGACAAGGTTTGAGCCGCCCTGGTCATGTACTGTATCATCACAGCCTGCAGTGGTGGTGTGCAGATCAAATGATGAGAAGAAGAGGATGGCCAATGAGACGAAGAGAAGAGTAGTCATGGGGCAATTAACTAAGGAAGTGGGAATCAAGTGTGTTTCCCTTCTTTTCTTGTGTTTTTGGAATGGTGCAGTGTGAGTGTGGGTTGAATGGTTATTTATAGTTGGAATTGTGCTTGTTGAGTTGAGAGTGTGTGTGTGTGACTGTTTTTTCTCTTCCTTCTTTTTTAGGCGTCGGTGCTTAGTTAGATCTGGATCCTATATTTCAAATGGTTTTTCATCTTTTATTTAATTTATTTGTGCGTGTTCTTTGTACAAATCTCTTTTTTAAAAATATAAGAGAGGTAAGTTTTATTAACTTGACAATTGACATGCATAAAATTAATTGGAATAAATGATCCAATGTGATCAGTACTAGTGTCATGTTTCATCTTATATTTCCTATCGTACGCAAACCATATCAAATCTATATACTGTGTCAACTGTACATTCCAAAGAATTTTATGCATTTAATATAAAATATAATATGAAACACGAAGATTGGATAAGAGGATCAAAATTAGTTCCATAAGCACATTTAGGACCCTCTATCCAATTTCATAATTCATCATCAAAGTTCTCTGTTACCCAACCTATTACACTTAAAATTATACGCATAGATATGTGATAAGTATATATATATATATATATGTGATTATAATTTAGAGAAAAAAATTATATTATAAAGAAAAGATTAAATAAAATTTCTCTCCTCACATCTTAATCACCAGTATGATATACACATATTCTCACATTTGTGCGTGTAATAAAAATCGTGTATGATTGTCTAACAAAAGATTTGAATTATCGTTTTATATACTCCACATTAGCTGAAGTGTATATGATCTACGTTAAGTAACATCAAAGGAAACTTCTTGCTTAGTAGCAGGTACGTATTTCTAAAATAAAAACATGAAATTAAAATATGACACAAATTTTTTGATGGTGGAGTATGGAGGTAAGTGAGAAACTTTTTGGGTACATTGAATAAGTGGTGACATGTTGTATAGGGTTTTTTGATACGAGTAATACTATGGTGCATCGGGCGTGTTGCTCCCAGTGCATGGGGTGGGGTGGAGTGGGGTGGTTTTCATCACTATGGTGCACAGCTATCGGTGCACATAGTATTTTCCTCTTTGATACCAGCTGTATTCCATTTCCATTTGTTTGTATGATATGATTGCATCTCAATGTGCTCTCATGCCTTTGGTCCATTCTCGAGTGAGAAGCGATATTAATTTTTAAGTTGTTATACTTTTATTATTACTGTTAATAAATATTTTGTTGTCATTTTGCTTATGTATTAGTGACATGGAGAATGTAGATTTGGAAATGTGGGATATTGACATAAAACAAAAAAACAAGATTATTGTCTAATTATGTATGAGAATCCGAGCCCATGTATGGCAGGTGCTCTAAGAGAACACTGAATATGTATATCTCTAAGTTAGAATGGGCAAGTGGGGCTACAGTTTAATATATTTCTTCAAATATTACTACCACACTACTATTCAATTATGTTAATATTCTTCATCGCATTTTATTATATATTATGAGTTCGACAAAATTTAATATCTTTTGGTGCATTTGAAAAATGTCAGATTCTTTCATAGAAATTGTGAAGCAATGGTAAAGTCAGAATTTTTTTTTTTAAAATAAAAAAGTCGAAAGTTCATCAAAACTCGATCTTTTCCACAATTCTTTTGTGCACGCATTGTTTTCCATCTTACATTATCGTGTTTTTTTTTCTTCTTATAAACTATTCCTACGTAATAAATATTTCTGTAGTTATTAATTTACCAAGAAAAAACTAGCAAACTTCTAAGGGAAAAAAATGATTGATAAGGACATAAATGTTGACGGTAAACTATCATAGTGCCTTTTTCAGATAAAAACAATGTTAGATATTATTATTACTCTCCTAATTAGATTAATATTATTATTGCTTTCCTAGTTAGACTACTATCCTTATTACCTTATTTATAGTTTAGGGTTTTCTTGTATTCTCTGTCTCTTGTAACTCTATAAATATGTTACTCAATAATACAAGTTTCCTACGGGATTTTCTCTAATCTAACATGGTATCAGAGCCATGATATCAACGATCTCTAGATTCCGCCATCCTCAAGTTGCCGACCCCGTCCGGCGCACCTTATCTAGTTTAGTTTAGTTTAGGGTAGTTTTTTTTTTCTTTATCTTTATTTATGTTGTCGCCGCTCACCCTTGGAAAAACAAGGACTTGGAGTCGCCGCCTTATTTAATGGTTTTCAGACGAAACTGCTCCACATTGAGAAGCGTCTTCGTCGAACCGCCGCCTTATTTAATGATTTCCAGACCACCTTGAGAAAAATATTCGTCAAAATCTCTTTACTAAGCATTCTTTATGCCCAGACTGTCGTAACATCTTTTCTCAGTTTTTAGTTCAATCTCAATGTTCAAGACTTTCACATTTCGACTGCGGGGGAGTGTTAGATATTATTATTACTCTCCTAATTAGATTAGTATTATTATTGCTTTCCTAGTTAGACTAGTATCCTTATTACCTTATTTATCTTTTACCTTCTTTATAGTTTAGGGTTTTCTTGTATTCTCTGTCTCTTGTAACTCTATAAATATGTTACTCAATAATACAAGTTCCCTACGGGGTTTTCTCTAATCTAACAATTTTCAGTATGGCATGAAATTTCGATCGAAATCTCAAAAATTTGGGATTTACACTGTTCAAAACGAAATCTCATTTCAAATCGATTTCACAGGATTTTATAGCTGTAAAATCCACAAATCAAAATTTATCTGGAACCCGAAATTTTTGAAATTTTAAAAGTAAATAAATAATATTTTGTTTACTTTTATTTAATTAAAGTATTTTATATATACTAATAGTATTTAAAAATGATTATTATATACTTACCCAATAATATCTAATTCCTCTTTCTTTCTTTCTTTTTTTTTTTGGCTTAGACCATCGCCAGCCTAGCGCTATTTTGCGTTGGAGATGCCTGAATTGGCGTCGGTTGGCACTTCAATCCATGCCAATTCCAACACCAGAATTGGCACATTGTACAGTAGCACGCCAAATTTGGTTTGGCGTGCCACTGTAGCTTGTGCCAATTTTGGTACAAGCCATTATAATTTTTTTTAATTTTTAGTTTAGTTTGTTTTGTTCTTTTATAATATAATCTTTAAATGTTAAGGAAGTAACAATTATATCCTATGAATATTATTTTTTTATTCAACGTAATGTTCGTTTTGTATGTATTTTTTTATCAAATAGTAAACTCAATCTTTCTATTATGTAAATTTATAATTATGTTTTTATTATTAAATATTATTAAATAACAAAATATATTTTAATTATTTTTGTAACCATTTCGACTTTTACTATATAACATAAATTGTTGTTTAATTAATTTAATGAAATACCAAGTATAGATTTAAAATAATTATATAATTATTTTTAAATAATAAAATATATTTTAATTGTGAATTTCATTATTTATATTATATAATAAAATAAACATATATTGGATGAATATGTAAATACTTAAAGTTTGGGTAATGTTTGTGAAATATTTATTTTGATGTTATAAAAAGAGTTGTGGGTTGAAGTGAATTTACTGCAAAATAATAAAATGGTGCGAAAGCTGCACTATTTTTGTGTTTATGGGTTGGAGATGCCCTTAGTCACTGCATGATCCAAATCCGGAAGAGCATCACCATTATATTTATTCTTAAATGAAAATAGTAGCAATTTTCAATATAATGTTGATCAATGCCAGAATATTTTCAACATTTATCTAATAAGTTGTATTCGCAGTACGAAAATAGAGACGTGAGACACTAGTAATAGAAATTTTGATCCTCCTACAAACTCTAGTGATTTTGAATTATAGTAATCAATATTGTATGTGTTGTCTTAATGAAAAAAATATGACATTTAGTGAATACATTAATATCCAATCTTATTCATTCATTATTATATACTTCGCAGAAGACTTTAATCATAGTCTTTAATAAAAACCACCATATATACAACTATTTTACATATTTATTTTTATTTTAAATACGTAAATTGAAAATATCAAAATTTTCATTTAAAATTTCTAATTACCTTTAAATTTGCATAAGTTCTCTCAAACTGAATGAATTTTGACAAAATTTTTGTACATTTACTATTTTGAAGTCTACATTAACGTACGATACCAAAATCTAATATCTTGATCGGAAAATATCCTCAAATTCAAGCTAGTGTTAATCGAAAAGCAAATCTACTTTGTGGGCTGTGACCCCTTTCTTTGTCAGTATATATGTTTCTTAGTATACTCCCCATTCCAAAAAAAAAAAAGGGTTCAAATATTGGTACAGATGTTGATTTTAAGAACATAAGTTTATTAAAATTTTGATGGAACTCAAGAATTTTTATTTCGATTTTAGAAACATTATCAAAATTAGTTGGAAGTTTTACCTGAAACTTTGGATCTTTTTTAGTTGATAAAAGATTGCATCTGTCATAATAAAATATTGTATATGTGATGTACTTATAGTCAGTTTCTTTCTTCTTTTTTTTTTGGTAGAGAAAATAGGTAGGGTATAGTGAGTTTCTTAATACGAATAATATTTCGTGGAAAATATTTAAAAAAACTAGAATAAGTAAGTTTTGACAATAAAGTAATGATTTCATAACATTTTATAAGAAAATAAAATGATTTCATAACATTTTATAAAAAAATAAAACACATATAATTTACCCAAAACACTTCATTGAGAATTTTATGTCATTTTTAGGACGATTAGTATTACGTAATGTTATTAAACTCGAACTGGATCAGTTGGTCCGACCGATTAAACTGGGAACCGGTCATGTGTTTGGTTCAGTCACATGATGAAACCGGACCATTATCGACCCACCTCGAACCAGTTGAAATTGGGTCACGGTTTTAAAATTTTGTTATTTTTTAAGACTAAATATAAACGAGTACACCTTGATTTGAAGCATACACCTCAAATTAAGTTATTGAGGTAGTTATCACGAGACCAAGTGATGCATGTTGTATGTTTCATCTCTTGTCTATAGATAATATCTTTTTCTTAGTTTACTTTTTCGATCGAATTTTTTTGAGTAAATAAATTTGTATAATTTATTTATACCACACTATAAATTATTGCATGTAGAGATTCATTTCCATTATTACTTGCGAATTGTTTGAATTGAATATTTTAAAATAAAAAAAGTACAGTAGTCTCGAAATCTTTGTAGTATATATAAAGTACAAAAGTTGAGTATGAAATATTTTATTGGATATAGTGACCTCCTGAATTTCTTAAACTTAAATGCGCAAATAACGTTATAGATATACTTATTTTAATATAAGAATATGTATATATATAATAACTATATTTATTAGGTTAAAATACATAGTTCATTTCAAATGTATGATATTGATAGTCATCGATTTCATTTCTTTATAATATATCTATGTGTATATTATATATAGTACGTAATAATACTTCTATAGTATATATACATGCTTGTTTATATAGTCTAGGTCAACCTACTGTTTTAGACTGGTCAAACCAGTGTTCCAACTGGCTTTCCGGTTTGATTACCTACCTCTAATTTTATGATGCTAATAGATACTTTATGTTTTCACCTATAATTAGTTGTTACACCTAAGATAATTCCTATTTATTTATTTAGTATATAGTATGTAATTTTAAATAATATGTTACCATAATAAAGAATCCCTCGGATCGATGGAGTATCGTTTTCAATTATTTTAAATAAGAATATCATTACATGTTACTTATTCAAAATGTTTTAAATAAGTATGATTGACTCTCAATATCTAAAGAAGTCCCAACCCATGTTCCGACATTGATAGATGCATTTTTCTTTATCATGATGTAACAAAATCTAGATTCTATGTCTTAAAATGAAAATAGTTTTTTTTTTTCCAAAACTACTCTCTAATTTGAATTAAACAAGTATATAGGTTGAAAAAATCTTTATTAAATCTATTAATTAAACCATTATGTCGTTATTAAGTTAGTAAATACAGGTATAATTTCATTAGTCAGTTATCATTATGTACATATTTTTCAAATATAATAATTTTTCTTAATATTCACATCTCATTAAAATTTTGGTTGAAAAAATCGAAGAATTGGATGTTTTGGTGAAATTTCAAAAAAATCCCGAGATCTTGACAGAAAATTCTGTAAAATCAAACTACAGTGAAATTTCAAGACCCCATAACATCTAAAACTCGGTTCAAAAATCTCAACATGTCATTTGAAATTTATAACACCATGATTCCACATCTGATATTGCACCGGATACAATTTTATCTAAATATGGCAAAATTTTATTTTTAGTCCCCAATTATACACCGATTCCAATTCTAATATGATCCCTCAATTACACCACTCATAAAATGCAGTCCTTAAACTACCACATCATCTTCAAATGTGGTCCTTCCGTCTGATTTTTCATCAAATTGTTAACTGTTGGGGTTAACTAAAATGTTAAAAATTATATTTTGCACCCCAAAAGCATAAATTTTGATAATTTCTACCTCAGAAAAGACTAACTAACAAATTTCATCCTTTTAACATAATTTTTCAAAATTTAAGACATAATTAGCAATTTACCATTATGGTGTGATGATTTTTGCCTTGATTTAGAAGCAGTTATATGCAATTTGAAATACGGATTACCAACTAAATATAATTACCAAAACATTTTTCTTTCACCTTAACATCTTATTTTTTGCATTTTGTTGTTTCGAATACTGTAGTAAAGCCGTAGATATAGATGAGAAGTGAATTGTGATGTCATTTGTGAATAAAATTATGATTAAATGGTGAAATTTGTCAATTACTCTTTTTTGGGGGTGGAAAGTGTCAAAAGTTATATTTCTGGGGAGTAAAATCTAATTTTGGACATGTCAAGTAACACCAACAGTTACCAATTTGACGGAAAATTAGACGGAGGGACCACATTTGATGAAAATATGATAGTTTAAGGACTACATTTTAGCGGTGTAACTGAGGGACCAAAATCGAATTCGACGTATAATTGGGAAGTCAAAAATGAAAATTTCCCTAAATATAAACACAGAGAAGGCAAACAAAATAGACAGCCCCAGTGAGGTCAAGCTCAGCCCTGAGCAGTCTAAGGGGGCCAACCTCCTTACTGCGCACTTTGGCGAATAGTGATGACTTACAATGAGGAACTTCAGAGGTTGCATGTGATTCCTCCAATTATGGATAGGACATTACATATTGTGGTGTGACTCGAGATAATTTTAAAAAAAATGGTAACTGTGATTAGTGTGCAGTTTTGTTTCTTATATCCCATGAGTATAACAATAATCATCCGGCTTATTTGTATCCACCTCCACTGAGGTATTGGGTTTCTTATATCCCATGAGTATAACAATATTCATTTGGGTTATTTGCATTCACCTCCCCTGAGGTATTGTCCTTCGTCAAGAAATCCCTCTTATATTTTAAAATTTGGTATCCACATCTCTATATATATTACCCTTAATTTATTTTTTTCTTATTTTCTATGTCGCATTCCTTCTTTTTTTTCCTTATTAAATAGAAAAAATAATAAACATAGATTAATCTCATGACAGTTTTACATAATAATTCTAATAATTTTTTTGATTTAAAATATGTATAACAAATAATATATTAAACTTATTTTAAATAAACTTAAATATTTTTTTTCAATTTCCTTTAAGGGTGTTCTTGAATTATATTTTTAATATTTCAAAAAAGTTTTTATAAAGTAGTTGCTCTTTATCTTTTATAAACAATAAAAAGTTTGTTTTTATAGATTTACATTATTGCTTATTGCACTAAACAAAAATAAAAAAATTGATAGAGTAATATCATTTTAATTCCATACTCCGTCTTCTTCTCTTTTTTATTCTTCGTTTTTGTTCTAAGTGGAAAGAAGACTAATAAGAAATATAAAGAAAAATTTAACATTCACTGGGGAAAAAATATTATACTTTGAAATATCTAACATAACGGTGAAAATAAACAATGAGATGCCTAAATTATCAAATAATATGTAGACCTCTTTAGTTCCTACTCAAAAGTAATCTATGGGCCCTTAAGTAAATAGATTAAAATGAAATAGCTCTTTCGATTTTTAAATTATTGTTTATTGCAATAGTCAATAATACAAATGATAGTGTTATATGCCCGACGAACCATTGTTTAGGCTCTGCCATCTTAAATGTAAAACACTATAACAGTCTTGTTTTAAATATATTGAATGTTATTTTATGGTATGCTTCTTTATTGTTGATTACTTATGTTAGTATAGATAAAGATCCTATGGATTACATATGGTTAGGGGAGCGGTCAGGATACCTATGGAACACTCTCAAAGACCGTAATCCTAAATCATGTTCCAAGTCATAGAGGCTGTGAGATGTGGGATATTACTTGCCTCGTTAAGACTTGTTCGTGTGTGTAACTCTTTCTTAGAGATTAACGTGTTCCATTGTCAATGGCAGGCGAGTCAATACATACACGAAGTTTCATACTTTGGGGAAGTATGGGATTGAACAACCCCGCTAAGGATTCCTTGTTGGTGCTGTAGAACATGGAATACTTGGGTTTCATAGTGTGAGATTGATCCTTAAACCTGAGGTGTCATTGGAAAGGGTACTATCCACTATGCTTTGATATGCATGTGCACTCCAGGAGAGTCATACGGCGTGTATGTTGGGTATAGTCTGATAGTACAGCGGAAAAAGTGACAGTCATCAAGGAATTCATCCAGGGTCATAAGTACCCAGGATTTCCAACGTTGTTGCGAGAATCCAAATGATCGATAAAAGCCTTTGATTAATGCATTTGTCTTATAAGCGGGATTAATGGTCCTGACTTAGAAGACTAGATTAGATGTCACAACACAGTCATAGTCTCTAAGGTTTTCATGGTTCGACCGTCGCCATACCCTAGATCATAGACAGGAAACTGATGAAGGGATTTGACTGACATCACGATCGTAACTTGGATAGGTTTGCTTTTCATCGTTAGCATCTAGGAAGTTGTGGCAATGTTGCTAGACATCGATCCATAGCTGATAGGTGCCTTGGGTTAATTTGGTCAAGTTAATCCAAGTTCTAGATTAATTATTGTGAATAATTAATCTAGCTTATAGGAGGACTTATTGCTAGCTAGTTAATGAGCCTGAGGAGTCACATACTAACTTAGTGTAGTATCTATTGGCTAGTTAATTCTTGGTGAATTACTGGAGAGATTAATTAAATGAATTTAATTAATAGAGAAGTTGAATTTATTATGTGATATTAATTAATGGCCTTATAATGTAATATTAGATTATTAAATTGGGAAAGATTAATTAATTAATTGATGAAAGAAAATATATATATATATATATATATATATTTATATATAAATAGTACACGTGCACGCGTGAATGTGTATGTGGAAATTGGTGGAAAGATTTTATCTTGTTCACCAAGTTTATATAAATAGTACACGTGCACGCGTGAATGTGTATGTGGAAATTGGTGGAAAGATTTTATCTTGTTCACCAAGTTTATATGTGTGCGTGTATATATATATATATATATCTTATAATATATTTAGTAGGATCTTTTAATTGGTTAAGTTTGACAAATTAAAAAGGAGAGATCTTATAATATATTATTGAAGATATTGGATAGATATGGTATATTTGAGACGATCTCAAATATATGAAAATATCTAGTTAGTTGGAAAAGTGTCTAACTAATTAAGGAAGAGAATAAAAGAGAAATGAAACAAATTATGTATATACATATATGTGGATATACACGCTTACCTCATGAGGAGAGAGGGGTGTGTATATGTGTATGTGTGTTCACATTGGTGGACTCTATATATACATGTATTCCATCTTCTGAAAAGATAACGAACAAATTCAAATCCTCACAAGTATTTTCTCTTTAGTTCTTCCCTCTTCTTCTTTCTTCCAATTCTTCCAACTCATGAGTTGAGTACGAAGAACACTAAATAAATTCCTACCCTTTTGCTCACGAGCCAAAATTCGATATTCTCTTTGCTAGCACTGGTGGAGATAATCGAGGGTACAAGCTAAGGTATGGATACATCTTTGAAGCGTCACACCTGGGGCGCTAGAGCAAATCCAATCGGAGAGGTGTAGCAGAGAGTTGCTTAAAAAGACAATGCTGATTAAGTTCTTCAAGCGGTAAACACGAGAAAACTCACTTTTAGTTAGTTTTTTGAATCCGATAGTACCATGTTTACCTAGCCCTAATTTGGGAATGCCGGATTTTTATTTAAATCCATGTTTTTCGCTACGCCGGTTTCCCTGGGGCTCCACCGATTCAAGCAGTGGTATCAGAGCCAAGGTTTGGACATGACTCGGATTTTTTTCATGTTTATATGCTTTAAATCTATTTTATTTCATATTAGAATTGGGTGGATTTTCTGTTAAATTTTTGGATACATTGATTGGAATTAATCTGAAAATCGAAGGGCTGCGTTTTTGTGATTTTGGAATTAAAAAAAAAGAAAAGGTAAGGGGGTCGCCGTTGTTGGGAAAAAATTGCATAAAATCAAATAATACAGCGGAAGAATATATTTAAATCCCAGTGGCTCATCTCTATTTCTCGTATTTAAATTCAATTATCATTCGCGCGTATGTTGAATTCTGAACCAGCTGTGCAATCCCTTCTTGAACAGCAAATCCGTCGCTGTCTCTGAATTGCCACGCCGGAGTCAAAAACAAAAATCTTCTTCTTCTTCTCTTGAGGGAGACGGCTAGTGAGTGAGAGAGAGAGAGAGAGAGAGAGAGAGAGAGAGAGAGAGAGGATGAAGTGTTTTTACTTGGAGAGAAAGTTTGTGTTAATTCACTCAGGTTAATTTTCTCTAAGTAGTATATTTATACTACAATGAAACAATAACCTAGGCTAAATTACCCCATATGGACTCCCACTTTATAGCTTTTAAAGCCATCGGGCTTTAGCTCTATTATGCTTATTTAATTAATTAAATAATTAATATTATTTATCCAATAAATAAATTAATTAAATAATCAATTAAATCCATGTTAATTTTATAATTAAATTCCTCTAAGGAATTAATTAATTCATTAACTTAATTAATTAATAAAATCATCTAATGATTAATTAATTAATCTCGATATCCAATACCGAAAATTCTCTCAAGTCTTTTCCATGATTTTCCTTTTGCACTTCCTTTAAGAGCAACTCTTTAGGTTCGTCTCAAAAGGCAATTAGGAGGAAACTAAAAGGATGTGGGTAACACCTAGCCAGTCACGTGGCTCACATCGTATCCCAATTGAGACCGAATGGATAGGATCATTCCAAACTTTTTATTCTTATATCCCAGTCAAGTGAGAGTCATGGTTTTAGTCAAACTCACATGACTTGACCATATGCTTAGCTCATAATGAGTCGAGGTCATTTTATGCTTTGGCCAAAGACTTTTAACCTCACTCATTCATGACTGTATAGGATATTTAGCTCCTTCACTTATGAGAGAATAAATCCCATTTTGCTAATCAGTTAACAATGCTACTTGCCCATCAAGTCGCACTTCGAGGTTGATCCCACCAAAGGGTGATTTGGATCTAACTACTCTAATGACAGACTTGATGCCACAAGTACATCTTCAACTCGATTCCTCAGGTCTAAGGTTCACGCGTACCTATCACAACTTATTAGTTTCATCATTGATTGGCAGTGAGTGAATACCCATGTGATGAAACTGATGCGAGCCGTGTTCGAACATATCAGTCCAACTCATACGTCCATGACATAAGTTCCCACTATCATTCCCATAGTGTTGATGAAAGTTAGTGGGAGAGCCATAAGCTTTTTGGTACTCTGTGTTGATGACATTCTTCTCATTGGAAATGATGTAGGAATGTTGCAATCAACGAAGGGTTGGTTGTCGATCCAATTTTCAATGAAAGATATGGGAGAAGCATCCTATGTTCTTGGCATGAGAATACACAGAGACAGGGAAAATAGGGGACTCCCCAATCTAAGTACATAGAGCGAATTTTGAAAAGATTCAATACGGATGATTCCAAGAAAGGATTGATTCCGGCGAGACATGGAATCTCTCTTTCCAAGTCAATGTACCCTAAGACGCCCGAGGAAAGAGAGAAAATGTCAATCGTTCTCTATACCTCGGCTATAGGTAGCATTATGTATGCAATGCTATGTATTAGACCGGATATGGCTTATGCACTTAGCGTGACGAGCTGTTTCCAGTCGAATCCAGGGGAGGACCATTGGAGCGCTGTGAAAGAAATCTTAAAGTATTTGAGGCGTACTCAAGATCTCTTTCTGGTATATGGCGGAGGGAAATTGAATTGGAGTCTTAATCGGACTCTAGTTTTCAGTCGAACATAGATGATCTTAAATTGATATCAGGATATATGTTTATACTCAATGGAGGAGCTGTAATTTGGAAGAGCTCCATGCAGGAGATGACGGCTGACTCCACCACTCTAGCTGAGTATATAGTTGCTGCTGAAGCGGCGAAGGAAGCTATTTAGATGAGGAACTTTGTCCATGAATTGGAGGTAGTTTCCCTCCATTACTAATCCGGTGCTTATATCCTGTGATAATAATGGAACCATAGCTCTGTCAAAAGACCCTAGATCTTGTTGGGATCGGTACAACCCTGGGGATGCCGACACAGCGGAAAATACAGATATAAAAATGAAAAGCGACATGCCCAAATTAGGGCTAGTTTCACATGGTACCATCGGATTCAAAACTATCCTAAAAGATGGTTTTCTCGTGTTTAACTCTCAAAGAACTTAAAGCAGCAACATATTTTCAAGCTACGCCCTACTACATCTCTTCGAATTGGATTTGCGGTAGCGCCCCAACTGTTGCACCTCTGAATTTATCCACACCTTAGCTCGTACCCTCGATTATTTCCACATGTGGTAGCCAAGAGAATATTGAATTTTGGCTTTTTGAGGAAATAGGGTTAGGAATTTGTTTAGTGTTCTTCGTACTCAACACATGAGTTGGAAGAATTCTTGTGAAAGAAAAAGGAGGCGAGAATAATAGAAAAAGGACTTGTATTGATTTTCAATTAATCCTTCATTATTTTGAAAGAGGTGGAATATGCACATATATATAGAGTCCAGACTTGTGGAAACTCACACATACACACATGCCATTTACCTTAAAGAATAGGGGCGTGCGTGTGTAATATATAATGTATACATTCCTTTTTCTTTTTTCCTTTATTCCCTTTTCTCAATTAGTTGGACTCCTTCCAACTAATTAGATATTCCCATGTCTATCCAATATCCTAATATATATCTTATAAGATCTTTCTTTTTAATTAGTTACCTTAACCAATTAAAAGATCTTACCAAATATATTTATAAGATATTAATATATATATATATATATAAACTTGGTGAGCAAGATAAATTTTTCCACCAAATTTCCACACACATACATATACACGCACACATGCGCACACACATATATATAATTTATTTTTCTTTCTTTTATTAATTAATTAGTCCTTCCCATTTTAATAATTCAATATTAAATTATAGAACAATTAATTAATACCATATATTAAATTCCTTTTTTCTTGATAAATTAAATCCAATTAATTAAGTCCTCAACTAATTCACAAAGAATTAACTAGCCAATAGGTACTACACTAAGTTATGTGTATGACCCCTCAGGCTTATTGATAAGCTAGCAACAAGTCCTCCCATACGCCACATTAATTATTCTCAATAATTAACTAGACCTTGGATTAATTTCACCAAATTAATCCAAGGCACTTATTGGTCGTGGTTCGATGTCTAGCAACGTCGCCATGACTTTCTAGAAGTCAACGATGAAAAACAAACCTATCAAAGTTACGATCGTCATGTGAGTAGAATCCCTTTATCAGTTTCCCGTCTATGGTCTAGGATATAGCGAAGGTTGAACCCTAATAACCTTAGAAAACTATGACTGTGTTGTGACATCTAATGATCCAGTCTTCTAAGCCAGGACCACCAATCCCTCTTAGCAGACAAATGCTTTGATCAAAGACTTTATCGATCATTTAGATTCTCGCAACAACAAAGAAAATATCGGGTACTCGTGACCTTAGATGAATCCCTCGACGACTGCCACTTGTTCTACTGTATTACCAGACTATAAAGAATATAGACACCATATGACTCTCCTGGAGTGCACGTGCATATCAAAGTATAGTGGGTAATACCCTTTCCCAATGACATCTCAGGTCGAAGGACTAATCTCACACTATGAAATCCATGGACTCCATGTTCCACAGAACCAACTAGAAGTCCTTAGCGGGGCCATTCAATTCCATAACAAAAGTATGAATCTTCATACATGTATTACCATATAAGCCATCGACAATGGAACACGTCGACCTTTTTTGAACAAGTCTTGGTGAGGCCAGTGATATCCCACATCTCATAACGTCTGTGACTTGGGAACATTATTTAGGATTATGGTCTTTGAGAGCATTCCATAGGTATCCCAAATGCTCTCCTAACCATATGTAATCCATGAGATCTTTATCTATACTAACATAAGTGATAACAATAAAGAAGCATACCATATAGAAAGATTCAATATATTTAAAACAAGACTGTCATAGTATTTTACATTTAAGATGGCAGAGCCCAAGACAATTGGCTCGCCGGGCACCTAACACTATCAATGTCCCAGTTGCCCTAGAGCCAGTTGCCCTTGTACTTTAGTCCCATCATTTCCAGATGTTTTTCAAATACACTTTGACTCAGAGGTTTGATGAAAACGTCTGCTACGTTTTCAGTCGAGTCGACTCATTCTACTCGAATGTCACCTCTATCCACTATCTCCTCGATGAGATGATTTCGCCTTAGGACGTGTTTGGATCTTTGGTGAGACCTAGGCTCTTTTGACAGAGCTATGGCTCCATTATTATCACAGTACAGAAGTATCGGGTTAGAATGGACGGAACTACCTCCAACTCATGGACAAAGTTCTTCGTCTAAACATCTTTCTTTGCCGCTTCCGCAGCAGCTATATACTCAGCTTCAGTGGTGGAGTCAGCCTTCGTCTCCTTCTTGGAGCTCTTCCAGCTTACAACTCCTTCATTGAGTATAAACACATATCCGAATATCAATTTAAGATCGTCTACATCCGACTGAAAACTAGAGTCTGAATAATACTCTAATTCTAATTTTCCTCCGCCGTATACCAAAAAGATATCTTGAGTACATCTCAAGTACTTTAGGATCGCTTTCACGGCGGTCCAGTGGTCTTCCACTGGATGCGACTGGAATCGGCTTGTCACACAGAGTGCATAAGCCACATCTGGTCTAGTACATATCATAGCATACATAATGCTTCCTATTGCCGAAGCATAGGGAACAATTGACATCTTCTCTCTTTCTTCGGGCATCGTAGGGGACATGGTTTTGGAAAAAGAGATTCCATGTCTTACCGGAAGAAATCCTTTTTTAGAATCTTCCATCTTGAATCTATTCAAGATTCGTTCTATGTACTAAAATTGGGAGAGTCCTAGCAACCTACTTTTCCTTTCTCGGTATATCTTCATACCAAGAACATAGGATGCTTCTCCCATATCTTTCATTGAAATTTGGGTCGACAACCAACCCTTCGTTGATTGTAATATTCCTACATCATTTCCAATGAGAAGAATGTCATCAACGTAGAGTACCAAGACGCTTATGGCTCTCCCACTAACTTTCTTGTACACTCATGGTTCATAACCATTCTTGATGTAGCCATATTCCTTTACAGCTTCGTCAAATCTCAAACTCCAGCTTTGGGAAACTTGTTTAAGGCCATAAATGTATCTTTGTAGCTTGCACACCTTGTGCTCACTCCCACTGGATGTGAAACCCTTCGATTGTTCTAGATGTCCTCATCAATGTTTCCATTGAGGAAAGCCGTTTTCACATCCATCTACCAAATCTCATAATCAAGATAGGCAGTTATAGCCAATAGAATCCTAATTGACTCAGTCATCGCGATTGGCGAATTTTTTTCCTCATAGTCAATTCCTTGCCTTTGAGTATAACCCTTTGCCACTAAGTGAGCCTTGAAGGTGGTAATATTTCCATCTACTCCTAACTTTTGTTTATATTCCCACTTACAACTAATGGCCTTAATGCCCGGTGGTGGGTCTACCAAGGTCCAAACTGTGCTGGAATATATAGATTTAATTTCAGATTCCATTGCTTCAGACCATTTTCCCAAGTCCTTGTCGAATATTGCCTCATCATAGGATCTTGGATTTTCATCTAAGGGGAGGCCCTCTTCTTTGCTTTGCAGCAAGAGACTGTAATACCTCTCAGGTTATCTCAGGATGCTTTCAGGTCTCCTTGGAGGTGGAATTTGTGTACTTATAGTTTGTGATTCACTTTGCCTTTCATACATTGCCAATGGAGTATGTGTTTCTTGAGTTTCCTCAAGTTATATCACTCTATCCATGCTCCCACTGAAGAACTGCTTTTCCAGGAACACAGTGTTCCTTGAAGCAATTACCTTTTGTTCCAAGGTGTGATAGAAATAGTTCCCATAAGACTCCTTAAGGTAACCTTGGATTTTCATCTAAGGGGAGGCCCTCTTCTTTGCTTTGCAGCAAGAGACTGTAATACCTCTCAGGTTATCTCAGGATGCTTTCAGGTCTCCTTGGAGGTGGAATTTGTGTACTTATAGTTTGTGATTCACTTTGCCTTTCATACATTGCCAATGGAGTATGTGTTTCTTGAGTTTCCTCAAGTTATATCACTCTATCCATGCTCCCACTGAAGAACTGCTTTTCCAGGAACACAGTGTTCCTTGAAGCAATTACCTTTTGTTCCAAGGTGTGATAGAAATAGTTCCCATAAGACTCCTTAAGGTAACCCACAAACCTACACAAGATAGATCTCGAATCTAATTTATCTCCCACTAGCTGCTTGACATGAGCAGCACATCCCCATACTCTAAGGTACTCGTATGAGGGTGATTTACTATGCCCCATCTGTTGGTCCCAAGTGGCATACGAAAGGTTCTAGAGGAGGGGAGCGTTTGAATAGACCCTGAAGTCTTTTTCGACTTCAAAAAGTTTCGTATTAAATTGTGGTTGGACGCTTGAAAATGTAGAAGCTTGGCTGAGCGTTTACTCGAAGACTATTTTATAAAGTTAACTTAGACTTCAAGATTTGAATACTATAACCAGTTAGGTTTAAGGTTTCAGTTCTTTAATCAGTGTTAGCACAGCTGAATGATTTTAAAGTCTTAGCGTCACAAAGAAATTCTTTGTTGCTTAGCTTTTAATTGTGTTTTCTTTACAGACTTATGTAATGTTATGATAGTAATGAAATTGACTGTAAAGTAAAGAACACAATATTTGTAAGGTTCGTTGGGTGGTGTAATCCCAACTATATCATTTTTCTCCTCGAACACTCGGAGGCAATCCACTAAAATGATTCTCAAAGAATCACACAGAATCTTCTACAAATTAGAGAGAGATGGATATTGATGACTTGAGCTCCTTGGTCACACAGATTTCATCTCCAAGATACATCTATCCCCTTGCTTCTTTCACCCCAAACAAGTATCCAACTTCGACTTCATACAGATAGCGAGGCTTGGATAGGATTTTGTTTCAGGGTTTGTTTGATTTTGGTAAGTTCAAACAACTTGGAAATATCTCAATAATAGTGTAGGTTTCTTTGAAAAGAATGTTTGAGATATTGGTTGACTGTCTCAGGATTTGAAGAAAAGTAAAGAGAATGTTTGCTTGAATATTCTGGCTTTTCTGAGAGTTTGAGGTTTGAGACTTCAATGCAACAGACTTTGTCTTGTAAGTTTGTACCATGTTAGATCTCACTTTTTGGCTTGTTGCTGAAGTCTATTTATAGACATTCTTGGAAAAAGTGTCTGTTCAACACATGCACAGGCGCGTGTCTCTCTTCCGTAAGTGAACCACTTTTGTCCTTTTTCCTGAAAATTTGCTGCACAAAAGTTGGTGCTGCAGTCTCTGTAAAGTTGACAGTTCAATGGGGTGGCTTCTTCGTGCGTCCTGAAGAGCTTATCACATTTAATGCTCTTATCAATATTTAATGCATTTGAATTAAATGATCTGAGAATATTTGCATTAAACTCCTTCTGGACTTAGAAATAAGTTCAGGTGACATTTGGTCATTAATAGACGCTCAATCACTACTGAATGATTTATGTCCTCAATCAATGCTTGGATACTTAGACGCTTGGAAACTTCATCTTCATTCAGACTTCAGATGCTTGAATCTTCAAACTTAACTGTTGATAAACTCACTCAAAAATTATGAGACGCTCAGTCTAAAAACTACTTAGCCTAACAGTCTAGAATAAAAACAAATAAAGCCTATACAAATCTAACGCTCAAAGCCTATACATGATTTCTAATAAAATCAAACTTACATATTTTAGGGTCTAACAAAAATCCTAATTGTCATCATCAAAACATCTAACAAGAAATTTTCTAACAATTTCCCCTTTTTGATGATGGCAATACTTACTCTTTTATAGTTCAAGAGTTAGACAACCAAAATATAAAAGTTAGCTTTGAATAGATTAGATAAAGTTAGTTAAGGTTAGTTAAGCCTCAACGAGATGTTTTAGTTGAAAAATGCACTTTATTAATATATCAAGTAAAGTACAAGCATTTTACGACTAATCAGAATATAATAAAGTGACAAGAATATAGATAATGCAAAGTAAGAAAGAGTTCTTAATCTCCTCATCGAGCAGTGTGTCTGTTAATCATCTCTGCTTTGATTGCTTCAGAAAGTTGTTTCTCAAGCGCAATCATCGCTGCATGATCTCTGTCTATGATCTCATACTTATAGGTCTGTCTCTTTTGATAAGCTACAAACGCCTATTCCACTCAGATGGGTCGATGCCAATGTGCCTCAGACATATCTTGAACACTTGATTGAACTCTGATTTCTTGTTCTCTTTGGCTATGATCTTCGGATCAATAGGCTCTGGAAGAGGTGCTCGTTCAATGGGTACATCGAACTATTCAAGTCTCGCTTGAGATGTTACTAGCAGATGAGGATCATGCGCTGTTGGAGAAAACCCTGATGTTCTATTGGGTGCTCCAAAAGTAGCTATCTACGATGGGTATCTTTGCTGAAAAACAAGTGAAGGAGGAGGAGGGATTACTTCTTGACGCTTAGGCTGCGGTGGAGGATCTTGAGCTCTTGAACTTGACGCTTTCCTCTTCGCCCCTTTTCTTTTTTCTTTCCCCTTATTGCCATCATTAGCCTTCAAAAAATGTTCTGTTAATAGGCTGACTTGAGTAGCAATCTGAGCCATTGAAGCCTCTAAAGTGTCGATGCGTTTGTCGAAGTGTTTTTTCATGGCCAGTTGATTTGCCCTTGTAGCGTCATTCAATTCTTGAAATTCCTTAAGGTAATCAGCAACTGCCGCTTGAGCTGCACCGTGCATATGAGCAACTTGGGCGCTCATATTTTGAGACTTAATCTTGGCCAAATCAGTTTTGATCCAATGGAGGGCTTCAGCATTCTGAGTGGCATGATCACTCACTTCCTCCAGAACTGATTTCAAAAGTGGACCAAAAGCTTGACCCTAAATAGACGAAACCGCTTGAGAAGCTAGTCGCTTGAATTTAGATTGGAACTTGAGGGATTCAAGGGATGGTTGATGTGCTGGATCAAAAGCTGTGCCTAGCGCTTCGATTGGAAGATCCTCAGCAACATCAGAAACAGCTGTAACAGTAGGAATAGAAGTGTCAAGTTGAACCTCTCATAAGATATAAATAACCATACCTAGAATAATCGTGGGTAAATGTTATGAAGTAAGAATAGTTTCCTAATGCACTGACACTAAGTCCACACACATCTGTGTGAACTAACTCAAGCAAATGCTTAGTGCGTTCCATTTGGCCTCCAAATGGTGACATTGTCACTTTTCCCTTTAGACAAAATTCACAAGTCGGTAGTTCCTCTCCTTCATCAAGCTAGTGGAAACTTGACAACTTGCAAATCCTATCCTTAGATACATGACCAAGTCTAGCATGCCAGATTTGTGCATTAGGTGGATTATCAGATTTATGCTTTCCTTTGTTTATTGGTTGAATTACAAGAGAATTAGTATGCAGGTAAAGATAAAGGTTATTATACATACATGCTCTAATGATCAATTTAGAATCCAAAATTATTGAACAAAAATCATTATTTATTTTAGGGATAATTGCATATCATACCCCTGTGAACATGAAACTTGCACACATCCCCCATGTGTTAAAAAAATAGCTTGAAATAACCCTATATTTTTCAAAATCCTGCACGAAACTCCCAATCCGTGTTAAATCCGCGGAAGGTAGCATTCACGCGCAGTGTATTTGAAGCTGGGTTGGGGTTTCGTGCAGGGTTTTGAAAAATATAGGGGCATTTCAGGCTATTTTTTTAACATAGGGGGGATGTGTGCATGTTTCATATTTCACAAGGGTACAATATGCAATTATCCTTTTATTTTAAAAGAAAAACCTTCTTTGTCCAAAACAAAAACAGAAATCAGGTTCTTAATCAACCCAGGAACCTACTACTATCCTCAAGAACTAAAGTGACGTATCCAACAGCCTTCGCAGCTAAAGATGCTCCATTAGCCATTCTCAAGACCATGTCCCCGTCATCTAGCTCTTTGCTTCTAGACAGCACCTGCAAAACATTGCAAATGTGAGTACCACAACTGGTGTCATAACACCCAAGAAGCATGGTTAATTGACAAATTAAGCACAACAATAAACACACCTTCTTTGTGGCTTTTGAAGGCAACAGGACAATCCTTGCTCAAGTGTTCCATGCCATGGCAATGAGGACAATTCCCTTTTGGCATCTTGTTTCCAAATGCTCTCTCCAACTCATCGACAAGATCCTTGGCTAGTTTTACCTTTCCATATGTCTCAATCATGCACTCAGACATCATAGGCAATATGAAACATCGAACATAAGCCTCATCACCGATTTTGTTTGTCCAGTACTCTAAAGTACAGAGCATGAGTTGCCGGTTTGGGCTAAGGTGGGACTTCCCTTTTGATTATGTAATCAAGATACTTGACCCTGAGATACACATTTAGAGCCAAGCGCCAGTAGGTATAGTTCAAGCCATCAAACTTGTTGCGTTTGAGAATTCATAGACAAGTATAAATGATATCCACGATATTACTGTGTAAAATGCGATAAAGCAAAAACCGATTATTAGCATTTAGTTCTAACATATATTCACATGCGATTAAGGAATTTTAAATATACACGTGTGCTCCCACTATGTTTTCCAAATTTTGTCCCCCCAATAGAAAGAAGACGGGAAATGTTACAATTTCCAGTGGGCTCAAGCGTCAAATGTCCCAACCTCATTCCACGACTCTTGAGACAATGGGAGGTGACATTTGTTGGGAAAAATTGGCATAAAATCAAATAACGCAGTGGAAGAATATATTTAAATCCTAGTGGCTTATCTCTATTTCTCGTATTTAAATTGGGTTTCGAATTCAATTACCGTTCTCGCGTATGTTGAATTCTAAACCAGCTTTGCAATCCCTTCTTGAACAGCAAATCCGTCGCTGTCTCTAAATTTCCACGCCGGAGTCAAAAATGAAAATCTTCTTCTTCTTTTCTTGAGGGAGACGGCTAGAGAGAGAGATGATGGAGTGTTTTTACTTGGAGAGAAAGTTTGTGTTAATTCACTTAGGTTAATTTTCTCTAAGTCGTATATTTATACTACAATTAAAAAATAACCTAGGCTAAATTACCCCCTCATGTGGACGCCCACTTTATGGTTTTTAAAGCCATCGGGCTTTAGCCCTATTATGCTTATTTAATTAATTAAATAATTAATATTATTTATCCAATAAATAAATTAATTAAATAATCAATTAAATCCATGTTAATTTTATAATTAAATTCCTCTAAGGAATTAATTAATTCATTAACTTAATTAATTAATAAAATCATCTAATGACTAATTAATTAATCTCGATATCCAATATCGAAAATTCTCTCAAGTCTTTTCCATAATTTTCCTTTTGCACTTCCTTTAAGCGCGACTCTTTAGGTTCGTCTCAAAAGGCAATTGGGAGGAAAATAAAAGGATGTGAGTAACATCTAGCCAGTCACATGGCTCACATCGTATCCCAATTGAGAACGAATGAATAGGATCATTCCAAACCATATACGCTGTGAATACCGTACGAGTATAAACCTTTTATTCTTATATCCCAATCAAGTGAGAGTCATAGTTTTAGTCAAACTCTCATGACTTGACCATATGCTTAGCTCATAATGAGTCGAGGTCATTTTATACTTTGGCCAAAGACTTTTAACCTCACTCATTCATGACTGCATAGGATATTTAGCTCATCACTTATGAGAGAATAAATCCCATTTTGCTAATCAGTTAACAATGCTACTTGCCCATCAAGTCGCACTTCGAGGTCGATCCCACCAAAGGGTGATTTGGATTTAACTACTCTAATGACAGACTTGATGTCACAAGTACATCTTCAACTTGATTCCTCAGGTCTAAGGTTCACGCGTACCTATCACAACTTATCAGTTTCATCATTGACTGTTAGTGAGTGAATACCCATGTGATGAAACTGATGCGAGCCATGTTCGAACATATTAGTCCAACTTATACGTCCATGACATAAATTCCCACTATCATTCCCATAGTATTCGACTGACACTTTCTCTGTCGAAACTTATATCATGCAAGTCCTCGTTCTGTATTGATGTCCAGTCAAATACTTTCTTAGACTTACGAACCCTATTTAGAGAATAAGGATCAAACCCTTCTAGTGCCACTCTTCCTATCCCATAGGAAGTAGAAGGTTTGCCTTTATTCTCAAGGACTTTAAGTTGTTTATTAACACCTTATAAATGCCCATAAGAAAACAACAAGATAATGCCTTATTTATAA
Source organism: Buddleja alternifolia (assembly GCA_019426215.1). Lineage (NCBI taxonomy): Eukaryota > Viridiplantae > Streptophyta > Magnoliopsida > Lamiales > Scrophulariaceae > Buddleja > Buddleja alternifolia. The sequence continues at coordinate 13,942,338 of CM033408.1, read as the reverse complement.
TAAAAAGATATTGATTAGTTACAAGTTAATGCTCTATAAATCTATCCTCTTTATGGCATTTGAGGGCATACACTGTAACAACATTCGATCAGGCGCGACGGCCCCATCCACATCCAGGTGGTTCTCGAGATGTTTGACCCGTGTGCACTTCTAGTATGACCGCCTGTCTTATAGAAGGCTTAATTGTGAGATTAGTATACTTAACTTGCCACCATTCCATGACTCGTGAGACAATGATGACGAGCCGCGCTATTCCCTCTCATATATAATGGTGGAAGGCACTGGACCTAATCAAGGAGCTCTCGGGCCCCCGATTTATCCATTTAGGGACTTAATATGGTTTAAAGGGGCTTTTCAAAAACAAGGTCTCACACTTGCAAAAACTTATCTTTCTTCGGTGATTATGCAAACCTGCACCACATACAAAACATAAGAAATTAAGCAATCATACATAAAGCGGTAAATGTGATCTTAGTCGAGCCATTGCGTAAACACCCTAAGCCATCAAGGTGTTGACCAATCTAATCTAAGGACCCGGACCCTATACTAAGGTCTTCAAACTTCTCCATGAGCTTGAACGTCTCCATCTTCATTTTCACAAAATTACATTTAAAGAAAACCTTTACCTCTCAATTACAAGAAAAGAAAACATGGCAAGCAGGCCTCAAATCATAACAACGACTAGTCTATGGCTCAACCTGTATCACTACATAATCATATAAACATGCCAACATGAATTAAATATTCACCGTTTTTAATTAATAGTAACATAATTAATTAATGGATCCAAATAATTTCTAAAAATCAATTTTAGAAACCCACATGAAAAAGTCATACCTTTTCAATCAATCTAAAAATAATTTCAAAAACCTAATTTCATTTAATCTCGGAAATTAATAAAATTCATATTTTATTTCAACTTCCAAAATTCAATAAAACCTGTTAGGAAATTTCTTGATTAGATGTTTTGATGATAACAATTAAGATTCTATGTTAGACCCCAAAATATGTAAGTTTGATTTTATTAGAAATTAGGTATAAGCTTTGAGCTGTAAATTTGTAAAAACTTTATTTATTTTCATTTCTATTTTGTTAGGCGTAGACACTCTTAGATTGAGCGTCTGATAATTTCTGAGTGAGCTTATCAGTGGTAAAGGTTGAAGACTCAAGTGTCTGAAGACTGAATAAAGATGAAGTTTCCAAGCGACCAATTATTGAATAGGACCAGAAATCATTCAATAGTGATTGAGCGTCTATCAATGACCAAATGTCACCTGAATTTATTTCTAACTCTAGAAGGAGTTTTAATGCAAATATTCTCAGATCATTAATTGCCAACGGACATTTATTTCAAATGCATTAAATGTTGATAAGAGCATTAATTGTGATAAGCACTCCAGGACATACGGAGAAGCCACCCCATTGGACTGTCAACTATTCAGAGACTGCAACACCAACTTTTGTGCAGCAGATTTTCAGGAAAAAGGATAAAAGTTGTTCACTCGCGGAAGTGAGAGACACGCGCCTGTGATGTGTCAAATGGACACTTTTTCCAAGAATGTCTATAAATAGACTTCAGCAACAAGCCGAAAAGAGAGATCTAACACGGTACAAGATTATAAGCTAAAACTCTGTTGCATTGAAGTCTCAATCCTTAAGCTCTCAGAAAAGCCAGAATATTCAAGCAAACATTCTCTTTGCTTTCCTTCAATTCCTGAGACAGTCAACCAATATCTCAAACCTCTTCATAGAAGAACCTTACATTACTATTGAGATATTCCAAGTTGTTTGAACTATTCCAAAATCAAAAAAACCGTTAGAAAAATCCTATCCAAGCCTCACGATCTGTGTGAAGTCGAAGTTGAATACTTGCAATATTCCTAAGTTGACCGAGTCAAATTATGACTTATGGAAGGTCAAAGCGTTTACCTATTTGTGTTCTTGCGATGATGAAATGTGTGATGTCATTTCAGATGGACCTATTTCGATTTACAAAGTCATCACCAGAGCGCCTGGAGCCACAGAAGCTACTCCAGATGGCTATGTTGAGAAGCCTAAGCAGGAATGGTCCACAGATGAGCGTTAGAGATTTAATCTAGATAATATTGGACGAAACGCTCTATATACTGCCATTGGTGATAACGATAACTTATTCAACAAGGTCAAGTCTTGCAATACAACTAAGGAGATATGGATAAGTTAGCTATAATTTGTGGCGGTTCAGCACAAATCAAGGAAAACAAACTTTCCATCGCCAAGGAAAGATTTAATAGCTTTAAGATGTTGCCCAATGAGACGCTAGAGCAATTGGACATAAGACTTACTGCTCTTATTACATAATTAACATCTTTGGGAATGGACTTACAAAACAGGGAATTGGTGGTCAAGATTTTCAGAAGTCTTCCCAGTAGATTTTTGATGAAAACAACAGCGACGAGAGAATCAAACATGTTGGATATTCTAACTCCAGAAGATGCCTTTTCAGAGCTCAAAGCATTTGAGTTTGAGTTGAATTCAGCTATTGATGTTGTAAGCAGTCCAGTGATTGAGTCTGGAGCGCTCATAGCATCAATCAAGGGTAAATTGGTAACAAGGGAAAGGTTTCGGATATTAGTGAGGATGAGGAACTAGCGCTATTGAACAGATTCAGAAAGTTCCTAAGATATGAAAAGAAAGGAAATAGTCCTAAGCATCAAGGACAGAGTTCATATCAAGCACCTGCTCCAGTACAACAATAGTATCAAGCACCTCAATATTCTGCACCTTCTCTTCAGCGTCGATTCAGTATCAAGCGTCTAATCAACATAATTTATTAGCGCCTGCGGTCTCAAAACCACAAACTGCAAGATGAACAAATGAACAAAAGATGAAAACTAGTCTTTGTTGTAATTGCAGGAAACCAGGGCACTACCAGGTAAATTGCCCTTATCCAAACGTATCTAAGCCCTCAAGGCAGGATTACTTGGATAGAAACCAATTCAGGAGCAACCTTCGTCAATAAGGTTTGCTAGCGGAATTAGAACCATCGCCCGCACATAAAGATTTGGAGTCTTCAGAGGAGAGTAGTGATGATGATGAGCCAGTGGATGACTTAGAACTTATTTATCTCATGGCCAGAGATAATGAAGCGCCCCCTGAGGTACCTAGAGCTAGAGCCGATACATCTGTTTAGGTACATCGATAGTGGGTTGTCAAGGCACTTGACAGGCTCCAAGGATCTCTTGATCAACTATCAAGTTGCCAATTGCCCTTAGGTTGTATTTGGTGATAACTCCAAAGGTAAAACTAAAGGTATAGGTACTGTGCATAGGGGGAACATAATGATTAGTGATGTATACTATGTTGAGGGTCTTAAGCATAAACTGTTAAGCATAAGTCAATTTTGTGATAAAGACTTTAAAGTCAAATTCTCAAGCGACTGTTGCTATATAAACGACGCTAAGACTAAATCTACTAAGTTGAAAAGTAAAAGAACAAACAGTGTGTATCTAGTAGATTGGGGTTCAACAATAGATAACAACCCAACATGCTTTATGGCTGAAAATGAATCTAAAACGGATTGATTATGCATAGAAAAATGAATCACCTTAACTTTAAGACAATCTCTCAGCTTATAAATCTAAATCTTGTAGAGGGATTACCAAAAGGACCATTTAATAAGGATCGCCTTTATGACGCTTGTCAAATGGGAAAACATGTTAAATCATGTTTTAAGAGAAAGCCACATCTATCTACCTCTAGGATATTTGAACTACTTCACATGGATCTATTTGGAACTGTCCAAACGATCAGTGTGAGCAGTAAAAAGTATACTTTGGTGATAGTAGATGATTTCTCTCGATTTACTTGGGTGGAATTTCTTTCATCCAAAGATGAGACATGTGACAAGTAGACAACGCTTATTCGGCAACTTCAAACTTTGAAAAATCTTAAGGTTGCAAGAATAAGGAGCGATCACGGTCAGACACATCATTAGTATTCAGCTCCCAGAACTCCCCAATAGAATGGTGTTGCTGAGCGCCAGAACAGAACGCTCAAGGAAGCCGCTAGGACGATCTTAGCAGAGTCCAAGTTTGCTCCTAGGTTTTGGGCCTAAGCAATCAACACTGCTTGGTACATTCAAAACCGTTGCATGATCAACAAACAGCATGGGAAAACTCCATATGAACTATGGAAGTGACGTAAGCCAAATGTTTCATACTTTCACGTCTTTGGTTCTAAATGCTTTATTCATAATAATGGATCCCAAAGCCTGAAGACATTTGATCCTAAAGTGGTTGGGGGAATCTTTCTAGGCTACGCCAAAAATGGAAAAAATTTTCGCATCCTAAATAAGATCAAATCAAAGGTTGAGGAATCTATTCATGTTGTTTTTGATGATTCTAATGAAGAACCGAGTAAGGTTAATATAAATGATGTAGGAGTTGAAGATTTTTGTCATCAAGCGTCTAAAGTTAATATTGATGATGAAAGTGATGACAATGATGAGATCTTAGTGCCACCTCCTAAGTATACTCGAGATATTATGGACAATCATGTTAGATTTGCTGATGATCATGAAAAGAATGATCATCAAGAGCAAGGTAGAATCTGTTAACTTGAAGCGCCTACACAAGAGGATATTCAAGCGCCTGAGCAAGTGAACCAAGCACCCGTTCAACCTCTTAACCCATTCCAACCAGATAGACTATGGCTGCGTGATCATCCACCAGAGCAGATTATTGGAGATGTTGGAGCGCCTGTTAGGACTAGGGCCACTACATTCAATGAGGCTATGTTCGCAAGCTTTCTATCTCAAATGGAACCTAAGAAAGTGGATGAAGAGTTATGTGATCCTAGTTGGATTGAAGCCATGTAAGAAGAGCTCAATCAGTTTGAGCATAGTAAGGTTTGGATGCTAGTACCAAGGCCAACTCACCGAGTTATTGGAACTAAATGAGTTTATAGAAATAAGATGGATAGAAATGGCATTGTGATAAGAAACAAAGCCAGACTTGTCGCTCAAGGATATTTCCAAGAAGAGGGTATTGATTGTGATGAGCCATATGCTCCTGTCGCCCGTCTTGAAACAATTCGCCTGTTTCTAGCGTATGCAACATTCAACAAGTTTACGTTGTATCAGACGAACGTATAGAGTGCTTTCCTGAATGGTAAACTCCAAGAAGAAGTTTATGTAGAGCAACCACCAAGATTCATCAACAGCCATGGTAAGGGTATGGTCTACAAGCTAGATAAAGCACTTTATGGGCTTAAGCAAGCACCCAGAGCATGGTATGACACTCTTTCTATTTTCCTTATTGGTAAAGACTTTTCAAAAGGCAGCGTTGATACAACGTTATTCAAAATTACCAATGATGAAGATATTCTCTTAGTCCAAATTTATGTTCATGATATTATATTTGGTTTTACTAAAAAGCGTCTGTGTGAATTTTTTTTGAAAATGATGCAAGAACAATTTGAAATGAGCATGATGCGGGAATTAACTTTCTTCTTAGGATTACGAGTTAAACAACTCCCTAATGACATATTTATTAACTAAGCTAAATATACACGAGATATGATTCAGAAATTTGGTATGGAAAATGCATCATCTTCAAGAATTCCAATGAGCCAAACGCTTAAGTTAGATAAAGATGGAAATAGGAAGAAGGTTGATATCACTAACTATAGAGCTAGCATTGGATTACTTCTTTATCTTACTGCTAGTAGACTTGATATTATGTTTCGGTATGCATGTGCGCGCGCTTTGAAGCTGATCCTAAAGAGTCACACTTTATTGCTGCCAAGATAATCCTTAAGTACCTAAAAGGCATACAAAATGTGGGCTTATGGTATCCAAGGGACTCTCCTTTTGAACTAATTGGTTACTCAGATGCAGATTTTCCAGGTTGCAAAATAGACTTAAGAATACCCGTGGTACATGTCAATTTCTAGGTGATAGATTAGTTTCATGGCATAGTAAGAAACAACAATCAATAGCTACCTCTACAGCTGAAGCCGAGTATGTAGCTACAGGAAGTTGTTGTGCACAAGTTTTATGGATGAGGCAACAACTTAGAGATTATGGAATAATCCTAAGTCCAATTCCTATTCATTGTGATAACCAAAGCGCCTTAGCCATGACTCAACCTGTTCTTCATTCCAAAACCAAACATATTGACATTACATACCATTTTCTTCGTGACCATGTTCAAAAGAAAGATATCTCCATGCACTTTATTGGAACTGACAAACAATTGGCAGATATCTTCACCAAAGCTCTCAACGAACAATGCTTTCTCACTTTAAGAAGTGAACTAGGCATGATTGATTTAAATGCTTAATCATTATGCATCATACTTTAATTAGACATATAATTTAGGGGAAATCCACTGTATTTACGTCTAAAAGATTTTTGAAAAGCATTACAAGTTATCAAATTTAGGGGGAACCTTAAAATTGTACTTGAACATATCTGTAAGCGTCAATGATCAAAACTATTTTCATATGCGTAGATCATCAATGCTTATCGTTAACTTCAAGCGTCCACATAAATCTTACAAGTGGTATATGTTAAGCGTTGAACATATTCCCTTCAACACTTAATATAAACTTTTATAAAATTCATGCATAACTTTTTAAATGACTAGTGACGTGATGGATAGACTCAAAGATTAATTTTGATCTTTATTCACACGCTTCGATCACATTAAACTGGCGGGTAAATAAAAAACTTTTCAAAATGACGGTTTAGAGTAAGTACATGTTTATATACGTGTCAGTGTACTATGAGTGTGTGCGTTACACTCTGAAAATTTCAAACGTTTTCAAAATTTTTACTCGGACATCAAATCTTTATATATGGGAGTTACCAAATGTAACTTCCCTCTTTTACTGAAAACTCACGTCCGCAGTTAAAAATATTTATGGCTGAGATTCAATAACTTTACACGTGTCAAAATCCTATTGAGATGAGAGAACACAAGTTTCAAAATTTTTAACTGTGTCATTTAAAATAAATTTTTGCAGAAAAATTATTCACTTTTTACTTAAGCTTTTTGCAAAATTACTCTCTCTCTCAATCTCTTTCAAAGCAAATCTCAGTTCATCTCTTTCAAAACACTCAAATGGCACCTAAGAAATCCGTGAGCCTTGCTGAAGACACCATCAAGGTTACTGATGGCTTTGTGGTGGACTGGAAATTTCTTTATGAACAAAATGAGATCAACATGACGGACATGATGGACTCTGTAGCCAAGGCTGGGCTTCAGACGTTCTTGACTAAGTATTCTTATTTGCTTGCTCCTGAGGTGGATACTTTTTGGAGATTTGCTAAGCTTTCTAAGGACAAGACCTCTATTTCTTGTCTCTTTTCTCTCTCCAAGAAGGGGTCTCCGAAAGAATTCATCCTTTTTGCTACTTCCATTACCAAGAAGTTCAATCTGCCGAATGAGAGTGAGGCATTGGAGTCTATTACTGCTGAACAAATTCAGGAAGCGTGGTCAACAATGAGTGCTTATGATGGTGTACCATACAAGCCACACTTCGAGAAGAAAGAAATACTGCCAAAGTATAGATTGATGGCTGACTTTTGCAGCAAGATTATTGAATGCAGGGTGGGTACCTTCGATAAGGTCAAACCAATGCAGTTTAAGATGATGACGGCCATACTCCTGGATATCAAGATCAATTGGAACGAGTATGTGTTCAGAAGGTTTAGGGATTGTTTGAGCGCAACAAACAAGCCCTATGGCATTATTCTGAGTGATCTGCTGTACAGAGCAAAGTGTGTTTACTCTTCTTGGCTCCCTTTGGCCAAGGCTAAACTGTTGGGGAATAGGATTCTAAAGAATCTCCTCAACCCTCCCAAGGTTGGTGGAGCTGCTAAGGACGGTGAGGAAATTGATGAGAATAAGGAGGACAAGATTCCTTTGAGCAAGCAGAGGAAGTTGGAAGGAATCATAAAGAAATTAGATTTTGTGGAACCAACTGTTGCTCCTCCTGCCCAAATGCTTAAGCTTGTTGAAGGAGTCAACGTGAAGAAGATTTTCAAGCGTTCCAAGACAGGCAAGCGTCAACCTGCCCCTGCTCCTAAAGAGACTGAGACTGTTGAGCCAAGCGCTCAAGAAATTGCTGTGATTGAGACAAGCTCTCAGGGTAAGTTTATTTCTTTCCACAACATTTCTATTCCTACATCTATAGAAGATCCTGCTCTTATAGAGGATAGTTCTTGTGCTACAACTATTATTCCAGTTGCTGCTGAAGCACCAACCGATGTCCATCTGGACATTGATTTAGAAGAAGTAGTGGCCATCAACAAAGATATTGCAACCAGCGTTGCATTGGATGCCGAGGAACCTACATCGGAAGGGGTCCAACCACTACTTTCTTTAGAGGTCATAATTGAGGCACGTTCAGAATGTCAGAGCATTGCTGAGGACATTACAAGACCTAGGCATTTCTTCAAGCTAGATCCACTCAAGATGATTGATCACTCAATCAATTATATGCCACCAGCCGCTGAAGAAGACTTTATTCCCACAGGCTACAATGAAGAACAATATATTGTTGCGGAGAATGAAGTGGCCATGCTCATACAGCGTGATCGTTCTATCTGTGAGATGATATTCAACACAGATTTGACAGACATTGAGTAAGAATATTATATGGCTATTGCCAATGATGAACCGGTGAAGCAGATTCCGACATCAGTATTGATTCATGAGAGGAATTCGGGTGCGAGGACTTCAAGCATTGATAAAGATTTATGATATTTCCTGGATATGGGACATAGCCGACCTTCAGGCTTTGCTCCTAGAAATTACAAGATAAGAGTCTACAAGCATCTTCCCGCGGGTTTCTCAATCCTGAAAAGGAACTCTTGAACAGAGAAGGATACTCACATTTTCCAAAAGTAGCGAAGAGCGCTGCAAATCTGAATCCAGCTAATCCACTTTGCTTATGGAAAAATAAGAGCCCTTACGTTGATGAACATCCAACGTCTTTGACTGATTTGGTTCAAAAGGAAGCTGATGAATACTTTAAGAGCATATGGAATGCCAGCTACCAATCAGATAAGCACCATTTTGAATCTATCAGAGACATTCAACACGAAGGAATTCGGGCCATAGTGCATGCAGGTACAGACTACTGCATGAATGAAGTGAACTGGGTTGAAGCATATATGGGCAATAAGGTTACTTTTCAAGAGTTGGTCAACGCTCCACACCTATTCGGCATAGGCATGCATGACAAAAATGTCAGTTTGCTAAGTATTGCTTGGAGAAGCGTCAACAGCTAGTAGGGCCACTTGAGAAATTACCAAGCGTCAGACAACCAGTAGAGAGCTTTTTGCACCAAGCGTTACAATGACTTACAGACATTCCACTTCAATTTTGTGGCAGCGTCCACAAGCTACTCAAAACCAATTTTTGATTTGAGCATCACTACGAGCCATTATGAAGAGAATTTGCGGCTGATGATGAAGATCATGGCTCCCATTCCTCATTTTGACAAGATCTTCACAGAGAACTTGGACAAGCCCAACAGCTCCAGGATTCGCAACTTCCATGGTTATCCACTCCTACCTACAATCAGAGAGGAAGTAAGCGAACACTATGCATATGTCCTTTCCCTGCTGGAACAAAATCAGGGCATCGCGCGAGCTATTTATCCTTATTTAGAAGAGTACTACAGAATGTCTGTGCCTGAAGCTCATAAATCTCAACGTCTTCCAAAAGATAGGATCATTGGATTTTGCTTGCACTACCGACCAGATATGTTATTTCTGATCCCCAGATCGCAGTCAAGGATTTTTCCAAGGCATGTGCTGGATATCATGGGTCCAATGTATGTCAGGGCCAGAGATAGACCAATCCGCACATTTATTCAAGGATCTTGCCTTACACGTAGAAGAATATACGAATTACTTGCTGGTGCATTAGACTTCTGTGCTAGCAACCCTTTGGCCAGGATGAACTTCCAGTTTACTGACTTTCGCCAAGAGTCATCAGTATCTGCGGAAGTACCTGTGCAGCTTATTGAAGAATCTGAACCAGAATTTGCACTAGAAGTGGAAAGTATTCCAGCGTCCGCCGAGGAACCAGTTCAAGCGTCTCCACTAGAGGTCAATCCTAACGCTTCCGAACCAGATGTTCCAGATGTTGCTGAATTATCGATTGAAGCACGAGGCAGAGCGTTTGATCCAGCACATCAAATCTCCCTTGACTTACTCAAGTACACATCAAAGTTTAAGCGACTGGCTACTCAAGCGGTTACTTCAGATATGAGTCAAACTTTTGGCCACTATTGAAATCGATATTGGAGGAAGTGAGTGATCATGCCACTCAAAATGCTGAAGCCCTCCATTGGATCAAAATTGATTTGGCCAAAATTGAGTCTCAGAATAGGACAGCCCAAATTGCTCATATGCGTGGTGCAGCTCAAGCGGCAGTTGCTGATTGCTTTAAAGAATTTCAAGAGATGAATGATGCTACAAGGGCAAATCAACTGGCCATGAAAGAGCATTTCAACAAATGCATAGACAGTTTAGAGGCCTCAATGGCTCAGATTGCTACTCAAGTCAGCCTATTAATAGAACACTTTTTGAAGGCTGATGATGGCAATAAGGGGGAAGAAAAGAGAATAAGGGAAACAGGGGTGAAGAGGAAAGTGTCTAGTTCAAGAGCTGCAAGTCCTCTGACCAAGCGTCAAGTAACCCTTCCCACTCTTATCAGTTTACCAGTGCCTTCTCAAGCGTTACTAGAACAATTTGATATTCCATTTGAATGAGCGCCTATTCCAGAGCCTTCTGATCCCAAGCTTATAGCTAAGGAACAGAGGATGTCAGAGTTCAACAGAACGTTCAGAATTTGTCTAAGGTGTATTGGTATTGACCCAGTTGAATGGGATAAGCAGTTTGTTGCTTATAGAGAGAGACAAAAGAAAGAGAAGAAGTCTGTAATTGACAAAGATCATGCTTCCATGATTAGACATGAAGAGAGTATATCTGAAGCGAACAGGGCTGAAGTAAATAGAAGAGTCAACGCTCAAACAGAAGATTAAGAACTCTTGATTACTTTGCATTATCTATATTCTTGTCTCTTTATTGTATTTTGTTTAGTTGTAAAATGCCTGTAATCACCTTGATATATTAATGAAGTGCATTTTTCAGCTAAAACATCTCGTTGAGGCTTAACTAACCTTAACTAACTTTATCAAACCTTTATTCAAAGCTAACTTTTATGTTTTGGTTGTCTAACTCTTGAATTCTAAAAGAGTAAGTATTGCCATCATCAAAAAAGGGGAAATTGTTAGTTAATTTCTTGATTAGATGTTTTGATGATGATAATTAGGATTCTATGTTAGACCCCAAAATTTGTAAGTTTGATTTTATTAGAAATCATGTATAAGATTTGAGCATTAGATTTGTAATAGGCTTTATTTATTTTCATTTCTAGTCTGTTAGGCTAAGTAGTCTTAGACTGAGCATTTGGTAATTTTTTAGTGAGCTTATCAGTAGTAAAGGTTGAAGACTCAAGTGTCTGAAGACTGAATGAAGATGAAGTTTTCAAACGTCCAAGTATTGAATAGGACCAGAAATCATTCAGTAGTGATTGAGCGTCTATTAATAACCAAATGTCACCTAAATTTATTTCTAAGTCCAGAAGGAGTTTTAATGCAAATATTTTCAGATCATTAATTGCCAACAGGCATTTATTTCAAAGCATTAAATGTTGATAGAGCATTAAATGTGATAAGCACTCCAGGACGTACAGAGAAGCCACCCCATTGGACTGTTAACTATTCAGAGACTGCAGCACCAACTTTTGTGCAACAGATTTTCAGGAAAAAGGACAAAAGTTGTTCACTCGCGGAAGTAGGAGACATGCGCCTGTGCATGTGTCAAACGAACACTTTTTCCAAGAATGTCTATAAATAGACTTCAGCAACAAGCCAAAAAGAGATATCTAACAGGGTACAAGATTACAAGCCAAAACTCTGTTGCATTGAAGTCTCAATCCTTAAACTCTCAGAAAAGCGAGAATATTCAAGCAAACATTCTCTTTGCTTTTCTTCAATTCCTGTGACAGTCAACCAATATCTCAAACCTCTTCATAGAAGAACTTTACATTACTATTGAGATATTCCAAGTTGTGTGAACTTTTCCAAAATCAAACAAACCATTAGAAAAATCCTATCTAAGCCTCACGATCTGTGTGAAGTCAAAGTTGGATACCTGCAATATTTCTGGGTGAAAGAACCAAGGGGATAGAAGTGTCGTGGAGCAGAAATCTGTGTGACCAAGGTGCTCAAGTCATCAATATCCATCTCTCCCTAATTTGTAGAAGATTCTGTGTGATTCTTTGAGAATCATTTTAGTGGATTGCCTCCGAGTGTTCGAGGAGAAGAAGGACGTAGTTGAGATTACACCACCCAACGAACCTTTCAATTTTTTGTGTTCTTTACTGTACCGTTATTTCTATCTTGTCATATCATTGCATAAATCGGTTAAGTTAACACATTGATTAAATCATTTAAAAGCTAAGCAACTAAAGAAAACTTTGTGACGCTAAAACATTGCAAAAGGAAGACTTAAAATTATTCCGCTGTGGTAACCCTGATCCAAGAACTGAACGCTTAAACCTACTTGGTTATAGTTTTCAAATCTTGAGTCTAAGTTAATCTTTTCAAAAGACGCTCAGCCAAGCGCCTACATTTCAAGCGTCCAACCAAACTTTAATGCGAAACGTTTTGAAGTCGAAAAAGACTTCAGGGTCTATTCAATTCCCCCTTCTAAACCCTTTTGTATGCCACTTGGGATCAACAAAACCCTTAATTTTGAAATATCCAATTTTTAGAATAAACTTAAAATAATTTTAATTTGAGATTCAAAAACCTTAATTTTATAAAAGCACAAATTAGGGTTCCTCTTTTAATTTTAAATTGCAAACTTGACCCAAGGCCTAAAACGCAATCATAACAAAAAACATTTGGAAATTAGGGGAACAATCATTCGAACGTGTAGATTCATAACGTCGAACGTGGAGCCCAATTTTTAAAAAAAATATATGTAAAAACTCAAATGTTGGGACTCTTCATTTAATAACACTCGGACGCAGTCAAAACAACCCCAAAAGTCACAACCTTTCAAATTCACAAGGTTTCCCCCCTTTAAAAACTCAATCTTTGCCAAAATTAACACCCACACCATCACTCCAATCGCCCTACTTTTCTCTCTATCAAAAAATGCAGCAATCTCCGTCTAAACAGCCAAAGAATCGCGCCCTAGCTGCGACATTTGAACATGTTCTTCACAACATTTGGGCGTGAGTCTCCAGTTTACAAAACTCGCTTTTGTCTAGTGAGTGATTGGCTCAACTTTCTCAAAAATATTTTCTTTTAAAGCCGTGTGGGGCTTGTTGTTTGTGGATATACTATGAAGTTCTGTGAATTTGTGGTTTGTGTGGAGTTGGTGCTTGGTTTAGTTAGTTGAGGGTTGAGGATTCTTGTTGAAGCAGTTGTAAATTTGGGTTGAATTTCATTTTCAATTTTTGAAAAGTGGGGAGGACAAGAGGGGAGGGAGCAGTGGGTAGTTCGTCCAGGGTTCCAAACCCTATGCCTGAAGTTACACAGGGGGCGGAGAATGAGCAGTTGGTTCCCAAGTTTGATAACCTGGCTGTATAGAGCATGTACAGACAATTGACTATCCGGACGATTCATAAAGAGTGTAAGATTATAAGGCGTTCTAGGGCAATAACTGGTGTCATCTGATTCCATTTGTTAGAGTCATTTTACGAGGAGCCACAGAAGAAAGGTACAGTTGGTTCAAGATTTTTACGCCCACGCGATAGAAATATACCAAAGGGAGGAATATTTGAATATGAACCACATTCGGGTTTGTGGTACTGTGGTCGACATATCAGCTGAGCAAATACTGAGCAGTACTGGACTGATAGTACCGGATGAGTGTGAGTATACTTCGATGCTCGGTGATTCTGGGCATTATCAGATGGACTTGGAGGGAGTTCGGGAGGCTATGACAATAGAGGGATCTGAGTGATTAGGTGGGGTAGTCATCTTTGCCGAGGGGATCTGATACCCATGGCGTGGTTTTCGTATGAGATGATTCACCATTGTGTTCTTCCGACTACAAATAAGTCGAAAGTGACAAGAGATAGGGCTATGTTGTTCTATGCCATCATACAGCAGAAGAAGATTAATTTTGTGACTCTGATCCACAAGGCTTTAATGGGTTAGATTGAAAAGTTTGGGAAGGAGAAAGGGAAGAAGAGGAAGAAAAAGGCAAAGGCAAGTGGGAGAAGGGTCATCTAACGACCCTGAACTACCCATTGATTCGACTATTCCGACCCTTGACCCTCGATTCTCTGATCCGGAGGTCCAAATAATCTGTCAATGCCTCCACCATCGAAATATCATTAAGGAGAAGTACTTAGTTACACAGGGACAGCCTTCGGTGCGGAACTTGGTTGAGTTTCATCACTTGCAATATTTTTGTCGTAAGCCCGAGATTATTTGGGTCCCTTTGGTTCAGGAATTCTTTGGTGCGGGGGCATTTCATGAACTTACAGCCTCGAGATATAGTGAGCCTGAGCACACGGTTCGCCATACCACGGTGTCATATGATGTCGGAAAGATTCGGGAGATTATAGGTACTCCTAAGCCTCAACAGTGTGAATACACTACTCTTTATCACGGGGACACCTACAAATTGATATGGATGAGTTAATGAGGGTCATAGCAAAGGAAGGTGAGATTTGGCCATCGGGCCAGGCCTATCTCCCCCGTCGAGCTTTACTTCCGGAGGCCACCTTTTGGCTTGAATTTATACGGTTCAATCTCATTCCTAGCATTAATAAGTCAGAAGCTAATAAACAAAGGGCCGCTCTCATTTTTTCTATCATGACTCGCAAAACTATTGACTTCTCAAAGTTGATCTTTGATTCTTTATTAGACCAGTTGAAGAAGTTCAAAAATGAGTTTGCTTGGGTAGTTGATCAGACGACACAACAGAGGATGGGAGTAGAGTCGACAAAGAAGAATCCTCTGATTTTTCCCTCCTTATCACTGCTCTCTGTAACAAGCATAGAATTCAAGTTTCTCCTCTAGAGCGACCCGAGCCACCTGGTTCATCCATCACTATGCTTGCCGCTACTCCACACGCTCCCCCTCCTCCTAAGCGTTCTCGTCCACCTTCATCTGCTCATGGTGCAGAATCAAGCCACACTACATCATTTGATATGGATGCCCTTCGGCAGCTATTAAGGACAGAGATGCATACCA
Organism: Buddleja alternifolia; assembly: GCA_019426215.1. Taxonomy (NCBI): domain Eukaryota; kingdom Viridiplantae; phylum Streptophyta; class Magnoliopsida; order Lamiales; family Scrophulariaceae; genus Buddleja; species Buddleja alternifolia. The sequence goes on along the minus strand of CM033408.1, from coordinate 13,927,056 downwards.
TGATGAATGAAGGTTGTTCTTATGTTAGACAATTATTTATGGAGCAGGATGCATTTATGGGCCGGGGACCTTTCGACTACTCTTCGCCGCCTACTTTTTCGCATTCTTATACAACTCCGCAAGATGATATGCCCGATGTAGGTGCAGGTGCTTTAGTTGTTCGGGTTGATTCTCCTGAGCATGTCGATGGTTCCGATGATTTGCTTAACGATGACCATATTTTAGGAGATGATGAGCCTGCTGAGGGTGGAGGGGATCATGATGATGTGGACGCCATGTTTGACGATTAGTCCCGTGTTATTTTCATTTCCTGAATTTTTTTTTTTTATCTTAGATGTTTATTTGTGGTCTGTTTTTGAATTTTGATTAACCTTTGGAATTATGTTTTTTTTATTATTGATGGATTTTATTTTGTTTTTCTTTTCTTTGTGTTGTGGAAAATATGCTATGCTTAACCGGATCATATGGATAGCACATGTTGATTTTGTAGTAGGATTCTCTTTCAACTAAGTCGCGGTTACTAAACTTGGGACAGAATATCCTCAAGAGAACTCGGGTTTGCTCTTCAGCACCCCTTATGGTGAAGTGTTCTCTTACTCAAATTTTTCTCCAACATTGGGGACAATGTTTGTTTTAAGTTTGGGGGTCCATTCATGATCTATATATTTCTGTCTAGGTTTGGGGGTGTCGTATGATCTATATATTTCTGTCTAGGTTTGAGGGTGTCGTAATATTTTTTTTAGCATATATATATATATACATATATATATATATATATTTTTATATATAAAAAAAAATCTAGTCCTTCCAATTGATGCATTGAAATTGATTGATTTGGAAAAGTGGCATGATCTCTTGAAATAATTTGAATTTAATGGAATATATATCTTTGAAATTGCTCGTGGAGACACTAGACTAGGATTGATTTCCTTAGATGATTCACAATGCACATAAATCGAGGGTAGAGGAGTTGAGAGGATAACCATCTTGAGACACTTAAGGAATTTTTCCTGGAAATATTAACTTAGATTTCTCGTAAGGTTATAAGTTGAGTAGTAATTTTATATGCTAAACAATAAAGTGAAAAGGTTGAATTTTGGTATGACCAAAAGTGGTTAGGCTAATACGTACTGGAGGTGAAAAGTTTCATGCCTATATACTGTATTATTATGCTAATTTGAGCTAAGCTCAAGCCAAAAAAAAGTGAATTGTTTAAAAGATCTCGTTTTATTTCGTGGCCTTTGACACTCGAGCGATTAAATCCTTAGGAGTGTCTCTACACTTAATGCCCCAAAACTATCTAGTTTGGGAGTCATTGATCTAAAGCTTGTTACATGGGTGTCATAGAAAGTCTAATGGAATAAAACATTGCACATGATCTAGCCTTAATGAATTTAATGGAAGTTTCATACGAATTGAAAGTTGAATGTTGAGATAATGAAATTTAAATGGCTATAAGATTTTCTATAATTCTTGTGCTTTATGTTTGATCAAAAGTTGATAGATATGGGATTAATGTCCAAAAATTGGTAAGGATGCCTTTCGACTATAATACCTTAGATTTATTTTTCACTACACCCTAGGGAGTCTTTTCAAGTATTGGTGTCACATGAGCAAAAGTAGTTGATATGTATATATATTTGTGAACTTTAAAAGGTTGATTTTATGCCATTCCTTCTTGTTGATCATGTTGAGGTGTATTGATTTGGTTGGATAAATTTTGTTAGATTTTGTGGGTATATCGCATGCAAACCCTCACGAGACTATAACTCGTCCTTTGAAGTAACTCAAAGGTTTAAAGGCTTGTTGCACCCGCTAAGTGCAATCGTTTACTCCACGAAAGTGAGTTAGTTAGTTGTTTTGTTTTCTCCCATTGAATGATGTTGATCTTGCCATATAGCTCTTATTGCCCGAGGTCGAGCAATTGATAAGTTTGGGGGTGTTGATAAGAGGTGTTTTTACGTGTTTTTAAGACCGTAATTCTTATGATTTGGATTCACTTATTGCTTAAATCATGTCACATTTGCATTTAATAAGTGTGTTAAGTGAATACAGGTAATAAATGAGAATACATGAAGAAAAGGGAAGAAAAACGATGTACAAAACAAGTTCAAACATGTTTTTCAACACTTAGGCGGTTTATGCATCTCCTACCACATTCGAGCGATAATTTTGTATATTTCGAGACCGAATTGGACAACATTTCCTTCTACAAAGTTGTAGATATATGTCTTAGCTTCAAATGGAAACTTGAATCATCCAAATCGGAGGTCTATAGAGATAATTATGAAGGAAATACGATTATTGCGCCGAACAGAGAAGTATATGCGCCAGGACACGCCCTAGCGCCTTCCTAGTCACGCCTAGGCGTGGACAGTCCGAATCTTACTCCTTTTCAGCCTAAATTCCAGCTATTTATGATGGGAAGGAATCACTTTTAGCCATAATTCAGCACATGTGTTGAGGGGGAGTATCATAAGTGTGTTTCTTGGTAGATTTACTTTATGAAATTTTATACTACACACTTTAGAGTAATGGAGGACACAAGAGAGGAACAACACATGGGAGGAAGAAGAATCTGCACCTATAAAGCTAATCATCTCTTGCATTCATTCTTCATCAAGAAAAAGAGGGGAGGAAGGGACCGATCCATTAGAGAGAAAGGAGAGGGAGAAGGATTCTTGGATTCATTATCATCATTGGAGAAAGAATATTCACTTGGAGTTCTATCATCATTTACTTAGAGGGAGTTTTTATAGTCTTTTCATTTTCATTCATGTCTATGAATATGTGTATTTACTCATTATTGTTTTTCATATTATCTATTATGAACTAATTTCATAAGACTAAGGCCATGTAAGGTCAACTTGAAATATATGCTTATAATAGATGATTGTTGAGGTTATACTTATATTGTTATGTGATGTGAATTGTGTTTTTGTCTATCTTGCATATAATTGATCACTATATGTTAGAATCTTATGCCTAGGTTAATATTTCGGGAGAAAATTGACTTAGGGTGCAAGAAATTCACATCACGACCCGCAACTAATGAGGAATTGCCCTAGACATAGGTAAAGATTCCCGGGTGAAGTCGTTCGATTCAAATCAAGTGAACTCTAGTACATTAATGCATGTTTAGTGGTTAGATTTCCGGATAGGGATATTTGGGAAATCACGATCTAAGTATAGGAGTTTATACGCGAGACATCGGTTATTCTCTACCATAGGAGTTTTCACCATAACAATATAAGTGTAATCCTTCAACAAGAAACTCTATAAGTATATTTGATCAATTTGGACCTAGCATGTGCCTTAGTCTCTCTTTACATATTTGTTTAAAAATCATTTGTGCAACCTTGTTCTTATTGTACGCATTTTACATTCAATTTACTTTAATTGTATTTGTTCTTTATCGTTATAAAATCTTGAACTAGAATTCAAATCCTTGTGGTTCGACAATCCTGACTTCTCATCCACTTTTATTACTACACACAACTAGTGCACTTGCTATTATAGCACGTTAGCTTTTAGCGTGTCAGAGGCTCTCCCTCTTATTCTTCTTCGGCCTGAGTTAGAAACTCCACCCTACTGATTCTCTTACAGTAAATCACTTCGGGAGTGATTCCTACATCATCCGCACCACCTTCTCTTGGTGCCACCGGAGTTCTCTCAGGTACCTGTGACATTAAATTTCTTTCGTACCTTCTGGATCCTTACGGACCTGAATTCTTCGTGGCCTTCTCGATAGCTGAATCCACAATTGCTTGCAACGGCTCAGCCATTAAGTGGTAAAAAGGATTGGATGCTAAATGATCAGCTCCCTGGTCAGCTAATCCTTCTGGTTGCAGAAAAGTCTCTTTCTTGCCCGCTGGATCCTCGGCTGCTTTGTCCATCGGTAATCCTTAGATCTCATCAATCAGTCGCCTAGCTAAGATAGCCGGCGTCTCAGGTGCATGATTATCCTTTCCCGAACAAAGTAGCCTATTTTCTTTTCCTTCGTTCCTCATGGCCCCTTGCATTTCGGCCATACCTTTTCCTGCCATCAAGATTCGAAAACAAATACTCACAGAAAACAAATAAAATTTACCTCACGCCTTGAAGCTCAATTTCCCACAGACGTTGCCAATTGATGCGTGCCCGATTCACATCAACATTATTTATATTATTATATAGGATAATTGAGTACAATATATGAGACAATACATATATTTTATACGTATTTTTACAGAGTAACAATGTAAAGCATAAAAGTTCTTGTTTTATTCATCTTCAATGGGAGTATATATACGAATCTTGAAGGCTTTTTCTCAATTATAGCAGCTGGAATGATATTTGCTATTTTTCTTATCTAACTATGGTAAAAAGGGTCAGTCAGGGTAGTTGGAAATCAGAGGGCGCGCTCAGCAGATCAACAAGGATTAAGCCTCGATTGCCTTGATTGAAAGAGACCCAGTATGGTAAGAGCTTGATCCTTGGGCCATGTCTTCCTCCTAATTGATCTTGACTTGTTCTTGTCTCTTGGTCAAATCATTTCTATAATTCAGCTCGGATCCAGCAAGGCGGGCTGGCCACCTGGGCCACAGCCCACGAAATTTAGCCTTTCCTTGTTGGTATTTGGGCTTCTCTTAGCTTGGCCCAATTTATGTAAAATTCCACCCACATCAAACATATTACCCCCTTGTGTTATGGAAAAGAGGCTTATTGCCCTTTGTGTTCTAAAAATAGACTGATTACTCCCTTGTGTTCTCAGAAATGAAGCAAAATGCACCCAACCTCATTAAAAAGTCAAATATGCCCTTATTCATATATCGATGAATTTTAAATGAATTATTTTACAAAATCACCCAACTTTATTTTATTGTTTGTAATGATTTAAAGCAACGTTATTAAATAAGTATACTTAACATTTATATTTCCTAATGTATCATGTTGATCGTTAGATTTTTGTACGTATTCTTTAATTATAAATGTTATAACTTATATCATAAAATATGATAATAATGTAATGTACGAACACCATGATGTTCAGTATACTTGTGGTGTATAATGGCTAGGGGTGACCAACGAGCCGAACCGGCTCGAAAAAAGCTCAAGTCGAGCCTAATGAGCCAAGCTTTTCTAAGGAGCCGAGCTCGAGCCAAAAAGTGCTTGTCGGCTGGCACGCCTGAATAAAAAATAATATATCTTTAATTTTTTTTAAATATGTATAATACAGTCTTTAAATTTTTTCAAATATGTATAATATAGTATTTATTCATTTTTGAAATTTCTTATATTATAATATATGTATAAACAATATTATATTTAATATTTATGATGATTATATTTATTATATATATTAAATGAAAATTAATAATATATATAATAATTGAAAAACAAATTAGCTTGAACTCAAGCTCGGGAAATACAGTCAGGTTTGGCTCGAGCTCAGCTCGTGGACACCCCTAATAATGGCTATTTGTTAAAGTTTACATATTATTTATTTCATTGTTTTACACTATTTTGAGTACAACAGTGAAAATATTAAAAAAAAAAAATTATTTCACAAGTTTTTAAACAAAATTACATATCAAAATTATTTATAATCAACGATGTGTATAGAACTACATTATATTTTATAATTTTAACATCTAAAAAGAAAAAAGTAAATGAAAAGATATTTCATAGTAATTATATTTAGGGTATATTTGTCTTTTTTTGATTGAATAAAAGAGTTTGGGTGTTATTTGCCATTTTCTAATAACACAAGGGGGTGATTAGCCATTTTTAATAACACAGGGGGTAATGTGCCTCTTTTCAAGAACACAAGGGGGTAATATGCCTTTTACCCGATAAATTAGGGGTAAATTCATGACCAATCCCTCACTTTAGTGCTAATTACCAAAAAAATTGGGATAAATGCAAAAAAAAACCCTGTGTTATAACTTTTTTGCTAAAAACCCCTTGAGATCACGAAATAGCCTAAAGGCCCCCTTGTTAACTAAAAACTCTGCTCACTTGCCCTCACCGTTAACAGACACTAACGCCGTTAAGTTTTTTTCCCTTTTTCCTATTATACCCCTTAGACTATTATTGGGGTTTTCACTTTTACAGCAGCTTAGCAATGGAGAGAGAGAAAGTGTAAAACCCCAAACTCCACCCTCATTCATCCCCTCTTCTCCCCTTGCCCTCTCTCCTACCCCGTGGGCGGCAAATGCAGAAAACCTTCAACAACATCACGACCACCATTCTCTGCGGCTTCGTCACTACCCGAAGAGTCAATCAGTCCCTCGTCGTTGGCATGCCATCAGATCTAAAAAGCTTTTGTGGCCTCGCCATGGAGAAGAGATGAGAGCTTGGTTGTGGGTCTTTTTTTCCTGATGGGGTAATGTTGGTTGGGGACTTGAGGGTCATTCTTCCATTTTTGGGGGGCGGCGGTGGCTGCGTTGATGGTAGGTCCTTTGGGGTGGAGTGGTGTTGGTTGAGGATGAGGACATACGGTGGTTTGGGGGGTTGGAGGTGGTCGGTGGGGTTGGGGGGGGGGGGGGGTGACGTGAGGAAGATGAATGAATTTGCTTTTTCTTTTTTTAGTAATTTTAATTAATTTTTAATATTAGTTTCTAAATCTAATTTTTAAATAGATTTTAAAATATTTAGTAAATTGTGAAATTACATCTAATATCAATTCTAGAATGATATTAATTTTTTATTTAACTTTTATTGAGTGTAGAAAGCAACTTCAATGTAGTAAACTTTAAGACTTTTTGCTAATTTTTCCATTTAATAATTTGTTTAAATATATTAATTTAAAATTTTAAAATAATTAATCATGAGTTTCTTATAATATATGATTAAAAAGACTGGAGGTAAAATTTAATTATTTGAATTTACGATTTTATTTTTCTTTCCATTTTTGTCATTTTATAAATGTTAATTATCTAGTTGTAGAGTGATTAAAAATGGAAATGGGGATAATTTTTGTAGAGGGATTTTGTGCAGAGTTTTTGGTTAACACGGGGGCTTTTAGGCTATTTCACGATTCCGAGGGGTTTTTAGCAAAAAAGTTATGACACGGGGTTTTTTTGCATTTAACCCAAAAAAATCACAACTTTGGGTAAATTACAACGGCACTCCCAAGGGGTTCATTTGCAAGCTTATAGTTTTCCAAGTTTGAAAATACAATAAAAAAAAATAACTAATATGAAACGTCATATTATACCGTCCGAAAATATGTCATACTGCCAGGGGTCAAACTCTCCAGTATATATTTAGCAATCATGCTGGTCATTTATACAATGTACACACACAATCTTCTTAATCACCAAGTAATACATAAAAGAAAAGCAAGCTATTGAAAATGGGGAAAAAACAAGTCTCCTATTTCTGCAATGCCGGGAAGTGCAAGGACAAGATATTTGTGTCTGTGGGTGCAATCAAGGCGCACAATGATAGTGTTCACAGGGATTTGGAGGAAATTTGTATGGTCTGCTACAACAAGTTATCTACCAAGGCATCTGTGGAGGAACATAAAAGAGTGATCCACGGATGATAATGATTTTAGAGCTGAGGCAATGAACATGGACGGTTGAAAAGGGTTTGACGTTTTTCATTTACACTTTAAAGACATGGATTTGATCTTTTCTTTCTTTTTCTTTCTTTCTGTTCGTTTCTTCTTTTGTTAATTCATGTTCTTGAATAGCATGGGTAGCATGGCAGTTATATAGAGACAAACGAGCATTTCTTGATGAATACATATTAAGATTTCTTGAGTATCTATCTACTTTTCTTGATGCATTTGTGAATGCATGCTTTATTATTTCTTGATCGTAGAAATTTTGTTTTCTTGAATGTTATGAATGCTTGACGTTAGCAGCCATGGAGATATATATATATATATATATATATATATATATATAGGGTATGGATCAAATACATACTTTGGCATTAGGTAAGATCTAAGACCCAATTTTAACCATTTAAACCATTTGATCTCAAGGTCCATATTTAAAGCCATTATTTCAGTTTTATCTTTAATTTAATGATGATAGGGGCATTTTAGTCAATAGGTCCAAACAAACAGATGAAAATATCATGCAGGATCAGTTTATCCCCCTTATTTCGCCCATTGACAGATTTTTTTTTCCAATTAATTTTTTCTTTCCAATTACAATTCGATCAATTCACAAAAATCAATTAATCATCATCAAACTCAATATACAGAAATCAAATCCCCCTTATTTACGTTATTCATTATCAAGCTCAATTAATCGTCAAGCTCGATTCATTATCATCGTCAATTCATGCAGCAGGCCTTCAACAATCTCGCCCTTTTCTGGTAAAAAGTAACAAATCAGAGAGAGTTAACTTCAACACCCAATTTCATTCAATCTCAACTCATTAATTGCACTAGGATCTTCAAATCATCATAGTAAGAAAATAACAAATGGGTTTCTCTCTTATTTCTCTGTAACGGACCATTATACACTATAATAACAAACCATTATACACTACAATACAAACCATTATACACTATAATAACAAACCATTATACACTACAATACAAACCATTATACACTACAATACAAACCATTATACACTGTGAATTTTATACACAACTATATAGAATGGTATAACAGATTATAGATTAGATTCATCATTATACACTACAATACAAACCATTATACACTACAATACAAACTATTATACACTGTGAATTTTATACACAACTATGTCACTAAATACCACATTGTATATCACCACTCATGTATTGCGTTTTGCTTTAAAAAAATAAAAAAAATATATTTTTTAAATTTTCGAAAGGCAAAAACTGTTTTTAGAACTTGGTCTCAAGCTCTACTTCAATCTTGTAGGAAACGTCGTTTTAAAAACAACTCAGCATACTTATCATAAGTATGCTGAGCACCACCCTCTCGGGCCCAAATTCCATCGTTTTAATAAGTTTTTTCGCGTTTTTATATTTTCAGTCGGATTTTTATTTTTATTTTTATTTATTTCCATTATTTTCGTATTTTACCTTGTTTATATTTACTGTATATTTGATTTTTAACTATTATATAATGGATTAATTAGCTATTGTATTCACTGTAAAATGGTATAACAAATTATAGATTAGATTCATTATTATACACTACAATACAAACCATTATACACTACAATGCAAACCATTATACACTATAATACAAACCATTATACACTGTGAATTTTTATACACAACTATATAGAATGGTATAACAGATTGTAGATTAGATTCATTATTATAAACTACAATACAAACTATTATACGTTACAATACAAACTATTATACACTGTGAATTTTATACACAATTATATGGAATGGTATAATAAATTATAAATTAGATTCATTATTATACACTATAATACAAACCATTATACACTACAATACAAATCATTATACACTACAATACAAACCATTATACACTGTGAATTTTATACACAACTATATGGAATGGTATAATAAATTATAGATTAGATTTATTATTATACACTACAACCATGCATGCATGTTATTATATATTCAGAAAATTTAAAAGTTTAATGTTGTCACGTAGTCTATTATTAATTAGGTCTCTTGAACACTTCAAATTTAAAAGTGGTCACTATTTTATGTCTCTCTCTCTCGAATCACCATAGACTTCGTTTGATGATTGGATCATCACAATTAGGACTTCACAGAAATCAGTATGAAGTTCATGATTTTTTCTTTGAGCTACAAACCATTGGAAGTCTCCCACAAACCATTATTTTTCTTCACTAATAGAATATATTTGACGTGTTTTGATGGGTGAACAACTATCAGGCATTCATTGGTGATATAAGACAGCAATTTATATTAATTTTGAAAAAAGTGTATGCATATTATGCAAGCGTGCATATATGTAACTTATCAAAATACACATCAATATATCTGATGTATATGTATTACACAAAGATTATATTATTAACACAGGAACTTATAGCAAGTGTTATCTTCTTCTTTATGGATTCAACTTATAAATCTTATTTTATAGAATAGTATAACAAATTATAGATTAGATTCATTATTATACACTACAATACAAACCATTATACACTACAATACAAATCATTATACACTACAATACAAACCATTATACACTGTGAATTTTATCCAATACAAACCATTGGATACATTCAATCACAGAAAATTTCAGATTTTAGATTTCGAGAAATTCTGAAATTTCAGAATTTTAATTTAATCAATAACTGATTTTATTAATTTTCTGTGATTTAATTTTGATAACAAATCGAGAGATTGTAGGGGGAGATTTCGGCAGTTTCAAATGGAGAGATTTTAGGAAAGATTTTGTCCCTTTTTTTTGGTTGGTTAAATGCTGTAAAATGATATCATTGACTGTTATACCCCTTGATACAATTGGAGCCAAATATCCAACCTATTTATTGATTAATTGTGGGCTGTTGGATTTAATATATCCAATGGTGTATATTGGGTCTTAGATCTTATCTAAGAGAGGGTATGTATTAGATCTTGACCCTATATATATATATATATATATATGTATCAATCAGTAGTATCCAAAACGCTGCCGTTTAGCCTCAGACTCACCGGCACCTGCCATTTTCGTCGTTATTCAACTTCGAGATTTCTGTTATGGTTATGAGCGAAGGTGGTGGGGATGACGTGTCCAATTCCTCCTCTAACAAACTAGTAGTGCATACCTTGTTTCCCACTTTGGGGAGTAGAGTGTGTGTTTGATTTTCTTCTTTTAAATATCTTAATGAATGAAATAAAAGGGAAAATGCTGATCTTCGTCGTGTTTTTATCAGAGCGGATTTTCTATCCATGGATCGACAAATGTCTATTTATTTAAATTAGCAATAGCAATTTATTTTTAAATAGAGAGAGGGTGTTTTCCCGGAGGGAGGGCATCAAATGGGAAGTGGATTTGGGCTATGAGGATATATATGGGCCACTTCTGGGAACAGCCCAGTTCTACTTATAACGGGCCGGCGCAACATCACATGAAAATGATACGTTATTATAGTTCAAAATAGATACAGCATGTGAATTAGTATATTACATTGTTCAATTATTTGCTCCATAAGTAAGCCAGAGTATGTATAAGTACGTCTGTTTTTTGTGAAGAATAACGACCACAACTTTCTCTTATGCTTTGTTTCGTTCAAAGAAATTACTAGAGAAAAGAAAAGAAAACATAAGGAAATCATTTTCTCTTACTAGACAAAATGAAAAGGAAAAAAAAAATACGATGGAAAATCTATTCCTAATTTCAGATAATTCATTTTCCTCACAATTTGGTGACTAAAATGATGGAAAACAAACAATCTTCCTTTTCTTTTTCCTGTTCCTTTTCTTTACCAAAATTCTTGAACCAAAAATAGAATATTAAAGAAAAGAAATATGAAAAAAGAGAAATGGCAAGTAGGGTGGTGCTCATTCGTTAATTTTACTTTGCTATAATTCTATCGGAACTTTAGCCTTTTCATAATGTTCTTCATGCAGCATTGTATCTCACTTTCCATATCTTAGTACTATCATGTCTCCCATGCTATGCAGGGAAGTTAATAATACGATGATACCAATTTTTTTCAATAATAAATTAAAACAAAACTAAGCAAAGTACTTCTAGTATATGTAAATTGAATATAAGAGGGGGTTGACTAACCTAACACCTGTATTATTTTTTTAGTTATAAATTAATTTATTTATATCTAAATTTTTTCAATTTGTACAAATTTCCTTTTTGATTACTATTTGTAGTGTCATACCACTCTAGGATTTATATAAAAAACATCTCTCTCTTTAATAACAATCGTGTTTTGATTGAAAATTATATTCAAAATCGAAAAGTATTCCCAGGATTGTCACGTTTACCTATATCAACAACGAAGGTATGTATAGTCAATGTAACAAAATGAGCGAATAATTGAAATATATATACAATTAATTTAAAAAAACAAAAAACAAATCGCTTAAACATCTCAAGGCTTTTCCCGTGAAGATGAGAAAAGGTATAATGAGAACAATGAAGAAAACTAATATCTATTTATGATTAAACTTTAAAAATAACATCACTCCGAAATTGATTTGAATAAAATCACGTGCAACAATTATTCTGAGCTGTCAAGTTAAATCGAACTTGGTTATAGGTATTAGACACATCATTAAAATTTTAATTATGATAGTAGATAATTATGATAGTAAATCCAAAATTTAAATATTAAACCTTCATGAGAGTTAGATACTTAATCCCGCTCCACATCCACAAAGAGGAATAAATGAAAATAAAATGCAACTATATATCTTTAAATATGAGATGATCCAAGTATAAAAATATTTCACATGTTTACACACGACAAACACAAATTAAGTTTTGAAAATTAAGATTGTTGAGAAGTTTTGTGCAGAGAATGTAATACATCATGAGTATTCTGCTCCCAGAACTCCCCAACAAAATGGTGTTGCTGAGCGCCGGAACCGAACGCTCAAGGAAGCCACTAGGACAATGTGAGCAGAATCCAAGCTTGCTCCTAGGTTTTGGGCCGAAGCGATCAATACTGCATGTTACACTCAAAACCGTTGCGTGATCAACAAACAGCATGGGAAAACTCCATATGAACTATGGAAGGGACGTAAGCCAAATGTTTCATACTTTCACGTCTTTGGTTCTAAATGTTTTATCCAGAATAATGGATCCCAAAGCTTAAAGACATTTGATCCTAAAGCGAATGAGGGAATCTTTCTAGGCTACGCCAAGAATGGAAAGAATTTCCGCATCCTAAATAAGATCAAATCGAAGGTTGAGGAATCTATTCATGTTGTTTTTGATGATGCTAACCAAGAACCGAGTAAGGTTAATATAAATGATGTAGGAGTTGAAGATCTATGTCATCAAGAGTCTAAGATCACCATTAATGATGACAGTGACGACGATGATGAGATCTCAGTGCCACCTCCTAAGATTACTCGTGAGGTTACTGTGGATAATTATGTAAGAAATGCTGATGATCATGAAGAGAGTGATCATCAAGAGCAAACAAGGATTTATGAACTTGAAGCGCCTACGCAAGAAGGTAGTCAAGCGTCTGATAGTCAAGTGCCTATTCAACCTCTTAACCCATTCCAACCAGATACACTATGGTTGCGTGATCATCCACCTGAGCAGATTATTGGAGATATTGGAGCGCCTGTTAGGACTAGAGCCGCTACATTCAATGAGGCTATGTTCGCAAGTTTTCTATCTCAAATGGAACCTAAGAAAGTGGATGAAGCGCTAAGTGATCCAAGTTGGATTGAAGCCATGCAAGAAGAGCTTAATCAGTTTGAACGAAATAAGGTTTGGACGCTAGTACCAAGGCCAACTCACCAAGGAGTTATTGGGACTAGATGGGTTTATAGAAACAAGATGGATGAGAATGGCATTGTGATAAGGAACAAGGCTAGACTCGTAGCTCAAGGATATTGCCAAGAAGAGGGTATTGATTTTGATGAGACATATGCTCCTGTCGCCCGTCTTGAAGCAATCCGCATGTTTCTAGCGTATACAGCGTTTAACAAGTTTATGGTGTATCAGATGGACGTGAAGAGTGCTTTCCTGAATGGTAAACTCCAAGAAGAAGTATATGTGGAGCAACCACTGGGATTCATCAACAATCATGGTAAGGGTATGGTTTACAAGCTAGACAAAGCACTTTATGGGCTTAAGCAAGCACCCCAAGCATGGTATGACACTCTCTCTATCTTCCTTATTGGTAAAGGCTTTTCAAAAGGCAGCGTTGATACAACGTTATTTAAAATCACCAATGACGAAGTACTCTCTTAGTCCAAATTTATGTTGATGATATTATATTTGGTTCTACTAACAAGCATCTGTGTGAGAAATTTTCGAAAATGATGCAAGAACGATTTGAAATGAACATGATGGGTGAATTAAATTTTTTCTTAGGATTACAAGTTAAACAACTCCCTAATGGAATATTTATTAACCAAGCTAAATATACAAAAGATATGATTAAGAAATTTGGTATGGAAAATGCATCATATTCAAAAATTCCAATGAGCCAAACGCTTAAGTTAGATAAAGATGAAAGTGGAAATAAAGTTGATATCACTAATTATAGAGGTATCATTGGATCACTTCTTTATCTTACTGCCAGTAGACCTGATATTATGTTTTTGGTATGCATGTGTGCACGATTTCAAGTTGATCTTAAAGAGTCACACTTAATTGCTGCCAAGAAGATCCTTAAATACCTAAAAGACACACAAAATGTGGGCTTATGGTATCCAAGGGACTCTCCTTTTGAACTAATTGGTTACTCAGATGCAGATTTTGCAGGATGCAAAATAGATCGTAAGAGTACTAGTGCTACATGTCAATTTCTAGGTGATAGGTTAGTTTTATGGCATAGTAAGAAGCAACAATCCATAGCTACCTCCACAGCCGAAGCTGAGTATGTAGCTGCAGAAAGTTGTTGTGCACAAGTGTTATGGATGAGGCAACAACTTAGAGATTATGGAATAATCCTAGGACCAACCCCCATTCATTGTGACAACCAAAGCGCTCTAGCCATGACTCAAAACCCTGTTCTTCATTCCAGAACCAAACACATTGACATTAGATATCATTTTCTTCGTGACCACATTCAAAAGAAAGATATCTCCATGCACTTTATTGGAACTGACAAACAATTGGCAGATATCTTCACCAAAGCGCTCAACGAACAACGTTTTCTCACATTGAGAAGTGAATTAGGTATGATTGATTAAACGCTTAATCATTCTGCATCATACTTTATTAGACATATAATTTAGGGGGAATCCACTTGATTTATGTCTAAAAGAAGTTTTTTTTTATTGGTACAAGCTATCAAATTTAGGGGAAACCTTAAAGTTGTACTTGACCATAACTGCAAGCGTCAATGATCAAAATTTTTAGATGCATGATCATCAACGCTCAGCATTACTGATGCATAAAATATTGGACGCTCAAACATAAAAAGACTTTTCAAACCTAAGCGTCTAATTTTCTAATGATATATCAACCAGTGGTATCAGTTAAGCGTTGAACCAATTCCATTCAACACTTAATATAAAAATGTTTTTTAAAAGTCATGCATAAATTTTACAAGCTTCTTAAAGAAGTGGGTAGACTCAAAAGTCTATTTTGTACTCTACTCGCACGCTTCTATCACATCAAACTGGCGGGTAATCAATTTTTTTTTAAATGACGGTTCAGAGATAACACGTGTTTGTGTACGTGTCAATGTACCATCAGGCGCATGTGCTACACTCTGAAAATGCCAAACGTTTTTTTTTAAAAAAAAAATTAAAATTTTAACTCGGATGTCAAATCTTTATATATGGGAATTCCCAAATGTAACTTCTCTCTCTTACACAAAACTCGTGTCCGCATTTAATGAATTTATGGCTGAGATTAAAATAACTTTACACGTGTTTAAATCTTGAAGAGATGAGAGAACACAAGTTTCAAAATCTCTTTACTGTGTCATTTAAAACAATCTCTGCATAAAAATCATTCACTATTACTCAAAATTTCTGCAAATTTTACTCTCTCTCTATCTCTCTCTCAAAGCAAAAGAAAATCTCAGTTCATTCTATTTTCAAAAATGGCACCAAAGAAAGCTTCGTCTACTTCTGCCGAGCCTATCATCAAGGTTACTGAAGGTCTTGTTGTCGACTGGAAATTCCTGTATGATCAACCCCATATCAACTTGCATGACATGATGGACACTATTACAAAGACCGGGCTCAAGAATTTCTTAACACAATATTCATATTTCTTTCCAACGGAGGTTGACACTTTCTGGAGGACTGCTAAACTCTCGGAGGACAAGAAGTTTATCTCTTGTCTTCTTCCTATGACCAAGAAGGAAGCACCTAGGGAATTTGTGTTGTATGCTGCATCCATTGCCAAGAACTTCAACCTTCCCAATGAGGGTGATGCACTGGATAGTATTACTCTGGCACAAATCAACGAAGCATGGACGATTATGAGGGCCTATGATGGTGTACCCTGCACCCAGTACTTTGAAAATAAAGATATGGTATCACAATACCGTCTGTTGGTTGATTTCTGCAGCAAGATTATTGAATGCAGAGTGGGCACTTTTGATAGGGTCAACCCCACGCAATTTCAGATGATGATAGCGATACTCCTCTCTATTCAAATCAACTGGAGTGAGTACATCTTTGGAAGGTTTAGGGACTATCTGAACACCCCAAATAAACCGTATGGGCTTGTTTTGAGTGACCTTCTATACAAATCAGACTGTGTTTACTCATTTGGTCTCTCCTTGAATAAGGCCAAGTTTTTGGGAAAAAGGATTCTGACCAATCCATTTAATCCTCCCAAAGTTGGTGGTGCCGCTAAACCACTTTCTAAGCGTCAGACTGTACGTGAAGCGTCTGATGAAGAGGCTGAGCGTCCTGTTCAAGAGGAAGTTGTGAAGCGTCCGACTACTACCAAGAAGAGGCTCCTAGAAAGCCTAAGGCACAAGCTGTTCCTGCTCCTCAAAAAGATAATGAGGAAACTGATGAGGATGCACAGGACAAGTTACCTCTCAAGTGGAGGAAGCTGGAAGGAATTATTAAACAAATTGAATTTGATGAACCAGTTGCTGCTCCTCCCGCTCAAGCGCTCAAACTCGTTGAAGGAGTCAACGTGAAGAAAATTTTCAAGCGTTCCAGGACAAGCAAGCGTCAAGCTGCTCCTGTTCCTGAAGAGCCTGAGACTGTTGAGCCAAGCGCTCAAAGTATTGCTGTTGAGACAAGTTCTCAGGGTAAGTTTATTTCTTCCCACAACATTTTTATTCCTACATCTGTAGAAGATCCTGCTCTTATAGAGGATAGTTCATGTGTTACAGCTTTAGTTCCAACTGCTGCTGAAGCAACAACCGACATCAACCTAGATGTTGAGATGATAGAAGTTGTGGCTATTGCCAAAGACGTTGCCGCAGAAGTTGCTGCAATTGAAACTGAGGAACCTGCTCCCAAAGAGGTTCAAACATCAATTCCTGTTCTGGCTATAACAGAGGCACGCTGAGAAGGTCAGAGCGTTGTTGAAGACGTTACAAAGCCAAGGCACTTCTTCCAACTGGACACGCTGAAGACGGTTGATCATTCAATCAACTACATGCCCCCAGCGCTCGAAGAAGATTTCATTCCTGCAGGCTATAATGAAGAAAGATATATTGCTGCTGAGAATGAGATTGCCCTGCTGATTGATATCGACAGTAAAGTCAGGGCTATAGTGTTTAACACTGAGATGACAGAAATTGAGAAGAAGTACTATCTGGCCATTCAACTAAGAAAAACTCCTGGTCAAATACCGTCCTCTCTCATTCTTCAACAAGACAGACAAGGAGGAACAACTCCTAGATGTGATGTGGATCTGGCATATTATCTCGACTATGGCCACAACAAGCCTACAGGTTTTGCTCTCAGAGACTACAATATTCGTGTGTATGAGCTTCTTCGCCCTAACTTTCTCAATCCATCAGAGGAAGTCTTGAACAGAGAAGGCTACACACACTTTCCTCATATTGCCAATAGTCCTGAAAATCTAACTTCGGTCAATCCACTACGCCTTTGGAAGAATAAAGCAGTTCATGCCGGTGAGCGTCTCGAATCTCTCACAGATTTGATCCAGACTGAAGCTGATGCATAGTTTGATAGCGTCTGGAATGCTAACTATCAGACTGATAGATATCGCTTTGAATCTATCAGAGATATTCACCATGAAGGCATTAGAGCTATTGTTAACGCTGGCACAAACTACTATATGAACGAAGTCAATTGGGTTAAAGCGTATATGGGTCATCAATATACCTTCACAGAGTTAGTTCAAGCTCCCCATTTATTTAGCATAGGCATGCATGACAAGAACCGTCATTTCGCCAAGTATTGCCTGAAGAAGCGTCAATAGAGAGTTGGACCTGTTCTCAAGCTCCCAATCATTAGACATCAGATTGAGCAGTGTCTGCGTCAAGAGCTTCACAGATTGTCCATTACCCCTCTACATTTCAATGCTCAAGCGTCTACCAGTAGCAGTACTCACATTACTAGCTTAAATTTCACTCCAAGCCACTGCGAAGATAACTTTAACTTGATGGTGAAGATTATGACTCCCTTATCTCATTTCGACAAAATCTTCATTGCCAATCTCAGACAATGGAACGGCTCAGTAATCAATTCATTTCGAGGATATCCACTGCTCCCTTCTATCCGCAAAGAGGTACTCAGTCATTATGAGTTTGTCCTCTCACTGCTAGAAATAAATCAGGGACTGGCTCAAGAGATCTATCCATATTTAGAAGAGTACTATTCTACTTATGTGCCTGAAGATCAGCGTCTCAAGTCTCTTCCTTCTGATTGCTTGATTGGATTTTCCAGAAATTACTCACCAAATTCAATTTTCTCTAGCTGTCAAACCGTCGTCCAAAGTCTTTCCGCATCATGTGCTTGATATCATTCGTCCCATGCACATCTGGGCCATTGATAGCCCCCTTCGCACTTTCATTTCCAGTACTTGCATTTCTAGCACCAGCCTCACTGAACTTTTGGAAGCTGCGTCCACTTCTTATGCCGATTTAGCAAATTGGAACTTCCGATTCAATGACTTTCGCTAAACAGAGTCAGCGCTTGAGGAAGTGCCTGCTAAGTCAGTTGAAGCGTCCCCTTCTGAAGTTGCAAGTATTCCAGTGTCTGCTGAAGAACCAGTTCAAGCGTCTCAACCAGAGGATATTCCTGACGCTCCTGAACTCGTTGCTGATGATATTGCTAAGGATCTTTCTCTCGACGTACGAGGTACTGTCTTTGATCCTGCGTATCAAGTTCCTATTGACTCTCTTAAACACTCATCCAGGTTCAAGCGACTGGCTCCTCAAGCGGTTCAATCAGATGAGAGTCAATCTTTTGGTCCTTTGCTCAAATCCGTTTTGGAGGATATCAGTGCTCATGCTAATCAGAACGAAGAATCTCTCCACTGGATTAAAAACGATTTAGCAAAGATTGAGTCTCACGTTATGAGCGCTCAGATTGCTCATATGCGTAGTTCAGCTCAAGCAGCTATTGGTGAGTGTAGACAAGCTTTTCAAGAAATGCATGATGCTACTCAAGCCAACCAACTTTCCATAAAAGAAGAGTTTGAAAAGCGCCTCGAAACCCTAAAGACATCTCTGAATGATGCTACCAGTGCCAAGCTCCTCGCACTGCAGGAACGCTTCGACAAGCGTCTGGACGACATCACAAACTCTATGTCTCAAATTGCTCATTAGGTAAGTTTACTTACAGAACATTTTCTAAAGTCTGATGATGGCAATAAGGGAGAAAGAGAAGAAGAAAGGAGAAAAGAGGAAAGTGTCTAGTTCAAGAGCTGAAGAGCCTCCGCCTCCTAAGCGTCAAGTTTTACCTTCTCCTTCTGCGCTAAATCTCCGTTCTTGGATAATTGCTGTTGGAGTAAGTGATTCTACTGGAGCGCCTAGTAGAACACTAAGAGAACCTGCATAAGCATTATATCCAAATCTACCAATACCTTCTAGAGCACGACTTGAACAGTTTGACATCCCTCTTCAAAGAGCATCTATTCCAGAACCTTCAGATCCAAGAATTTTAGCTGAAGAGAGACAGATGTCTGACTTCATCCGAACTTTCAGAATTTGCCTAAGGTATATTGGTATTGACCCAACTGATTGGGACAAACACTTTACTGCTTTCAAGAAGAGACACCAAGAAAAAAATAAGCTCATAATCAACAAAGATCATGAAGCGATGATGACCTTGGAAGACAACCTGACTGAAGCTATCCGAGCTGAAATTCCCAAGCGATACAAAGTTAGACCGAGTCGTTAAAGCTTTTTGATTTGCATTATCTATATTCTTGTCTCTTATATTTTGTTTGTTTAGTTGTAAAAATGCTTGTAATCTTTGATATATATAAAATGCATTTTTCAGCTGAAACATCTCGTTGAAGCGTAACTAAACTTAACTAACCTTATCTAATCAAAGCTAACTTTTATTTTGGCTGTCTAACTCTTGCACTATAAAAGAGTCAGTATTACCATCATCAAAAAGGGGGAAATTGTTAGGAATTTCATGTTAGATATATTGATGATGACAATTAGGACTTTTTGTTAGACCCCAAAATATGTAAGTTTGATTTTAGCTTTACAGCGTTAGATTTGTAATAGGCTTTGTTTTATTTTTATTCTAGATTGTTAGGTTAAGTTGTCTTAGACTGAGCGTCTGATATGTTCTGAGTGAGTTTATCAGAAGTCAAGTTTGAAGACTCAAGCACCTGAAGTCTGAATAAAGATGAAGATTCCAAGCGTCTAGAATGACCAGCAACACCAAGCGTCACCTTATAGGATAGAAGTGATTCAAGGATGAACAAGCGTCTATCAATTACTGATTTCACCTGAATTTATTTCTAAGTTCAGAAGGAGTTTAATGCAAATATTGTCAATGCATTAAGTGCCAACGGACATTTAATTCAAATGCACTAAATGCTAATAAGAGCATTTAATGTGATAAGCACTTTCAGACGTACGGAGAAGCCACCCTATTGGACTGTCAACATTTCATAGACTGCAGCACCAACTTTGTGCAGCAGATTTTCAGGAAAAAGGACAAAAGTTGTTCACTCGCTGAAGTGAGAGACACGCGCTCGTGCATGTGTCAAACGGACACTTTCTCCAAGAATGCTATAAATAGGAATTCAACAACAAGCCAAATATACAGAACATTTTGATTTCCAAGCCAAATTGTTGTTGCATTGAAACCTCATTCCTTAAACTCTCAGAAAAGCCAGAATTTTCAAGAAAACATTCTCTTTGCTTTTCTTCAATTCCTGAGATAGTCAATCATTATCTCAAACATTCTTTTCAGAGAAACCCACATTACTACTGAGATATTCCTAGTTGTTTGAACTTTATCAAAATCAAACAAACCTTTTAGAAAAACCCCTATCCAAGCCTCGCGATCTGTGTGAAGCTGAAGTTGGATACTTGCAGTATTTCTGGGTGAAAGAAGCAAGGGGATTGAAGTAATTTGGAGCAGAAATCTGTGTGATCAAGGAGCTCAAGTCATCGACATCCATCTCTCCTTAATTTGTAGAAGATTCTGTGTGATTCTTTGAGAATCATTTTAGTGGATTACCTCCAAGTGTTCAAGGAGAAGAAGGACGTAGTTGGGATTACACCACCCAACGAACCTTACAAATATTGTGTTCTTTACTTTACATTCAGTTTTTCATATTGTCATATCATAAACTGATCAAGTAAAACTTAATCAAACGTTAAGCAACTAAATACACTTTCTGTGACGCTAAAGCTTTTAAAAAGAAGACTACAAAAAACATTCCGCTGTGCTAACACTGATTAAAGAACTGAACGCTTAAACCTACTTGGTTAAAGTATTCAAATCTTGAAGTCTAAGTTAACTTTCTAAAAACAGTCTTCATCAGACGCTTAGCCTAAGCGTCTATATTTCAAGTAAACGCTCAGGCAAGAGTCTACATTTCAAGTGTCTAAAATCATTTTAATACGAAACTTTTTGAAGTCGAAAAAGGTTTCAGGGTCTATTCAACCCCCCCCTTCTAGACCCTTTCGTATGCCACTTGGGACCAACAAAAATTAATTCATAAGTTGAATTGAATTAAAGTAATTAATTAATTGTCAATTGGATTGGACTTGGATTTAATTAATTACACATTTGCTAAGATGGAACGAAGCCCGAAAGTCCATTCCACAGGCCTAGTGGGCCGCCCCTCACTTATTGGATTAGGGGTTTTATTAGTTGGTATAAATTGTTAGTCAGTTTTAGAATTCTATACAACACACAATTCTGAATCTAACTTTGAGCCAGAAAACCTACAGCAAAAGAAAAGAAAAATTCCCTCCATCTTTTCCAACTAGCCACCACCGCCATAGTTGCCGGGGAGGTGATTGGAGCTTTCCTGGAGATTTTTCTTCCTCATGATATCTAGAGGTAGGATTCCCGGGGATTGCTACTACCGTCAAATCGTTACGAATCGATTCACGCTTCAAGAGGTAAATTGTTTATCTTCTTTTTCTATCAAGAAATCAACAATGAATCGGATTGATTCATGGTTTGGGAATTATTTTATCCGCTGGGTTTTTACTCGCACGATTCCCAACAGTAATAGGGTTCAAATAAAAAAAATTTTAAAAAAAAACCGAACCGCTATTACAGCGGTTCACGTTTTAACTTGAATCGCTGTAATAGGGGACCTATTACAGCGGTTTTTAACCGATGTAATAGGCCTAAACCCTATTACAGTGTTGCCTATTACAGCGGTTAAAACTGCTATAATCGGTGGAAAAACCCCGCTGTAATAGGTCTTTTTTGTAGTAGTGCTAGCTTTCGTGATGGGTCCATGGTTGTCACACCATAGTGGCAACAGTAGCTCTACACTAGAAACAACTTGAAGTTCTACCATGAACTTCTTTATCCAAACAGCTTCTTTGGCTGCCTCCGAGGCTGCCACATATTCAGCTTTAGTGGTCGAGTCAACAGTTGTGCTTTGCTTGGAACTTCTCCAAGATACTGCTCCACCGTTCAGAGTGAATATGAATCCAGAAGTGGATTTTCGGTCATCAATATCTGATTGGAAATCAGAATCCGTATAACCGTCAACTTTCATTTCTCCATTGCCAAATACCAGAATCATATCTTTAGTTCTTCTCAAGTACTTCAAGATAGATTTTACGGCGATCCAATGTTTTTTGCCCGGGTTACATGCTCGCAGCGTAGGCAAGATCTGGTCTCGTGTATAACGTCGCGTACATGAGACTTCCTACCGCCGATGCATAGGGACCTGTGCTCATCTCCTTCCGATCTTCCTCACTTTGAGGACTTATCTTCTTGGAGAGATGAATTCCATGTCTTATAGACAAAAGACCTCTCTTAGAGTTTTCCATCCCAAACCGTTTGAGGACCTTCTCTAGGTAGATGGCTTGAAAAAGTCCAATCATCTTATTCGTTCTATCCATGTACATTCGAATTCCCAAGATGTAGGTAGCTTCTCCCAAGTCTTTCATGGAGAATTTGCTTGAAAGTCATGTCTTAACTGAAGTTAGCAATCCTTCATCATTCCCTATAAGTAGAATGTCGTCTACATATAGTACTAGGAATATGATCTTGCTCCCACTAACCTTTTTATAGACACATGGTTCATCCTCGTTCTTGATGAAGTCGTAGCCCCGCACTTCTTCATCAAAACGAAGGTTCCAACTACGAGAGGCCTGCTTGAGTCCATAAATGGACATATTCAACTTGTAGACCTTATGAGAATCTGCACTAGATATGAGACCTTTGGGCTGTTCCATATAGACCTCCTCTTCGAGGAATCCATTTAAGAATGCGGTCTTCACATCCATTTGCCAGATTTCATAATCCAGGTTTGCAACTATCGAAAGTAGAATTCTGATGGATTTGATCATAGCTACTGGTGAAAAGGTTTCCTCATAGTCAATGCCCTCCTTTGACTATACCCTTTTGCCACTAGTCTGGCCTTATAGGTATCAACCTTGCCATCCAGACCAATCTTTCTCTTGTAGATCTATTTGCATCCAATGGGCATAATACCCTTGGGTCGATCAGTTAGAGTCCAGATTTAATTGAATACATTGAATCCATTTCTACTTTCATAGCTTCATGCCATTTTGCAGAATCCATATCCATCATTGCCTGGTCATAGCTAGAGGGATCGTCTCCATGGTACCCTTCTGCTACTGTATACATATTATGCTCTCCCTGTAGTAGATAACCATATCTCTCAGGTGGTTGAGACACTCTAGCTGCCCTGCGCATCGATGGTTATGCCGTTCCTAGTTTGGGTTAGGTCTCTGGAACAGTGTCTTCCAAAGGATTCATTTGGTTCTTCTAGAACAATACTTCTACCAACTCCACCTTCTCAAATGAACTTTTCCTCGAGAAAGATTTCCTGTAAGGCAACGATGATCCTTTGATCATCATGCAGGTAGAAAAGCTATCCCATGGAATCCTTGGGATATCCAACGAATCGTCCTTTTAAGGACCTAGCCTCCAACTTCTCGGCCTTGGCCTTTTTCACATAAGCAGGGCAACCTTATATCTTTATGTGCTTCAGATTAGGCTTCCTTCCACACTATATCTGATACGGTGTATTAGGAACAGACTTGGAGGGACACCTATTCAAAATGCAGTTGTAAGCAATGCATGCCCCCACAATGAAATGGGCAAATTTGTGTAGCTGAGCATGGATCGAACCATGTCTAACAGAGTTTGATTCCTTCGCTCTACTACGCCAGTTAATTGTGGAGTGGCTGGAGGAGTTAGTTGTAAGTGTATGCCATGTTCTCTTAAGAACTGGTCAAATTTGGCACTCATATACTCGCCACCTTGGTCAGACCGAAGCGCCTTAGTACGATGCCCGATTTAGTTTTTGACCAAAATTTTGAATTCAATGAACCTTTCTAATGATTCAGACTTGTACTTCATCAAATACACATAGCCATACCTAGAATGATCATCAGTAAATGTAATGAAGTACTGAAAACAAGGCAATTGTCTAACAATAATAAATGTCCAGTAAATAATCTAATGGAAGTGGTGCCAATGTGTGTGGCTGCTACACTATGTCCGCTGCCAACATTGATCATCCTTCTCCATGCTCCAGCTTCTTACTTATTTCTAGCTTTTCATTCAAAACACACATGTGAGCATTAGATCCAGAATCTAGAATCCAGGAAGTGGAAAATACAGTAACAGAACAATTTGTTTCCAAAACATTAATTTCTATACCTGAAGTAATGTCAGCTTTCAGCTCAGGACAGTCACGTTTCCAATGTCCTATCCTACGGCAATGGAGACACGTGTTTGCCTTCTTCGGACCCTTGTTCTTAAACTTCTAAGTTTTTGTAACTCTGGGTTCTCTGATTTTGCCAGCCAGTTCAGTATTATTCGAAATAATAGGAAACTTGAATGCACCCCACTTTTCTTTCATTCGTTGTTGTGCAATCATTAGTTTGCTCATACGTGTGGAGAGTGATCCTTCAGTGTCATCCATGTCAAAATTGATGACAAAATCTGAGAAGGATCTAGGGAGTAACTGGAGAATGAGGTCCACATGGAGGTGAAAATCCATGTAGAATTTCAAAGACCGAAGCCTCTCTAACATGGAGATCATCTTCAAAACATGATCTTTAACATCCTCATGCTCTTTCATCTTTGTGTTGAATAACTTTTTAGACACATAGTATCTGAAGGACTTTCCGTGTTCCCCGAACAGCTCCTCCAAGTGTAGCGTGATTGATTTAGGACTATCCATATTTTCATGCGTACGCTGCAATTCACTACACATGGAGCTCGACATGTAATCCCTAACCTTACGATCATCAGAAACCCAATCTGAGTAAGCTAGTTTATATAAATCATCCTCGTTGACCCCAGGCCTCAGTGGTCGATCTAGTTCCAGCATGTACTCTAGATTTTCATCATTGTGGACCATCCTTAATCCTCTGCTCCAATAGAGAAGTTCGGGCCGTTCAAAACGTTCTTTTCAAGCAAAACTTTTAGTGGGTTAACCATTTTGAGAGAGATATAATTGACTGCAGAAAATAAACAAAGATTTCATTAGATAATTATGTTGTACCCAAGTAAAATTAGGACTTTAATTTTAACTTGGCTCCCACTACATTTTTCGAACCATTGCACTCCCACTGCAATGAACAGAAATCTCGTTGGACAGATTTTGTAGTGAGTGATTGAGTTCTTCAAAATTGTCAATGAGTTGCAATCTATAACGATGTATGGCTCATTAAAATTTTAAAGTGGCGTGCCATGCCAATCAGTCCAACTGATGGTTCAATCCCTCTCTTGCTCATGGATCACTTAACCTCAGCCTATAACCAAATATTGGTGGTGATCCATCTAAGTACTTTCCCATCAACTCCTATCGATCTAACAGTTGAATCTCATCTTGCAACCTGTAACGGTGTATATGATGAGATTTGCTTCGACCGATGGCATCAAATGCACTTAGAGATCTTCGAATTATGACTTGATGCATAACCCCCATTAGTCGGGATGATGCCATGCATAACTCATAACTCTATTTCTCTAAGTTTGATGGAGAGCCGGGATATTTGATATCCCTTACTTACTTAGTATGATTACTTTGGGAGAATTTTTATTTAATTAAGGTCTCACTTTGCACATTAATCTAATTCACGCATATGTGGAATTATTCTAAGTCATGCATCAATAGAAAACCTAGTTCTTCTATCAACATGCTTTCCATGGACATTCTAGATTGATCTAAGTCAATAGATCAATCAGGGGGATAGGGGCCTATATCAAATCTAATCTTGATATGCTCCAGGCTCCAAGCTTCATGAAGGTCCTACCTTCACTAGTTACATAACATTGAAGCGCCCTATACATTATATTACCGAATATTAAAAGTACAAACTGGGGGGCATTATTCGACCCAATACAACCCAGATAATACAAAAAGGGTCAAACCCTATATCTGTGGATGCATCCACCACAACATACATCAAAGCATGTAAATAAACTATTTAAGATCATGTTTGTTTTTACTTTTAAAATCGAAAAGAAATTCATATTTAATTAAATCTAATTTAATTGTGAAAAAGTGAATTTAATTTCAATTTAAAAATAATAAATCCAATTTATTATTTAAGAAATAATTCTAACTTATTCTTGATTATTTTGAAAAACTAAATCTAACCCTAAAATAGATCCTATTTATTTAATCGTCACTAATTATAAATAAAATTTCTAATTTCAATTTATGACATAATTAAATCCAATTTAATTATAAAAGTCAATTCCAATTCAACTTGATTAAATCCAATTTAATTTTAGAAAAACAAAACCATTTTATTAGGAAAAAGCAAATTGACAAATCTCGGGTCAAATTTGTCTATTGGGTCAAACCCAATAATTATTAATAATTATGCATATATATATAAATATATATAAAATATATAAATATATATATATATATATATATATATATATTTTTAAGCACAGTGCCATGCTGGGCCTCGCCCAGCGCGCACAATCGTCTGCCGCCCCGATTGTCATTTATGCACCGCCACTCTTTTTTCCTCCATTTTTTTTTGTTACTGTGCAGCGGCGCGGCCACTGTTTCACTTCGCCGACAGCGGCGACGCTAGCGTCGCAATGGCGTAATCGGGGTGACGAATCCGGGGCAATAAAATTTTCAAAACTTCAGTTTCAATATCCAATACTAAACCCATAAAATTCAATATTTTAAAAATCTAATTTTGCCAACATAATCTCAAACACGAAAAATCATTAATCACGTTAAAGTTGGCTCTGATACCACTGTTAGGAATCCATCGGAGTAAAAACGTAGCAAAATAAAAAAAAATCGAATTCCTAAACGTGGATCACTTTAACAGGATTGAATGATTTTAATAGTTTTCCAAAAACTAAAAGAAATAGATTTACTTTATCGATTTCGTAATAAATCTTCGCGTAACAGCAACTCCTTGAGCTCCTGTCTCTAAAGATGCATGCGAAACGAACATTTAAAAGATATCCAATTCCCTCGACAATGATGGTGGACGGTGTTGGGATAAATTAACCAAACGCAGCAGAAAATGAAATTTAAATTTTTTTTGGATTTTCCCTTCGCAGGGTTAATCTCGAGGTTTAATCACACGTATGTATAATAGGGTAAAATCACATTACCCGTTGTAGCGAAGTGGTTGATTATTTCCACGAATTTGCATTCTTCAGTTTTTCGCGAAAAATCTCAGGCTGAATAAATCTTGATCCGAGCAGTCTAAGTGTTCTGCCTCTAAATCGTCTCGCCGGAAAAACTTGATGAAAAATTTCCTCCTCCTTTGTCTTGAAGGCCAACGGCTAGGTGAGAGTGAGGGAGAGGGATTCTTTTCTTGTGGTGTTGTGTAATGCAACTTCTTACCTAGGCTTATAACTAATGTGATATTTATATCACTTAAGTTATTGTCTTGGACTCAAACTAAGCCCATTAGTACTCCTAGTGGCCGCCCCTCTTAGGTTTAGTGTGCCACATGGTGTATTAATTTTGTGCTTAGTTTAATCTAATATTTAATTAATCAACTTAATCCAATTAATTAATTCAATTAAATAATAGATAACTCATTTAATTAATTTTATTTCTCCAAGAAATATTATATTAATTAAATCATAAATAAATTAACTCATTCCTCCAAATAATTAATTCTATTTATTTAATTTTAAGTATCCGATACTTAAAATACTCCCACAAGAAATATTCCACTTTTCATTAATTTTTCTTTTTAAGCGTGACGCTTGAGGTTCATTAATAAATCCTTTTTAAGCATCCTTTCTCCATCTTGTGTATCCTTTGCCTAGTCCTAGATGCCACTTTAAGCTTAGGTTAGTACTTTGCCTACCACGCTTCTTTGAGATAATATTCACAACACACTCATTTTCATGTTTAAGTAATAGAGGCCATTGACTAAAGTAGCAGTGCCAACAATATTATTATGAAGTAAAATGCTGCAAGTATTATCAATGAAATTAAAAACATAATTGTTCCTAACCAAAACAGGAATAGAAAAAATGTTTTTAAGCCCGTTGGGCAAAACCAAAATATCCTCTAAATTTAAAACATGTCCAGATGATAAACATAAGGAAGTTGATCTAATGTGAGAAGCCGCGACACTCTGCCCGCTGCCAACACTGATTAGCACCTCCCCATGCTCCAGCTTTCTACTTCACTGCAGATCCTGATTCATTACACAAACGTGAGCACTAGCTACAGAATCAAGTATCCACGAAGTGGAAGATACATTCATAGAACAATTAGTTTCTAAAATAAACAGTTCCATACTGGTGCACCTTTGCCAAAATTTGGACACTCCCTCCTCCAGTGGCCTAGCTCACCGCAGTGAAGGTACCTATCCGTTTCCTTTGGCCCTTTGCTCTACATCACTTTATGAGCTTTGCCCTTTCCTTGGTCTATTTTAACCTGTGGACTCGAAGTGCCAGTATCTTCTTCTTCTTGCTTGCTTTTGGGCTTAGAAGTGATGACAAAGGCCACCACTTTTCCCTTTGGCTTCATCTGAGATTGTGCAGTATTGAGCTTGTTCATCAACCAGCCAAGTTGCATTCTATCTCATTACAGTTGAAGTTCATCATGAATTGGGAAAAGGAGTCTGGAAGTGACTGCAAGATGAGGTCAGTTTGAAGTTGTGGGCCCATGTTGAAATTGTGAGCCTCTAACCTCTCTATTTTCGAAATTAGTTTTAGAACATGGTAACCAACCTTTTCTCCTTCCTTCATCTTGGCTCCAAAGAGCTCTTTCGATATCTCATACCGAGCAGTGCGACTGTGCTCACCATAAAGCTCTACCAGGTGTGTCAAAATAGCCCTCCCCGAGAACAATCTTTCATGGGACCTCTGAAACTCATTTTTCATTGAGCCCAGCATGTACTCACGAACCCGGACATCGTCTTTGACCCATTTTTCATGAGTCGCAACTTCCTCCTCATTAGCATGTGTCCTTACGGGCGCGGCTGGGATATCAGCATCCAATATATACCCTAGTGACTCCATATTGAGGACTATCCTCAAGTTTCGGAACCAGTCCACCTAGTTAGGACCAGTCAAAGTATTCTTTTCAAGTATTACAGATAAAGGGTTTGACTATTGAGAGAGATAATAAGAAATAACTGCATAAAAAGTAAAAAGATTTATTAGATTCTAATGTAATTGTTGTTCCAAGTTTAAATTAAGGACTTTTAAAATAAACTTGGCTCCCACTACATTTTTCAAAAATCCACACTCCCACTGTGGAATTCGGAAGTCATTGTTGAAAGGCTTCGTAGTGGTGATTGAGTTCTTTAACTAGATTAATAGGTTGCAACCTTTTGCTGGTATTTGGCCTAATCAATCTATTAAAGTGATGTCCAACATCAACCTATCAAATGGATGATTCAATCTCTTTATCCATTATTCATCAAATCTCAACCTTTTAACGATCATATTGATTTATGAATAATCTAAGTTCAACCCACTAACTATCTATTAGTCTAACAATTAAATTTCACCTTGCAACATTTTGTTGATATTTGGGGTGAAATTTGTTTTCGACCAATGGCATTTCATGCACTTAGGAAAAATATAAAATATATTTCAATACATAATTCTCCCATTGCTCAGGGATGAGTTATATATTAAATATCATTTTAATTTTTTCTAAGTTCGGTGGAGGACAGGACATCTAGTACCCTTTACTAACATAATATTTTTCAAGTGAGAGAATTTAAAATATTTATTAGGTCTCACTGTGCACATTAACCCATTTCATATCATGCATATAAACATGGATTAAAATAAATAATTAGCAATCCTAGAAAGCTAACAACACACGATTCATGGACTATATTTCCTAGATTGAAACAAGTCAATGTTTCAATCATAAAAGAAACTATACTAAAACTTCCAAAGCTCCTTCTTGAATCTCTTCGGCTCGACTTGAATTTCTCCTTTGAGCCTATTCTATTTCTAACTATTACATTTCAATATTATTCATCTATACAAAATTTATCTAGAAAGAAAATAAATATAGGCTCAAAATGGCCTTTACAACCCATCAAAAAGAAATACAATTTAAAACACGAGCCTAAGTCCATGAATCATGTCTCCCATCACATAACATGTCAAACATGATATTTTTCACATAACATACGAAAATCATATATGCCAATTTCTAATTAAATTCTAAATTTAATCATTGTTATTCATATTCTCAAGAATATTAAATTTATTTTATTCCAATTGAAAGTTCAATTTTAATGAACTAATATTAATCTTTTATCAAAATCCAGTTTTAATAAAAAATTAGTGTCTAAGCCCATAGAAATTAATTTTATAATGGAATAAATCCAATTTAATTCAAAGTCTAACTTTAATTAACATTAGATTATTTGAAAATAAAAAATAACCTTATTAAATAATTAATATTATTTATTTCGCATTAAAATCTAATTTTAACCAAAACTAAATAATATATATATACATTTAATAATTGACCCGAGTCGACCCATCGGTGACCCGGGTCGGGTCAGCCCAAACTCGTGTGGTTGTGCGTGCTAAGAAAGATAGGCTCGCACAGTGAGCCCATCTCGGCTGGGCGTGCATAGCCCGGCTGTGTGTTCATAGCCCAGCTGTGCACGCGCAGGCCGTCGGAGTTCCGCCGCCCCTTCGGCGACAGGAAGCTTGCCGAAATTTTTTGTTTTTATTTTTCATCACATAATTTACATGAAATCCAATTTTCATCAAATTCAAACGAACGTAAAATAAACATAATCCTCAAGAACACAAACAACGTGAAATCCACATATTTAATCATGCATCAATAAAAATTGTAAAACATGCTTCTTCAACACATAATTACACATAATTTACATACGCCGAACCCTGTTAGTTGGCTCTGATACCACTGTTGGGGATAATTAACCAAACGCAGCGGAAAATAGAATTTAATTTTTTTTTGGATTTTCCCTTCGCAAGGTCAATTTTTGGGTTTAATCACACGTATGTATGATAGGGTAAAATCACATGACCCATTGTAGCGAAATGGTTGATTATTTCCACGAATTTGAATTCTTTAATTCTTCGCGAAAAATCTCCGGCTGAATAAATCTTGATCCGAGCAGTCCAAGTGTTCTGCCTCTAAATCATCTCGCCGGAAAAACTTGATGAAAAACTTCCTTCTCCTTTGGCTTGAAGGCCGACGACTAGGTGAGAGTGAGGGAGAGGAATTCTTTTCTTGTGGTGTTGTGTAATACAACTTCTTACCTAGGCTTATAACTAATGTGATATTTATATCATTTAAGTTATTGCCTTAGACTCAAACTAAGCCCATTAGTACTCCTAGTGGCTGCCCCTCTTAGGTTTAGTATGCCACATGGTGTATTAGTTTTGTGCTTAGTTTAATCTAATATTTAATTAATTAACTTAATCCAATTAATTAATTCAATTAAATAATAAATAACTCATTTAATTAATTTTATTTCTCCAAGAAATATTATATTAATTAAATCATAAATAAATTAACTTATTCCTCCAAATAATGAATTCTATTTATTTAATTTTAAGTATCCAATACTTAAAATAAATATTTAAAATATTCCCACAAGAAATATTCCACTTCTCATTAATTTTTCCTTTTTAAGCGTAACGCTTTAGGTTCATCTATATTTAGCAATGGGAGGATTCCATTGAATATTTTAACCCCAATAAAATGAAATGATTAGATCATTTATACCTTTCCATTTGTAAATACCGCGTGAATACAAACTCTTCGTTTCCTTATCCCGGTTAAGTTAAAGTCATGGTTTTGGTCAAACTCACTAACTTAACACTATGCTATATTTATACTTAGCTCAGATCAATGAATGCTTTGGACAAAGACTTTAAGATCTAAATTGGTTATAAATGCATAGGATAATTCCTCGTTCACTTACGAGGGAACGAATCCTTTCTTGGATATCGGTTAAGAATACTACTTGCCATTAGATTGCAGTTCGAGGTTGATCCCACCAACGGGTGAATTGGGCCTAACTACTCTAATGACGAACCTAATGTCCCAAGTATATCTTCAACTCGATTCCTCAAGTCTAAAGTTCAGACACACCTATTAAAATTTAATCAATTTTGTCATTGACTGTCAGAGAGTGAAAACTCATGTGACAGAATCGATGCGAGTCATGTCAGAGTGCTACTATCTCCATCAGTGCACCTATGATATGAGTTCTTCATTACTTTCTAGTGACTGATGGTCACCTTTCTCGTCAAAACTCATATCATACAAGTCTTCATGATTTCCAATGCCCAATTGAAAATCTTTGACTTGCAGACTATTCTAGTACACAAGTATTAGACTCCTCTAGTGCCTTAAAGAGTTAACTCTTGTGTTCATGGACTTATAGATGATTACAATATATAAATGCTAATATGAATGTAAAAAACTAAAATGTCTTTTATTGATTGATTTAATAAACAATTACGAATCGATAATGTCCTATCATTTACTAATCCTCTAGTGGCATTTGAGAACATTAACCTAACAGACTGCTAGGGCGAATTTTTGGGGTAGGAGAGGCTTCTCTTCTTTTTCTGTGTTATGAAACTAGGGTTACTTGTGACTTGTAAGTGGTGGAGTTATCTTATAACTCTATGACTTAACAAACAAGTCGAAGTCCCCTAGGACTCCTCAAAGTGGCCGCCCCCTAGGGCTCCACATGGACGTGGGTGGGCTTTAAGTTAGCCCATTGGACGTTTTAACATGTATTTAATTTAAATCCTATTTAGATCCAATACTTATTAAATAATTAATTAATTCCATTTAATTAATTCTCTAATTAAATAATCTAATTAAACTTAATATTTAATTCATTGATTTAACCAATAAATCAATGCATCCATTTAATTATATCTTTCTAAAAGATTAACACAAAAAGACATCCTTTTCGTTTCTTATAGTGCGACTCTTTAGGTTTGTCTCAATTGGAAATGGGATGAATTATCAAAGGATGTGAGTGTCACCTAGCCAGTCCCGTGGACTCACATCGTAACATAATTGAGTACGAAATGAAAGAATCATTTACGAACCTCTGGACCATAAATACCATTTGAGTATAAGCCTTTTACTGATGTATCCCGATTAAGTGAGAGTCAAGGTTTATGTCAAACTCACTAAACTTGATACTGTGCATGTAATCATATCATGATGAAACTACCAAACTACCCTCCATGTCCCACATGAGTTAGTTTCATTGCTTTGGCTAAAGACTTACAATTTCATATGCCTATGATTGCATAGGATACTTTCTCGTTTACTATCGAGACAGTGAATCATATATTGACGATCACTGAACAACTGCTACTTGACTCATTAAGATCGCACTTCGAGCTCGGTCCCACCAAAGTGTGAATTGGGCCTAACTACTCTAGTAACAGATTCAATAGTACAAGTACATTGATCATGAACCCTCAGGAATAAGGCTCACTCATACTATTATGGTCAGTAATCCAATCATTGACAGTCACAGAGTAAATACCCATGTGATCGGATTACTACGAGCCGTGTTCGAATATATCAATTCCACTGATATATCTATGACACGTGTTCTCACTATCCCAAAGTGTTCGACTGGCACTCTTTGTCAGAGCATGTGTCATACCAGTCGAATCTTAATGCCCAATTAAGATTCCTTGACTTGCAAAACCTTTTGAGTGATCAGGAATAAGACTCTCCCCGTGCCACATCTTTATTCCATAAAAGACGAAGAGTCAACCTCGATACACAAAGACTGTTTGTTCAATACTTATTGATGTCATGAAGTTTTACATGAACAAAATAATAATTGCCTTTATTAAGTATCAGTTTGTACAACATAATTGAATACCATATACAATCTATTTGCTCTCATTGGCATCTAGGGTGTATACCTAACACTCCGTACGTCCTAAAATGCTTATCACATTTAACACTCTCATCAGCATTTAATGCATTTGAAATTAATGCCCATTGGAGATTAATGCTCTAAGTAAAATTGCATTTAATTCCTTCTGGATTTGGAATAAATTCAGGTGAATCCTTGTCTTCATAGACACTCATTTAACACTGAATGATCCTTAGCTGAATCTTTACATCAACGCTTGAAGTAGCTTGATGCTTAGACGCTTGCTAGAAATCTTCATCTTCATTCAGACTTCAGACTCTTGAATCTTCTAGCCTAACTACTGATAAACTCACTCAGAATAATATCGGAAGCTCAGTCTAAGAGTACTTAGCCTAACATTCTAGAATAAAAACAAATAAAGCCTTATACAAATCTAACGCTCAAAGCCTATACATGATTTCTAGTAAAGTCAAACTTACGTATTTTGGGGTCTAACATAAATCCTAATTGTCATCATCAAAACATCTAATAAGAAATTTCTTAACAAATAAGATTTAATATGATCATCACATATATATTTAATTGTTGCTCTCTTTATTATGTGATGGTGACACCTCATATGGACGTAGGGTCTTCTGTATTATCTGGGTTGTATTGGGCCGGAGTTTGAGCCCTCCAGTTTGTATTTTTGTTGTATTAGAAACTTGAATAGGTCCATTTCTTTGTAATAAAACTAGATAGGCTCAATGGATCATGGCAGTTCCAAAGAAAGCTTGGAGCTCGGAGATTAGATTTTCAGTATAGGCGGAAGCTTTTGTAATAGATTCAATCCCTACCCAATTGGCTTGTTGGCTCGAATTAATCTGGATAAAGTCCATATGAGTGTGTACTGGTAGAATTGCTAGGCGTTTTCTAATTATTATATTTGGTGGTCCCAAGTGGCATACGAAAGTGTCTAGAAGAGGGGGGGCGGTGAATAGACCCTGAAGTCCTTTTCGACTTCCAAAATTTCGTAGCACTTTTAAAGATTAGAACGCTTAGAAAGCTGAGCGCTTAGGTCAGGCGCTACAAAAAAGATATCTTAGCGATTTTAGCAATTTACCAAAGTAGGGTAACGCTTAGATCGCTTAATCGGGGTTAGCACAGCGGAAATGATTTTAAAGCTTTAGCGTTCGTTTTGGTTAAATAGTCGCTTAGCAGTTTATTTTATCTTTTTTAGAATAAATAAGAGAATATAAAGAAAAACAATAATAATAGTAAATTACAATAAATAACACAACAAATTGTAAGGTTCACTGGGTGATGTAATCCCAACTACTTCCTTCTTCTCTTTTTTCACTTGGACGGAATTTACAAAGTTGATTATCAAAGAATCACACAGAATCTTCTACAAGATAGTAAAGAGGTGAAAAATGATCTCGGGCTCCTTGATCACACAGATTTCAACACCAATGAAGATCTTCTTTTACAAGCTTCTCTCACTCAAAAATACTGCCTGTAAAGGATTTCAACAACTTTCTCACTCAGATGAAAGGTTGAGGGTTTTGTCACACAGGTTTTGTTTGTTTTTGGAAAGATAAAACAACTTGGAATGTCTCAGTAAGAGTTTAGGTTTCTTCTTCGGAAGATGTTTGAGATATTTGTGACTGTCTGGAATGTATGTAAAAAGCTTGAAAGATTTTGGCTATGGAGTTTCTAAGCTTATTTTGAGAAAATATTTCAGCAAAATTTTGACTTTCTTGTGTATGTACGTATATGTTTTTAGGGTTAGTTAGAATGAGGTATTTATAGGCAATTCTTGGGAAATTGTCCGTTGGATACATGTAGGAGCGTGTCTCTCACGCGGCGCGTGAATTAGCCTTTTCTCTGACATTCCTGAAATCCTACTGGTTCCGATTGGACTGGAGCAGACTTGAACTCTGAAAACCTGACGGTCTAGTCAAAAAGTGGCTTGTCCACAAGTCATAATAGCTTATCACATTTAATGCTCTTATCAGGCATTTAATGCATTTGAATTTATTTTCCGTTGGAAATAAATGTTCGTTGAATAATTGCATTTAAGTCCTTCATGACTTGAGAATTTATTTCAGGTGAATCAGATACTGATCACTGGAGTACTTTGAGCGCTTGATCCATAAATCCTGAAATAGTCCTTTAGCATTTGACAGTCTCTAAGAACAAATCTCCATCTTCATTTGACTTCAAACGTTGATTTTCAACTTCATGTCTAATAGACTTACCTAGAATTCTATTAGCAATTCGTTATCTAATACTTAGTCTAAAATCTGCAAAGATAAAAATTATAAGCCTAAAAATAATATTACAAACTTTCAAACGCTTATACATAACTTCTATGAAAATATAAACTTACATTCTTTTTGGGGTCTAGCATAAGATCTGATCTTGTCATCATCAAAACATCTAACATGAAATTTCCTAACAATTTTCCCCTTTTTGATGATGTCAAGACCTTAACTCTTATAACTCTTTTATAGATTAAGAGTTCAAAGAAAAGTCTAAAAAGGTCATATGTTAGCGTTCGGAAGGTTAGTTAAGTTAGCTAAAGTTAGATTAGCTTTAACAAGTTGTTTCAGCGTCAAATCATTCATTCATTCATATGGGAGAATTAAGCATACATGATTTACACTGAAGATAGATACTTTAAAGCGACAAACAGAAATATATAAACAACATAAGCATTCATCTTTTCTGTCACTTCCTATTTGCTTCTTCTTCTTGATAGATTTCAGTTGATAAGTCCAGTAGAAGTCTATCAACATCTATCATGGTTGTATGCTGGACTTCATTATAGTCATGTCCTCTTCGTCCAGCGCTTTCTTCCAGCTCCAACAACCTTTCCACACAATCCTTCGAAGGGATTCCAAGTTCTCGGATCAAGTCATGGTAAATGTCTTGTCTTCGATCATTGGTGGATTTCGAGTTGATAGGTCTTCTAAGTGGTCCGGCATATGGGTGAAAACCCATACTGTCTAAGAACTCAACATCTAAGTCCGGAAGCAAGTGCCTGCCTTGATAATATCTAAGCTTTCGCTTCTTAGTAAGCATTTTCTTTATGTTCACTATCTCTTCGAACATAGATCGCCAGTGCTTGTTGTCTGTCTTAGTGATGGCCTTGGATTAGAACTTTTCTTTAAGATCTTCCCCCTTCTTGGCATCATCAAGGGAGGTCTTTAATTCAGCGATGTCCCGATGAAGAAGCTTGACTTCATCTACCAAAAGAGAAACTTGCTCAGCAATACTTTGAGAGATTAAATTGGAAGTATTGTGACGCTCAGTATCAGCGGATGCATTCTGGGCAACCGCCTTGTTGAAATCATCAGAAAGTTCTTTGATCAGGGGAGCGATATATTCATTATAGTGATTGACAACTTGTTTGCATGACTTATGTTAGCCTTAAGCAGTCTCTCTATGTTATGAAGAATTGCGCTACTGCGCTCTTCCAAACGAGAACAAGAGCCCATTAGATCGCTAAGAGAATTACGAATGGCTTTCTTGAAATCTCGTGCCTCTGGATCACTTTCTGAGTCCGAGTCTGAGTCTGAGGAAGGACATTCAGGACTATGTGAGCTAGAAACTGGAGCTTTGCCTTTAGATTTGTCTCTTACAAAAAGCTCTTCAGGCTCATTAAGGACTTCCTGAATCGCTTGATCCATAGATGGATCTGCAGTCGCTGGTTCACAAACAAGTTCTTGAGTAAGGATCTCGACTACTGGGGCGCTAGAAATATCTGGCAAAAAAGCGTCTGGAATTTGAGAGGCTTCCACAGTACGAGTTATATCCTCTACTATCTCAACAATCTCCATAGGAGGAGAAGGATTCTCAACAGCAATGACCCAAAGGGGGCCAATCGCTTCCATGACATGCCTTGGACAAATCAGGTTGGTCTGCGAGATAAAGAATATAGCGTCTCCGTGCTCTTCATTGCTCAGTGCAAGTTGCACACCTTCTGGCAGATCGACTCTTAAGATGTAAGAATTGTAGAAGTCCAATAAATAAGCCATAAGTGCTTGAGCAGCCTTTTGGTCTACTGGCCTGATTTGTGAAATCATCTTGGCCACTTGTACATTCTGCTCACAAACAAAGACGGGGTGAAGACTATAGCCTCCGAAGTTATTCAGGCCAAAGTATTCAATAAAGAAGATGTCTAGCGATTGCGCATTCTCAAAGATCGCTCTCCTGTCTCTGTATAGTTCAGCAAACTCAGCACGATCGTTGTCAAGACTCAAGGGAATTTCACTCTACGCTGGCAAAAGAGGTTGCTTACTGGTGGATGCATCTTCATTCAAATCAGGAAGAAGTCGCTGTACCAAGTCTTGAGATGGATGATAGACATAGCGTCCTTCCTGAGCGATTAAGCTTAGATGCTGGCGAATATAGTGTTCTATCGATTGCCGGTAATAAGGCAAAGCGCTAATATTGCCTACCAAATTCTTATGTTGCTCGAGTAGAAACACAGCAAAACCTCTGCAGTCTATAATCTACTCCAAATTGAAACAGGAATGGATACCTCACAAGCTCTTCTAGCGTGTAAAAATGCAACATGAACACTTCAGCCCATTTTACAGTATCCATCATCCACCACTTACCAAGCTTAGCAGCTTTCTTCTGATCTTTGTTAGCAGCAAGGAATTTTACAAAACGTTCAAATTCTTCATCATAATCCTCAGCTCATACTCCTGTCATATACTCCCGGGCTTCAGCTTCTATCCAAGAATTAATAGGATTGGGACGCTCAGCAACAATTGGTCCTTTTCCTTTCCATAATCTGAGAGGTTTGGGGAATAGAGCGTTCTGAGGAGAATGAACGGCTTTGGGGTCAGCGGAGTACCTAATTCTGTTAATAATTTCTTCGTCAGGGTTCTTTGACCAATCACCCATATGGGGATGCTTGATGACGATCATATTCTGGCGCAAGGGATAAAAGGACTCTTCAGAATGGCCAGTAAAGTTGAAACGCTTCTCGTCAAATTCTATCATGTTGAACGCTGGTCGCCGAATATATTCAAGGCGAGATTGAAGACGCTCAAGAGAGTAGAGACCCAGGTCTAAAAATCGCTCAAAGAATTCAAATTTAGCATAATTAGAGACATCAGTCCTATGGAGAGTGTTTTGAAAGTTTATCTCCATATCGACCAATTACCTGGTGTCAATCTCCCTGGTGGCAAAGTAGAATTCATCATTTGCATCATAGCCACGAGGAAAGAAATTTATGACACGGGGAGGAGATCTGGTTGGAGTAGGAACAAAAGTAATAGACTCTATTGGGATAGGGGCCATTTCTATCAACCGCTCAGCATGCACGGTCGCTTCACTGACTGGAGATGTTTCAGCGTCAGGAAGGACTTGGGCTATTTCCTTAGCGATATCCACAACTGCTTCCATGTCTACATCCACTTCAACAAGAATCTCGGAAGGTAGAGGTGCATCAGCGTTTGGTGCATTTTGAGCTAATACAAGCAAGCATTTGAGAAAAGCAAGCAAAATTTCTACTAAGTAGAAATTATAAATAAGATACTACAACGCTTACCCTGAGGACTATCATCGACTGACGCAGTCGCTTGATCTATTTCAACATTTGGCACAGTTTCCTCAGGCTCCGGGATAACTTCTTCTGGATCTAAATCGAGAAAAGAAGTAATGGGATCAGCACGAATGGGAATACGCAAGTTCTCAAGAAATTTAAGAACAGTCTGGATATTTGCTTCACATTCGGTTGAAAATATTTTATCCTAGCGTTAGAGACTTAGAAATTAACGAGGAAAGGATATAATACATTGCTTATCACAAGTATTTACCCCGAACACGGGAAAGCCTCTCATATTGAGTAGGGGCTTTAGAGTCTGAACTGGTTTCAGGAACAGCGTCAGAAGGAGGAAGAGGAACACTCACTGGTTCTTCAAGCGCTGGCTCGACTGGAGCACTTGTTGATGCAGCTGGAGGGGATAAAGGAGTACGTGTTTGGGCTAGCAGTACTTCTTCTTCTTTTCCTTCTTGAGGGAAGATAAACGCTGAAGGAGGAGAGGGTGATTTTGGAGAAGGAGAGGGAGACTTCTATTTCTTCTTGGGCTCCGGTTTCTTCTTTTGTTTCTTTGCTGGCTTGGCTGGCTCAGCGATCTTTCGTTTTGGTCGCTTAACCACCACTGCTTCTTCCGATGAAGATGATGATGAATACTCTTGCTCTTCATCATCACTGCGAACAACTCCTTTAGCAAGAAGTTGCTCACGCTCTTCTTTGGGAACTGCTGCACTGCCACGTCTAATTGGTTTGAGCAGCTCACTGATCATCTTCTTCCCATAGAACTTAAGCGCAGGGACTTTCTTTCCAGCGGTGTCGACGAACCCGCTAGCGCTTAGAATGCAACTCAGCACAATCCCATAAGGCTTAGGATTTACCGACTTGGCCATCGCTGCCTTGAAGCGATTGAAAACATAAAATGACCAGTTGACTTTCAACTTGGTCAAAATAGCAACCATCATTTTATATTGAATATTTGAAACCTTATCGAAGCTACCCTTCCTACACTCTATCATCTTTGCGCAGAAGTCAGCAAGAATGACATATTCGCCCTTCATGTCATTCTTCTTGAAGTTGGGTTCATACGTAGCTTCAACATCTTTTTTCTTGATCAAAGCCCAGACTTTGGTAGCATCTCCGAGAGTAACATTCTCAACTTCGCCACCATCGTTTGGCAAATTTAGTAAAGATGATATAAGAGAAAGAGTGAGAACAAAGCTCTCACGAGCAAAGGGAAAGACGCAGGAAATGGAGTTTCCATCGTCGGAGATTTTTGCATTCTGGAAGAAGAAAAGGGTTTCTTCCTCAAAGATATTTGTAAAGGAGGTGATCATATCGCGCAAACCAGATTCCTGGACTAGTGGAAGAACAGTGCTTAGAGGGAAGTTGGTTATCAAAAAGGTAATCCCAGTTAACAAGAAAACCTGCGTTAACAGTGACTGGTTTCTCAGATTTGGAAGATTTTCCGACAGCAGATTTTGAAGATTTGGGTGCCATTGATGAACGGAAAAAGCTTCGGTTGAGGAGAGAAAAGAGAATCTTTTTTCCTTAGAGAGAAAACTTTTACAGTAAGAGTATTTGGAAGTGATAAAGTTTTACTGTAAAGGTTGCGAAGGGTTTAAATAGGAGGCAAAAATAACTCCTCAACTATTAGATGAGTGACACGTGTACAGAAATTAATTTTGAAATTAAGAAATTAAATCTGAGCCGTTTAGACATAAAGACGGATGTCAAAAAGCGCGGAAAAATAGGGTAACAACTGTGAATTATAAAAGTTTGAAATCCGCAGTTACTTTTTGAAAACGTTTGAATAATTTTTAAATTTTCAGCGTGAATTACACGTGTCTGATATTACACTGACACGTACTCAGACAGGTGCAGTTACTGAACCGCCTAGTTTTTAGATAGGAATCATTAACCCTCAGTTTGATTTGATAAGCACGTGTGGGCAGTTGTCAAATCTAATCTTTTGGACTTACCCACACGCTACTTTTTAGCAATGAAAACTATGCATGAATTTTAGAAAAAGTTACTTAGTGTTTAAGTGAGAATATTCTTAAACGCTGAAGTCTTTTTAATAATGTTCAATTTCTTAAAGCTGAAGATTTTTTATACAAATCAATCGCTTGGATTTTTAAATGATATTTTCATTTAATTTTATTAGAGATTGATTTTTTTCATGCATAATAGATAAGCGCTAGTGATCAATGCATAAATTTTCAAAGTCATAATTGATCATAGTCGCTTATGAATTGAGACAAGTACAATTTTAAAGTTCCTCCTAAAATTGATGTCTTATTTTAATTTTGAAAGATGCTTTGGACATAAATTTAAAGTAAATTCCCCTTAAATTGTATGCCTATAAAGTCTGATGCTTTATGATTTAAGCGTTTAAGTCGATCATACCTAATTCACTTCTCAAAATGAGAAAGCGTTGTTCATTGAGCGCTTTGGTGAAGATATCTGCTAATTGTTTGTCAGTTCCAATGAAGTGCATGGAGATATCTTTCTTTTGAACATGGTCACGCAAGAACCGGTAGCGAATATCAATGCTTTTAGTTCTAGAATGAAGGACAGGATTTTGGGTCACTGCTAAAGCGCTTTGGTTATCACAATGGATTGGGGTAGGACCTAAGATTGTTCCATAATCTCTAAGTTGTTGCCTCATCCAAAGAATTTGTGCACAACAGCTCCCAGCGGCGACATATTCTGCCTCAGCTGTAGAAGTCGCTATGGATTGTTGTTTCTTACTATGCCACAAAATTAGTCTATCCCCTAGAAATTGACATGTACTACTAGTACTTTTTCAATCAATTTTGCATCCTGCAAAATTTGCGTCTGAACAACCAATTAGTTCAAAAAGAGAGTCCCATGGATACCATAAGCCCACATTTTGTGTGTCTTTTAGGTATTTAAGGATTCTCTTGGCATCATTTAAGTGTGATTCTCTAGGATCAGCTTGAAAGCATGCACACATGCATACCGAAAACATAATATCGGGTCTACTAGCGGTAAGATAAATAAGTGATCCAATGATATCTCTATAGTTAGTGATATCAATTTTCTTCCCACTTTCATCTTTATCTAACTTAAGTGTTTGGCTCATTGGAATTTTTGAAGATGATGCGTTTTCCATACCAAATTTCTTAATCCTACCTCTTGTATATTTAGCTTGGTTTATAAATATGCCAGTAGGGAGTTGTTTAACTTGTAATCCTAAGAAGAAAGTTAATTCACCCATCATGCTCATTTCAAATTGATTTTGCATCATTTTTGAAAATTTCTCACACAATCGCTTATTAGTAGAACCAAATATAATATCATCAATATAAATTTGGACTAAGAGAATATCTTCGTTATGGGTAATTTTAAATAACGTTGTGTCAACGCTACCTTTTGAAAAGACTTAACCTATAAGGAAGATAGAGATAGTGTCATACCATGCACTTGGTGCTTGTTTAAGGTCATAGAGTGCCTTATCCAATTTGTAGACCATACTTTTCCCATGGTTGTTGATGAATCCTGGTGGTTGCTCCACATATACCTCTTCTTGGAGTTTACCATTCAGGAATGCACTCTTCACGTCCATTTGGTACACTGTGAACTTGTTGAATGCGGCAAACGCTAGGAACATACTAATCGCTTCATGACGAGCTACTGGGGCATATGTCTCATCAAAATCAATGCCCTCTTCTTGGCAATAACCCTGAGTGACTAATTTGGCTTTGTTTCTTATAACAATGCCATCTTCATCCATCTTGTTCCTAAAAACTCATATAGTTCCAATGAATCCTTAGTGAGTTGGTCTTGTTACTAGCATCCAAATCTTGCTTCTCTCAAATTGGTTAAGCTCTTCTTGCATTGCTTCTACCCAACTTGAATCACTGAGCGCTTCATCCACTTTCTTTGGTTCCATTTGAGATAAGAAACTTGCGAACATGGCCTCATTGATTATAACGGACCTAGTTCTCACAGGTGCTTCAATATCTCCAATGACTTGCTCTGGTGGATGGTCTCTAATCCATTTACGGTCTGGTTGGAACGGGTTGAGAGACACTTGATTATCAATTGCTTGACCCTCATTTGTCTCTGGCGCAGTCGCTACATCATTCATAGTTCCAATTTGCTCTTGATGATCATTCTCTTCATGATCATCAGCGATTCTTACAAAATTATCATTAGTAACCTCACGAGTAATCTTAGGAAAAAGATCTCATCATCCTCATCATCATCACTATCA
The DNA here is from genome assembly GCA_019426215.1 of Buddleja alternifolia. NCBI lineage: Eukaryota > Viridiplantae > Streptophyta > Magnoliopsida > Lamiales > Scrophulariaceae > Buddleja > Buddleja alternifolia. The sequence continues at coordinate 13,882,759 of CM033408.1, read as the reverse complement.
TCACCAAGATTGATTTGTGACGCTTGTTGGGCAAGATCTTCAATTCCTACATCATCAGGAATAACCTTACTCGGTTCTTGGTTAGCATCATCAAACACAACATGAATGGATTCTTCAACCTTTGATTTGATCTTATTTAGGATGCGGAAACTCTTTCCATTTTTGGCATAGCCTAGAAAAATTCTCTCATCCGTTTTAGGATCAAATGTCTTTAGACTTTCGAATCCATTGTTATGAATGAAATATTTTGAACCAAATACATGAAAATATGAAACATTAGGCTTACGTTCCTTCCACAACTCATATGGAGTCTTCTCATGTTGCTTGTTGAATATATACTGGTTCTGAGTGTAGCAAGCGGTATTGATAGCTTCGGCCCAAAATCTTTGAGGCATCTTAGACTCTGCAAGCATCGTCCTAGCGGCTTCTTTAAGCCTTCTGTTCCATCGCTTAGAAAATCCATTCTGTTGAGGTGTTCTATGGGCAGAATACTCATGGAGTATTCCAAAATCTATACAAAACTTCTCAAAAAATTGGTTAGTAAATTCAGTTCCTCTATCGCTTCTAATTCTTATCACCTTGAGATCTTTATAAGTTTGCAATTGACGAATTAGCGATGTGAGCTTGACACTAGTTTCATCTTTGGTCGCTAGGAATTCTACCCATGTATAGCAAGAGAAATCATCAACTATTACTACCGAATACTTTTTACCACTAACACTCAGGATTTGAATAGGACCAAACAAATCTAGATGCAATAGTTTAAGGATTCTAGAAGTAGATAGGCATGGTTTCTTCTTAAAAGATGATTTAACTTGTTTACCCATTTGACATGCATCACATAAGCGATTTTTCTTAAAGGAACCCTTAGGTAATCCCTCTGCTAGATTTAGAGATATTAATTGAGAGATTGCCTTAAAGTTGAGGTGATTCATTTTTCTATGCCATAACCAACCCAATTCATTTTTACTTTTAGCAACAAAGCATGTGGGGTTGTTATCAATGGTAGAATCCCAATCTACTAAATACACATTGTTTGTTCTTTTTCCTCTTAATTTAGTAGACTTAGTCTTAGCATTGTTAACATACCAGAAGTCGCTTGAAAATTTTACTTCAAAGCCTTTATCACAGAATTAACTAATGCTTAACAAATTATGCTTAAGACCCTCAACGTAATATACATCACTAATCAGGATGTTCCCCCTATGCATGATACCTATACCTTTGGTTTTACCTTTGGGGTTATCACCGAAAACAACTTGAGGACCATTGGCTGCTTGATAGTTGATCAATAGATCCTTGGAACCCATCATGTATCTTGATGATCCACTATCAAAGTACCAAACTGAAGTATCATTGTTGGCTCTAGGTACCTGCATTGAAAGGACAGTTCTAATTCTTCTTAGGTACCCATGTTTTTATGGGTCCTTCAACGTTAGTAACTTTGGTTTGAATTAAAACTTTAGGAACCCATATTTGCCTAGTTTTCATTGTAGGAATACTGGCCTTCTTGGGTTTCACATTGTGTTATGTGTGATTTTTGTTCACCTTGTGTTGTGTGTGATTTTTGGGTGTATAATAATATCCTCGATTATAGTAGTAATCATAATCATAGTCATAATCATAATCTTCATAGTATCGATAATATGATCTTGACTGCCTTAGATATTGACGCTGGTATTTCCTTAGCGTTGGCTTGGGTTGCATTTTTGGTGCTGGACGCTTAGCGCTTGATTCACAATGGTCAGGTTTATTCTTAGCCTTTTGAGCATTTGGATGAACCCATCTTTGTGAATCATTTGCTTTCGCCTTTCCCTTGCCTGAGCTAGCTTTGGCTTTCTCATTTGGCCTTGTACCATTGTCGCTTGGTTCATTCAGCGTTTGACTTTGCGAACCTTTCTCAACAAAGAAAACACCCTTTCCTTTGTTGTTCGCCGTAACACTAGATTTATTTGGTTGTTTACTGAATTTATTGCATCCTAAACCGGTCTTTTCACTAAACATTCTTGTTACCTCGGTCACATTATCCAAATTTCTTGAAACTTTTGATAATGATGAGACGCGCTGATCTGATTTGGCAAGTCTAGCGATCAGATTAGCTTCTCTCTTAACTATTACATCAAGATCGCTTTTCAATTTAGTAATGTCACTCTCAAGCGATTGGCTTTTCTCAATGCATTGTTGCTGAATTTGCAACTCTGCTTTGAGCGTTACTTTATCACTTGTGAGCAATTAAATAATAGCGAAGTGATTTTGATATATTTTGGCGGCATCTTAACAATCTTTATAATATTCATTGACTTTGTCAAGTAATTCATCATAAGAAAGAGGATGGGATAATTCAGTGGTTACCTCAAGTAGAGAATCGTCAGACGCTTCATCATCTCTTTCCATGAGACAAATCAATGCTGAGTCGCTTGTTGGCTCATCATCACTGCTTTCATCTGATGATTCCAAAACCTCTTCAGGTGTAGAGAATGGTTCTGATTCCATTAGCAAACCTTGTTGACGAAAGTTGCTCCTGAATTGGTTTCTATCCGCATAATCTTGCCTTGTGGGCTTAGACACATTTGGATAAGAGCAATTTACCTGGTAGTGCCCTGGTTTCCTGCAATTATAACACAAATTAGTTTTCATTTTCTATTCAGTGGTTAATCGCTTTGAAACAATTGGCGCCGAGAGATTCTGAGTAGGAGTTGTAGGCGCTTGGTAAGGAACTGGTGCTAATGGTTGAGGTGCCGAATATACTGGAGCTTGATATTGAGGTACTGGTGCAGGGGGAGGGGTTTGAAATGAGGTTTGTCAATAGGGTTTCTCTTTCATATCTTAGAAATTTCTAAATTTCTTGACCAATAAAGTCCATCTCTTTTTCTTCATTGGATTCCGTTGATTTCACCTCACTAATAGCTTTACCTTACTTTTGGTGGTAGCGATTAAAGCTCCTGATTTAGTCACTGAAGTCGAGGTCTCGCTGACTTCACCCAATTCGAACTCAAATGCCTTTAATTCCGAAAACACATGTTCTGGAGTAAGAGTCTCCAATGTCTGTGATTCTCTCATAGCAACAGTCTTAATCAAATACTTGCTTGGAAGACTTCTGAAAATCTTATTGACCATTTCCTTGTTGGTCAACTCCTTGTCTAATGACGCTAACTCTGTAATGAGCAAAGTAAACCTTGCGTCCAATGTTCTAGTGTCTCATTGGTCTGCATCTTGAAATGCTCAAATCTTTGCATAGCTATGGAAAGCTTGTTCTCCTTCATTTGTGCTGAACCTCACATACTATAGCCAACTTATCCCATATTTCTTTTGACATCTTACATTGTTTGATTTTGTTGAACAATGCATCATTATCTCCTAACGCTGAGTAAAGTGCACTTCATCCAACATTATCCAGATTTGCTCTTTTTCTATCATCTGGCGTCCATTCTAACTTGGGTTTTCAACATAACCATCTCGAGTTGCTTCATCAGCTCCAGGCGCCGAGTTATCACTTTCATGATCTTAATGGGGCCATCTGAAATTACATCACACATTTCATTATCACAGAACATAAATACGCGAATGCTCTAAGTTTCCAAGAATCATAATTTGACTCTACCAGCTTAGTCATTTTGTTAAAAGTCATAATGAGATGTTTAAAAGAAAAGTTAAAGTGACGTAAGTTTTAGAAAGATGGATCTAAACAAGCAGTTACACTCGAAAACGCTTAGTTTCTACTTTAACCGCTCTGATACCACTTGGTGGTCCAAGTGGCATACGAAAAGGTCTAGAGCGGGGGGAGGTTGAATAGACCCTGAAATCCTTTTCGATTTCAAAAATTTCATATCACTTTTAAAGATTAGAACGCTTAGAAAGCTGAGCGCTTGGGTCAGGCGCTACAGAAAAGATAACTTAGACTTAGTGATTTTAGCAATTTACAAAGTAGGGTAACGCTTATATCGCTTAATCAGGGTTAGCACAGCGGAAATGCTTTAAAGCTTTAGCATTCGTTTTGGTTAAATAGTCGCTTAGCAGTTTAGTTTATCTTTTTCAAAAATACATACGAGATTATAAGCAAACATATGAAAAGTAAATAACATTAAATAATACAAGAACTTGTATGTTTCACTGGTGATTTAATCCGAGCTACGTTCTTCTTTCTCCTTTTTTCCTTTTTTTCACTGTGGAGGGAATTTACTAAGGTTGATTTATTTGTTTTGAGTGACCTTCTATACAAATCAGACTGTTTTACTCATTTGGTCTCTCCTTGAATAAGGCCAAGTTTTTGGGAAAAAGGATTCTGACCAATCCATTTAATCCTCCCAAAGTTGGTGGTGCCGCTAAACCACTTTTGAGCGTCAGACTGTACGTGAAGCGTCTGATGAAGAGCTGAGCGTCCTGTTCAAGAGGAAGTTGTGAAGCGTCCGGCTACTACCAAGAAGAGGCTCCTAGAAAGCCTAAGCACAAGCTGTTCCTGCTCCTCAAAAAGATAATGAGGAAACTGATGAGGATGCACAGGACAAGTTACCTCTCAAGTGGAGGAAGCTGGAAGGATATTAAACAAATTGAATTTGATGAACCAGTTGCTGCTCCTCCGCTCAAGCGCTCAAACTCGTTGAAGGAGTCAACGTGAAGAAAATTTCAAGCGTTCCAGGACAAGCAAGCGTCAAGCGCTCCTGTTCCTGAAGAGCCTGAGACTGTTGAGCCAAGGCTCAAAGTATTGCTGTTGAGACAAGTTCTCAGGGTAAGTTTATTTCTTCCACAACATTTTATTCCTACATCTGTAGAAGATCCTGCTCTTATAGAGGATAGTTCATGTGTTACAGCTTTAGTTCCAACTGGCTGAAGCAACAACCGACATCAACTAGATGTGAGATGACAGAAGTTGTGGCTATTGCCAAAGACGTGCCGCCAGAAGTTGCTGCAATTGAAACTGAGGAACCTGCTCCCAAAGAGGTTCAAACATCAATTCCTGTTCTGGCTATAACAGAGGCACGCTGAGAAGGTCAGAGCGTTGTTGAAGACGTTACAAAGCCAAGGCACTTCTTCCAACTGGACACGCTGAAGACGGTTGCTCATTCAATCAACTACATGCCCCCAGCGCTCGAAGAAGATTTAATTCCTGCAGGCTATAATGAAGAAAGATATATTGCTGCTGAGAATGAGATTGCCCTGCTGATTGATATCGACAGTAAATTCAGGGCTATAGTGTTTAACACTGAGATGACAGAAATTGAGAAGAAGTACTATCTAGCCATTCAACTAAGAAAAACTCCTGGTCAAATACCGTCCTCTCTCATTCTTCAACAAGACAGACAAGGAGGAACAACTCCTAGATGTGATGTGGATCTGGCATATTATCTCGACTATGGCCATAACAAGCCTACAGGTTTTGCTCTCAGAGACTACAATATTCGTGTGTATGAGCTTCTTCGCCCTAACTTTCTCAATCCATCAGAGGCAGTCTTGAACAGAGAAGGCTACACACACTTTCCTCATATTGCCAATATTCCTGAAAATCTAACTTCGGTCAATCCACTACGCCTTTGGAAGAATAAAGCAGTTCATGCCGGTGAGCGTCTCGAATCTCTCACAGATTTGATCCAGACTGAAGCTGATGCATACTTTGATAGCGTCTGGAATGCTAACTATCAGACTGATAGGTATCGCTTTGAATCTATCAGAGATATTCACCATGAAGGCATTAGAGCTATTGTCAACGCTGGCACAGACTACTGTATGAACGAAGTCAATTGGGTTAAAGCGTATATGGGTCATCAATATACCTTCACAGAGTTAGTTCAAGCTCCCCATTTATTTAGCATAGGCATGCATGACAAGAACCGTCATTTCGCCAAGTATTGCCTGAAGAAGCGTCAATAGAGAGTTGGACCTGTTCTCAAGCTCCCAATCATTAGACATCAGATTGAGCAGTGTCTGCATCAAGAGCTTCACAGATTGTCCATTACCCCTCTACATTTCAATGCTCAAGCGTCTACCAGTGGCAGTACTCACATTACTAGCTTAAATTTCACTCCAAGCCACTGCGAAGATAACTTTAACTTGATGGTGAAGATTATGACTCCCTTATCTCATTTCGACAAAATCTTCATTTCCAATCTCAGACAATGGAACGGCTCAGTAATCAATTCATTTCGAGGATATCCACTGCTCCCTTCTATCCGCAAAGAGGTACTCAGTCATTATGAGTTTGTCCTCTTACTGTTAGAAATAAATCAGGGACTGGCTCAAGAGATCTATCCATATTTAGAAGAGTACTATTCTACTTATGTGCCTGAAGATCAGCGTCTCAAGTCTCTTCCTTCTGACTGCTTGATTGGATTTTCCAGAAATTACTCACCAAATTCAATTTTCTCTATCTGTCAAACCGTCGTCCAAAGTCTTTCCGCATCATGTGCTTGATATCATTCGTCCCATGCACATCTGGGCCATTGATAGCCCCCTTCGCACTTTCATTTCCAGTACTTGCATTTCTAGCACCAGCCTCACTGAACTTTTGGAAGCTGCGTCCACTTCTTATGCCGATTTAGCAAATTGGAACTTCCGATTCAATGACTTTCGCCAAACAGAGTCAGCGCTTGAGGAAGTGCCTGCTAAGTCAGTTGAAGCGTCCCCTTCTGAAGTTGCAAGTATTCCAGTGTCTGCTGAAGAACCAGTTCAAGCGTCTCAACCAGAGGATATTCCTGACGCTCCTGAACTCGTTGCTGATGATATTGCTAAGGATCTTTCTCTCGACGTACGAGGTACTGTCTTTGATCCTGCGTATCAAGTTCCTATTGACTCTCTTAAACACTCATCCAGGTTCAAGCGACTGGCTCCTCAAGCGGTTCAATCAGATGAGAGTCAATCTTTTGGTCCTTTGCTCAAATCCGTTTTGGAGGATATCAGTGCTCATGCTAATCAGAACGAAGAATCTCTCCACTGGATTAAAAACGATTTAGCAAAGATTGAGTCTCACGTTATGAGCGCTCAGATTGCTCATATGCGTAGTTCAGCTCAAGCAGCTATTGGTGAGTGTAGACAAGCTTTTCAAGAAATGCATGATGCTACTCAAGCCAACCAACTTGCCATAAAAGAAGAGTTTGAAAAGCGCCTCGAAACCCTAAAGACATCTCTGAATGATGCTACCAGCGCCAAGCTCCTCGCACTGCAGGAACGCTTCGACAAGCGTCTGGACGACATCACAAACTCTATGTCTCAAATTGCTCATCAGGTAAGTTTACTTACAGAACATTTTCTAAAGTCTGATGATGGCAATAAGGGGGAAAGAGAAGAAGAAAGGAGAAAAGAGGAAAGTGTCTAGTTCAAGAGCTGAAGAGCCTCCGCCTCCTAAGCGTCAAGTTTTATCTTCTCCTTCTGCGCTAAATCTCTGTTCTTGGATAATTGCTGTTGGAGTAAGTGATTCTACTGGAGCGCCTAGTAGAACACTAAGAGAACCTGCATAAGCATTATATCCAAATCTACCAATACCTTCTAGAGCACGACTTGAACAGTTTGACATCCCTCTTCAAAGAGCATCTATTCCAGAACCTTCAGATCCAAGAATTTTAGCTGAAGAGAGGCAGATGTCTGACTTCATCCGAACTTTTAGAATTTGCCTAAGGTATATTGGTATTGACCCAACTGATTGGGACAAACACTTTACTGCTTTCAAGAAGAGACAACAAGAAAAAAATAAGCTCATAATCAACAAAGATCATGAAGCGATGATGACCTTGGAAGACAACCTGACTGAAGCTATCCGAGCTGAAATTCCCAAGCGATACAAAGTTAGACCGAGTCGTTAAAGCTTTTTGATTTGCATTATCTATATTCTTGTCTCTTATATTTTGTTTGTTTAGTTGTAAAAATGCTTGTAATCTTTGATATATATAAAATGCATTTTTCAGCTGAAACATCTCGTTGAAGCGTAACTAAACTTAACTAACCTTATCTAATCAAAGCTAACTTTTATTTTGGCTGTCTAACTCTTGAACTATAAAAGAGTCAGTATTACCATCATCAAAAAGGGGGAAATTGTTAGGAATTTCATGTTAGATATATTGATGATGACAATTAGGACTTTTTGTTAGACCCCAAAATATGTAAGTTTGATTTAGCTTTACAGCGTTAGATTTGTAATAGGCTTTGTTTTATTTTTATTCTAGATTGTTAGGTTAAGTTGTCTTAGACTGAGCGTCTGATATGTTCTGAGTGAGTTTATCAGAAGTCAAGTTTGAAGACTCAAGCACCTGAAGTCTGAATAAAGATGAAGATTCCAAGCGTCTAGAATGACCAGCAACACCAAGCGTCACCTTATAGGATAGAAGTGATTCAAGGATGAACAAGCGTCTATCAATTACTGATTTCACCTGAATTTATTTCTAAGTTCAGAAGGAGTTTAATGCAAATATTGTCAATGCATTAAGTGCCAACGGACATTTAATTCAAATGCACTAAATGCTAATAAGAGCATTTAATGTGATAAGCACTTTCAGACGTACGGAGAAGCCACCCTATTGGACTGTCAACATTTCATAGACTGCAGCACCAACTTTGTGCAACAGATTTTCAGGAAAAAGGACAAAAGTTGTTCACTCGCAGAAGTGAGAGACACGCGCTCGTGCATGTGTCAAACGGACACTTTCTCCAAGAATGCTATAAATAGGACTTCAACAACAAGCCAAATATACAGAACATTTTGATTTCCAAGCCAAATTGTTGTTGCATTGAAACCTCATTCCTTAAACTCTCAGAAAAGCCAGAATTTTCAAGAAAACATTCTCTTTGCTTTTCTTCAATTCCTGAGATAGTCAATCATTATCTCAAACATTCTTTTCAGAGAAACCCACATTACTACTGAGATATTCCTAGTTGTTTGAACTTTATCAAAATCAAACAAACCTTTTAGAAAAACCCCTATCCAAGCCTCGCGATCTATGTGAAGCTGAAGTTGGATACTTGCAGTATTTCTGGGTGAAAGAAGCAAGGGGATTGAAGTAATTTGGAGCAGAAATCTGTGTGATCAAGGAGCTCAAGTCATCGACATCCATCTCTCCCTAATTTGTAGAAGATTCTGTGTGATTCTTTGAGAATCACTTTAGTGGATTACCTCCAAGTGTTCAAGGAGAAGAAGGACGTAGTTGGGATTACACCACCCAACGAACCTTACAAATATTGTGTTCTTTACTTTACATTCAGTTTTTCATATTGTCATATCATAAACTGATCAAGTAAAACTTAATCAAACGTTAAACAACTAAATACACTTTCTGTGACGCTAAAGCTTTTAAAAAGAAGACTACAAAAAACATTCCGCTGTGCTAACACTGATTAAAGAACTGAACGCTTAAACCTACTTGGTTAAAGTATTCAAATCTTGAAGTCTAAGTTAACTTTCTGAAAACAGTCTTCATCAGACGCTTAGCCTAAGCGTCTATATTTCAAGTAAACGCTCAGGCAAGAGTCTACATTTCAAGTGTCTAAAATCATTTTAATACGAAACTTTTTGAAGTCGAAAAAGGTTTCAGGGTCTATTCAACCCCCCCCCCCTTCTAGACCCTTTCGTATGCCACTTGGGACCAACAAAAATTAATTCATAAGTTGAATTGAATTAAAGTAATTAATTAATTGTCAATTGGATTGGACTTGGATTTAATTAATTACACATTTGCTAAGATGGAACAAAGCCCGAAAGTCCATTCCAAAGGCCTAGTGGGCCGCCCCTCACTTATTGGATTAGGGGTTTTATTAGTTGGTATAAATTGTTAGTCAGTTTTAGAATTCTATACAACACACAATTCTGAATCTAACTTTGAGCCAGAAAACCTACAGCAAAAGAAAAGAAAAATTCCCTCCATCTTTTCCAACTAGCCACCGCCGCCATAGTTGCCGGGGAGGTGATTGGAGCTTTCCTGGAGATTTTTCTTCCTCGTGATATCTAGAGGTAGGATTCCCGGGGATTGCTACTACCGTCAAATCGTTACGAATCGATTCACGCTTCAAGAGGTAAATTGTTTATCTTCTTTTTCTATCAAGAAATCAACAATGAATCGGATTGATTCATGGTTTGGGAATTATTTTATCCGCTGGGTTTTTACTCGCACGATTCCCAACAGTAATAGGGTTCAAATAAAAAAAAATTTTTAAAAAAACCGAACCGCTATTACAGCGGTTCACGTTTTAACTTGAATCGCTGTAATAGGGGACCTATTACAGCGGTTTTTAACCGATGTAATAGGCCTAAACCCTATTACAGTGTTGCCTATTACAGCGGTTAAAACTGCTATAATCGGTGGAAACCCCCCCCTGTAATAGGTCTTTTTTGTAGTAGTGCTAGCTTTCGTGATGGGTCCATGGTTGTCACACCATAGTGGCAACAGTAGCTCTACACTAGAAACAACTTGAAGTTCTACCATGAACTTCTTTATCCAAACAGCTTCTTTGGCTGCCTCCGAGGCTGCCACATATTCAGCTTTAGTGGTCGAGTCAGCAGTTGTGCTTTGCTTGGAACTTCTCCAAGATACTGCTCCCTCGTTCAGAGTAAATATGAACCCAGAAGTGGATTTTCGGTCATCAATATCTGATTGGAAATCAGAATCCGTATAACCGTCAACTTTCATTTCTCCATTGCCAAATACCAGAATCATATCTTTAGTTCTTCTCAAGTACTTCAAGATAGATTTTACGGCGATCCAATGTTTTTTGCCCGGGTTACATGCTCGCAGCGTAGGTAAGATCTGGTCTCGTGTATAACGTCGCGTACATGAGACTTCCTACCGCCGATGCATAGGGACCTGTGCTCATCTCCTTCCGATCTTCCTCACTTTGAGGACTTATCTTCTTGGAGAGATGAATTCCATGTCTTATAGACAAAAGACCTCTCTTAGAGTTTTCCATCCCAAACCGTTTGAGGACCTTCTCTAGGTAGAGGGCTTGAGAAAGTCCTATCATCTTATTCCTTCTATCCATTTACATTCAAATTCCCAAGATGTAGGTAGCTTCTCCCAAGTCTTTCATGGAGAATTTGCTTGAAAGTCATGTCTTAACTGAAGTTAGCAATCCTTCATCATTCCCTATAAGTAGAATGTCGTCTACATATAGTACTAGGAATATGATCTTGCTCCCACTAACCTTTTTATAGACACATGGTTCATCCTCGTTCTTGATGAAGTCGTAGCCCCGCACTTCTTCATCAAAACGAAGGTTCCAACTACGAGAGGCCTGCTTGAGTCCATAAATGGACATATTCAACTTGTAGACCTTATGAGAATCTGCACTAGATATGAGACCTTTGGGCTGTTCCATATAGACCTCCTCTTCGAGGAATCCATTTAAGAATGCGGTCTTCACATCCATTTGCCAGATTTCATAATCCAGGTTTGCAACTATCGAAAGTAGAATTCTGATGGATTTAATCATAGCTACTGGTGAAAAGGTTTTCTCATAGTCAATGCCCTCCTTTGACTATACCCTTTTGCCACTAGCCTGGCCTTATAGGTATCAACCTTGCCATCCAGACCAATCTTTCTCTTGTAGATCTATTTGCATCCAATGGGCATAATACCCTTGGGTCGATCAGTTAGAGTCCAGATTTAATTGAATACATTGAATCCATTTCTACTTTCATAGCTTCATGCCATTTTACAGAATCCATATTAATCATTGCCTGGTCATAGCTAGAGGGATCGTCTCCATGGTACCCTTCTGCTACTGTATACATATTATGCTCTCCCTGTAGTAGATAACCATATCTCTCAGGTGGTTGAGTCACTCTAGCTGCCCTGCGCATCGATGGTTATGCCGTTCCTAGTTTGGGTTAGGTCTCTGGAACAGTGTCTTCCAAAGGATTCATTTGGTTCTTCTAGAACAATACTTCTACCAGCTCCACCTTCTCAAATGAACTTTTCCTCGAGAAAGATTTCCTGTAAGGCAACGATGATCCTTTGATCATCATGCAGGTAGAAAAGGTATCCCATGGAATCCTTGGGATATCCAACGAATCGTCCTTTTAAGGACCTAGCCTCCAACTTCTCGGCCTTGGCCTTTTTCACATAAGCAGAGCAACCTTATATCTTTATGTGCTTCAGATTAGGCTTCCTTCCACACCATATCTGATACGGTGTATTAGGAACAGACTTGGAGGGACACCTATTCAAAATGCAGTTGTAAGCAATGCATGCCCCCACAATGAAATGGGCAAATTTGTGTAGCTGAGCATGGATCGAACCATGTCTAACAGAGTTTGATTCCTTCGCTCTACTACGCCAGTTAATTGTGGAGTGGCTGGAGGAGTTAGTTGTAAGTGTATGCCATGTTCTCTTAAGAACTGGTCAAATTTGGCACTCATATACTCGCCACCTTGGTCAGACCGAAGCGCCTTAGTACGATGCCCGATTTAGTTTTTGACCAAAATTTTGAATTCAATGAACCTTTCTAATATTCAGACTTGTACTTCATCAAATACACATAGCCATACCTAGAATGATCATCAGTAAATGTAATGAAGTACTGAAAACAAGGCAATTGTCTAACAATAATAAATGTCCAGTAAATAATCTAATGGAAGTGGTGCCAATGTGTGTGGCTGCTACACTATGTCCGCTGCCAACATTGATCATCCTTCTCCATGCTCCAGCTTCTTACTTATTTCTAGCTTTTCATTCAAAACACACATGTGAGCATTAGATCCAGAATCTAGAATCCAGGAAGTGGAAAATACAGTAACAGAACAATTTGTTTCCAAAACATTAATTTCTATACCTGAAGTAATGTCAGCTTTCAGCTCAGGACAGTCACGTTTCCAATGTCCTATCCTACGGCAATGGAGACACGTGTTTGCCTTCTTCGGACCCTTGGTCTTAAACTTCTAAGTTTTTGTAACTCTGGGTTCTCTGATTTTGCCAGCCAGTTCAGTATTATTCGAAATAATAGGAAACTTGAATGTACCCCACTTTTCTTTCATTCGTTGTTGTGCAATCATTAGTTTGCTCATACGTGTGGACAGTGATCCTTCAATGTCATCCATGTCAAAATTGATGACAAAATCTGAGAAGGATCTAGGGAGTAACTGGAGAATGAGGTCCACATGGAGGTGAAAATCCATGTAGAATTTCAATGACCGAAGCCTCTCTAACATGGAGATCATCTTCAAAACATGATCTTTAACATCCTCATGCTCTTTCATCTTTGTGTTGAATAGCTTTTTAGACACATAGTATCTGAAGGACTTTCCGTGTTCCCCGAACAGCTCCTCTAAGTGTAGCGTGATTGATTTAGGACTATCCATATTTTCATGCGTACGCTGCAATTCACTACACATGGAGCTCGACTTGTAATACCTAACCTTACGATCATCAGAAACCCAATCTGAGTAAGCCAGTTTATATAAATCATCCTCGTTGACCCCAGGCCTCAGTGGTCGATCTAGTTCCAGCATGTACTCTAGATTTTCATCATTGTGGACCATCCTTAATCCTCTGCTCCAATAGAGAAGTTCGGGCCGTTCAAAACGTTCTTTTCAAGCAAAACTTTTAGTGGGTTAACCATTTTGAGAGAGATATAACTGACTGCAGAAAATAAACAAAGATTTCATTAGATAATTATGTTGTACCCAAGTAAAATTAGGACTTTAATTTTAACTTGGCTCCCACTACATTTTTCGAACCATTACACTCCCACTGCAATGAACAGAAATCTCGTTGGACAGATTTTGTAGTGAGTGATTGAGTTCTTCAAAATTGTCAATGAGTTGCAATCTATAACGATGTATGGCTCATTAAAATTTTAAAGTGGTGTGTCATGCCAATCAGTCCAACTGAATATTGGTGGTGATCCATCTAAGTACTTTCCCATCAACTCCTATCGATCTAACAGTTGAATCTCATCTTGCAACCTGTAACGGTGTATATGATGAGATTTGCTTCGACCGATGGCATCAAATGCACTTAGAGATCTTCGAATTATGACTTGATGCATAACCCCCATTAGTCGAGATGATGCCATGCATAACTCATAACTCTATTTCTCTAAGTTTGATGGAGAGCCGGGATATCTGATATCCCTTACTTACTTAGTATGATTACTTTGGGAGAATTTTTATTTAATTAAGGTCTCACTTTTCACATTAATCTAATTCACGCATATGTGGAATTATTCTAAGTCATGCATCAATAGAAAACCTGGTTCTTCTATCAACATGCTTTCCATGGACATTCTAGATTGATCTAAGTCAATAGATCAATCAGGGGGATAGGGGCCTATATCAAATCTAATCTTGATATGCTCCAGGCTCCAAGCTTCATGAAGGTCCTACCTTCACTAGTTACATAACATTGAAGCGCCCTATACATTATATTACCGAATATTAAAAGTACAAACTGGGGGGCATTATTCGACCCAATACAACCCAGATAATATAAAAAGGGTCAAACCCTATGTCTGTGGATGCATCCACCACAACATACATCAAAGCATGTAAATAAACTATTTAAGATCATGTTTGTTTTTACTTTTAAAATCGAAAAGAAATTCATATTTAATTAAATCTAATTTAATTGTGAAAAAGTGAATTTAATTTCAATTTAAAAAGAATAAATCCAATTTATTATTTAAGAAATAATTCTAACTTATTCTTGATTATTTTGAAAAACTAAATCTAACCCTAAAATAGATCCTATTTATTTAATCGTCACTAATTATAAATAAAATTTCTAATTTCAATTTATGACATAATTAAATCCAATTTAATTATAAAAGTCAATTCCAATTCAACTTGATTAAATCCAATTTAATTTTAGAAAAACAAAACCATTTTATTAGGAAAAAGCGAATTGACAAATCTCGGGTCAAATTTGTCTATTGGGTCAAACCCAATAATAATTAATAATTATACATATATATATAAATATATATAAAATATATAAATATATATATATATATATATATATTTTTAAGCACAGTGCCATGCTGGGCCTCGCCCAGCGCGCACAATCGTCTGCCGCCCCGATTGTCATTTATGCACCGCCACTCTTTTTTCCTCCATTTTTTTTTGTTACTGTGCAGCGGCGCGGCCACTATTTCACTTCGCCGACAGCGGCGACGCTAGCGTCGCAATGGCGTAATCGAGGTGACGAATCCGGGGCAATAAAATTTTCAAAACTTCAGTGATAGGGGCCATTTCTATCAACCGCTCAGCATGCACGGTCGCTTCACTGACTGGAGATGTTTCAGCGTCAGGAAGGACTTGGGCTATTTTCTTAGCGATATCCACAACTGCTTCCATGTCTACATCCACTTCAACAAGAATCTCGGAAGGTAGAGGTGCATCAGCGTTTGGTGCATTTTGAGCTAATACAAGCAAGCATTTGAGAAAAGCAAGCAAAATTTCTACTAAGTAGAAATTATAAATAAGATACTACAACGCTTACCCTGAGGACTATCATCGACTGACGCAGTCGCTTGATCTATTTCAACATTTGGCACAGTTTCCTCAGGCTCCGGGACAACTTCTTCTGGATCTAAATTGAGAAAAGAAGTAATGGGATCAGCACGAATGGGAATACGCAAGTTCTCAAGAAATTTAAGAATAGTCTGGATATTTGCTTCACATTCGGTTGAAAATATTTTATCCTAGCGTTAGAGACTTAGAAATTAACGAGGAAAGGATATAATACATTGCTTATCACAAGTATTTACCCCGAACACGGGAAAGCCTCTCATATTGAGTAGGGGCTTTAGAGTCTGAACTGGTTTCAGGAACAGCGTCAGAAGGAGGAAGAGGAACACTCACTGGTTCTTCAAGCGCTGGCTCGACTGGAGCACTTGTTGATGCAGCTGGAGGGGATAAAGGAGTACGTGTTTGGGCTAGCAGTACTTCTTCTTCTTTTCCTTCTTGAGGGAAGATAAACGCTGAAGGAGGAGAGGGTGATTTTGGAGAAGGAGAGGGAGACTTCTATTTCTTCTTGGGCTCCGGTTTCTTCTTTTGTTTCTTTGCTGGCTTGGCTGGCTCAGCGATCTTTCATTTTGGTCGCTTAACCACCACTGCTTCTTCCGATGAAGATGATGATGAAGACGCTTGCTCTTCATCATCACTGCGAACAACTCCTTTAGCAAGAAGTTGGTCACGCTCTTCTTTGGGAACTGCTGCACTGCCACGTCTAATTGGTTTGAGCAGCTCGCTGATCATCTTCTTCCCATAGAACTTAAGCGCAGGGACTTTCTTTCCAGCGGTGTCGACGAACCCGCTAGCGCTTAGAATGCAACTCAGCACAATCCCATAAGGCTTGGGATTTACCGACTTGGCCATCGCTGCCTTGAAGCGATTGAAAACATAAAATGACCAGTTGACTTTCAACTTGGTCAAAATAGCAACCATCATTTTATATTGAATATTTGAAACCTTATCGAAGCTACCCTTCCTACACTCTATCATCTTTGCGCAGAAGTCAGCAAGAATGACATATTCGCCCTTCATGTCATTCTTCTTGAAGTTGGGTTCATATGTAGCTTCAACATCTTTTTTCTTGATCAAAGCCCAGACTTTGGTAGCATTTCCGAGAGTAACATTCTCAACTTCGCCACCATCGTTTGGCAAATTTAGTAAAGATGATATAAGAGAAAGAGTGAGAACAAAGCTCTCACGAGCAAAGGGAAAGACGCAGAAAATGGAGTTTCCATCGTCGGAGATTTTTGCATTCTGGAAGAAGAAAAGGGTTTCTTCCTCAAAGATATTTGTAAAGGAGGTGATCATATCGCGCAAACCAGATTCCTGGACTAGTGGAAGAACAGTGCTTAGAGGGAAGTTTTGGTTATCAAAAAGGTAATCCCAGTTAACAAGAAAACCTGCGTTAACAGTGACTGGTTTCTCAGATTTGGAAAATTTTCCGACAGCAGATTTTGAAGATTTGGGTGCCATTGATGAACAGAAAAAGCTCGGTTGAGGAGAGAAAAGAGAATCTTTTTTCCTTAGAGAGAAAACTTTTTACAGTAAGAGTATTTGGAAGTGATAAAGTTTTACTGTAAAGGTTGCGAAGGGTTTAAATAGGAGGCAAAAATAACTCCTCAACTATTAGATGAGTGACACGTGTACAGAAATTAATTTTGAAATTAAGAAATTAAATTTGAGCCGTTTAGACATAAAGACGGATGTCAAAAAGCGCGGAAAAATAGGGTAACAACTGTGAATTATAAAAGTTTGAAATTCGCAGTTACTTTTTGAAAATGTTTGAATAATTTTTAAATTTTCAGCGTGAATTACACGTGTCTGATATTACACTGACACGTACTCAGACAGGTGCAGTTACTGAACCGCCTAGTTTTTAGATAGGAATCATTAACCCTCAGTTTGATTTGAAAAGCACGTGTGGGCAGTTGTCAAATCTAATCTTTTGGACTTACCCACACGCTACTTTTTAGCAATGAAAACTATGCATGAATTTTAGAAAAAGTTACTTAGTGTTTAAGTGAGAATATTCTTAAACGCTGAAGTCTTTTTAATAATGTTCAATTTCTTAAAGCTAAAGATTTTTTATACAAATCAATCGCTTGGATTTTTAAATGATATTTTCATTTAATTTTATTAGAGATTGATTTTTTTCATGCATAATAGATAAGCGCTAGTGATCAATGCATAAATTTTCAAAGTCATAATTGATCATAGTCGCTTATGAATTGAGACAAGTACAATTTTAAAGTTCCTCCTAAAATTGATGTCTTATTTTAATTTTGAAAGATGCTTTGGACATAAATTTAAAGTAAATTCCCCTTAAATTGTATGCCTATAAAGTCTGATGCTTTATGATTTAAGCGTTTAAGTCGATCATACCTAATTCACTTCTCAAAATGAGAAAGCGTTGTTCATTGAGCGCTTTGGTGAAGATATCTGCTAATTGTTTGTCAGTTCCAATGAAGTGCATGGAGATATCTTTCTTTTGAACATGGTCACGCAAGAACCGGTAGCGAATATGAATGCGTTTAGTTCTAGAATGAAGGACAGGATTTTGGGTCACTGCTAAAGCGCTTTGGTTATCACAATGGATTGGGGTAGGACCTAAGATTGTTCCATAATCTCTAAGTTGTTGCCTCATCCAAAGAATTTGTGCACAACAGCTCCCAGCGGCGACATATTCTGCCTCAGCTGTAGAAGTCGCTATGGATTGTTGTTTCTTACTATGCCACAAAATTAGTCTATCCCCTAGAAATTGACATGTACTACTAGTACTTTTTCAATCAATTTTGCATCCTGCAAAATTTGCGTCTGAACAACCAATTAGTTCAAAAGGAGAGTCCCATGGATACCATAAGCCCACATTTTGTGTGTCTTTTAGGTATTTAAGGATTCTCTTGGCATCATTTAAGTGTGATTCTCTAGGATCAGCTTGAAAGCATGCACACATGCATACCGAAAACATAATATCGGGTCTACTAGCGGTAAGATAAATAAGTGATCCAATGATATCTCTATAGTTAGTGATATCAATTTTCTTCCCACTTTCATCTTTATCTAACTTAAGTGTTTGGCTCATTGGAATTTTTGAAGATGATGCGTTTTCCATACCAAATTTCGTAATCATATCTCTTGTATATTTAGCTTGGTTTATAAATATGTCAGTAGGGAGTTGTTTAACTTGTAATCCTAAGAAGAAAGTTAATTCACCCATCATGCTCATTTCAAATTGATTTTGCATCATTTTTGAAAATTTCTCACACAATCGCTTATTAGTAGAACCAAATATAATATCATCAACATAAATTTGGACTAAGAGAATATCTTCGTTATGGGTAATTTTAAATAACGTTGTGTCAACGCTACCTTTTGAAAAGACTTAACCTATAAGGAAGATAGAGATAGTGTCATACCATGCACTTGGTGCTTGTTTAAGGTCATAGAGTGCCTTATCCAATTTGTCGACCATACTTTTCCCATGGTTGTTGATGAATCCTGGTGGTTGCTCCACATATACCTCTTCTTGGAGTTTACCATTCAGGAATGCACTCTTCACGTCCATTTGGTACACTGTGAACTTGTTGAATGCGGCAAACGCTAGGAACATACTAATCGCTTCATGACGAGCTACTGGGGCATATGTCTCATCAAAATCAATACCCTCTTCTTGGCAATAACCCTGAGTGACTAATTTGGCTTTGTTTCTTATAACAATGCCATCTTCATCCATCTTGTTCCTAAAAACTCATATAGTTCCAATGAATCCTTAGTGAGTTGGTCTTGTTACTAGCGTCCAAATCTTGCTTCTCTCAAATTGGTTAAGCTCTTCTTGCATTGCTTCTACCCAACTTGAATCACTGAGCGCTTCATCCACTTTCTTTGGTTCCATTTGAGATAAGAAACTTGCGAACATGGCCTCATTGATTATAACGGACCTAGTTCTCACAGGTGCTTCAATATCTCCAATGACTAGCTCTGGTGGATGGTCTCTAAGCCATTTACGGTCTGATTGGAACGGGTTGAGAGACACTTAATTATCAATTGCTTGACCCTCATTTGTCTCTGGCGCAGTCGCTGCATCATTCATAGTTCCAATTTGCTCTTGATGATCATTCTCTTCATGATCATCAGCGATTCTTACAATATTATCATTAGTAACCTCACGAGTAATCTTAGGAATAGGTAAAAAGATCTCATCATCCTCATCATCATCACTATCATCACCAAGATTGATTTGTGACGCTTGTTGGGCAAGATCTTCAATTCCTACATCATCAGGAATAACCTTACTCGGTTCTTGGTTAGCATCATCAAACACAACATGAATGGATTCTTCAACCTTTGATTTGATCTTATTTAGGATGCGGAAACTCTTTCCATTTTTGGCATAGCCTAGAAAAATTCCCTCATCCGTTTTAGGATCAAATGTCTTTAGACTTTCGAATCCATTGTTATGAATGAAACATTTTGAACCAAATACATGAAAATATGAAACATTAGGCTTACGTCCCTTCCACAACTCATATGGAGTCTTCTCATGTTGCTTGTTGAATATATACTGGTTCTGAGTGTAGCAAGCGGTATTGATAGCTTCGGCCCAAAATCTTTGAGGCATCTTAGACTCTGCAAGCATCGTCCTAGCGGCTTCTTTAAGCCTTCTGTTCCATCGCTTAGCAAATCCATTCTGTTGAGGTGTTCTATGGGCAGAATACTCATGGAGTATTCCAAAATCTATACAAAACTTCTCAAAAAATTGGTTAGTAAATTCAGTTCCTCTATCGCTTCTAATTCTTATCACCTTGAGATCTTTATAAGTTTGCAATTGACGAATTAGCGATGTGAGCTTGACACTAGTTTCATCTTTGGTCGCTAGGAATTCTACCCATGTATAGCGAGAGAAATTATCAACTATTACTACCGAATACTTTTTACCACTAACACTCAGGATTTGAATAGGACCAAACAAATCTAGATGCAATAGTTTAAGAATTCTAGAAGTAGATAGGCATGGTTTCTTCTTAAAAGATGATTTAACTTGTTTACCCATTTGACATGCATCACATAAGCGATTTTTCTTAAAGGAACCCTTAGGTAATCTGTTAGGAATTTCATGTTAGAAGTTTTGATGATGACAATTAAGTTTTTGTTAGAACCCAAAAAAGTTGTAAGTTTATTTTCGTAGAAAACTTGTATAGGCTTTGAAGCGTTAGACTTGTAATAGATTTATTAGGCTTTGTTATCTTACTTTAGAGTGTTAGGCAAAATAGTCTTAGGCTGAGCGTCTGATGATTTCTGAGTGAGTTTATCAGTGGTAAAGTTCGAAGACTCAAGCGCCTGATCTCAGAAGATAGATACAGTCTCCAAGCGTCCACTTTGGCCAGCTATATCAAGCGTTACCTTATGGGACAGAAGTGATTTCACCTGAATTTACTTCTAAGTCCAGAAGGAGTTTAATGCAAATATTCTCAAAGCATTAAATACCAACGGGTATTAATTTCAAATGCATTAAATGTTGATAAGAGCATTTAATATGATAAGTAATGTCAGACGTACGGAGAAGCCACCCTATTGGACTGTTAACTATCTCAGACTGCAGCACCAACTTTCGTGCAGCAGATTTTCAGGAAAAAGGACAAAAGCTGTTCACTCGCGAAAGTGAGAGACACGCGCCAGTGCATGTGTCAAACGGACACTTTCTCCAAGAATACCTATAAATAGGACTTCAACAACAAACAAAATGCGAGAACAATTTTATCAAGCAAAATTGCTGTTGCATTAAAATCTCATTCCTTAAACTCTCAGAAAAGCCAGAAAATTCAAGAAACATCCTACTTGCTTTTCTTATATTCCTGAGACAGTCAACAAATATCTCAAACATTCTTTTTGAAGAAACCAGATTCCTACTGAGATATTACCAAGTTGTTTGAACTTCATCAAAATCAAACAAACCTTTTAGAAAATCCCATCCAAGCCTCGCGATCTGTGTGAAGTCGAAGTTGGATACTTGCATCATTTCTGGGTGAAAGAAGCAAGAGGGTTGAAGTGATTTGAAGCAGAAATCTGTGTGATCAAGGAGCTCAAGTCATCAACATCCATCTCTCCCTAATTTGTAGAAGATTCTGTGTGATTCTTTGAGAATCATTTTAGTGGATTGCCTCCAAGTGCAAAGGAGAAGAAGGACGTAGTTGGGATTACACCACCCAACGAACCTTACAAATATTGTGTTATTTACTTTTCAGTCATTTCATTCATCTATCATATCATTGCATAAGTAAAATACAATCAAAAGCTAAGCAACTAAGAAACATCTTGTGACGCTAAAACTTTCAAAGAGAAGACTCCAAAATCATTCCGCTGTGCTAACCCTGATTAAAAGAACTGAACGCTTAACCTACAAGGTCAAAGTATTCAATTCCTGAAGTCTAAGTTAACTTTATAAAACAGTCTTCATTAGACGCTTCACAAAGTCTCAAATATCTTATGTGAACGCTAAAGTGAAGCGTTAGACACTTCAAGCGCCTATCATTTCAAGCGTCCAAATACGTTTAATACGAAGTCTTTTTGAAGTCGAAAAAGACTAAAGGGTCTATTCAACCCCCCCCCCTTCTAGACCCTTTCGTATGCCACTTGGGGCCAACATAATCCCTCTGCTAGATTTAGAGATATTAATTGAGAGATTGCCTTAAAGTTGAGGTGATTCATTTTTCTATGCCATAACCAACCCAATTCATTTTTACTTTTAGCAACAAAGCATGTGGGGTTGTTATCAATTGTAGAATCCCAATCTACTAAATACACATTGTTTGTTCTTTTTCCTCTTAATTTAGTAGACTTAGTCTTAGCATTGTTAACATACCAGAAGTCGCTTGAAAATTTTACTTCAAAGCCTTTATCACAGAATTAACTAATGCTTAACAAATTATGCTTAAGACCCTCAACATAATATACATCACTAATCAGGATGTTCCCCCTATGCATGATACCTATACCTTTGGTTTTACCTTTGGGGTTATCACCGAAAATAACTTGAGGACCATTGGCTGCTTGATAGTTGATCAATAGATCCTTGGAACCCATCATGTATCTTGATGATCCACTATCAAAGTACCAAACTGAAGTATCAGTGTTGGCTCTAGGTACCTGCATTGAAAGGACAGTTCTAATTCTTCTTAGGTACCCATGATTTTATGGGTCCTTCAACGTTAGTAACTTTGGTTTGAATTAAAACTTTAGGAACCCATATTTGCCTAGTTTTCATTGTAGGAATACTGGCCTTCTTGGGTTTCACATTGTGTTATGTGTGATTTTTGTTCACCTTGTGTTGTGTGTGATTTTTGGGTGTATAATAATATCCTCGATTATAGTAGTAATCATAATCATAGTCATAATCATAATGTTCATAGTATCGATAATATGATCTTGACTGCCTTAAATATTGACGCTGGTATTTCCTTAGCGCTGGCTTGGGTTGCACTTTTGGTGCTGGACGCTTAGCGCTTGATTCACAATGGTCAGGTTTATTCTTAGCCTTTTGAGCATTTGGATGAACCCATCTTTGTGAATCATTTGCTTTCGCCTTTCCCTTGCCTGAGTTAGCTTTGGCTTTCTCATTTGGCCTTGTACCATTGTCGCTTGGTTCATTCAGCGTTTGACTTTGCGAACCTTTCTCAACAAAGAAAACACCCTTTCCTTTGTTGTTCGCCGTAACACTAGATTTATTTGGTTGTTTACTGAATTTATTGCATCCTAAACCGGTCTTTTCACTAAACATTCTTGTTACCTCGGTCACATTATCCAACTTTCTTGAAGCTTTTGATAATGATGAGACGCGCTGATCTGATTTGGCAAGTCTAGCGATCAGATTAGCTTCTCTCTTAACTATTACATCAAGATAGCTTTTCAATTTAGTAATGTCACTCTCAAGCGATTGGCTTTTCTCAATGCATTGTTGCTGAATTTGCAACTCTGCTTTGAGCGTTACTTTATCACTTGTGAGCAATTAAATAATAGCGAAGTGATTTTGATATATTTTGGCGGCATCTTAACAATCTTTATAATATTCATTGACTTTGTCAAGTAATTCATCATAAGAAAGAGGATGAGATAATTCAGTGGTTACCTCAAGTAGAGAATCGTCAGACGCTTCATCATCTCTTTCCATGAGACAAATCAATGCTGAGTCGCTTGTTGGCTCATCATCACTGCTTTCATCTGATGATTCCAAAACCTCTTCAGGTGTGGAGAATGGTTCTGATTCCATTAGCAAACCTTGTTGACGAAAGTTGCTCCTGAATTGGTTTCTATCCGCATAATCTTGCCTTGTGGGTTTAGACACATTTGGATAAGAGCAATTTACCTGGTAGTGCCCTGGTTTCCTGCAATTATAACACAAATTAGTTTTCATTTTCTATTCAGTGGTTAATCGCTTTGAAACAATTGGCGCCGAGAGATTCTGAGTAGGAGTTGTAGGCGCTTGGTAAGGAACTGGCGCTATTGGTTGAGGTGCCGAATATACTGGAGCTTGATATTGAGGTACTGGTGCAGGGGGAGGGGTTTGAAATGAGGTTTGTCCAATAGGGTTTCTCTTTTCATATCTTAGAAATTTCTTAAATTTCTTGACCAATAAAGTCATCTCTTTTCTTCATTGGATTCCGTTGATTTCACCTCACTAATAGCTTTACCCTTACTTTTGGTGGTAGCGATTAAAGCTCCTGATTTAGTCACTGAAGTCGAGGTCTCGCTGACTTCATCCAATTCGAACTCAAATGCCTTTAATTCCGAAAACACATGTTCTGGAGTAAGAGTCTCCAATGTCTGTGATTCTCTCATAGCAACAGTCTTAATCAAATACTTGCTTGGAAGACTTCTGAAAATCTTATTGACCATTTCCTTGTTGGTCAACTCCTTGTCTAATGACGCTAACTCTGTAATGAGCAAAGTAAACCTTGCGTCCAATTGTTCTAGTGTCTCATTGGTCTGCATCTTGAAATGCTCAAATCTTTGCATAGCTATGGAAAGCTTGTTCTCCTTCATTTGTGCTGAACCTCCACATACTATAGCCAACTTATCCCATATTTCTTTTGACATCTTACATTGTTTGATTTTGTTGAACAATGCATCATTATCTCCTAACGCTGAGTAAAGTGCACTTCATCCAACATTATCCAGATTTGCTCTTTTTCTATCATCTGGCGTCCATTCTAACTTGGGTTTTCAACATAACCATCTCGAGTTGCTTCATCAGCTCCAGGCGCCTGAGTTATCACTTTCATGATCTTAATGGGGCCATCTGAAATTACATCACACATTTCATTATCACAGAACATAAATACGCGAATGCTCTAAGTTTCCAAGAATCATAATTTGACTCTACCAGCTTAGTCATTTTGTTAAAAGTCATAATGAGATGTTTTAAAAGAAAAGTTAAAGTGACTAAGTTTTAGAAAGATGGATCTAAACAAGCAGTTACACTCGAAAACGCTTACGTTTCTACTTTAACCGCTCTGATACCACTTGGTGGTCCCAAGTGGCATACGAAAAGGTCTAGAAGCGGGGGGAGGTTGAATAGACCCTGAAATCCTTTTCGATTTCAAAAATTTCATATCACTTTTAAAGATTAGAACGCTTAGAAAGCTGAGCGCTTGGGTCAGGCGCTACAGAAAAGATAACTTAGACTTAGTGATTTTAGCAATTTACCAAAGTAGGGTAACGCTTATATCGCTTAATCAGGGTTAGCACAGCGGAAATGCTTTTAAAGCTTTAGCATTCGTTTTGGTTAAATAGTCGCTTAGCAGTTTAGTTTATCTTTTTCAAAATAAATAAGAGAATATAAAGCAAAACAATAATAATAGTAAATAACAGTAAATAATACAAGAAATTGTAATGTTCACTTGGTGATGTAATCCGAGCTACGTTCTTCTTCTCCTTTTTCACTTGGAGGGAATTTACTAAGTTGATTATCAAAAAATCACACAAAATCTTCTACAAGATAGTAAAGAGGTGAAAAATGATCTCGGGCTCCTTGATCACACAGATTTCAGCACCAATGAAGATCTTCTTCTACAAGCTTCTCTCACTCAGAAATATTGCCTGTAAGGGATTTCAACAACTTTCTCACTCAGATGAAAGGTTGATGGTTTTGTCACACAGATTTTGTTTGTTTTTGGAAAGATCAAACAACTTGGAATATCTCAGTAAGAGTTTAGGTTTCTTCTTTGGAAGATGTTTGAGATATTTGTGACTGTCTGGAATGTATGTAAAAAGCTTGAAAGATTTTGGCTATGGAGTTTCTAAGCTTTTCTTGAGAAAATATTTCAGCAAAGTTTTGACTCTCTTGTGTATGTACGTATATGTTTTTAGGGTTTGCTGGAATGAGGTATTTATAGGCAATTCTTGGAAAATTGTCCGTTGGACACATGTAGGAGCGTGCCTCTCACGCGGCGCGTGAATCAGCTTTTTGTCTGACATTACTAAAATCCTGCTGGTTCCGATTGGACGGGAGCAGACTTAAACTCTGAAAACCTGATAGTCTAGTCAAAAGGTGGCTTGTCCACAAGTCATAATAGCTTATCACATTTAATGCTCTTATCAGAAATTTAATGCATTTGCATTTATTTTCTGTTGGAAATAAATATTCGTTGAATTATTGCATTTAAGTCCTTCATGACTTGAGAATTTATTTCAGGTGAATTTGATGCTGATCACTAGAGTGCTTTGAGCGCTTGATTCATAAATCCTGGAATAGTCCTTTAGCGTTTGACAGTCGCTAAGAACAAATCTTCATCTTCATTTGATTTCAGATGCTGATCTTCAATTTCATCTCTAATAGACTCACCTAGAATTCTATTAGCGATTCGGTATCTCATACTTAGTCTAAAATCTACAAAGATAAAAACTACAAGCCTGAAAATAATATTACAAACTTTCAAACGCTTATACATAACTTCTATGAAAATATAAAGTTACATTCTTTTTGGGGTCTAACATAAGATCCTATCTTGTCATCATCAAAACATCTAACATGAAATTTCCTAACAATATTTCCTTAACTGCGCTAGAAATTAATGTGCAAAGTGAGACTAAATAACAAAGTAACATGACAATGTTATAAATCTCCCCACTTAAAATACTGAGTAAGTAAAGGATATTTGATATCCTGGCTCTCCATCAAGATTTAGAAAGAGATGCCTGCATTTTATACATAGCATCATCCCAGTATTAGGGGTTATATATCAAGATGTGTGCATGATCTTCTTTGGTGCATTTGATGCCTTCGATCGAGGCGAATTTGGCCCCGTATATAGAAAAAGGCTGCAAGGCGAGATTAAATTGTTAGACTGATAGGAGTTGATGGGAATTGACTCAAATGAATCACCACCTATATATCGAAAAGGTTGCAGTCAAGTGATTCATGAGCCGAAGAGATTGAATCATCAGTTATAGTGATTGGTGCAAGGCGCCACTTCAGTGGCTAGATGGGCCATATATCGAAAAAGGTTGCAACTCGTCTAGGTCATTAAGAACCTCAATCACTCACTATGAAACCCATCCAACGAGGTTTTCAATTACTGAAGTGGGAGTACAATAATTGAGAAATGTAGTGGGTGACAAGTAATTATACAAATCCTTAACTTACTTGAATTACAATATAAAACATCTAATCGTAAATCTTGGCTCATTTTCTGGATTATATAACACTCTTTAAAAACGACCCTTAGTTATCTTGCTTGAGAATGTTTCAAGTGACGTAATTTAATAAATCATTAGATGGTATGCTTGTTGCAAGCATAACTCATGTCCCCATAGATGGGTCAGTTAGTAGGGTTATTGATAAGAGGCGTTTTTACGTGTTTTTAAACCCGTGAGGTTTACGCTTTGGATTCATTTATTGCTCAAATCATGCCACATTTGCATTTAATCAGTGTGTTAAGTGATCACAGGTGATACATAAGAGCACGCGAATAAAAGGGACGAAAGAAAGCAATATACGACACACAGTTGAATTTGTTGCCCACGCCTAGGCATCGGACAAGAACAATGATTTTTGCAGTCTGTTGGCCACGCCTAGGCGTAGGCATGACAAGGCCTAGGCATGGGCAGTCCGAATCTTGACTCCTTTTCAGCCTAAATTCCAGCACTCTATGATGGGAAGGAATCACTTTTTGCCAAATTTCAGCACATGTGTTGGGGGGTTGTCTTAGTTGTATTTCTTGGTTGGGATGCTTTATAGGAATTATATAATTCATGCTTGATGGAGTTTGGAGTTTAATAAGGGTAATGGAGGACACACTAGGGGGGACAAACATTAGAATATGCACCTAAAAAGGCCATCATTTCTGGATTCTTAAGCATCATTTTGGGGGGTTGGCCGAATTCGTTCAAGCTTGGAGGAGGAGAGAGGACTTTTCATTCTTGATCCATCATCATTCTTGGAAGAGGAAGAGAGATTAACTTAGAGAAGGATGATTCAACCTAAAGATTCATCATCATTCACCTTTGAGGGAGTTTTAATAGCTTTTCATTTCATTTATGTCTATGAATATGTATATGAATCCATTTATGTCTTTCATTTTATCAATTCTGAGCTAAACTCATACGACTAGGGCCATGAAAGGCCAAATTGTGATTTATACTTATCATAGAGGATTGTTGACGTTATTCTTATGTTATTATGTGATGTGAATTTGTATTTTTGCTTGTCTTGCATATACTTGATCACTATATGTTAGAATCTTATGCCTAGGTGAATATTTCGAGAGAAAATTGACTTAGGGCGCACGAAATTCACATCATAACCCGCAACCATTAAGAATTACCCTAGACATAGGTAAAGATTCCCGGGTGAAGTTATTCGATTCAATTCGAGTGAGCTCTAGTGAGTTAATGAATGTTTGGTGGTTAGATTTCCAGGTAGACATACTTAGGAAACCACCATTTAAGCATAGGAGTTTAGCGTGAGACATCGGTTATTCACTACCCTAGGAGCTTTCACCATAGCAACATAAGCGTAATCCTTCAACAAGAGCCTTTATAAGTGTAATTGATCAATTTGGACCTACCATGTGCCTTAGTCCCCCTTTATATTTGGTTTTAAATCATTTGGTTAGCCTCGTTCTTATTGTGCGCGTTTTACACTCAATTTACCTTTATTGTAATTGTTCTTTGTCGTTATAAAATCATAAACTAGAATTCAAGTCTCCGTGGTTCGACAACCCGGACTTCTCGTCCACTTTTTATTACTACACACGGCTAGTACACTTGCTACCATAGCACGTTAGGTTTTAGCGTGTCAAGTTTTTGGCGCCGTTGTCGGGGACTTGTTCGTTTTAGTTTTTGATTTTTCGTTTACGTTTTCAAAATTCTTAGTTTTTCGTTTATTTCTAGCTTTTCTTTTATTTTATTGTTATTCTAATTTTGTTTCTTGTGTTTAATTGTTAAGTGTGATTTGTGGTGCATGACCCGCTCCTCCAACGAGCCCCTATACGAATTGGAGCCCGAGATAGAGCGTATCCTCCGATCTAGTAGACAAGCTCGAGAAATGGCAAACAATTTAAATCAAAACCTGAATGGGAACTTTCCCGATATGAATCTCCTGGAAAATAGGGAATGGTTGCAAATTCTATTGCAAGCTATGCAACCGGCACCTCCCACGCCTCTTCCATCGGTCCGGGATAGTCTACCTCCGAGGGTCCACAGCATACCGGGGCCCGTGGTCTTTCCCAATTTCTATGCACCAAATTATCGCATTCCGTCACACATCTTTAGCATGGTGCAAGGCAAACCCTTCTATGGAGAGCCCCATGAATTGCCTCATGAACATTTGGAGACTTTAGACGATACTCTCATGACTACCTAATTTCATCCACGGGATCTTCATGCAATTCGTCTAAGAGTTTTCCACTTCTCATTAAAGGACAAGGATACCATGCGGTACAAATCTCTACCACCTAATCCATCACAACATGGGGAAAGTTAGTCGACGCCTTTTTGAGCAAATTCTTTCTACCCTCCAAAATCAATGAGCTAAGGAGCAACATGAAAGAGTTTAAGCAAGGGAATAATGAGTCCTTAGCCGAAGCATGGGCTAGATATAAAGGCATGCTCCGAAAATGTCCGGATCACAACTTAAGATTGAGCGAGCAAGTATTACGATTCCACGATGGAGTCCGATCGCGCATCCGAAATAGACTCAATGCGGGCGCCGGTGGTGATCTCCTTGGACTCGATTGCCAAAGTGTTTGGGATAAGATTGAATAATTAGCCCGGGAAGATGAGCTCTATCCCGATGATGAAGAGACCACATCCACTAAAAAAATTGCTTGTGTTCAAGAGATGGAAGAAAAATTCACTTTGGAAACAATTGTTGGCAATGTAAGCTATGTTGGAAATGCCTATCGATCTCAATTGAACTTTCATGTGCCTGAAAATTTTCCACGGAGGCCCAATCCAACACAAAATGCCCATCCCGATTTTTATCAAGCACCAATGCCTCCATTAAACAACAATCAAGCTCAAAGGCAAGGTAATCCTCATATTCAAAGGCAAGTTAGACCTCCTACAACCGATGAACGTATCGATGAACATATAAAGAAATCGGAAACATCAAACAATGAACTCCGTAATATGATGAAGGATTTATTCAAGGAGATGAAGGGTATGAAGACATAAATGGGTTAAATGGCAAAGCCGATCAGTGAGAGAGCCCTGGGAACTCTACCAAGTGACACGGAAAAGAACCCAAAAGAACAATGCCATGCAATCACTTTAAAGGAATGGAAAGCAAGTGGAAAATGATGCAACACTACTGACCACGCCTAGGCATGACTCTGACTATGCCCAGGCGCCATCCACCTCTAACCAAGAAAGTTCGACACTGTTGGCCACGACTAGGTGTGGTCATGACCACGCTCAGGCGTCGCCCCCACCACACCTAGGCGCCGACAACAACACCCAGGTGCCGCTTCATGTTTCTTCCAGCCCTAGTTCCTCGACTCCAACACCCCCTCCTCCCATTGAGATCCGTCTTCCCTTTCCAAATGAACATAAAAAGAAAAAGAAGGAGACTGATCTGAGTTTCTTCCGAATCTTGGCGGTTCTTCGTGAGGTTAGAATTAATATTCCTTTCATTGACGCAATTTTACAAATGCCAAATTACGTTAAGTTTTTCAAGGATATTTTGTCTAACAAGCAAAAGTGGGAGGAAAACGAAATGGTGTGTCTAACCGAGGAATGCTCCGCCGTATTGCTTAATAAATTACCAATGAAACTCGAAGACCCTGGGAGTTTCACCATTCCTTGCACAATTGGGCCATTATCATTCAAAAAAGTTTTATGTGACTCGGGAGCTAGCATCAACCTCCTTCCGTACTCTCTTTTCAAAAGGTTTGGCCTTGGTAATCCGAAATCGACTTCAATGAGCCTCCAACTCGCCAATAGATCAATTAAGAGGCCAAGGGGGATAGTTGAAGATGTTATCGTTCAAGTCGACAAATTCTATTTCCCGGTTGACTTTGTGGTCCTTGATATGGAGGAAGATGTTGAGGTACCCCTGATCCTAGGAAGACCATTCCTAGCCACTGGTAAGGCGGTAATCGATATTTGCCAATGGTAAGCTAACCTTAAATGTGGGCGATGAAAAGGTCACCTTTGATGTTTTTAAAGTGCTTAAACACCCATGTGATCCCGACTCATGTTTACGCATCGATGCATTTGTTATGTTGATTGATGAGACTTTTTAGACACACATGGTAGATGACCCACCAGAGACGTGTCTTTCACAATCTATGGATGTCGATTCGGTTAGTGAAGAACAATTGGAAATCGTATTTAGCTTAGAAAGGCCACCTCCTTACCGTTAGAAAGATCACTCTCGACTCCTCCTCGTCCTTCTATCGAAGAAGCCCCTATCCTTGAGCTTGAACCGTTGCCTTTACATTTGAAATATGTATTCTTAAATGATAATGAGACATTGCCTTTAATTGTCTCATCTTCTTTGATAGGGGAACAGGAGGAACAACTCATG
Organism: Buddleja alternifolia; assembly: GCA_019426215.1. Lineage (NCBI taxonomy): Eukaryota > Viridiplantae > Streptophyta > Magnoliopsida > Lamiales > Scrophulariaceae > Buddleja > Buddleja alternifolia. The sequence continues at coordinate 13,851,311 of CM033408.1, read as the reverse complement.
AGAGTTTTGAGGGCCAACAAGAAAGCCTTCGGGTGGAAAATTGCGGATATAAAAGGCATTAGCCCAACGATATACATGCACAAGATACTCATGGAGGATTCCGCCAAGCCTACACGCCAACCACAAAGGCGGTCAAACCCACAAATACAAGAGGTAGTAAAGAGGTCATAAAACTACTCGACGCAGGTATAATCTATCCTATCTCCGATAGTGCACGGGTAAGTCTTACTCAAGTAGTTCTAAAGAAAGGTGGCATAACTGTGATAGAAAATGCAAACAATGAATTAATCCCTACACGTATAGATTATTGCAAATTAAATGACGCCACTCGTAAGGACCATTTTCCTCTCCCATTCATTGACCAAATGCTTGAAAGATTAGCCGGGCATGATTTTTATTATTTTCTAGATGGATATTCCAACTATAACCAAATTTCCATAGCCCCTGAGGACCAAGAGAAAACAACTTTCACTTATCCCTATGGTACGTTTGCTTATAGGCGGATGCCGTTTGGATTGTGCAATGCCCCGGCCACATTTCAACGATATATGATGGCAATCTTTCATGACATGGTTGAAGAATTCCTCGAGATTTTTATGGATGATTTTTCTGTTTTTGGAACCTCATTTAATACATGTCTTGATCATTTGGCTCGTGTTTTAAAACGTTGTGAGGAAACCAATCTTGTTTTGAATTGGGAAAAATGTCATTTTATGGTCTGGGGAGGGATTGTGCTAGGCCACAAAATCTCTCAAAAAGGGATTGAAGTGGACCAAGCCAAGATTGAGGTCATAGAAAAGCTTCCTCCTTCCACATCGGTGAAAGCCATAAGGAGCTTTCTTGGTCATGACGGCTTCTATAGGCGATTTATCAAAAAAAATTCCAAAATTGCAAAGCCGTTATCTAACTTGCTTGTCAAAAATCACCCTTCAATTTTGATTCCCTTTGTTTACAGGCCTTCATGATTCTCAAAGAGCGATTGATATCCGCTCCCATCATGGCACCTCCCGATTGGAGCTTGCCCTTCGAGTTGATGTGTGATGCTAGTGACACCGCGGTTGGTGCGGTACTTGGCCAACGAAAGGATAAGGTATTTCAAACCATCTATTATGCTAGTAAGACTCTAAATGATGCACAAATGAATTATCCAACCACTGAAAAAGAATTACTAGCCATAGTATTTGCATTTGACAAATTCCATGCCTATCTCGTTTTGAATAAGGTAATTGTGTACACCGATCACTCTGCACTAAAGTACTTGCTTGCCAAAAAGGATGCCAAACCTAGACTCATCAGATGGATTTTACTTCTTCAGGAATTTGACGTAGAAATTAAGGATAAGAAAGGAGTAGAAAATGTCATTGCTGACCACTTGTCTAGGATAGAGACTCCTAACCCCGAGTGTGCGTATGATAAACCCATTTGTGAAGAGTTTCCCGATGAGCAATTGTATGCTATACTTCGTAATGATACTCCTTGGTATGCCAATTTTGCAAATTATCTTGTCACAGGAGTCCTTCCCCCAGATATCACTTATCATCAAAAGAAGAAATTCCTATTTGATGTAAAGCGATATTTGTGGGACGAACCATATCTATTTAAGATTTGTGCAAATGGCCTCATTCGACGATGTGTCCCCGAGGAAGAAATAGCATCAATTCCCGCTCATTGCCATGATATGTCGGTAGGTGGCCATTTTGGCCCTTCTAAAACAGTGGCCAAAGTGCTTCAATCAGGTTTCTTTTGGCCCACTCTCTCTAAAGATGCATTTTTGTATGTTCAATCTTGCGATAGGTGTCAATGAATAGGTAATATCTCTAAAAGACACGAAATGCCCTTGAATAATATGCTTGAGTGTGAACTATTTGATGTTTGGGGTATTGATTTTATGGGACCTTTCCCCAGTTCTTGTTCCAATAAGTATATTCTTGTTGCGGTCGACTATGTCTCCAAATGGGTTGAAGCCGAGGCTTTGCCCACTAACGATGCTCGGGTAGTTACTCGATTTTTAATAAAAAGGATTTTCACTCGTTTTGGAACTCCTAGAGCAATCGTTAGTGACGGGGGCACCCATTTTTGCAACAAGCAATTCGAACACTTATTAAACAAGTATGGGGTACGACATAAAATTTCAACCCCATATCATCCTCAAACAAGTGGTCAAGTGGAGGTGTCAAATCGAGAGATTAAACGCATTCTTGAAAAAATGGTTAACGCATCTAGAAAAGATTGGTCTCTTAAACTAGATGATGCCTTGTGGGCATACAGAACCGCGTTCAAAACCCCGATTGGCATGTCCCCGTATCGCCTCATTTTTGGAAATGCTTGTCACTTACCGGTTGAGCTTGAACATCGTGCTTTTTGGGCTATCAAGTTTCTAAATTTTGATTCTAAACTTGTAGGTACCAAATGATTGCTCCAATTGCACGAGCTTGAGGAATGGCGCCATCAAGCTTATGAGAATGCCAAACTTTACAAGGAGCGAACAAAAACATGGCATGACAAGCACATTATTCCCCGAGAATTTCATGAGGGAGAGAAAGTTCTACTATACAATTCTCGCCTCCGACTTTTTCCCGGGAAGCTTAGGTCAAAATGCTCAGGGCCGTTTCTTGTGTCTCGTATTTATGCTTCAGGTGCCGTCGAACTTACAACGGATAAAGGACAAACTTTCATGACCAATGCCCAACGGTTAAAGCATTACATTAGGATTGATGGGCCAAAAGACAAAGTGTCCATTCCCCTTCGGGATCCTTAATACTTCTTTGTCTCAAGTCGAGCTAACGACTATAAACTAGCGCTTCTTGGGAGGCAACCCAAGTTCTTTCGTTTATTTCATTTTTCATTTCTTTAGTTTAATTTGCGTTGGTTTCTTGTGTTTCATTTTTACTCATTTTTGTTTTTTGTAGGAATTGGACTCTTTTTAACACTGCATGCCAAGCCTAGGCGTCGCATTTACCACGCCCAAGCGTGGTACCACCCACGCCTAGGTGTCGTCTTACCATGCCTAGGCGTGCGTATCAGGTATAAGCGCGCATTTTCGGTCAAATTGGTCAAAATCATCACCTCTCTTCTCCAACACCCAAATCGACTGAGACCCACTCAATTTCCGCCGCTATCCTGCCATTTTTGGCGCCGGCAATGCCCTTCTGCACCACATTTCCGTCGTCCATTGTTCCAGCCATCCATTTTTAAGCGTTTTGAATTGGTTTCTTCACAAAGCACATTTTTATTTTGTAGTAGGATTCTCCTTCAATGAGTAGCAGTTGCCAAACTTGGAACAGAATATCATCAGAGGACTTGAGTTTGCTTGTTCAGCTTGCTGTATGGTGATGTGTTCTTTCTTCCTTCCTTTACTCAAACATCGGGGACAATGTTTGTTCTAAGTTTTGGGGGGGGGGGGTATACTTGGTCTATAATTGTCATGATCATTCATGTTCTATATATATTTCTGTCTAAGTTTGGGGGTGTCGTACCTCTACAGTCGAAGAATGTGCAGTATGTATAAGCATATATTCTAAAAAAAAATATTATTTCAACCTTCCAATTGATGCATTGAAATTGATTAACTTAGAAAAATGGCATGATTTCTTAAAATAATTTGAATTTGATGGAATATATATACATATATCTTTGAAATTGCTCATGAAGACCCTAGACTAGGATTGATTTCTTAGATGATTCACATTGCACAATAAATCGAGGGTGGAGGAGTTGAGAGGATAATCATCTTGAGACACTTAAGGAATTTTTCCCGGAAACATTAACTTAGATTTCTCGTAAAGTTATAAGTTGAGTAGTAATTTCATATGCTAAACAATGAATTGAAAAGGTTGAATTTTGGTATGACCAAAAGTGGTCAGGCTAATACGTACTGGAGGTGAAAAGTTGCATGCCTATATACTGTACTATTATGCTAATTTGAGCTAAGCTCAAGCCAAAAAGAAGTGAATTATTTAAAAGATCTAGTTTTATTTCGTGGCCTTTGACACTCGAGTGATTAAATCCTTAGGAGTGTCTCTACACTTATTGCCCCAAAACTCTCTAGTTTGGTAGTCATTGATCTAAAACTTGTTACATGGGTGCCATAGAAAGCCTAATGGAATAAAACATTGCACATGATCTAGCCTTAATGAAGTTAAGTGGAAAGTTTCATATGAATTGGAAGTTTGAATGTTTGAGATAATGAAATTTAAATGGCTATGAGATTTTCTATAATTCTTATAGTTGATAGATATGGGACTAATGTCCAAAATTTGGTACGGATGCCTCTCGACTATAATGCCTTAGATTTATTTCTCACTACACCCTAGGGAGTCTTCTCGAGTATTGGCGTCACATGAGCGTATTTGGTATGTATATATATTTGTGAGCTTTAAAAGGTTGATTTTGTGCCATTCATTCTTGTTAATTATGTTGAGATGTATTGATTTGGTTAAGATTGAAAATTTGCTAGATTTTGTGGGTATATCATATGCAAACCCTCACGAGATTATAACTTGTCCTTTGAGGTAACTCAAAGGTTTAAAGGTTTGTTGCACCCGCTAAGTGCAATCGTTTACTCCACGAAAGTGAGTTAGTAGTTATTTTTTGTTTTCTCCCGTTGGTTGATGATGTTGTAAGTTCCCTATACCTCTTATTGCTCGAGGTCGAGCAATTGATAAGTTTGGGGGTGTTGATAAGAGGCGTTTTTACGTATTTTTAAACCCGTGAGGCTTACGCTTTGGATTCATTTATTGGTCAAATCATGCCACATTTGCATTTAATCGGTGTGTTAAGTGATTACAGGTGATACACAAGAGCACACAAATAAAAGGGATGAAAGAAAGCAATATACGACACAAAGTTGAATCTGTTGCCCATGCCTATGCATGGGAATGTCCACGCCTAGGCGTCGGACAAGAACAATGATTTTTGCAGTCTGTTGGCCACGCCTAGGCGTGGGCAGTCCGAATCTTGACTCCTTTTCAGCCTAAATTCCAGCACTCTATGATGGGAAGGAATCACTTTTAGCCAAATTTCAGCACATGTGTTGGGGGTTGTCTTAGTTGTATTTCTTGGTTGGTATGCTTTATAGGAATTATATAATTCATGCTTGATGGAGTTTGGACTTTTAATAAGGGTAATGGAGGACACACTAGGGGGGACAAACATTAGAATATACACCTAAAAAGGCCATCATTTCTGGATTCTTAAGCATCATTTTGGGGGGTTGGCCGAATTCATTCAAGCTTGGAGGAGGAGAGAGGACTTTTCATTCTTGATCCATCATCATTCTTGGAAGAGGAAGAGAGATTAACTTGGAGAAGGAAGATTCAACCTAAAGATTCACCATCATTCACCTTTGAGGGAGTTTTAATAGCTTTTCATTTCATTTATGTCTATGAATATGTATATGAATCCATTTATGTCTTTCATTTTATCAATTTGTTGGGAAAATGATTCAAAATCGAACCCAAATTGGTACGCAGCGGAATTAAAATAGAGACCTAGCTCTTATGCATACATGCATGACATCAAAAATTAAAGCATACATACTATGACTTAAAGCAATTAATTAAACACTTTAATTAATAATTATTATTGTCTATCTACAGCTAATAATTAAAAGACTACATAATTAAACACTTTAATTAAAATCAATAATTGAATAACTATAAAAACAATAACAATTGAAAATGAAGAAAGCAAACCTTACATCGAAGATTGGAACTTGCCGGTAGAAGAAGAACTCGTTCACCGCAAAGCCTTCTTCGCAATGCCTCAACAAACTCATGAGTGTGGGCTCCAAAAAATACTACTAAAATAAAACTCCTTAAGAGGAATTTTATTTTCTTAAAGACTAGCTTGTTCTTGAAAAATTGTTCAAGAACTACTTGTCTTTGTTGTGTTTGGTGCATTTGAACTTCCAAATAACACCCCTTTATATAGGGTGCAAAAGAAATGAAGAGGCATTAAAAAATTCATGTGGGATGTTAAAGAAAACAAGTGGGGTGGAAAAAACAAAGAAACTTTCGGTGCCCATTTCAGCTGGTGGGCCGCGCGTGAACAGTACGTGCATACTGTTCATGTTGTTACTATTCACAATTTTTTTTTTAATCACTATTTAATTAAATATCTTTTTCCAAACATATTTCCCACATTAATTTTTCATCTAAGTTCAAACTTATCCATCTAATGGATACTTTAGTATTTATTCGTAGAGTTTCAATTTGAGGTTTGCGAAGGGACCTTAGGGAAAATTAATTTTAGCTCCAAGTAAATTAAATCAAATTATCATCACATGATAATATTTAATATTACTTAACAATATTTAATTCCACTAAATAAATATTGTTGCACTCTAAAATTAACTTCAATTTATTTTTGAGTTCCCATTCTTTTGTAAAAAAATATTTCATTAACTCCTCTATTAAAATATCCATGAAGAAATAAAATTGATACTACTTTTATTTTATTTCTCACATCTTATCCTATAATGCTCAATTTGCTTCTTATCAACTTTCCAAATGAAAAACTATTTTTCATATAATTTCAGCGAGACTTCACTTGAAACACTTTGGCCAAAGTTTTAGAAAAGTCAAACATTGCAAATCCATTATAGGGGATATATCTTATCTCTTATAGAGATTATAGATCCCATATGAATGTCCTTTCCAATCACATTTTTATGTCATTACCCAATGTATAAAGTATATTGGCCACCGAAGACCTCACTTCTAAATACATCAAAGCAATGTGCACTAGATGCATTAGTCCACGACAATCATAGGATTAAGAGTTATTGTTCAAAATTATTTATTTTCGATAGTAGTCAAAATAAATAATTTGATTGATCCGGTTCAGTGTTTCAATCTAATTGATTTACACGAATATACTATATATGGAATCCCTATTCCCATGATTAAGACAAATCATCGAATATAGCATATTATAGTCTTTAGCAGATAAGACGCTCATTCTTATCACCGACTATAACCAATTTATAATAACACATGATATACGTAATCCAAGTCTTTCATGGAACATCACTTCCATTTGGATTCTCATATGTAATTATGGACTATGCCTATCCCATAGGACATTTAGTAATACTCATAACTTCTAATATATATTATTTATTTATTCATAATAAACACATTAAATAATTGGATTTTAGGGCACATTCCTAACACAATTATGAGCTAAACTCATACGACTAGGGCCATGAAAGGCCAAATTGTGATTTATACTTATCATAGAGGATTGTTGACGTTATTCTTATGTTATTATGTGATGTGAATTTGTATTTTTGCTTGTCTTGCATATACTTGATCACTATATGTTAGAATCTTATGCCTAGGTGAATATTTCGAGAGAAAATTGACCTAGGGTGCACGAAATTCACATCATAACCCGCAACCAATAAGAATTACTCTAGACATAGTTAAAGATTCCCGTGTGAAGTTATTCGATTCAATTCGAGTGAGCTCTAGTGAGTTAATGCATGTTTGGTAGTTAGATTTCCAGGTAGACATACTTAGGAAACCACCATTTAAGCATAGGAGTTTAGCGTGAGACATCGGTTATTCTCTACCCTAGGAGCTTTCACCATAGCAACATAAGCGTAATCCTTCAACAAGAGCCTTTATAAGTGTAATTGATCAATTTGGACCTACCATGTGCCTTAGTCCCCCTTTATATTTGGTTTTAAATCATTTGCTTAGCCTCGTTCTTTTTGTGCGCGTTTTACACTCAATTTACCTTTATTGTAATTGTTCTTTGTCGTTATAAAATCATCAACTAGAATTTAAGTCTTCGTGGTTCGACAACCCGGACTTCTCGTCCACTTTTTGTTATTACACACGACTAGTACACTTGCTACCATAGCACGTTAGGTTTTAGCGTGTCAGCTATGGTATGACGCACACTGGGAAATAGAACTTTGCTCTTGAAAGCCAATGTTCTATGTCTAACTTCTTAGAGCTAGTGCTAGAAACAAGTGCGAAGCTGGTAGGACGAGAGGTAGTCGGAAATGAAACTAGTCATTTAAGATTAACCTCGGTTCCTTTTGATAATTCTGGAGACTTGATGGATGATTGGTTTGTTTTACCAAATGGAAATAAGATAGTTGTTTTTCTGACTTGGTCATTAAATAATGCTTCATTAAGTTTGGTAACATTTGAGCTAGCATTTATTTTTGAAATAAATCGGGCAACCATACGTCTTTGCTAAAATTGTTTGTGCGAGTCTGAGCATTCGGAATAAGTATACTATGAGAACGTCGTATGCTTGGAACAAACCAGTAAAATTGTTTGGTACCCCTTTACTAGGAAAATATTAAGAGACCACTCAAGTTTTGCATACTGACATGTATGGTCACCTGGTTCAACCTGTTCTTTAGAAAGAACATGGTATGGATTCACAATTGACACTTCTAGCAACTCCACAAGTCAAATAGAGTAATTTCATGCGAGAAAAAGACTATGTTGGACAATGTTGGTTCCATGCTAGAAATTTCATGGTTCAATATGGATGAAGCGTATCTCATTTGGTTATCTTGAATATATGCCCCTCCAAATTCATTCCCAACATTCCACATTTGATATAATTCAAAAGAACGCATTGTCTTTCAATAAACGAGGGTATGAAAATACCTGACATAAGTTGAAGAAGTACAAAGGTAAACATTTGGAGGTTGTTTCTTTGAGAAACAAATTTTTTTTTGGTAACCCAATGAATCTCTAGGAGATCTCTTTCACCTACGCAATGCAAACCAAGCCCAATTAGACACAACTGCCAATGCGATGGTCTAGTAGAGTATCTCAGTCGCTTGAAAGATATGTTAATCTGCTGTTGCAGTGGAAGGAAGCCATTAATATAATTCCTCTACTCATGACCAAGCAATGGTGGGCATGAACAATGTGAGATGATGTAATACTATGAAAGTGGGAATAGATTGACTAGTTGGATTGGCTTGGCCAAGTTGATGGCGAAAAATGGCGTAGTCAATATAACGGCATTGACTATGAGGAAATCTTTTTTTTCCCAGTAATAATCAAATCCATTAGAACTAGGCTTTCGATAGTAGCACACTTGAATTATGGAATCTGAGACATTGATGTAAAGGCTCGTTCATCATGGATTCCTTTAGAAGGATGTCCAAATAGGACTACCTAAAAGCTTCATATCTAAGTCCGATTCTCATTACGTGTGGTAGATGCATATATCTATTTATAAATGGATGCCTCGTAGTTGTAATTTGCAATCTAATGACACAATGTCATCAAGAATGAAGATAAAATGGTCAGTGGGAGCAAGTTAATATTCTTGATATTGTATCAACTCGTTGATTGGGGTTAAAACGAGGCTCTCAAGCACTCTTTCCATCAAAGACTTGTGAGAAGATACCTGTGTCTTTTAGATTTGCACCTATATAGCAAACAGGGCAATAGGATTCTCTCAAGCCCTCCACCTAGAAATTGTCCCAATTTAATAGTTAATGGGTAAAATCTAGGAGAGGTCTCTTGCCTATGAGACATAGACCTCATCTCTCAAGATCTATGAGAAGATCAAAGAGAGATGTGTGGCATGGCCTATGCCTTGGAAGTAGAAGGTCTTGTGTTGGCAATGTTATACACGAGACGGAATCTTGCTTGCACATTTAGCGAAGTAAGTAGGTTCCAAACTAACCTAGGAAAGAAGCATTGGAATGCGATGAAAAGTATTCTATGGTACTTGAGAAGAACCAAGAATATATGAACATGGAGAAATAAAAGTAAGCGATTACATAGTTTCAGATTTGAATCTGATACTGATGATCGAAAAATCCACTTATGGGTTTGTATTCCCTCTTAATAGTGGAGCAGTGTCTTTGAATATATTCCAACCAAAGCACAACTGTTGATTCCACAACTGAGGTTAAATATATGGAGACCTTTGAGGCTTCGAAACAAATTGTTTGGATTGAGAAATTCATAGATGAACCTCAAAAGGTTCTTAGCGTGGAAATTTCGTTGTCACTACAGTGTGACGACAATAGAGCTATCGCACAGGCCAAGGAACCGAGGTCTCACAACATATGTGAACACACAGAGAGAAGTTATTTGAGAAATCGTTGGATTGAAGCAATATTTCCATGCAGAAAAATAGCCTCAGCTCACAATGTGGCTGAACCATTTTCAAAGGCGGTGCTAAAGCAACATCTTTAGAAGATAGGTATAAGATACCATAGCGATTGGCTTTGAGTGTAAGTGGGAGATTGTTAGGTGTGTACCCTCAATGCCAATGAAGAATTAGATTTAAGTAGGGCATTGATTTATATTGTACGAACATTTAAAGGCAATGGATTTCTGTTCATGTAAAACTATGTGGCATTAACTGTATTGAACAAACAAGTCCCTAAGATGGAGGTGTACTCACCACCACTTATTTGATAATGTGGAGGCACTAGTGAAGTTAAGTGCTCAATCTTATAAATATGGTTCGCATTAAGATTCAACTCGTATGACACTTGCTTTGACAAGGAGTGCTAGTCTTACAATAATTGGATAGTAGGAGCTGGTGTCATGGATATGATTAACGGAGTTAACATATTTGAACACAACTCGTTGTAATTTGATCACATGGGTTTTTACTCAGTGACAGTCAATGATCAGGATTACTTGTTACGATAGTATAAGTGAGCTTTAAACCTGAGGAGTCATTTACATTGTGCTCATACCATCGAATAAGTTATTATAGTAGTTAGGCCCAATCACCCATTGGTGGGGTTAACCTCGAAGTACGATTCAATTGGGTGTTTGATAATGGGAAGTTCACTGCCAATAGGGGATTCACTGTCTCAAAAGTAAATAAGAAGTAACCTGTACGATCATACGTGTTGTAGAATTAAAGTCTTTGGCCAAAGCAAATATAACTGACACGTATTGGATACGAAGGGTAGTTCGGTAATTTCACATCAGTATGATTATTTAGTACAGTATCAAGTTTTATGAGTTTGACATTCTGTAACAGCCTAATTTGCCTTGTTGATAATTTTATACGATTTTATTGTCTTATTAGACTAAAGTGAGTTCGGTTATATAGATGAGTGTATTCGATCTTGTGGATATTCTTCATCGTTGAAAATGAATTGGTAGAGGCTTTGAAACTTAGGTCAAAGAAAAGATTCTCTAAAACTTTGAGGATCAAAGTGAAATTAGAAAGGAAAAGGACCAATCTAAAATTTTGGTGAACGTAAATGAAATAGATTATACGTTTTAGGATTGAATTAGAATATCGATATCAAGTCTATTGGACTGAATTGCAAGTTTCATAAATGTTTGGGGTCAAGTTGTGATAAAAAAAAAGGGATGGAAGGACCAAATTGTATTTTCTTGAAACATAAAAGAAAAGGCAGCTGATCATGATAATACAACATAAGACACGTTGCTACCCCTTTTATTCTTTAAGTGACACCACACATGTTCTTGACACATACATATATAGATAGCTTATATAGTTCTATATATATATATAGAGAGAGAGAGAGAGTCAAGTTTATGGATTCATTTGCCCTTCTTTCACCCCTACAAGTATGTTCTCTACCTTTTCTTCAGGTTTAATACTTAGTTTTGTTTAGATATATACTCTAAGTGTAGATTATTTAGTGAATACTAGCTCCTAAATATTTTTGGATGTTTGGAATAAAGAAACTTGAGGTTCAAATTTCATATCTACAATTGTCAATTAAGTCTCCAACTAGGAGACTAAACATCTGATCCGAACTTTTTACTGTACAATTATATATATGTTTTTAATGTGTACTCAAAATTTGGTAAGTATTTGAGTCCTGTAGAATTTTCTAAAATTCTTTGAATGACGCTGCCCGACTGTTTAGCGGGATTGTAGCAGGACGCAGTTTTGAGCTTATTTTACAAACCTGGAGATTTGCGTTTGGTCTTAAACTTTGACTGTATACTTATGTACATGTTTTTAGTGTTCATACCATTTGGTAATCTTTGGAGCAACATGGGATTTTTTAAAAATCTTTGTAAATATACTGCCTGTCCTGAAAAATCTGTTGAAGACAGCCATATTTTGGTGATTAAATGACAACATTAGAGATGTAAATTGAATCTGAAAATTTTATGGCATATTATCCAATATGATTCATGCTTTATGGCAAAGTTTTAGAGTAAAATCTTAACATGAGAATTTATAATAAATTCTTTAGTGAAACTGCACATATGTTAATCTTGATTTGCATATGTGTATCTTGCTTTATTTGGTTGGGTTATAAAGTGTTATAGCTTGATATGATAATATATTTGGGAATCTTTGGAGCAACATCGGATTTTTTAAAAATCTTTGTAAATATACTGCCTGTCCTGAAAAATCTGTTGAAGACAGCCATATTTTGGTGATTAAATGACAACATTAGAGATGTAAATTGAATCTGAAAATTTTATGGCATATTATCCAATATGATTCATGCTTTATGGCAAAGTTTTAGAGTAAAATCTTAACATGAGAATTTATAATAAATTCTTTAGTGAAACTGCACATATGTTAATCTTGATTTGCATATGTGTATCTTGCTTTATTTGGTTGGGTTATAAAGTGTTATAGCTTGATATGATAATATATTTGGGAATCTTTGGAGCAACATCGGATTTTTTAAAAATCTTTGTAAATATGCTGCCTGTCCTGAAAAATCTGTTGAAGACAGCCATATTTTGGTGATTAAATGACAACATTAGAGATGTAAATTGAATCTGAAAATTTTATGGCATATTATTCAATATGATTCATGCTTTATGGCAAAGTTTTAGAGTAAAATCTTAACATGAGAATTTATAATAAATTCTTTAGTGAAACTGCACATATGTTTATCTTGATTTGCATATGTGTATCTTGCTTTATTTGGTTGGGTTATAAAGTGTTATAGCTTGATATGATAATATATTTGGACCTCAGGATATATTTGTGATTCTAACGAGACACGATGCGACGATGCAGAGTTGTAACTGTGAGGGTTTCTAAGTCCTTCTTATTGCTTGAATTTGCTTTACCCGCTTTCATATCATTTGATTGCCTTATCTCATTTCTATCACTATCTTATCGGTATATTGATGATTGTTTCGTGCTGATTGTTGGTTCCTAAATATCAAAATTTCACTATTCCCAAGTTTATTCCTATCGCGTCTATGGTATATGTCTTCCTCGAAATGGTCTTCGGTCTAATCGTTGTCAATTTCCGTAAGTCTTCTCATACGAATATCGAGTCAATATCTTTCTTAAAACATTGAGACACTTGTATTCCTTGGCTCTACTCCATCGGCTAAATGAGCTAAGTGCTTTGTGGGACAAAGTGCCATGCACGTGGGAGCCACCTCTTGAAGAACGGCGCAAAGTGCTACACGGCGGGGGGCCACCTCTTGAACCCGTAGTAGCCACCACTAGAATCCTGATGTCCGACATCCATCCGCGGTATATTCTTTTCTTGGTCTAAACCTTTGACTCTTAAAGTCTTAGTGAAGAGAGCTAAGTGTTATACAGGACAAAGTGCTACGTGATGGCGGGAGCCACCTCTTGAACCCATAGGAGCCACCTCTAGAATCCCAACACCTGAAAATTTCGCAGACTGAAGGGAGCTAAGTGCTATACGGGACAAAGTGCCACGCGATGGCGAGGGCCACCTCTTGAACCCGTAGGAGCCACCGCTAGAAACCCGACAGCTACAAATCTCAAAGAGTGTGAATTCTTCCGCTGGTATGGGACAGTGGGGAAACAGAACACAAGCGTATGACATGAATCTAAAGGATATAAGTTATTCATTCTGGCTTTGTCATATGTTTCATTTTGATGTTTATCATTCTGATAGTTCGTTTCCTCCAATTAATCGCTCGATACATGTGATCTTGTTCTTTTGTAATCTTCCGCTGTAGATTCTATTTTAAAGATAAAGGTAAAGCAAACCATTAGTCTACCTCACTGGGTCATTTGGACTCACCCCTCCTTCTTTTATTCTTTTCAGATGAGCTTAGTATGTGGGGTACAAAGGGAGAAATGAGGAGTAAAGGAAGCATTGGTTCGTTGCTATTAGAGGTAGTTGTGTTTTGGAATGTATAATTGAGTGTGTAAGATTGATGAGGAATTTAGTGTTGATTTATTTGGAATGAAAAAGTTTAATTTCAGCAGACAAAGATTTCGTAAAGTTCTGACGCTTAGCGCTGGTTCGAGAAGGGATGGTCTCCTGGATCGGGCTAGCGTCGCGGTGTGGCGGGCAATAGGTGGTCGGTGGGCACCACACATTCCATGCCTCTTACTTGATCGGGTTGCGCCAGTGAAGAGTTTATACGCATACGGTGTTTGTAACTTAAAGGTTCGTGATGACATATTCATCTCGCGCTTGATTGGGTTTCGGTATAGCTTCACGGGACTGGTTTGGTGATAACTATATCCTTGGAATCCTCTCAATACCAATCAAGACGAGCCTAGAGTCACGCTATATGAGGATGATAGGATGAAATGGCTTTACTGCAAAAAGGGTATTTCAGTAATTTCACATGGATGTGAAACTATTGATCGTTTGGGATGTGTTGATATAATAAATATATATTTAATGGTATGAGTTAAATATATTTATTTAATCAATATTAATAGTTGAATTAATTTGGAATTAATATATACTATTAATGAAAAGAATAATTATTCAATTAATTGTTTAATTGAATTAGGTTTGGATTACTTAATTAAATGGGGTAATTGCATATTGTACCCTTGTGTAACACGAAACCTGCACACCTCCCCCTTGTGTTAAAAAAATTGCCTTAAATGCCCCTATGTTATTTTTAATTTGCAAAAATCGCCCAAGCCTGCTTCAAATACACTGCGATTGAATGCTATCTTCCGTGAATTTCTAACGGATTGGGGGTTTCGTGCAGCATTTTGAAAATTATACGAGTATATAAAGCTATATTTTTAACACAGGGAGGATGTGTGCAGGTTTCGTGTTTCATAGAGGTACGAAATATAATATTCCCTAATTAAATTACTCAATATTGGGCTAAATATTGGATGAGCCCAATAAGCGCATCCCACAAGGCCAGGACTCCCGGCTTGGAGAAGAAGTCACTTGGTTTTATTTATTGCATTAAATATCATTATTGACATAATCACTTTTACACCTACAATTTGGAGTTAGGTTTCCTTAGAAAAAAGTAGTAAAATTAAAATACCCTCTCCCTCTCATAACACCTAGCCATCCGCCCCGTTGCTAGGAGAGAAGGTTGGAGCTTTTGAAGATCATCATCTTCGCGTGACAATCTAGAGGTAGGAATTCACGGGGTGCTACTCTCATGAACATGATAACGAACACGCTTCAATAGGTAAATTGTTCTATCTCGTTCTTCGATTAAAATCAATGAAAAGCCTAAATTGATCCATGACTCGGGAATCGAATAAAAATTTTATCCGCTGCATATTTTGAATAACGATTCCCAACAGTTGTCGAGCGATATCTTTGGCCAATCTAAATTTCAGATTTGTGATGCCGTATTGCCTTCTTTACGTGCTGCTTCTGTTATCTTATATTGAGCGCTTTACTGTCTTTTCAACTGGCATGATTTTTAGGACCACAGTAATGGTGTTTGTTTGTTGTATTGGGAGCTGCTACTATTTTATCCAAGTTTTATTATGGTAGTATTGGTCCTTCAAACCTGTGTCTAGTTGTGTGGCTTATTATGATAGTTTCTGTTTGGTGCACAAATGCCTTGCTCAACGATATAGTGCGCCTTGATGCCTTTATAAAAGTTCCTTAGAGTATTTTGTATTTTGTTTGTCATGTTTCCTCATGGACTGTTGTGCTTCAACGCATAATTATGTAAAGTTATTCAATTAAGGTTTTCTTCAGTGTACGGCCCGCTATCTTACAAATAATTTGTTTGCTCATGGTTTGTGAATATTAAAGGAAGTATGTTGTGAAATAGGATTGCTCTTGCAAATTCTGTTGTTAAACATTAATTTAATTGTGTGAAACCGCACTCAGTTACTCGGCTGATTAGGAGCAGTAACCTATAACTATATGGTGAACTTTTATTGTTACTATTTTCCTTCAAATGTTTATTTTTTAGTCTATGGATATTGTTGGTTAGCGGACATTTGTACATGTCCTCTATCCTGAATATAAACAGGATGCCTAAGGAAACCCCAACGGATTGTGTGATTGCTTACTCCTGCTGATTGATCTAGGACGCAATTACTCGATGCAGATTAGTGTTGTGCAGAGATAGGGGACCCCAATTCTAGAAGGTATAATTGCTTTGTTCACTTACCTACTGATGATTTTAAACATGTTCATCGCCTTCGCACCGCATTATTGGTTTGTAAGTAAACACAGTATATTCATCTGCTGATTGACACAAAAGCTGTGAAGAATGGATTTCGGAGTTGGCAAGGCTGAGTGAGGACGGTTAAGAGAAATGATAGCCACTTAGGTTTGGAAAAAGGTTTGTCGGTCTGGTTCCCATATTTTGGCCTAAAAGCCATTATAAAGAAAAAAAGGATTACTATGTGCAAGGTGCATCGCGCACACGCACGGTGCTGGTTCGTACCTGGTATATATATATATTGACAAACACTCACACAAAGGGACAAACAGATTAGATAAAAAGAAGAAAATGTTTAGTGCATTACAAAGAAGGTATGAACCAAAATGGAGGACTAATTCGACTTAATGATTGGCCAATACTAAATTGTTTAATTTTTGCATCTTCCAAACTATAAAAACCCATATCCTTACCACCACCATTTACCAATTTCGGGTACCACTCTTCAACATCATCAGTAAAATATACATGATTAGGCTTGGTTCCAATAAATTGAGAAGTATCGAATGATTGAAGTGCTATGGCCGACAAAGATAGTTCTGTCACCCAAATTTTTAATCGGCTTGGAACAACTGCCGTTGATCAAATCCACTTCATACACTTCAAAATCAATCACCCTATAGTTGGAATCTTCATATAGCTTATATCCCTCCTCGTCTTCCGCTACCGCTTCCATCTCCTCAAAGTCCTCTTGTCCTATATCTTCTGATCGAACCACAAGTAGTAACACATCTGGTGATGTTGATTCCACAATATATACCAATATATCTGCTCCGAAAACTTGCTTGCGGTCTATGCTAGTGATATGCGTAAGGACAATATTATTTGGGTGATCACGATGAATTGTGCAAGCCCAAATAAGACCAGAATAAGAGATGGCATAGAATTGATCGTTGTGATAAATCAGATCATAGAACCCACCTTCTTCTCCGGACGTGCTAGTCCAGGACTTGTCCCCTGGTCTCCAATAACCCAAGAATGAACCACCACTGTGAACAATCATGAGAATAAAATCGGGTGATTCAGATGGATTCCCTGAAAGTGCCGCTCTTCGTGTGAACAAGGTAGATGGCCAGGTCCGATAACCTTCTTGTGGAATCGAGGTCTGATTAGGAAGCTGGATCTCAGAACGCGAAAGCGGGTTGATCAAATTCATCTCACCCGTCAACGATATTGTCAAGATCCATCCATGGTTTAGTCCAATGCACTTTCGGTTGGGAGGAACATATAAACTCTTGGTTAACATATAATCCTTGGAGAAGCTGTAAATTTGACGATCTCCATTATTGTTGGAGGCCAACATGAGCCATGGAATTTGAGGGCGTAAACAGTGCTTATTGTTACCAACAGCCTCCTTCCATGATTTGCAGACCATCCCAAAAGCTATGAAATCTTCTATCAATTTTATCCTTTTCAAGATCAAAACCAACAGATCCTCATGAAGTCCTTCCCAATCTGCCATTCGAAAAATAAATAAATATTATCCTAGCTCGTTAGTTATTATTGTCTCTCTAGGAAGTAAATTAAACCACTTTGTTTTATTCATTTATATAGGACATTAGCTAGCTAGCTATCTTGTCCCTTACCGTTTAGGATTCCTTTTGACCCACTCCGTTTAGGATTCTTATACACAGAAATTAAATATTGAGAGAAAACAGAATCCGATTTTGCTGACATTGTATAAAATACGGATTAGTTATTTTTTTTTTTTTTTCAAAATTTAGATTAAATTGACAAACACCTAATTAATCAGAAAAAGTCCTTCCCAAATTAACATGACATTGTATAAAATACGGATTAGTTATTTTTTTTTTCAAAATTTAGATTAAATTGACAAACACCTAATTAATCAGAAAAAGTCCTTCCCAAATTAACATTACTAGAGATAATGGTTACGAAAAGGAAATCAAATGCAAAATAGTAATTAAAAAAACAAATAGAGGTCGAAACAACCCGGAGAAAGCTCAAACTTCACACCACCGCCTCATTCTGCTTCTTCAAATGCAACACATATTAGCTTTACTACTCCAAGTCTCCAACACATACCCCACCATCACTATAAACCCTATCTTAATTACTCTCTCTCTCTCTCTCTCTCTATATATATATATATAGACATAATTTACTTACTTGGTAAGAACCATCTCGACTAAATGGACCTTTTTTGCAATTCATTATCCATGAATAAGAAAGATATATATGATCAATAATGTGAAACGTCTCCAGGTGAAGCTCTTCTCCCCTCCGATGGTAAAAATTGTAGCCCGATGATACTAAAAGCTAAAAGGTTTTCTCTGTTAAAAAAAAAAAAAAAAAAAGCTAAAAGATTTTCTTATACGGATAATACTTGTATAGACAAGGTTTTGGGCCCCATCCATGCACTCTGCGATTAGGGAAAAAACAAATCACATGTTTTTTAATTAAAAAATAAGTGATGTGTGATGTATCTTTTTTCCAGTCACAAAATGCATGAATGAGGCCCAAGACCAGATCTATATAGGTATTTTCCTTCTTATACCTTTTGATTTGCACTTTCGAGAAAGGGTTAATTAGTCGACTACCTATCCCTCTTTCTTATTTAATATAATTATAATTCAATCCACTCATTTTTCACATATAACAAACATTACTCTCTTATATTAAAATCTTACATTTACCCACTTCTGATCGTTAGTTAAATGTTACATTTTTGGAAACTTACTGATTTAGATTCATCTGTATTGAATTGAATTGTGATATTACTCTTACAACAAATCGAAACTCGATATATGTTTTCAATTTTTAAAAAATAATCAAATTAGCATAAATCAAATTTGCACTTCATTTAAAAACTCATTGAAAATTACAATCACATTCTCTTTAAATTTAGGGAAAATTACACCTATACGCATTGTTATAATAGATAATTACACAAACTAACTCTCTTATAATTGAATTACAAATATCTAACTTAGTATAACTGAAAATTACATTTACCCCTGGTACGGCCGTACCCCCTCTTATAATGTGTAATTACCAAAACCCTCCTCTTGCTTTTGAAATTACCAACACCCCCTATAGGAGGCTAATTGTAAGGTGACGAACAATAAGGGTGTATTTGAAAGCTTTGATAATTTAGAAGTGATTAATATATTGATAATATTTTAAGTGCGCAAATTGTAGTTCATCTTAAATTTTACACTTTTGGTAAATACATACTCCAATTCTCCCTGAAAACCTGCTTTGAATCCAAGGTCTAGCTAGCATCCCGTCCCACATCAGGTGAGACTAAAGCTTAAATGGTGCTTAAATGGCGTTCTTGGGGGTACTCGAGGGAGGAGGTTAAATAGCTAGAATCCAAGGTTAAGTTTTGGACTAATTTTAAGTTACGCCCAGCGTGTTCAAAAAGTAAATCTCGCGTCCTAGGGGGTACTCGAGGGAGGAGGTTTCGTTGGTGTTGCTTCCCCAATGAACCATTTCAACAAAGAAATTTAAGAATTCTCATAATGATAATTTAATTTTGGATCCAAAATGTATATGAAATGTATATCAATGTGAGTCGTCAAACTTTTAGCCATTCGAAATTTCAATCTTTACTATAGGATTGTCAATGAAATTAAGTCGACTTGAAGCTCGCCCTCCGACTTGAAAATTTTCAAATTGAAACCCGATGTTACGACTTGAGTTAGAATTCAAATAGAGTGTGAACATAAATCGAATCAATTTGAATTAATCTTGGATCATATACATAAATAAATTATATTGTGCTATATAATCAAAAATAAAAATAATATACTAATATATAAAAGTATATAAATATCATTGATAACTTTTAAACAAAAATCCACAAGTATAAATATAATATAAAAAGTTCAAATTTAGAAAAAATTAAAAAACTTAGATAATCGTATTTTAATTTTAAATGTTCTTCAACAGAGAAACAATCTAGAGAAATAATTGGTGTTTTGACTTTCTAAAGCCAATTTAAAGGAATTTTAATATGGTTATAAGTATATTGTGATGATCATGAAGTGTTTTCAAATGGTTAGATTATTCATTTTTTGGTGGGTTTTTCTTGCTAATCTACTAAAAAGATAAAAATATTAAATTTCAAATTCAACTCCGCTCAAACCCCATTTGAAACTCGTCAAATCAAGTGCGAACCTTGAATGTAAGAACTCATATAATACCAAGACTTGAATATAAAAGCTCAATTATTATCGATTGCTAGAATAAAAATTAATTTATTTTTATTTAAAAAAAAGAAAGAAAAAAGATTTTTTTTTTTGGGCTAAAATAGAGCTCAAACTGCAAGTTTAATTGATTTACATATTTTCTCCAACAGGGTGCTTGCCCGAGCTTATAAGCTCCTAAAAGTTTTTTATAAATTGTGTGCGAGTTGATAAACGCATTGAAAGTGTTTGTCAATTTTTTTACAAAAGAGCGTACAAGCTCCACTTTTAAAGTTCCTAAAAGAGCATATAAGCTTATAAGTTCCTAAAAAATAGGTACGGCTCCGAAATTTATTTTTCAAACATCTCTTAAGTTGTAGCCTTATGCGTCATAAAAGGACTAAAATATCCTTAAACTATTTTTATCATCCCACTCCCATACTAAATCAATAACTTTTTATCTCAAAAAATCATACTCTTACTCCTTTTATGCAATTGTCACATTAAAAAGAGCTTATAAGCACTCACTATTGTCAAAAACAACAACTTATAAGTTCTTAGGATATCTTATAATTTGTTGGATCTTTCTCATCCAAACATTTCAACAACTTATTCGAATAAAAGATCTAAGAGCTTATAAGCTCCAAAAACATTTTATAAGCTCTAGGGGCTTATATGCTCTCAAGAACAAGCTTAGCCAAAAACTCTCCTAATCTCTATCTCCTGTAAGTATTTATGTTGTGTTGGAAAATAATATAATTTTGGATATTTCAAAACAAGAATATTAGAAAATGTCTAATTTCACTTAATTGCTTAAGTTATGGGATTTGACAAAATTTGATTAAGCTAATTTCCATAACTCAATTAGCCGTTTGATAGCCCAAGAAATTGGAGTTGCCTTTCATATCCCTTGAAGCTTGCATTGGTAAACTTGCACGTGTGAAAAAATTGTGTATATTGATATATGTTATTTTTGCACTAGTTTTCCCCCGTTTATCGACTTAGTTTTGATTGTTTCCTTGATAATTTAATCACATATGATGTTTTGACCCTTATTTTCTCATATTTTATAGAATAACATAACATTTGGAGGAAAAGAACAAGGATTGAAGGTAAATCATGCATAAAGATACAAACTGTCTGCGCAGTTCTAGAGTTTATGGAATAGATTTCTCTACCCATGTCCAAATTACACACTTCTTATACCAATGGAAATATAAGAGGCAAAGGTACATTTCTTATGTTGAAGACAAAGATCAGATATGTAAGGAAGGAGGTGAAAACGTCATCGGAAGTGACATCTTACGATGGAGTTTTCTCATTCAGTGACTTGTGAGACAATTTTGTCATCTTTAACGTTTGATTTAGGCCCTAGTGTCTTCCTGAGAGCTGTAGATATTTGTTTTAGGATTCTATAGCAACTTGAATCAGCTTATTCCGACATTGGTAGAGAGAGTTATACATATTTTACCAAAACTGGACGGAGCAGCAGGGGAACGCCGCGGCGTTCACCACTAAACGCCGCGGCAATGATAAGCAGAATGGAACGCCGCGGTGGACTTGTCTATAAATAGACCATTCAGGTCATTTCTACAAACATAGACACTTGAGAGCAGCCAAACACCAAAAGGGAGGAGAGAAACACTTTGGAAAGAAGATTGAAAGTCATAACGTCTCCTTAAAGCCCCGGATTCGCAAGACTACGGAGAATTCAACGAGGGATCAAAATCATCACGATTATTCGGGAGTTTTTACATCTTTATTTCTTAACTTTGTCCAACTCTCTAATATGATTTGTATGATTCAGATCCGTACTTATGACATGAATATGAGCTAAACTTATTTGATTAAAGCCGTGGCTAGGCCGTTTATGTTATTTTGATTGTTCTTGCTTTGGTTTTTATTGGATTAATGTTGGTTTTAGTTATGTATTCAATAGTTGATCTCAATGCTTCACTTGTTTGATCACCAAGTGTTCGATAAAATGCCTAGGTTAGAGATCGAGAGATAATAACCTAGGGAAGATATAAACATTGAATACCCTATAGTTAAACCGACTAGAGATAGACTCGGTTTCTTTAGGTGGCTTTCCATTCACGTGGGGAATTCCTAGACCTTAAATGCATCTTTGTTAAGACGGGTTTTCATAGAGAGATATATAGGAAATCGTTAACTAAGGTAGGGTTGCTATGCCAAGAGATTGGGTAGTATGTACGTTAGGGAATTTCACCTTGGCTAAATCCATCTAATAATCCATTAGAACCTTAATCACAATCGAAATACATAAATGGTTGAACCATGTGCCTTAATCGCTTCTCTCCATTGCTTTCTCCCTTTGTTTGGTTTGAAGTTGCCTTAGTTTATTTTCTTGTTTTGATAATTAGTTAAATCAACCTCTTATCGACCAATCTAACTTAGAAAAGAATAATACAGTAGTCTCGGTACTTAGATAGTAGTTGTCCCTGTGGAGACTATAAATCCGGACTTAACGTCCACTTTATTACTACACACGACCAGTACACTTACTGTGCATACACGTAAGATTCTGTCGTGTTATATATATACCCCACATCTTTCATTCATTCAAGAACACAACCGAAGCAAAATTATTATTCTTATTTCAATTCACTACTTGAGTTCTCCATTCTTATAGATTTTCTCACAAGCTGTCAGTGAAGCAAGTATATTTTCCCTATTATATTTTATTTGATATCAATCTTCATCTCTAGCTACACGTACCTATTGGAGAGAACTAATTGAGAGTTGTTCTACTAAAATCTCATCAACTCGTGTGCACGTGTGGTGGGATAGGACGTTGAATCCTGGGGGTAAACCGTCAGTGGCCTATTGCACCGAGTCATTAACTCCGAGGGGCAGAAATCTACCTTTTAGGACGGTGCTTTGCACGCCTCGGTCCTACTCTATAAGTTTTTCTTTTCACTTTCAATTTACTTTATCATATTTACATTTTGAATTTAATTGTATTGATGTTGTATTTATGTGATTTATATCTAATAGATCCAACAATCTAAAAGGTAGAATATCTATATTTGATATGTCACATTCTGCTAGAAATACGAATGACGAGAAAAATGGTGACTCCATGCTTAGGCTTGACAAGTATACTGGAAAAAACAATTTTAACTCATTAAAACAAAACTTTGTTGAGGTAGATGATAATTATTTTTCAGTTGCTTCTGATGTGAATCTTATGATTGGAAAAAATGCATGGTTAGTAGATCCTGGTGCTTCAAAGCAAATCTGTTGCAACAAAAATGTTTTTTCCTCTCATACTCCGATTGACAAAGGACAAGAATTGATTTACCTGAGTGATTCTAAGGCTTTATACGTCTTTGGTAAAGGAAATATAAATTTAATTTTATCTTCTGGAAAAGTCCTATCTCTTAGTAATATTTTTTATGTGCCTAAAATTCAATTTAATATCATTTCAGTGGCTTTACTTGTCAATGTGGACGTCAAGGTTATCTTCGATTGTGCTTTTGTTATGCTATCTAAAAATGATGTAATTATTGGAAATGGAAATCTTGAAAATGTTTTATACATTTTAAATGTCTCCAATGTTGTGAATGAACACCCTTCTTCGGCTTGTTTAGTTAATAGAATTGATTTATGGCATGATAGATTAGGCTATCTAAACTTTTCATATATCAAGAAAATGAAAGAACTAGATATTTTGAAAGATGTTTCTATTACTGACTATGAGAAATGTCAAATTTGTGCTGAAGCGAAAACGACTAAAAAACCTTTTAAATCTATATTGGAAAGGCAAAGCGAACTATTAAGTCTAATTCATTCCGACTTGGGTGATATGAAATCTACTCCTTCTAGGGGAGGCAAATGCTATTATGTGACTTTCATTGATTATTTTTCTCGATATTGCTATGTGTTTTTACTAAGAAATAAAAATGAAACAGAGGAAAAATTTATGAACTACGAGGCTGAAGTAGAAAATAAATTAGATAGAAAAATTAAGAAACTTCGGTCTGATAGAGGAGGTGAATATGATTCTGGACCTCTTAGTGTTTTTTGCGAAAATAATGGTATTGTACACGAAGTCACACCACCTTACTCACCTCAATCAAATAGGATAGCTGAAAGGAAAAATAGAACTTAAGAAATTGATGAATGCAATGATGATAAATGCTAGTGCATCACCTAACTTGTGGGGGGGAAGCGATTCTTAATGCTTGTCATATTCAAAATCGGATTGTATTTAAGAAAATCGGGAAGACACCTCATGAACTTTGGGAAAATTATTTACCGAATCTAAATTACCTTACAGTGTGGGGGTGTCTTGCTAAAGTTTTGTTGCCTGAACTTAAAAAGAGAAAAATAGGTTCAAGAACGTGTGATTGTTTATTTGTTGGATATGCGGAGAATAGTGCTGCGTATAGATTTTTAATTCTTAAAAGTGATGTTTTAGATGTTAATACATCATAGAATCTAACCATGCTGAATTCTTTGAGAATGTATTTCCTTGGAGGGCTTCTATAGAAAAATATGTTTTTACTTCTCATGCTAAATCTGATATAACTGAAAATATAGAAGTTGAACTGAGAAGAAGCAAAACAACTCGAACATCCACAAACTTAGGTGATGATTTTTATATCTTTCTAATGGATAATGATCCTTTAACTTATAATGAAGCAGTAATGTCACCTGATGCTCCATTTTGGTGAGAAGCCATTAATAGTGAAATTGAATCAATTATGGCAAACCATACTTTGGAATTAGTTGACTTACATCCTGGGGCTAAACCCATAGGCTGTAAATGGATATTTAAAAGGAAACTTAAACCTGATGGTTCAATTGATAAATTCAAAGCGAGATTGGTGGCTAAGGGATATACACAAAAGAAAGATCTAGATTATTTTGATACATATTCCCTGTGGCCAAAACCTCTTCAATTAGAGTTTTGATTGCCCTAACTTCCATTTATAAATTAGTGATTCACCAAATGGATGTTAAAACAGCTTTTCTAAATGATGATTTAGAAGAAGAAATATACATGAGACAACCTGAGAGTTTTATAGCACCTGGAAATGAGAAAAAGGTTTGTAGGCTAGTCAAATCCTTGTATGGACTTAAACAAGCTCCTAAACAGTGGCATGATAAATTTGATTGTGTGATGACGTCTCATGGATATCATGTTAATGGAGCTGATAATTGTGTTTATACTAAACTTGATGACCAACTTGTTGGTGTGATTGTGTGCTTATATGTGGATGATACGTTGATATTACGAACTAATCTTGAAGTCATTAATAAGACCAAGTCCTTTTTGTCAACAAAATTTGATATGAAAGATTTAGGTGAAACTGATGTAATCCTGGGAATAAAATTGAAGAAAATTAATAATGGGTATAGAATGTCCCAAGAACACTTCACTGAGAAAATTTTGAGAAAATTTGGTCCCTAATCTTACGTATTTGAGAAATTGTACTAGACTTGACATTGCATATGCAGTTAATAGACTCAGTAGATACACTCAAAACCAGAATAAGGATCACTGGACTGTACTTTATAGAGTTCTTAAGTATCTCAAGGGTACTTTAGATTATGGCTTATTCTACTGTGGTTTTCCTACTATACTAGAGGGGTATAGCGACGCAAATTGGATCTCTGATTCTGATGAGATGAAATTCACAAGTGGATATGTGTTCTCTCTTGGATGAGGTGCAATATCTTGGAAATCATTCAAGCAAACCTGTACTGCTCGGTCCACTATGGAATCCGAGTTTGTTACCTTAGAGAAGGCTGGTGTTGAGGCCGAGTGGCTTAGAAATCTATTGACTGATACCCCTTTGTGAGTGAGACCAGTTCCACCTGTGTCTCTACATTGTGATTGCTAAGCAGCGATAGCAAAGGCAAGAAATAAGACCTACAATGGCAAGAGTAGACATATTCGTTTGAGACATAACATTGTGAAGCAGCTGCTATGTGATGGGATTATATCCCTAGATTTTGTGAGGTCAGAGATGAATTTGGCCGATCCTCTGACTAAGCCACTTAATAGAAAAATAGTGGCAAACACATCGAAGGGGATGGGCTTGATGCCTATTGTGAAAGTTAACGATGATGGTAACCCAACCTAAGTGATTGGTGATCACATGAAGTAGGTTCATATGGGTAACAACAAGTCATCGATTAACTTGTTGAGACACTATCCATTGCTGATGTGTCCATCCCTATGGTGTGGGATAGTGTATTGTGTGACTACAGCTTGTGAGGTTGAGCTATTGCTCTTAATGGATTCATAGCCCTATATTGGGTGGTGTGCTTGACTGTGGTACACACTTGATGAATTCACCTATGTGAGTGTAGAGGTGGGGCCACATCTCATGAGAATTTGGGCATGTTCTCTAGAGCACTCATGAAACTGAGAATGGCGCATGGCAGCGAAAAGGTGCCAAACCGCGTTTGAACAACTCTTCTTTGAAAGTAATGTGAGCGATAAGTAAATTTATTCACATAGAAGGATGAGGTTCATAGAAATAATGCATTTCACCAAATCCTTGTGAATTAACACTTGTTTACTCTGTGCATTGGTTCATAGCCCAAAAGGCACCAATGCTTATGCATTACCTTCTCATGTTCTCTCCGATTTGTCCCGCCCCTATCTTGATTCTTGATTCTTGTTTTTGAAATATGTGGACGATTCTTGGAAAATAATATAATTTTGGATATTTCAAAACAAGAATATCAAAAAATGTCTAATTTCACTTAAGTGTTTAAGTTATGGGATTTGACAAAATTTGATTATGCTAATTTCCATAACTCAATTAACCGTCTGATAGCCCAAGAAATTGGAGTTGCCTTTCATATCTCCTTGAAGCTTGCATTGGCCAACTTTCACGTGTGAAAAAATTGTGTATACATACCCCACATCTTTCATTCATTCAAGAACACAACCGAAGCAAAATTATTCTTCTTATTTCAGTTCACTACTTGAAGCAAGTATATTTTCCGTATTATATTTTATTTGATATCAATCTTCATCTCTAGCTACATGTCCCTATTGGAGAGAACTAATTGAGAGTTGTTCAACTAAAGTCTCATCAACTCGTGTGCACGAGTGGTGGGATAGGACGTTGAATCCTGGGGGTAGACCGTCAGTGGCCTATTGCACCGAGTCATTGACTCCGAAGGGCTGAAATCTACCTTTTAGGACAGTGTTTTGCACTCCTCGGTCCTACTCGATAAGTTTTCCTTTTCACTTTCAATTTACTTTATTATATTTACATTTTGAATTTAATTGTATTGATGTTGTATTTACTTTATTTATATCTAATAGTTCCAACATGTTGCTCTACTACCATAATACATCATTTTGTTAATGAATTGTTGGTCTTACGGTTAGCATTAGCTTCATTGATCATCTTCATGAGAGTTATCTTCATCAGAAATATATCAGCTTCACCACATTACAAGTCACAAAAACATATTCTCAGAAAAAGAATAAGAAAATATCTTTTCTCTTGGTTAAAAGTAAATCTCTATTACACTGAAAAAAAGTAGTATCATTTAAATAGAAGTGCAAGCTCTTTTGGTTTTTCATCATAGATATCTAACATCAAACGCCCTTAGTGTATTAAATAAGTCTTTTTTCATCATAGATATCTAACATCAAACGCCCTTAGTGTATTAAATAAGTCTTTTTTCATCATAGATATCTAACATCAAACGCCCTTAGTGTATTAAATAAGTCTACTTTTAAGTATTTCTTCTATAATGGAAACATGCTAAGAAGAACACATTAAAATATGAATAATTAATATGCGGAAAATAGTTCTGTCCCAGTAAGCTGTATTTTATGTTTTTATTTTTCTTTGAGTTTTTTCACAACTAACCAAAGGAAAATAGTTTTCAAAAGAATCAATTTCCTCATACACAAACTTGGGGATTTATATTTCTTTGATTTGGTTTTCCTTCTCCCTAAATTTTTCCTTTTCCTCACTGATGAGTGTGGGAAGCACATCAATGATAATATGTGATATATTATATAAGAATATAGTATAAAATACAAAATAATAGTAAAATGGACACAAGATATACAGAATTCAGTCGAAATGTGACCTGCATCCACGGGGTAAAAGAGTTCGATCATTAATGGTTGGAGTTGATATATATAAAAGCTTGTGATGGGGTGGGTAAAAAAGGTAAGCAACTACCTAAATATACATTGAAAAGTAGAATAAATCAGCATCCTTCCATCTTAGGCTATGTCTTTTATGGTATAATTGGTGAGTCTGCTGGCATGATCTCGCTGGTCCATGTATGGAAAGTATATCTTTTAATTAATTCTTGTCTGATCTTGCTCCCAGGTTTGCCTTTTATAGTATGCTCCACCTGTGCAAGTCAGGATTGGGCGAACCTCCAGTTGGACAAATTTGAATATAATATCTTCTAGAAGGATCCGAGTCCATGATGCCATTAGGCTTAGGCCCATAAATTATTGGATTAACAAGTTTGGCAAAAAGACCAATTTCAACCCACATCAATAGTCCCCCCAAACTCTGCAGTTTAACGTAGTCAAGCTGCAAGAGTTGAGAAAAAATTAACTTTTGGCCGAGCTGGGAGAACCCTTAAGCTGCTCAGATAGAGCCATTTTAAGCGTTGCGCCAGGTGAAGAGTCTTCCACAGGTGGGTTTTTCAAGAAATCCTAAACCTGATGCGACAGTTGTGTTTCCCCATGCCTGCAGTTATGAAAATCCGCGCCATTTATTGCTTTTGTAGTTGAGGCCACCATCTTCGTGCCTAGATAACCACTGATCTTCGCCACGTGTACGGTTCAGGTAAGAGGCCATTTTTTTCCTTAATTAAATTCAGTTTATTTTTGAAAATCAAATTTCAAAAAATAACTTGCCAAACCACCAAATTTTATTTCCTTCTTTTCACTCGCATTTGTTGTGTTAAAAGCCAGAAACCCTTTGCCTCTCTTTCTTCTTCCTTAGCAGCAGTTTCTCCGCCTTTACCGTCTTTCTTCTGGTATTACGCCTCCTTCTTCTCTTTTTATTTTTGTTGGTTGTGTTATTTTTCTTTATTTGTAAAAAACTTTTGTTTTCTACGTTTCTTGCTCTTGTTACTAGTGTCACTGTTCCCCTTCCACCTCTTTTGCAACAATGTCAAATAGTTTGGGCTCGGACTCTCAAAGCAAAGAGGAACACCACAACTTGTTGGAACATGATTCTGTTGGTGATACATCCTTGTATGTACGTGATTTGTATAGTGAGGCTCACGTTTTAAGGGGGTAAAGAACTCGTGGACTTGTCTTCGTCTGATACTGAATCTGATGGTCGGAATACTACCATCATCCCTTCACCATCTCCGAGTGTTGAGGCTAGGGCTGGGTAGGCTGAGGCCTTCTCAGGGAGTGAGGGTGCGTACCAGTCTGACTCTGATTTAGAAGAAGAACAACAAAACCCTCATTTTTGGGATGAGATTCCCTCTACTTTCACTTTGCAAAAATTAAAGAATCTATGTCGTATGTACGGTGTTCCTGATGAGTATTCGATACTAGTGCCATTTGCACAGGACAGGGCCCATCGCCCTCCTCCAGGATTCACTTATTTTCATGTTGCTCTTCTTCGAGCAGGTCTGAGGTTTCCTATCCCCCCCCCTCCCCCCCTCTTTTCATCACCATGGCCAATAGGTATAGAATTTTGAATCAATTCACCCCTAATGCCATTCGGATGATGGCTGGTTTTGTCGTCCTCCTTCACCATCATGGGATTCAACCTACGACTGATTTCTTTTACTCTCTTTTTCACCCTCGGTCTAGTGCCACAGACTGTGGAGTTTTTTACTTAACCTCCTGAGGTCCTGCCATTTTTCTTGCGGCCCACCCTGGAGATAAACGGTGGAAGAACAACTATTTTTTCATTGCCCCACCTCCAGGTGTTGTGCTGAACTTTTGTCAAACATTCCTGGAGCGGTTAGATGTTGCTCATCCTTACCCTCCTCGTCAATTGTCAGAATATCATCGCCAGGTAGTGGCGTACTTGAATTTTTCTCCTGGCCATATGGGCAAGCTAGTTGATAGCATATTTTTGTACAACACTGGTTATAGTCCTATGGGGGCTAACTTGAAAGGTGTTACTTTAGGTAGAATTTTGAATTTGTTTGTTACCTGGTTCATTCTTGATATTTGTTGTCTTCGTTTGTTTGGATTTCTTGCAGAAAAGCTTATGGATTTGGCCCAGCTAGAGAATTTGTTAGTCAAAGGAAGCAACGCCCCCATTCTGCGGAGCCAGCTCTGTCCCCATCACCTCCGCAGATGCAGCCGCAAGAGGCTACTCCAATGATGGTCGCTCCATCTACCACATTGTCTTCCCCTATCTCAGGTCAGGGGGATAGCTCCAGGTCATGCCAAAATTAGGAAAGGGCTCATGGTAAGAGACCCATGACTTCTGAGACGCCTTCTAGTGCACATCCTTCCAAGTGCAGCAGCTCTGGCATTATCATCCGGGAGATGATCCCCGACTTGCCCATTTGAACTTCTGATCCTCCAGTTTCGCGTACTCTGTCCAGGGCTTCCGATCCTCCAGCTTCTGCCCTGATGAGTAATGAACTTTCTATTATGATGGACTTTCTACAGAGACTACCCAACTCCTCAGATCATCACCATCTAGAGGGCATGTCTCTTCGTAAGAGAGCCGAAGTAGTTATGCTTATACTCCCTAAGGTAACCATTTCTCTTTGTATGTGAGTTAGTCATATTTTTCTAGGTTATACCTGTTGTAACTTTATACGTTCATTGTGTTGTAGTGCATGTTGCTGGCTGGCCAGGTCGTGCAAGATGCATACAAGGGCACTGAGTTGGAAGAGCAGCAAAAGAAATTGTCTCGATCTCAAGAGCAGCTTCACAAGGCGCAGGATTATGGATCCAGCAAGAACAAGGAGCTTAAGGCCCTTCACAAGGATTTCCAGACTCTTATTGCGTAGAAAGTGGATCTGGAGGTGAGTCTTTCAGATGCCGAGATCAAACATGCAGCTGCCCTAGTGGAGGCCCTAGCTCGAGAGCGGCAGGCCTGGATGGACAATCTGCTCACTTCTGTCGAGGGAAAAGCTTTGTTTGCCAAGTTTAAAGCGGACTTCCTTGCATCCAAGGAGTTTGAGCTTCTCACTGATGACAAGATTTTTGGATTCTTTGTCAAAGGCTTTGAAGAGTGCATCACGCAGTTCAAGGCTAAAGGCTACCCTCCTGCATTCGTCCCTGATGACTTTCTGGATTGTGATGCTGCTCTCCTTGAGGCCATGGCTATAACAGATCCACCTTCCCTTCCTACTATAGGTCTGTCGACTGCGGTCGTCCCTGACCTGCAAGCAGGTGGTGAAGATGCTCCAGGTGATGCCGATATTGCTGCTCCTGCTCTGGCTGAAGCTATAAATCAGCCTTGATGTTTTTCTTTCTAAGACTTCGTATTTTGGTGTGCATATGTAGCCCAAGTATTTGAAACAATTTACTTTTCATTGCTTTTGACGGGTTGTGTAGCCCTTGGACAAATTGGTTTGGTTGCTTTTGTTTTTCCTGCATCTTCCCAGGCTTGGGCTGTGGACATCTTTATTTCTATGCATGTTTGGTTGAACTTTTATTTCTTTGTTTGTTACCTGCATCTTGATGATGTTTCATGCATTTTCCTATTTTTGTATGATAAACATGTTTACTTACATTTTCGAGATGTGTTGCCTCTTTTGCATATGGTATACCTGTCATGCCTTATAAAAAAGAGAAACCAAGAAGTGAATTTTGTACACCCTCAACTGAGGAGTAGGTTAGCCTTAATGTTATTTTACTACAAGATAATCACTAGGATAAGTAGTGAATCAAGTTATCACCAGATATAACCTTTGAAAATATTACAACCACACCTGTCTTCTTGCTAATACAAACATTTCCTCCAAGAATCTGGTGGGACCCTTTGTCTAATTTTCCTCACAAAAAATCAAACAAAATTTATCAGTTTCCAGGCGGTACCTACCAGACCTACACTGAGCTATAGCTCCAGTTGGGTCAGGTGGTCCACATTTTTGCAATAGTAGGGACTTGCCTTTCAACATTCGTCAATTCTTAGTAATTTGCTCGACACATACAATCATAGGGACTTGTATTTTCACTGTGAAATCATGGGGACTTGCACTCATTCTCTTTCTCTTATGCAATTGTGGGGACTTGCACTCATTTTCTTTCTCGTATGCAACCGTGAGGACTTGCACTCATTCTCTTTCTCTTATGCAATCGTGGGGACTTGCATCTGGATCAAACACCCTTGTTTCAGGTACGTACAATAGTGGGGACTTGTACCACCTCTGTGCAATCGTGGAGACTTGCACACAGGATTGAACACCCGTCATTAGGTGCGTACAATCATGGGGACTTGTATTTACCTCCTGCCTTATATTTTTTTTTCTCCCTTCATACCAAAATATTCCTAGACGGGCTAGGGTGGCCAGCCCATACCAAAGGTATCCTTCATTATGTCCCACATTCTCTGAATTTTCCTCCTTGTTTCACCTCCATCCTTATGGTTGCGTGGTCCTCCTTATCGCTCTGAACCCCGATCTTCCTTAGGGTAGGTCCGTAAATGTTCTTGAGGACCTACCCCTCCTTATTTCTCCCTGGCCTGGGGATCATTTGATCTGTAGGCGAATTATCCCTGCCTAGACAGATCCGGGCCACCCACCCAGATGGTACAATCCTAACCTCTGACTAACTCTATTTCACCAACTCCCCTTTACTCCACAATTCGATATTTATCTCATATACATATACATTCATAACTCAATTTCAAATTTTTCGTAAAATAAATTCTTACTAAATCATTGGAGCTTTGCATGTGACCTTGCATAGTAGGATTTACAATCTCTAGGTTTTACTTGAAAAACATACCAATCATAACTTTCAAAAAATCATTAGCAACAGGTAAGTCTTTTAAATAGCAATAAATAGAGCGTAAAATAATGATAAAGCATAATTCTCTCAGTTACATATAGAACTTCTTTAAATTTTGCATATTCCATGGGCGAGGGGGTTGTTACCCCTCCCCATCCTCCAACTCATAGGCTCCTCCAGCTAACACCTTGACAACTTTGTATGGATCTTCCCAGTTAGGGTCCAACTTCTTCACTGTACACACCGCATCTACCCTCTTCAATACCAGATCCCCCACCTAGACAGATCTGGCCTTCACCCTTGTTCCTTGAGCTCTCATGATCCATTGCTTGTATTGTTCAATCTTTAAGTATTCCTTGTCTCTGACTTCATCAACTAGCTCCAGCTCTTCCCTTAGCCTCTCTTCATTTTGCTCCGGCTATAAATATCTGACTCGATGGGATTGTACCCTAATCTCTGCAGGTATGACAGCCTCAACTCCATACACCAAATGGAATGGACTCTCTCCTATAGTAGACTTAGGAGTAGTCCAGTATGACCACAACATTGGTTGCAATTCTTCCACCCAATTCCCACCCATTCCCTCCAGTCTATATGACCAAGGTTTGGGTGTTTTTCATGAGCATATTAGCAGTGAATTATACATAACATAAACAAGGTTGAATGCGTTAATTAAGTGCATACATACTCGAAAAGGAAGGTTGTGGACATACCTGGTCTTTAGTCCTTGTACTATTATTCTATTAGTAACCTCTACCTGGTCGTTTGTTTGAGAATGAGCTATCGCACTGAAACATTGCTGAATCCGCAACTCTTCACACCATCTTCTCAGCTTGACCTCACTGAACTGTCTTCCGTTGTTGGCTACGATCTCCCTAGGTATGCCGAATCGACATATGATGTTCTTCCACAAGAAACGAATGACCTCTGCCTCCGTGATCCGAGCCAAGGCTTCAGCCTCCACTCATTTGTTGAAGTAGTCAACTAACACTAATAAGAACTTCTTTTGGCCTTTTGCTATAGGAAAGGGGACCATGATGTCCATACCCCATCTTGCGAAACGATATGGAACACTCATGGAACGTATTGCCTCCGCAGGTTGATGAATGAGACCAGCATGCTTTTGACATTGTTCACATTTCTTCACCAGGTTAATCGCATCCTCCTTCAGGCTTGGCCAAAAATATCCAGCCCTCAAGATCTTCCCAGCTAGGGCGGCACCACCTATGTGACTACCGCAATCTCCTTCATGAATTTCTCTTAGTATGTAGTCTTCTTCTCCTATTGAAACACACCTCAGGTGAGGTTGTACAAATGACTTTTTGTATAGCACATCATCAATTATGATAAACCTTGTAGCTCTAGTCTCCAAGCGTTGCCTTTTCTTTCTCTCCTTGGGTAATGCTCCACTTGTGAGGTATTGAATTATCTCCATTCTCCAGTCTTTGCCTTCCTCTACTTGTAGGATTTCTTGTTCTATGCTAGGTCGGGTTAGACCTTATATAGTGATATTCCGAGTTTGACAGTCAGTGACTAAGCTACCCAGCTTGGACAAATAATCAGCTTTGGTGTTTTCTGCTCGTGGTATTTGATGTATCTCCAGCTTGTGGAAGTTCTCTCGTAGTGTCTCTATGGTTTTCAAGTACTTCACCATCATTTTCTCGTTCGCTTCGTAGGTCCCGTCAATTTATTTGGTAACGAGCTATGAATCTGAGTACACTATCAAATTCTTGGCCCCTCCTTTGATTGCCATTTTAAGTCCTATGATGAATGCTTCATACTCCGCTTCATTATTGCTTGCTTTAAACTCGAATTTGATTGCATATTCCAATTGATCTCCTTCGGGTGTGGTGAGTACCACACTAGCACCACTTCCATTTTGGGTGGCTTACCCATCTACATGCAAGAGCCAAACGTTTTCTTCCTTCTTCCCTTCCTACTCAAGTCTTGTCATTTTCGTAATAGAATATGCCTGGACTTGTGCTTTAGTTGTAGCTCGGGACGTGTACTCTATCTCGAATTCCCCTAGCTCCACAGCCCATTTGACTAGTCGGCCCGATGTCTCAGCCTTTCCTAGCATGGCCTTAAGTGGTTGACTGGTCTTCACAATGATTTTATATGTCAAAAAATAGGGTTTTAGCCTTCTTGCTGTAATAACCAGTGCCAATGCCATTTTCTCTATCTCCGGGTATCGGGATTCCACATCTGAAAGTACCTTGCTAACATAATACATGGGTTTCTTCATTTTGTCCTCTTCTCATACTAGGACTGTGCTGACAGCTCGATCAGCCACAGCTATGTAGATTTCCAGTGGCTTGCTCTGCACAAGTTTGGTAAGCAGCGGCATTTGGCTTAGGTATGTCTTGAGATCTTCAAAAGCTTGTTGACATTCTGGAGTCCAATTGAAATGGTCCACTTTCCTTAATATCTTGAAAAATAATAAACTTATTTCCGCGGACTTGGATATGAAACGGCTTAGGGCTGTGATTCTCCCATTTAGCTTTTGCACTTCATTCACATTTCTAGGTGTCATCATGTCTTGAATAGTCTCGATCGTTGCAGGATTGGCTTCTATGCCTTTTTCCATGACCATGTACTTGGGAACTTCCCTCCTATGATTCTGAACACACACTTGGCCGGGTTCAGCTTTATCCTATATCTCCGGAGTGTTTCGAAGGTTTCTTGCAGGTCTTGTACTTGTGTGTTGGCGATACGACTCTTGACCACCATGTTATCTACATATACTTCAATGTTCTTCCCATTTGCTCATGAAACATCACATCTACTAGCCTTTGGAATGTAGCTCTGGCATTTTTTAGACCGAAGGGCATGACTATGTAACAAAAGGTTCCAAAAGAGGTGATAAAGATAACCTTTCTTTGGTTTTCCTCAGCTAAGGGTATTTGGTGATACCCGCCCTGCACATCTATAGTACTTAGTAACTCGTATTCAACTGTGGCATCCACCAATTGGTCTATCCTAGGTAAAGGATAATGATCCTTAGGACAGACATTGTTCAGGTCGTGGAAGTCGATACACATTCTCCATAAGTGCTGCCTCTTTGAGTAATTTGTCAATTCTCCAAAATGTCTTTTCTTTTGAATGATTGATTTTGCACTAGGATCCACATTCAGGTGGTGTTGTATGACTATTGGGGCAATTCCTACCAGGTCATTAGCTGATCAGGAGAAGACATCCGCATGCTCCCGCAGCATGGCTATTAGTTCATCCTTCAGGTCAGGGCTTAAATGCGATCCAATTTTGACTGTTTTTTCTTTATCTCCAGATATGAGTTCTATAATTATAAGCTCTCCTACTGGTTCTACATGCGATGGCACTATCTTCTTGGTGATCTCCTTTTCCTCTATCTCCATTGGTTCGGGCTTACGCTTCTTGTCTTCATTTGGCTTGTCTCCTTGCTTAATGGAGGCTAGGTAGCACTTCTTAGATTGATGTTGATTGTCGGATGCCTCTCCTACTCCGTTGACTGTTGGGAACTTGATCTTCATATGTGGTATTGAAACCCCTGCCTCAAACAAGACCAATGCAGGTCTACCTAGTATCATATTATAGGCCGAGGAAGTATCCACGACCAAGAATCTAGTCAGCTTTGTTATTTTGTTAGGACCTTCACCTAGGGAGAGGGGTAATGAGATAATACCCGTAGGTTGTACCGCTTTCCCAAAAAAATCAAACAACGCAGTCCATACGGCCTCCAATTTGCCAACTCCTAAATTCATTTGCTCAAGTGCTTGGTAGAATAGAATATCTACTGAGTTGCCGTTATCAACGAAGATCCTTTGTACATAATAATTTGCTATAACGGCAGTTATTACTAACGCATCACTGTTAGGCGTTTGCACAGCTTGGGCATCCTCAGGTCTGAATTGTATTTCCTGACTAGGTCTTGGCTCTTGCTTGTCTCTTTAAGTTTCGTTTTGATTCATCTTTTGTTAGATCTCCTGAGGTAATATGAATAATTGCTCGATTATTGTTGTCGACCTCCAAAGGTGCTGCCTCTTAAGCTGGTGCCTTGTTAATTTGTTGAGGAAAGTTTTCTGTACCTCCAGATCCGGCTCTTCCGCCTCGCCATCCTCTTCCTCGAACTCTCCAGGTATCGCCCCCTGGAGCTGGGACTGAGTCATTTTCATTATGAGTATCTATTACATATTCTTTCAGGTAGCCTATTTTGGCTAGATGTTGGATTTCATCGATCAATTATGGGCATTCCCCTCGAGCTGGGACTGAGTCATTTGCATTATGCGTATCTATTACATATTCCTTCAAGTAGCCCATTTTGGCTAGACGTTGGATTTCATCGATCAATTATGGGCATTCATCTGTATCGTGCCCATACTCGAGATGGTATCTGCAGAAAAGTGCACTCGGTGGGTTCTTGGGCGCTTGCTCCTCACCCTCGAGTCATTGGATCAAATTCTTGACCTTCACAACCATCAAATGGTCGCTCCAATTTCCCCTCATAGGTATACGTCTGGATCTGAAAGCACCTGGGGCAGGTGATGTCACATGGGTCTAGCTGGGAGCCCAACCATGTCTTTCTTCTTTCTGCAACCTATTCTTGTTACCATCATCTTGCTTTTCTTTCTTTTGTTCAGCTCTCCTCATCATGTGAGCGTCTTCCAGGTTAACATATTTTTCAGCCCTGGTGAGTAATTCATCGAAGCTCAGGGCAGATCTCTTGGTTAATGACTTGAATAAGCCTCATTCCTTTAGGCCCGTCGTAAAAGCACTTGCCTTCAGGTCTGATATTGCAGTTGGTGTCTCCAGTGCTGCAGCATTGAAACGCTTGACGTATGCATGTAGGGTCTCATCCTTTCTTTGCTTGATGCTGAACAAACTCAAAGGAGTTTTCTCGTGCTGCTTACTGCTAGCGAATTGGTGCAAGAACATTGAGCTAAACTCCGAGAAAGATCCGATGGATCTCGCCGGGAGTTGGTTGAACCACTGCTGTGCAAATTTGGCCAGAGTACACAAGAACATCCGCATTTGATAGCATCGGATTACCTGTGTAGCAAAGCGTAACTTCGAAAAGTGTATAAATGGTCTTCTGAATCCATAGTTCCATCGTAGAGTGAAATGGACTGGACCTTGAAATCTCTTGGAAGTTCCTCATTTGCAATGAAATTCATAAACGGAATGCCTCGATCTGCCGAGGTCCTGCCTCCTGTTGTTTTGCGCTCCAGCTCTTCCATCCGTCTTACTATTTCCTCCATTTGTTCAAGTCTTGCATTTACTTTTTCTTTCATACCATGGTCTACCCAACCAGATCGGGCAGAAACATAGCTACTGGCATCATCCTCGAGATCCTTGTCATGCTTGATGCGGACTCGTGCTTAATGTTTATGCAGGTCATCTTTTCCAGGCATGTCATCACGCAAGTGCTGCATTTGGAGATGCGACTTGTCCTCGTGCAGCTGTTCCTTGAGCAGATTAGATTGGGGGGCCCAACCTTCCAGGTCTAGGCGGTGCATGTAGCATCCCTCTGGAGCTAAGTACCTTTTGGAGGCACATTGTCTCTTTTTCCTCCGTCTTGATCTAGGTACTCAGGTCGTTCCACTCGCTTACTTGAATTGCCATTGGGGATAACGTTACCATTACCCCAAATCTCCACTTTTCTAACCTTGGGTGTTCCCCTTGGAAGAGGGGATGCCACATCTTCTTTTTGTGCCAGATCGGGCACACCTGCAAGTTTAGAATTTAATACCTTATTAACAACTTTGTCAACAACACCTTCTATTCTTCCATGAATTGCTCCAGGTCTAGCACTTTTTGAGGAGAAGCTTCCTTCTCACTTGTT
This sequence comes from Buddleja alternifolia, assembly GCA_019426215.1. NCBI lineage: Eukaryota > Viridiplantae > Streptophyta > Magnoliopsida > Lamiales > Scrophulariaceae > Buddleja > Buddleja alternifolia. The sequence goes on along the minus strand of CM033408.1, from coordinate 13,812,077 downwards.
TTCTCTCCTGGAGAATTGTCCATTCCTAGGTTCTGCAGGTCATCAGCTAATCGCCTCACCAGGTTGGCTGGAGTTGTAGGTGTGGCCTGTTCGACCCCAGATGGGGACAACATCGCCTTCTTCCCATTTCCACCATTTTCGATCAGATTTCCACCCCCAACATATCCTCCTCTGCCATCACAAAATGCTAACGTGAAAGAAAAAAAAATCGAAAAAATAAATTTACCTCACGCCTTATTTTGCTCAGAACTTCCCCAGACGACGCCAATTGATGTGTGTGGGAAGCACACCAATGATAATATGCGATATATTATATAAGAATATAGTATAAAGTACGAAATAATAGTAAAATGGACACAAGATATATGTGGTTCGGTCAAAATGTGACCTACGTCCACGGGGTAAAAGAGTTCGATCCTTTCATTAATGGTTGGAGTTGATATATATACAAATTTGTGATGGGATAAGTAAAAAAGGTAAGTCAACTATCCTAAATATACATTGGAAAGTTAAATAAATCATAATCCTTCCATTTTGGGCTATGTCTTTATGGCATAATTGGTGAGTCTGCTGGCATGATCTCCGCAGATCTGTATATGGAAAGTATATCTCGTAATTGATTCTTTTCTAATCTTGCTCCCAGGCTTGCCTTTTATAGTATACTCCACTTGTGCAGGTCAAGGTCGGGCGAACTTCCAGCTGGACAGATTTGAATATAATGTCTTCTAGATGGATCTGAGTCCATGATGCCATTGGACTTACGCCCATAAAATATTGGATTAACCAATTTGGCCCAAAGACCAATTTCAACCCACATCACTCTCTACATCATTTTCAACCATATATACATGTTTACTAAGGAAATAGAATAAGAATACTACAATATATATACATATTCTTGTTGGGAAATTAATTCAAAATTACCCCAAATTGGTAATCAACGGAATTAAATTAGAGAACCTAGCTCCAATGCGCACATGCATGACATCAAAAATTAAAACATTCATGCTATGGATAAAGCAATTAATTAAACACTTTAATTCACAATTATTATTGCCTATTTATAGTAACAATTAAAAGACTACTCAATTAAACATTCTAATTACAACTAATAATTCCATAACTATAAAACAATAATAATTATAACGAAGAAAACAAACGTTACACTGAAGATTGGAACTCGCCGGTAGAAGTGAACTCAACCTCAAATATTCCTTCTTCTTGAAGGAATTGGAGCTCGTTCACCGTTAAGCCTTCTCCACAATGGCTCAACGAACTCCGAGAGTGTGGGCTCCCAAATCAATATAATACTAAAAAATAAAACTCCATAAAGGAATTTTATATACTTAAAGCTAGTATGTTCTCGTGGTAAAGATATACTCAAGAACTCCTTGCTTTGGTGTGTTTTTGAACTCTCATGTGAGACCCCTTTATATAATGAGTCGAACGGATGAAAAAATATTAAAAAACCAACGTGGGATAACAAAATACCAAAAGAAAAAAGAACAGCACGGAACCATAGGCCAATAACATGCCAAAATTGCGCTGTCAGCAACAGGCGGATAGCACAATGCTGTCGAGTCATGCGTGCGTCGCTGTCACGCGGCTGCACTATTTCTTAGCAGCAATTTTTTTCTTTTTTATTTTTGTTTCTATTATTATTATATTAACTTTTAATATAAATATCTTTCTCTAAAGATATTCTCCGCACTTTGTTTTTCATCTAAGTTCAAATTTATCCATCCAATGTATTCTTTAGTATTTATTCGTAGATTTTCAATTTGAGGTTTGCGAAGGGACCTTAAGGAAAATTACTTCTACCTCCAAATGGGTTGAATCGAATTACCATCACATGATAAGATTTGATACCATTTAACAATATTTAATTCCACTAAATAAATATTGTTGCACTCTAGAATTAATTAAATTATTTGTGAGTTCCCATTCCTTCATAAAGAATATTCAATTAATTAACTCCTCTATTGAAATATCCACATCTTATCCTATAATACTCAATTTGCTTCTTATCAATTTTTCAAATGAAAAACTATTTTTCATGTAATTTCAATGACACTCGCTAGAAAGACTTTGGACAAAGTTTTAGAAAAATTGAACAATGCAAATCCATTATAGGGGATATATCTTATCTCTCATGGAGATTATAGATTCGAAATAAATGTCTTTTCCAATCATATTTTTATGACATTACCCAATATATAAAGTATATTGGTCACCGAAAACCTCACTTCTGAATACATCAAAGCAATGTACACTAGATGTTAGTCCATGACAATCATAGGATTAAGAGTTATTGTTCCAAATTAATTATTTTCGATAGCAGTCAAAAAATAAATAATCCAGTTGGTTTGGTTCAGTGTTTCAATCTTATTGATTTACACGAATATACTATATATGGAATCCTTATTCCCATGATTAAGACAAATCATCGAATATAGCATATTATAGTTTTAACATATAAGACGTCCATTCTTATCAACGACTACAATACAGCTATAACAATATATGATATACTTAATCCAAGTCTTTTCTTGAAACATCACTTCCATTTGGATTATCATATGTAATTATGGGCTATGTCTATCTCATAAGACATTTTAATAATGATCATAACTTAGAATATAATTAATTTTGATAATAAACGCATTAATTAATTGGATTTTAGGGCACCATCCCTAACAATCTCCCACTTGTCCTTAAAACCAATTAGCTATATGTCTAACATGCTAATCCCTTCTCAATGTTAATCAAAACCCTTTTGTGCCAATGTTTAAGAAAAAGGATATGCTAGGCTATACATGCAAACTAACTTGGTTTCTACAATCTCATCATAGTTCACATGTTCTCTAATATGTGATACTTTCATTTATGACTACTAGATTCTTTAGAATTAACTACAAACCAAATTTATCACATTGGAATGTGATTTAGTCTAAATCTAATAACATCTAGTTCATAAAATTTCTCTAAGCCAATAAGATCTCTTAGCAACTTCATAAGTCGCCACTTATTTAGCTTTTGTAGTTGAAATGAATAATTCATAATTATTTATATTTTTCTTTTCTTTTTCTTTTCCATTCTTTTTTTCGTTTTCTTTTTCTTTTTCATTCCTTTTTTCGTTTTCTTTTTCCTTTTTCCTCTACCCACCTTCTTCTTCCCCTGTAAACCAGCGGCCTCTCCATCTGCCATAACCCTAACTCACACCATAACCGTGCACCGCCAACCTGCAATGGGCCACCATCAACACTACCCTCGCCCATGACCCACCATCCCCCCGCTGCTTACTTTCACTCTCCTGATCTGCAACCACACAACCACCATCGCCACCGACAAATCATCGCACCCTTGCAATTCGCACTCCTATCACAACAACTGCTCACCAAGTGGCTTAAAATCCTCCATGCCTCACCACCAAGTCGCCTGTTTTGAATTTTTTTTAGATTTAACAACCTTTTCACAATATTTCTAAGTTCTCTTACCATTGTTTGAATTTTTTTATTGAAGAAATAATATAAAATCTATGCCAATTGTTTTTTGTTTTATTCTTGAGTTTATCCTGAATATTCTTTGATTTTTTCCTTTTTTTTTTAGATTTTGATAAAATTTTCAGATTTTTCTTTTGCCAATTTTTTTTCTATCTTATTATTTTTTTCTAATATTTTCGAAATTACTCTTTATTTTCAGAATTTGTTTTTATTTTCCTAAGTTTCATAAAAAATCCTGAATTTTTTATTTTTTTTTCTAATTTTTTTTTTTGAATTTTCCTGAAATTAATTTAGTTTTTCAAATTTTTTTCTTATGTTTCCTGAAATGTTCCTAATATTCTCAATTTTTCTTAAATTTGTTCTTACCATTTTCTTTATTTTTTGGGGGAATTAAAATACTATAAAACTTAAAGCATAAATTCTTTCTATTTTTTTCTTGAATTTTCCTGATTTTTCTTCGAATTTTTCTTGTTTTTCTGATTTTTTGAGTTAAATGTAAAACATAATAAACAAAATCTAATAATACACAAAATATTTAATGGTTGAAAATAAATAAAAATAAAAAGGAGGGGTATAATTTAGAGGTGGCAATTGGGTAGATCGGGTCGGGTTTGGGTCGGGTCCAACTAGGCTGTGTCCAACTTAGGTCTTATGCTAAAAAAATTACATTACAAATAATACCCAATGAGGACCCAATTAGGACTCAATAAGACCCAAAATAGACCCTAAATTGCATTATAAGATGCTTCCAACAAGTATAGTCAAACACCTTTTTACACACACCACACGCATTTTCACACACACAACACACTTTTTACACACATTACACATTTTTTACACACACTACACACTTTTTCACACGCAATGCCCAATTTTTACACACATTTTCACACACAATGCACATTTTTTACACACACTACACACTTTTACACATACTACACTTTTAAACATATACTACACACTTTTTACACACACTACACTTTTTCACACACAATGCACATTTTTTACATACACTACACATTTTTCACACACAATGCACATTTTTTACACACACTACACACTTTTTCAGACACAATGCACACTTTTTACACACACTACAAACTTTTTACACGCTTTTTCACACGCAATGCCCAATTTTTACACACATTTTCACACACAATGCACACTTTTTACACACACTATACACTTTTAAACATATACTACACACACTACACTTTTTCACACACAATGCACATTTTTTACACACACTACACATTTTTCACACACAATGCACATTTTTTACACACACTACACACTTTTTCAGACACAATGCACACTTTTTACACACACTACACGCTTTTTCACACGCAATGCCCAATTTTTACACACATTTTCACACACAATGCACACTTTTTACACACACTATACACTTTTAAACATATACTACACACACTACACTTTTTCACACACAATGCACATTTTTTACACACACTACACATTTTTCACACACAATGCACATTTTTTACACACACTACACACTTTTTCAGACACAATGCACACTTTTTACACACACTACAAACTTTTTACACGCTTTTTCACACGCAATGCCCAATTTTTACACACATTTTCACACACAATGCACACTTTTTACACACACTATACACTTTTAAACATATACTACACACACTACACTTTTTCACACACAATGCACATTTTTTACACACACTACACATTTTTCACACACAATGCACATTTTTTACACACACTACACACTTTTTCAGACACAATGCACACTTTTTACACACACTACATATTTTTTACACACTACACTTTTTACACACAATGCACATTTTTTACACACACTACACACTTTTTCACACACAATGCACATTTTCTACACACACTACACACATTTTCACACACAATGTACACTTTTTACACACACTACACACTTTTTACACACACTACACATTTTTTACACACACAACACATTTTTTCACACACAATGCACATTTTTTACACACACTACACACTTTTTCACACACAATGCACACTTTTTACACACACTACACACTTTTTCACACACAATGCACATTTTTTACACATACTACACACTTTTTCACACACAATGCATATTTTCTACACACACTACACACATTTTCACACACAATGCACACTTTTTATACACATTACACTTTCTACACACCACATTTTTTACACACACTACAACTTTTTCAGACACAATGCACACTTTTTACACACACTACAAATTTTTTACACGCTTTTTCACACGCAATGCCCAATTTTTACACACATTTTCACACACAATGCACACTTTTTACACACACTACACTTTTAAACATATACTACACACACTACACTTTTTCACACACAATGCACATTTTTTACACACACTACACATTTTTCACACACAATGCACATTTTTTACACACACTACACACTTTTTCAGACACAATGCACACTTTTTACACACACTACAAACTTTTTACACGCTTTTTCACACGCAATGCCCAATTTTTACACACATTTTCACACACAATGCACACTGTTTACACACACTATACACTTTTAAACATATACTACACACACTACACTTTTTCACACACAATGCACATTTTTTACACACACACTACACATTTTTCACACACAATGCACATTTTTTACACACACTACACACTTTTTCAGACACAATGCACACTTTTTACACACACTACAAACTTTTGAAGCACACTACACATTTTTTACACTACACTTTTTACACACAATGCACATTTTTTACACACACTACACACTTTTTCACACACAATGCACATTTTCTACACACACTACACACATTTTCACACACAATGTACACTTTTTACACACACTATACACTTTTTACACACACTACACATTTTTTACACACACAACACATTTTTTCACACACAATGCACATTTTTTACACACACTACACACTTTTTCACACACAATGCACACTTTTTACACACACTACACACTTTTTCACACACAATGCACATTTTTTACACATACTACACACTTTTTCACACACAATGCATATTTTCTACACACACTACACACATTTTCACACACAATGCACACTTTTTATACACACTACACTTTCTACACACCACATTTTTTACACACACTACACACTTTTTCACACACAATCCACACTTTTTACACACACTACACATTTTTACACACACTACACACTTTTTCACACACAATGCACATTTTTTACACACACTACACACTTTTTCATACACAATGCACAGTTTTTACATACACTATACGTTTTACACACTACATATTTTTTCACACACTACATACTTTCTCACACACAATGCACATTTTTTACACACACTACACACTTTTTCACACACAATGAACATTGTCTACGCACATTTTCACACACAATGCACACTTTTTACACACTACACACTTTTTCACACACAATGCACATTTTCTACACACACTTTCACAGACAATGCACACTTTTTTACACACATTACACACATATTACATACTGCACATATTTACACACACACAACACATATTGATACACACAACATATTTTTGCACACATATTACACATTTTTTGCACACATTACACATATTTACATATACACTGCATATTTTTTACATACGCTGCACACTTTTACACACTACACATTTTTACATACACACAACACACTTTTACATATACTACACATTTAAACACAAACCACACATTTTATACTCACACAACATACTTTTACACACACTGCATGCTTTTACACACACACAACACACGTTTACACACACATCACACACTTTTACACACACATCACACACTTTTACACACAATGCGCACTTTTTACACACATTACACATTTTTAAACACAAACTACACATTTACACACACAACACACTTTTGCACATACAACACATTTTTTACACACATTGCGCACTTTTACACACACACTACGCATTTTTAACACATACTTCATACTTTTACACACACACAATACACTTTTACACAATACACACTTTTTATACACACACTAATGTGTGTAAAACGTGTGTAGTGTGCATAAAAAGTGTTCAGTAGTACAAAGTGTGCATTGTGATTGAAAAAAAAAAGATTGTGTGTGTAAAAATGTGTGTAGTGTGTATAACAATATGCATTGTGATTGAAAACGTGTGTGTTGTGTGTGTGTAAATGTGCATTGTGTGTGAAAATATTTGTAGTGTGTGCAAAAAGTGTGTTATGTGTGTGTAAATGTGTATAGTGCGTGTAAAAATTGTGTGGTGTGTGTGAAAAAATGTAGTGTGCGTAAAAAGAGTGCATCGTGTGTGAAAATGTGTGTAAAAAAATTGCATTGTGTGTGAAAAAGTATGTACTGTGTGTAAAAAGTGTGCGTTGTGTGTAAAAAATGTGCATTGTGTGTGAAAAAGTGTGTAGTGTGTGTAAAAAATATGTAGTGTGTGTGAAAAAGTGTAGTGTGCGTATAAAGTGTGTAGTGTGTGTAAAAAGTGCGCATTGTGTGTGAAAATATGTGTAGTGTGTGTAAAAAATGTACATTGTTTGTGAATAGTGTGTGTAAAAAATATTTAGTGTGTGTTTAAAAGTTTAGTGTGTGTAAAAGTGTGTAGTGTGTGTAAAAAGTGTGCATTGTGTGTGAAAATATGTGTAGTGTATGTAAAAAATATGTATTGTGTATGTAAAAAATGTGCATTGTGTGAGAAAAAGTGTGTAGTATGTGTGAAATAGTGTAGTGTGTGTATAAAGTGTGTAATGTGTGTAAAAAGTGTGCATTGTGTGTGAAAATATGTGTAGTGTGTGTAAAAAATATGCATTGTGTGTGAAAAAGTGTGTAGTATGTGTAAAAAGTGTGCATTGTGTGTGAAAATATGTGTACTGTGTGTAAAAAATGTTCATTGTGTATGAAAAAGTGTGTAGTGTGGGTGAAAAATGTGTAGTGTGTGTGAAAAAGTGTAGTGTGTGTAAAAAGTGTGCATTGTGATTGAAAACGTGTGTTGTGCATGTGTAAATATGCATTGTGTGTGAAAATATGTATAGTGTGTGTAAAGAGTGTGTTATGTGTGTGTAAATGTGTATAATGTGTGTAGTGTGTGTAAAAAATATACATTGTGTGTGAAAAACGTGTGTAGTGTGTGTAAAAAGTGTGCCTTGTGTGTGAAAATATGTATAGTATGTGTAAAAAGTGTGCATTGTGTGTGAAAATGTGTGTAGTGTGTGAAAAAGTGTGTAGTGTGTGTATAAAATGTGTAGTGTGTGTAAAAAGTGTACATTGTGTGTGAAAATGTGTGTAGTGTGTATAAAAAATGTGCATTGCATGTGAAAAAGTGTGTAGTGTGTAAAAAATGTGCACTGTGTGTAGTGTGTGTAAAAAGTGTGTTGTGTGTGTGAAAATGTTATAGTGTATGCCCTCAAATGCCATAAAGAGGATAGATTTATAGGGCATTGACTTGTAACTAAATAATATCTTTTTATTATATATAAGACATTATCTTGTTGTTTTCTTATAAACATTTGCACGGTGTTAATAAACAACATAAAGTCATTGAGAATAAGGCAAATCTTCTACTTCCTATGGAATAGGAAGAATGACACTAAAAGGTTTTGATCCTTATTCTCTAAATAGTGTTCGCAAATCTAAGAAAGTATTTGACTAGACATCAATACAGAACAAGGACTTGCATGATATAAGTTTCGACAGAGAAAGTGTCTGTCGAACACTATGGGAATGATTGTGGGAACTTATGTCATGGACGTATAAGTTGGACTAATATGTTCGAACACGGCTCGCATCAGTTTCATCACATGGGTATTCACTCACTGACAGTCAATGATGAAACTGATAAGTTGTGATAGGTACGCGTGAACCTTAGACCTGAGGAATCGAGTTGAAGATGTACTTGTGACATTAAATCTGTCATTAGAGTAGTTAGATCCAAATCACTCTTTGGTGGGATCGACCTCGAAGTGCGACTTGATGGGCAACTAGCATAGTTAACTAATTAGCAAAATGGGATTTATTCTCTCATAAGTGAATGAGCTAAATATCCTATGCACTCATGAATGAGTGAGGTTAAAAGTCTTTAGCCAAAGCATAAAATGACCTCGACTCATTACGAGCTAAGCATATGGTCAAGTCATGTAAGTTTGACTAAAACCATGACTCTCACTTGACTGGGATATAAGAAAAAAAAGTTTATACTCGTACGATATTCACAGCGTATATGGTTTGGAATGATCTTATTCGTTCGTTCCCAATTGGGATACGATGTGAGTCACGTGACTGGCTAGGTGTTACTCACATCCTTTTAGTTTCCTCCCAATTGCCTTTTCAGACGAACCTAAAGAGTCGCGCTTAAAGGAAGTGCAAAAAAAAATCATGGAAAAGACTTGAGAGAATTTTCGATATTGGATATCGAGATTAATTAATTAATCATTAGATGATTTTATTAATTAATTAAGTTAATAAATTAATTAATTCCTTAGAGGAATTTAATTATAAAATTAACATGGATTTAATTGATTATTTAATTAATTTATTTATTGAATAAATAATATTAATTATTTAATTAATTAAATAAGCATAATAGGGCTAAAGCCCGATGGCCATAAAAACCATAAAGTGGGCATCCACAGGAGGGGGTAATTTAGCCTAGGTTATTGTTTCATTGTAGTACAAATATACTACTTAGAGAAAATTAGCCTAAGTGAATTAACACAAACTTTCTCTCCAAGTAAAAACACTACATCCTCTCTCTCTCTCTAGTTGTCTCCCTCAAGTGAAGAAGAAGAAGATTTTCGTTTTTTACTCCGGCTTGGCAATTCAGAGACAGCGACGGATTTGCTGTTCAAGAAGGGCTTGCAAAGCTGGTTCAGAATTCAACATACGCGAGAACAGTAATTGAATTCGAAACCCAATTTAAATACGAGAAATAGAGATGAGCCACTGGGATTTAAATATATTCTTCCGCTACGTTATTTGATTTTCTGCAATTTTTCCCAACAGTGGTATCAGAGCCAATTTCTGATTTCTGTATTTAATTGATTATGTGATTATGTGTTTTTTCTCATTTTTGAAGCATGTTTTGAATATGTTTTTCATGATAGTAATCCATGATTGTTCTGCATTTAATTCATGGATGTTGTAGTATGATGACTTTTGAATTGAAAAATCTAATTTTTGTGAGAATCGTGTCGGAAAAACCTCGCGACGAGCGCGATGAAAACAAAGTGCGCAGCGCGCAGACAGCGCTCGCTGTGCGCGCAAGACGTCGTGCGCTACTGGCGCACTGCGCCTGGCCACGCGGCCATGCTCAAGGACGTGCGCACGACACGATGGCGCACGTGGACCCTGTTATGTGGGCCCGGATCCATGACCCGGGTCCTAGCGGGGCCGGTTATTTTTCCTCGTGTTCAATTTTTTAAATAAATGGGTTTTGGGCTATGTTAATTATGCGGGTGAGTCAAAAGAATGATGATCCGGATTTAATTAAATAAGTCCAATTGTTTTAATTAAAATTATGGACTCTTCAATAAATTAGTTTTGGGCCTAATTAATTAAAATTAAATATGTCAATGGTTGGTAATTTATATTTTATGAAATCAAGCCCAAATTATTTTTATTGGATATTATTAATTTAAGTGAAATAATTAATTAATGGTTCTTGGAGAATTTTTTTTAATTAAGTTATTTATTTAAATTAAAGATTCTCACTAAATGGTTTATTGTCATGATTATCAATAAAATTTGGAATTTTATTGAGGAAGTTAATTAGTTGGACTAATTAATTATTAACTTAATCACCAACATAATTGCTTTATTTTTTGCGAGCATATGTTATATGATGGTGACATTGTCCATGGGCTTAGGTTATTTCTTTTGATTGTATTTCCTTTTATGGGTTGTAAGGGCCGAAATTGAGCCCGTTTATTTTATTTCTAGAATTATGTATAGGCTGTTCAATAATCTCATGTAATAGAGAGAAATAGAATAGGCCTTTTAAGAGGAGATCAATCCAAAAGAAGAGGAGCTTGGAGCCCACGAAGAATAGCTAGGCTTATTTTTCCTTTTAATGATGGCCCATTAGCTTAGGCCCTCTAGATAAAGCCTATGGACATATGTGTTAGTTTATTGCTTTCGATGCATGTTCATTAGTTGTATGGAGCATGTATGTTATCAATATGCGCTATATAAATTGAATAATGTGCAAAGTGAGACTTAGATAAATGTTTAGAACATGAATTCTCCCAAACAAAAATTATACTAAGTTAGTAAGGGGTACTAGGCATCCTTTCCCTCCACTAAACTTAATAAAAGTAAGTATTAAACCTAGTATATAGTATCTTCCCAGTAAGTGGGGGTCGTATATCAAGATTTAATTCTAGAATTTTATTAAGTGCATTAAATGCCTTAATCAAGACATATTTCACCCCAAATATCGTTAAAGAGTTGCAAGGTGAAATTCAAATGTTAGATTATGAGGAGTTAGTGGAAGTAAACTTAGATAATCCACAAAGCCTATAAATCGTTAAAGGGTCACAATTTTGGTGGATTATGGGAAAAAGAAGATTGAACCATCTATTGGATAGATTGATGTTGGACATCACTTTAATTAAATAATGGACCAAAGATCATTAAAGGGTTGCCATCCATTAGATTAATTAAAGAACCCAATCCACACCATGAAGTACATTACAACGATCACTTTCATTTTTCACAGTGGGAGTGTGAATCTCGAAAAATGTAGTTGGAGCCAAGTTATAAGTCGAAGTCCTTGATTTTAAACTTGGTTTTAGTTTAGTTACACAAATCTAATAAAGTCTAGTTTATTTTCTGCAGCTATTTTTTATTTATCTCTCTCAAAACAAAAATGACTATAAATCCACTTTCCGTTTTACTCGAAAAGAACATCCTTATCGGACCCAACTACATGGATTGGCTAAGGAACTTGAGAATATTTCTCAACATGGAATCCTTGGGATACGTGTTGGACACAGACATCCCTGCTAGAACACGTGCCAACGAGGAAGAAGTCCAAGCTCATAAAAATGGGTAAAGGACGACGTCCGAGTGCGTGGGTACATTCTTGGCTCAATGATAAACGAGCTTCAGAGGTCCCATGAGAAGATGACCACAGCGAGGGCTATCTTGGCACACTTGGTCAAGTTGTATGGTGAGCACAGTCGTACTGCTAGATATGAGATATCTAAAGAGCTCTTCGGGGCCAAAATGAGAGAAGGTGAGAAAGTTGGGGATCATGTCCTCAAGATGATCTCGAGGATCGAGAGATTGGAGGCTCTGGATTTTACCAATGAACCCACATCTTCAAACCGATCTTATTTTGCAGTCTCTTTTTTATTCTTTTTCCCAATTTGTCATGAACTTCAATTGCGATGAGATTGAATGCAACTTAGCTGGGCTAATGAATAAATTAAATACTGCACAATCTCAATTGAAGCCCAAGGGAAAGGAAACTGCATTGGTTATCTCTTCTGGGCCCAAACGGGTGAAGAATAAGAAGAAGAAAGCCAAGAAGCAAAGTGGCGAGCTTGGAGCTCAGGGTAGTGTCGATAAAGGAAAAGGGAAAGCTCCTGTGAATCGCAAGAGTAAGGGGCCACAAAAGACAGACAGATGCCTACACTGCGTTGAGCTAGGCCACTGGAGGAGGAACTGTCTGAACATGGGGCTGGGCGCACAAGGTATAGAACTTTATGTTCATGAAACTTATTATTCTATGACCGTCTTCTCTACATCTTGGATTCTTGATTCTGGATTTAGTGCTCACATTTGTTGTATGAATCAAGATCTGGTGCGAGGAAGGAAGATGGACAGTGATGAGGTGAAGATAAAAGTAGGCAGCGGGCATAGCGTCCCAGCTACTGGAATTGGATCTACCTCATTGCTTTTAAATTCTGGACATATACTATTTCTAAATAATGTTTTAGTTTTGCCCAATGGGCTTAAAAACATTGTTTCTATTCCCGTTTTAGTTAAACTTGGTTATACTTTCCGTTTTATTGATGAACGCTGCAATATTTATTATGGTAATAAATTAGTTGGCTTTGCTTCTTTAATAAATGGATTGTATTACCTTAATGTCCAGAATGAGTGTTCTGTGAATACTATACAAAGGAAACGTAGTAGGCTTGGAATAAACCAAAGATTGATTTGGCATCTTAGACTAAATGGATTGTATTACCTTAAGATTGATTGTATTACCTTATGCCGGCTAACATAAAATTCGCAAAATGGAGAAAGATGGACTAATCTGTCCATTGGGATTGGATCCCTATCCTACTTGTGAATCTTGTCTCAAAGGCAAGATGGCTAGATCCCCCTTCACAAGGACTTTTGAAGTCTCACAAATCTTAGGCTTAGTGCACACTGATGTTTGTGGTCCATTTGGAGAAATGGCACGAGGAGGTTTCCTTTACTTCATTACCTTCACTGATGACCATTCAAGATATGGTCTAGTGTACATGATGGGGGCATAAGTCTGAATCCATTGAAAAGTTTAAAGAATTCAAGGCTTTAGTGGAAAATCAATCTGGTCAACATATAAAAACCCTTCGGTCGGATCGAGGAGGAGAATATATGAGCGATGAGTTTGATGTATACCTCAGAGAGAATGGTATAGTATTACAGCTCACATCTCCAGCGACACCACAGTTAAATGGAGTAGCAGAGCGAAGGAATCGAACCTTGTTGGACATGGTTCGCTCCATGCTCAGCTACACTGACTTACCCATTTCACTATGGGGTCATGCACTGCTTACAGCTATGCACATTTTAAATAGATGTTCGTCCAAGTCCGTTCCTATGACTCCCTATGAGATATGGAGGAATAGGAAACCAAGTCTTAATCACATTAAGATTTGGGGATGTCCGACTTATGTCAAAAAGACCAAAGTGGACAAGTTGGAGGCCAGATCCTTGAATGGACGTTTCATTGGATATCCTGAGGATTCAATGGGATATCTCTTTTACCTGCACGATGATCAAAGGATCATTACAGCTTTACAAGCCCACTTTCTTGAAGACGAGTTCATTCAAGAAGGAGAAGCGGGTAGAAAGATTTTTCTAGAAGAACAAAATGAGACTCCAGTGGATACATCTACACAGGAAGTGAGAATCGAACCTTCTGTAACACAACCAAAATCGCGAAGATCAAGTAGAGTACCTCAACCGCCTGAGAGGTACGGATATCTAGTACAGGGGGAACTGGATCTTCATTCTGTATTAGAGGAGGATCATGGAGATGATCCCTCCACTTTTGATCAAGCAATGGTGGATGTGGATGCTACTAGATGGCGTGAAGCTATGCAAACTGAGATCGATTCGATGTATGCAAACCAAGTCTGGAAACTTGTGGACCAACCTGAAGGGATAAAACCAATCGGGTGCAAATGGATTTACAAGAGAAAGTTTGCTATTGATGGCAAGGTTGACACCTACAAAGCCAGGCTAGTGGTGAAAGGGTATAGTCAAAAAGAAGGAATTGACTACCAAGAAACCTTTTCGCCAGTGGCTATGATCAAATCAATAAGGATTCTACTTGCAATAGCCGCACACCTAGACTATGAAATATGGCAAATGGATGTCAAAACTGCTTTACTAAATGGATTCCTAGAAGAGGTTATCTATATGGAACAGCCTAAAGGTTTTGTATCCGAGGAGCATACTCATAAGGTGTGTAAGCTTGAGACATCCATTTATGGACTCAAGCAAGTGTCCCGTAGCTGGAATCTACGTTTTGATGAGGCTGTGAAAGGATTTGACTTCATCAAGAACGAAGATGAGCCATGTGTTTACAAGAAGGTTAGTGGGAGCAAGATAACAATCCTTGTGTTATATGTACATGACATATTACTCATAGGGAATGATATAGGAATGCTCACCACTGTAAAGAAGTGGCTTTCGAGTACTTTCTCCACGAAAGACTTGGGAGAGGCAACTTATATTCTAGGGATTCGAATCTACAGAGATTGAACAAATAGAATGATAGGGCTCTCTCAAGTCCTTTACTTAGAAAAGGTCCTAAAGAGATATAGGATGGAGGATTCTAAGAAAGGGTTCCTGCCAATGAGACATGGGATACATTTCTCAAAATCTATGTGTCCTCAAAGTGAGGAAGATAGAAAGGAGATGAGCGTTGTACCCTATGCATCAGCAGTGGGTAGCCTGATGTATGCAATGTTGTGTACTAGACCTGACATTGCTTATTCGGTACGCGTTGTTAATCGATTTCAAGCAAACCCAGGCAAGGAACATTGGATAGCTGTGAAGAATATCCTAAAGTATCTGAAGAGAACCAAGGATATGATTCTCATCTATGGAAGTTGTAGCCTGAGAGTGGACGGGTACACTGATTCGAATTTTCAATCTGATGTCGATGACCGGAAATCCACCTCAGGATTCGTATTCACCCTCAATGGTGAGGTGGTGACTTGGAAAAGTTCCAAACAAAGCACAACCGCGGATTCTACTACAGAGACTAAATACATAGCTGCCTCTGAGGCAGCTAATGAGGCAGCTAAAGAGGCTGTTTGGATAAGGAAGTTCATAGAAGAACTTCAAGTGGTTCCTAGCATAAAGCTCTCGTTGCCACTTTATTGTGACAACACTGGAGCAATAGCGCAAGCAAAGGAACCTAGGTCTCACAACAAGTTCAAACACATCGAGAGGAGATATCACATCATAAGAGAGATCGTTGCACGAGGAGAAATATCTGTTAAGAAAATAGCCTCAGCTGACAATGTCGCTAATCCATTGACCAAGCCATTGGCACAGGTGGTGCTAGAAAAACATCTCGAAGGGATGGGTATTAAATACCATAGCAAATGGCATTGAGTGCAAGTGGGAGAATGTTAGAGTGTATGCCCTCAAATGCCATAAAAAGGACAGATTTATAGCGCATTGACTTGTAACTAAACAATATCTTTTTATTATATATAAGGCATTATCTTATTGTTTTCTTATAGGCACTTGTAAGGTGTTAATAAACAATGTAGAGCCCTTGAGAATAAGGCAAACCTTCTACTTCCTATGGGATAGGAAGAATGGCACTAGAAGGGTTTGATCCTTATTCTCTAAATAGGGTTCGCAAGTCTAAGAAAGTATTTGACTTGGACATCAATACAGAACAAGGACTTGCATGATATAAGTTTCGACAGAAAAAGTGCCAGTCGAACACTATGGGAATGATAGTGGGAACTTATGTCATGGACGTACAAGTTGGACTAATATGTTCAACACGGCTCGCATCAGTTTCATCACATGGGTATTCACTCACTGACAGTCAATGATGAAACTGATAAGTTGTGATAGGTACGCGTGAACCTTAGACCTGAGGAATCGAGTTGAAGATGTACTTGTGACATCAAGCCTGTCATTCGAGTAGTTAGTTCCAAATCACCCTTTGGTGGGATCGACCTCGAAGTGTGACTTGATGGGCAAGTAGCATTGTTAACTGATTAGCAAAATGAGATTTATTTTCTCATAAGTGAATGAGCTAAATATCCTATGCAGTCATGAATGAGTGAGGTTAAAAGTCTTTGGCCAAAGCATAAAATGACCTCAACTCATTAAGAGCTAAGCATATGGTCAAGTCATGTGAGTTTGACTAAAACCATGACTCTTACTTGATTGGGATATAAGAATAAAATGTTTATACTCGTACGGTATTCACAGCGTATATGGTTTGGAATGATCCTATTCATTCATTCTCAATTGGGATACAATGTGAGCCACGTGACTGGCTAGGTGTTACTCACATCCTTTTGGTTTTCTCCCAATTGCCTTATGAGACAAACCTAAAGAGTCGCGCTTAAAGGAAGTGCAAAAGGAAAATTATGGAAAAGACTTGAGAGAATTTTCGATATTGGATATCGAGATTAATTAATTAATCAATAGATGATTTTATTAAATAATTAAGTTAATAAATTAATTAATTCCTTAGAGGAATTTAATTATAAAATTAACATGGATTTAATTGATTATTTAATTAATTTATTTATTGGATAAATAATATTAATTAATTAATTAAATAAGCATAATAGGGCTAAAGCCCTATGGCCTTAAAAGCCATAAATGGACGCCTAGGAGGGGGTAATTTAGCCTAGGTTATTGTTTCATTGTAGTATAAATATACTACTTAGAGAAAATTAACCTAAGTGAATTAACACAAACTTTCTCTCCTAATAAAAACACTTCATCCTCTCTCTCTCTCTCTAGCCGTCTCCCTCAAGAGAAGAAGAAGAAGATTTTTGTTTTTTACTCTGGCATGGCAATTTAGAGACAGCGACGGATTTGCTGTTCAAGAAGGGATTGCAAAGCTGGTTCAAAATTCAACATACGCGAGAACGGTAATTGAATTCGAAACTCAATTTAAATATGAGAAATAGATATGAGCCACTGGGATTTAAATATATTCTTCCGCTGCGTTATTTGATTATATGCAATTTTTTCCAACAGAAAAAGTGTGTAGTGTGTGTAAATGTGTTCAAGTGTTTGTGTGAATTGTGTTTTGGGTGTGTATTAAATTTCAAACTAAGTTAGACCCAATGTGAACCCATATTGGGCCCAACTTAAAACCCAATTGGACCCATATATTAATAGGGAACCAACCCAGTTGGAGCCAAAGAGAAAAAACTTAGGACCCAACTCAACTAAAACCTAGTTGGGTTGGGTTGGAAATATATATTTGGACCCAAATTGCCACCCCTAGGTATAATGGTCAAAATGTAGGTCATCAGCTAATCGCCTGGGTTCTGCAGGTCATCAGCTAATGGCCTCACCAGGTTGGTCGGAGTTGTAGGTGTGGCCTATTCGACCCCAGATGGATACAACGTCGCCTTTTTCCCATTTCCACCATTTTCGATCAGATTTTCCACCCCCAACATATCCTCCTCTACCATCACAAAATGCTAACGTGAAAGAAAAAAAATTGAGAAAAAATAAATTTACCTCACGCCTTATTTTGTTCAGAACTTCCCCAGACGACGCCAATTGATGTGTGTGTGGAGCACACTAATGATAATATGCGATATATTATATAAGAATATAGTATAAAGTACGAAATAATAGTAAAATGGACACAAGATATATGTGGTTTGGTCGAAATGTGACCTACGTCCACGGGGTAAAAGAGTTCGATCCTTTCATTAATGGTTGGAGTTGATATATATACAAGTTTGTGATGGGGTAGGTAAAATAAGGTAAGTCAACTATCCTAAATATACATTGGAAAGTTGAATAAATCATGATCCTTCCATCTTGGGCTATGTCTTTTATGGTAGAATTGGTGAGTCTACTGGCATGATCTCCACAGGCCCGTATATGGAAAGTATATCTCTTAATTGATTCTTGTCTAATCTTGCTCCTAGGCTTGCCTTTTATGGTATGCTCCACCTGTGCAGGTCAAGGTCGGGCGAACCTCTAGCTGGACAGATTTGAATATAATGTCTTCTAGATGGATCCGAGTCCATGATGTTAAGTGTTGGGAAAAATACATATAGCCCGACTAAGCACAGCGGAAAATTAAAATTTTAGTCTCTAGGATTTAAACATGCGAGTTTATTAATCCTACGGGCTTATCACGTATATAGGCTTGCGCATCTCTACACTAGTTATTTAAAACTTAAATAAAGAAGATCTTACCTTAATCGATTTTTCGCAAAAATTGAAGAATTTCTTCTTCCTTAACGTAAGCTCCCTAGCTTGTTCCTCGTTCTTTGAATCAACTCCTTCGTTTTTCCCTTTGATGAAGATTTCGATTTCCTCCACCAAAAACGCCTTTGATCGGATTCTTGATTCACTTCAGAGACCCAAGTATTTCTCCTCTAAAGTTGATCCACACCCCGGATACCCACTCGTTTATAATCTTTAGCTAGATTGATCTATAAACGTTTATTCTAACTCTAAGGAATAGTGTATGGGATTAGGGTGATAGCAAAAATTACTTCTCTAAGTATTTTGGAAGAATTCTTAAATTCAAGATCTTGATGAATCATCAAGAACTCAAGAACACTATATGAAGGAGAGAGATTCTATGCAAGAGGAACAAAAATTTTGGCTTCAAAAGTCATCATCCAATTTTCGTTTTCTACATGTCCTATATATAGGACTAGGTTCTTGCAATTCTTTTCCATGTAGAACACTTATACATTAATCCTTTTTCCATGTAGGAATAGAAGACTAATTAATTTCTAAATAGAACTTTTCTATTTTAATTAGTTTCCTTTCTCTCCAAGAAATCTTATTTCCTTCTAGAAGAAAATTAATTAAACTCCTTTAGTTATTTTCTTCCACCAAATTTTCGACCAAGGCTTAATAAAATAGCCTTTTAATAATTAATCCACCATACTAGATTAATTAAAAGTCAATTCCAATTAATTAAATGCTTTCTTGACTTAAGCTTAATTAAATTGATCTTATCAACTTAATTAATTCATTTATCCAACGCTTGAATAAATAAAAGTCTTAATTAATTAATCTAATTAATTAATATATTAACTCAACTACATTGAATTAAATTTCCTTAGCTAAGAAATGGATTTGTCCGAGTATTGTGTGTGACCCTTTAGGTTCACCAACATACTAGTAATGGGTTTCATAACCTTTATGATTTAATTTGGACAATTAAATTGTTTCGATTAATTAAACACTTTTAATTAATCATCTTATTATTTAATCTCCATTAAATATAAGATACCATAAATCAAAGAAAAGTTTTTAGCTACTTATCTTGAAGACCTAGATGTAGGTGATTCAAAGTGAACCTTTCCAATCGCGCATTCCATGCAAGTGAGATTCTTCCACCAACTAATTTCCCAATTGAATTAAGGATCGAGGAATCTTATTGGTCGAGATCCTTGTAAATTCAATCTTAATAATTCAAGTGTGTTTGACTAGTGATTAATTAATTCAAGAAACTCATTTCTTAATTAATTACTTACTTGCCTTGGCCAAGGACTAACTCAGTCAAATCACTTAGAATAGTATAGGAAATTCACTTGTTCATCTAGACAAGTGATGGATCCTTTGTTGTCAACACCAACCTCCATATACGAGTCACTACACCCAATCACCAGTCCATATGTGTCCTTGTAAAAGAACTGGCACAGGAGTCAAAGTGCAGTGAGTCAATATACAAGATTACTGTGATGACTCAAGTCAAAGAATTAATCTTGCACTATCGTGATTAAGAAGCTCCTAATTCGACATATATAGAAATAATTCCAATTTAGGAAGTTTCAGTCAGGGTAATCAGTGAACTTGTTCTCAACAAGCACCTGCGTATGTGCATTTGTGTCAACTACACTAATGTCTATAAGACGAGACATTCTCTAATTAAGAGTGTGCATTATAGGCGCAAGTCTATCCGAATTATCAATGTCCCATCTTGATAATTCTATGACTTGGACAGTATTTAGAAATCACAGCCTTAGAGACTTGTTTTATGATATCCATCCAATGAGATATCAAGCCCCGTAGCTATGTGTGAATTCTAGGGACTTCATCATACAGTTATAACAATATAAACATAAGATGAAGAAATGCATGTAAAACAAAATTGTTTATTACAAGAATAGATAAAGAAAGCCTATCTAGGATTGGCTCGCAGGACACTATTCTAATAATCTCCCACTTGCACTAGAGCCAATCTCCTTGGTATTTTAGACCCATCTTCTCAAGATGTCCTTCTAATACATTACGAGACAAGGGCTTAGTTAGTGGATCCGCTATGTTCTCCGTTGTGTCGACTCTTTCCACGCGTACGTCACCTCTACTAACAATCTATTGGATCAGATGGTATCGCCTCTCTATGTGTTTAGATCTTTGATGAGACCTCGGCTCCTTTGCTTGAGCAATGGCGCCATTATTTCCACAGTACAGAGGTACTGGATCGACAATGCTAGGGACTGCACCCAACCCTTGGATGAAGTTCCGAATCCAAATAGCTTCCTTTGCTGCATCAGATGCAGCTATGTATTCAACCTCGGTTGTGGAATCCGCAGTAGTTTTCTGCTTGAAACTCTTCCAACTTACTGCTCCACCATTGATGGTAAATACAAATCCCGACATTGATTTTAAATCATCCACCTCAGATTGGAAACTAGAGTCAGTGAACCCTTCTAGTTTCAATTCTCCACCGCCGTATATCAAAAACAAGTCCTTAGTCCTTCTCAAGTACTTGAGGATTGTTTTCACGGCTACCCAGTGCAACTCACCTGGGTCGGACTGAAAACGACTCACTACACTTAATGCATGAGCCACATTAGGCCTTGTACATAACATTGCATACATAATACTTCCTATGGCAGAAGCATACGGTACGCGAGCCATCCTATCTCATTCCTGGGATGTCGAAGGACACATGGATCGAGAATACCGGATCCCATGACTCATAGGCAAGAATCCTTTCTTTGATTCCTCCATACTAAACCTTTTTAGCATTTTGTCTATGTACATTGACTGAGACAATCCTATCATCTTTCTTGATCTATCTCTATAGATTTTAATTCCTAAGATGTAGGATGCATCTCCTAAGTCTTTCATGGAGAATTTGGTGGATAACCATACTTTAGTCGATTGCATCATTCCTACATCATTCCTAATGAGTAGAATATCATCAACATAAAGTACTAAGAATGTCACTGCACTCCCACTGACTTTCTTGTACACACATGGTTCATCTTTGTTTTTAATGAAACCATACATCCTTATAGTTTCATCAAAACAGATGTTCCAACTTCGGGATGCTTGCTTTAGTCCATAAATGGACTTTTGGAGTTTGCAAACCTTTTGCTCACTCCCACTAGATATGAAACCTTCTGGTTGTTTCATGTAAATCTCTTCCTCTATGTTTCCATTGAGGAAGGCGGTTTTCACATCCATCTACCATATTTCATAATCATAATGAGCAGATATTGCAAGCAAAATCTTAATGGATTTAAGCATTGCTACTGGCGAAAAGGTTTCTTCATAGTCGATACCCTCTCTTTAAGTGTAACCTTTTGCCACTAGTCTAGCTTTATAGGTCACTACCTCTCCATTTGCTCCAAGCTTTCGCTTATAGATCCACTTACAACCAATGGGTACTATACCCTCTGGTGGATCTACCAAGGTCCATACCTTGTTGGAGTACATGGAGTCCATTTCAGATTCCATGGCACTTTGCCACTTCCCCGAATCAATATCACATATTGCTTCGTTGTAGCTTCTTGGATCTTCATCCACTTGAAGCTCCTCCTTATTACTTTCTAGTAATAGACCATACCTCTCAGGTGGCCCTCGGATCCTTTCGGATCTTCTCGGAGGTTGTGTGTTAGATATTTCAGTGTTTTCTTGTGTTTGTGTTTCCAAAGTTTGTGAGATAGTTTGTGGTTCTTGAACTTCTTCAAGTTCTATGATCTCGCCCTTTCTATCTAATAGAAACTCCTTCTCTAAGAATATGGCATTCCTTGAAACAAACACCTTTTGTTATGATGGATCATAGAAGTAGTACCCCGCAGTTTCTTTAGGGTACCCCAAAAATTTACATAAGCTAGACTTAGAGTCTAACTTATCTCCCACTAGCCTTTTCACATAGGCTGAACAACCCCACACTCGAAGATATTTTTATGAGGCTGGTTTACCATGCCATAACTCATAAGGTGTTTTGGGCACTGCTTTGGAAGGCAATCTATTTAATAGATAAGCCGCGGTTTCTAAGGCATAACCCCAGAAAGATTGAGGAACTTCAGTAAAACTCATCATAGAACGGACCATATCCAATAAAGTTCTATTCCTTCGCTCAGACACCCCATTCAATTGTGGTGTTCCAGGCAGAGTCCACTGAGAGAGAATCCCATTCTCTTTAAGATAACTAAGGAATTCGTCACTTAAGTATTCTCCTCCCCGATCAGATCAAAGAGTCTTAATACTATGACTTAGTTATTTTTCTACTTCATTCCTAAACTCTTTGAACTTTTCAAAAGCTTCAGATTTGTGCTTCATAAGGTACACATATCCGTACCGTGAATAATCATCGGTAAAAGTAATGAAATAAGTACACCTTCCTTTAGTACTTATACTAAAAGGACCACAAACATCCGAGTGGATCAAATAACGTTCCACTTGTCCTACAAATGGTGACTTGGTCATTTTTCCTTTAAGACAAGATTCACAAGTAGGCATGGTTTGCTCTTCCTTAAGGTCGAGTACACCTTCCTTTGCCAATTTGTGCATTCTTTCTTTGGAAATATGTCCTAGTCTAGCATGCCACATTAGTGTACTATTTAAGTTATCTTGTTTTCTTTTGTTACTATGTTGAATGTGAAAGACGGAATTAATTGGTTGAACAGTGTATAAACAATTCGTCAAAGTACTAGTAAAAAGTAAAGAACAATTTTTAATAATGGAACACTTTCCATCTTTTATTAAAAACTCAAAATCCTCTCCATCTAAAATATGGATGGAGATAATGTTCTTTATTATACTAGAAACATAAAGAAAATTATTTAAAACTATTCTAATGTCGTCGCCTAATGCCAGGTTGACCGTCCCTATCGCTGTGGCAGCAACTTTTGCTCCATTGCCAAGTCTCAGAACGATCTCATCCTTTCCTAGCATCCTACTTCTTGTCATTGCTTGCAAATTATTGCAAAGGTGTGATGCACAACCGGTATCTAATACCCAAGAAGTATCGTTAACAGATAAGTTAACTTCAACATAAAACATACCCTTGGTCTCACCTAGGGTCACAAGGTACTCCTTGCAGTTCCTCTTCCAATGCCCTGGTTTACCGCAGTGGAAACAGTCACCCTTATCCTTATCAGCTTTAACCTTCTTGACCCCACCTTTAGCTTTTAGCTTCTTGTTCTTTTGGGAACTCTTCCCTTTCCCTTTCTTTGACTTCTTAGCCTTAGAATGGGCAGAACTCACAAGTAGGACTAGCTTGTCCTTCTTGATGGTAGCTTCTGCAGTCCTTAACATGCTTAACAAGTCAGGCAAGGTCGCCTCCAGACTGTTCATGTTAAAGTTAACCACAAATTGGTCGAATGAGCTAGGCAAGGATTGAAGTACTAAGTCCACTGAGAGTTCATTGTCTAGAAAAATGTTAAGACTTGCGAGCTTCTCAATGAGCCCAATCATCTTAAGCACATGTTATTGGACATTTGACCCCTCAATCATACGAGCTCTGAAAAGCTCTTTAGACACTAAGTACCTTTCCCTCCTAGACTTTTCACCATACAACTCTTGTAAGTGATTGAAAATATCAGCAGCACTTGCCATATTTTCATGTTGCTTTTGCAACTCATTCGACATTGATGCAAGCATCGTGCACTTTGCTTGGAGGTCATCGTTTAACCATTTTTTATAGGTTTCGATTTCCTCTTCCTCAGCACCCTCGGGCAGAGTGGAGAGAGGTGCATCAGTCAAGACATAGGCTCTATTCTCAGAGTTGAGCACTATCTTAAGGTTTCTAATCCAATCAGAATAGTTGGGTCCAGTGAGTTTGTTTGTGTCGAGAATTGTGGAAAGCGGGTTCTTAGCCATCTTAGATATCGAGTTATCTACAAATTAAAGCGAAACGGAGATTAAGAAGATGTTTAATACATTATGTGTAGATATGATTTTAAGGTCTTTTAATCATAAATTACCTCCACTATTTAATTCAAATTCAATAACCCTCATCAAAGAATTCGAGAAAAACAATTTTTCTTAGTGAGTTTGAAGTCCAATTTAATTATTACACACCCCAATTTTATGGACACATACATAATAATTAAAAAGGTAAACAACACTTATCAATTACATCCCCATGTAATCCTCAATTATTTTACCTCATATTTCACATGGACCTCAATTTTATGCGCCCCCATGTTACTCCTATGTTAAGTTAGACCCATCAAACCTACATTTAAATAACTCACCCAAAAAGTTCCACTTGCAATGGTCAACTTAGAGGATAAATTACCCATGTGCATCTCTATGCTTAGTGATAATCACGGCTTTCTCATTATAGAAAGTCCCACTTGCAATGGTCGACTAATCTACATAAGTAGCACCGACATGCTATTACTTTTGATGGTAGGCATGGAATATTAAATCCCGTTTAATTTTATCCCATATTAACTTAAAATTAAAATCATTAAGATTTTATAAACTTATCTAATAAGTAAGGAAATTTTAGTATATTATGAAAGGTTTTATCGTTTCGATTATCTTATCTAAGTCTCTATCCTAAACATGTCCAACAACACATGAAAGGAATATAAAAGATAAGCATAATCTTAAAAAAAAAAAAAAAATTATACAAACATGCATCTCATACATAGAATCATGTATATCATACATAAAATATAACATGGATATTTTGGGCCATATCTAAATCGATCCTATCTAGAGCCATCAAGGATCGAATGCCGGCAAGACGAATAAATAAATAACGGAAAGTAAACATGCTTGCACAATCCTTATGGCCTCAAAATTCCATCATGCATATCAACTCATGAAAGCATATATAAATTCTTAATTTACCAAATATTCCTCATAAATTAAATCAATTCGGGGTTTCTCAATAAAACTTGATTTTTCCAAAAATAAATAATTTAAAACACTTTTTAAATAAAATAAAATTTTAGAAAAATCTGACACACGAAAACGGGGCGACGACCCGCTGCCCGACCATCGGGTTGGGTCGCCCGGGGCCGTTTCGGACAACCCCGTTTTGCATGTCATGGAGCTTGTTCGAAACAGCCCCTTGAAACCGTGCACTGTTGCTGCCTTGCATATAGGTGATTTTTAATAGTTAAATAATAAGATAATAGACTCCTAGTCTATATCAACTACTGCACAATTTGAAATTCCAAAGCCCACATGCATCAACCAATCACATACATACAGATGCCTATTCACGTAAAAACTTGCTGCATGTGCATGATTGTTGGTAGGTTAATTTTTCATGCAAAAAGAACATGTGCTAAACATACGCTACATAATCATATTTTAAGTATTCAACATATTTACAAATATACCATACTCGCCTCTGCAACATACACTATCCGTTTTAATTTCAATGTAATCTCATTACATTAATTAAATTTTCAGATTCAAACAACTTTTTAAAAACTGAAAATAAATAGTTTTTATGAAAATCCCCAAATCAATAAAATTCAAGAATTTAATAATTTTTAATCGTGCATCACATGTAACAATTAAAATTAAATGGATCATGCATAACAATGCGTGAGCCTTAGGCTCTGATACCACTGTTGGGAAATATACATATAGCCCGACTAAGTACAGCGAAAAAATTAAAGTTTTAGTTTCTAGGATTTAAACATGCGAGTTTATTAATCCTACGGGCTTATCACGTATCATAGGCTTACGCATCTCTACAATAGTTATTTAAAACTTAAATAAAGAAGATCTTACCTTATTCGATTTTTCGTAAAAATCGAAGAGTTTCTTCTTCCTTAACGTAAGCTCCCGAGCTTGTTCCTCGTTCTTTGAATCAACTCCTTCGTTTTTCCCTTTGATGAAGATTTCGATTTCCTCCACCAAAAACGCCTTTGATCGGATTTTTGATTCACTTAAGAGACCCAAGTATTTCTCCTCTAAAGTTGATCCACACCCCGGATACCCACTCGTTTATAATCTTTAGCTAAATTGATCTATAAACGTTTATTCTAACTGGTGGTCCCAAGTGGCATACGAAAGGGTCTGGAAGGGGGGGGGGTTGAATAGACCCTGAAGTCTTTTTCGACTTCACAAAATTTTCGTATCACTTTAGAAATTTGAACGCTTGGAAAAACTGAGCGCTTGGGTCAGACGCTTCAGAATAGTTAACTTAAACTTAGTGATTTCAGCAGTTTACCAAAGTAGGGCAATGCTTAGATCGCTTAATCAGGGTTAGCACAGCGGAAATAATGTTTAGCGTTCTTTTAGTTGAATTAATCGCTTTGCAATTTTACTTGTCTTTTTCAGAATAATATGAAGTGAATAATATAAGACAATAAAATAAATGACACAATAATTTGTAAGGTTCACTGGGTGATGTAATCCCAGCTACGTCCTTCTTCTCCTTTTTCACTTGGAGGAAATTACTATGATGATTATCAAAGGATCACACAGAAACTTCTACAAAATAGTAATGGATGAAAATGATCTTGGGCTCCTTGATCACACAGACTTCAGCACCAATGAAGATCGTCTTCTTCAAGCTTCTCTCACTCAGAAATGCTGCCTGAAAGGTTTCAACAACTTTTCTCACTCAGATGAAAGGTTGAGGTTTATCACTAGAGTTTTGTTTGTTTTAAAGAAGATCAAACAACTTGGAATATCTCAGTTGGAGTTTGGATTTCTTCTTTGGAAGATATTTGAGATATTTATGACTGTCTGGAATGTAGATAGAAAGCTTGAAAGGTTTTGGCTATGAAATTTCTAAGCTTTTTCCAGAAAGAATGTACGTAGGATTTTTGGCAATAATTTCTCGTATATTCTTGATGTTGTTCTACATGTTTTGATTTTTCTGGAGTAAGGTATTTATAGGCAATTTCTTGGGATCTGTCTGTTGGACACATGTAGGAGCGTGTCTTTCACGTAGCGCGTGATTGTACCTAAAATCTGACATTCCTGAAAATTCACTGGAACCGATTGGACGGGAGCAGCTAAAACTTTGAAAGTTCTGACAGTCTGGTCAAAAGGAGGCTTGTCCACAAGTCACAGTAGCTTATCACATTTAATGCTCTTATCAAGCATTTAATGCAATTTGAATTTATTTCCCGTTGGAAATAAATGTCCGTTGAATGATTGCATTTAAGTCCTTTATGACTTGAGGATTTATTTCAGGTGAATCTTCTATAAGTCGCTTGAGTATTTGAACGCTTGATTCATGGATCCTGAACTGCGGTCTCTTAGCGTTTGACAGGCGCTAAGAAGGAATCTTCATCTTCGGTTGGTTTCAGACGCTGGTGTTCAACTTCTTCTCAAATAGACTCACCTAGAATTCTATTATTGATTTAGTCGCTAAGACTTAGTCTAAAAACTATGAGGATAAAAATTACAAGCCTAAACAAAATTACAAACTCTTTAAACGCTTTATACAATGATCTATGAAAGCATAAACTTACATTTTATTTGGGGTCTAACATTGAATCCTATCTTGTCATCATCAAAACATCTAACATGAAATTTCCTAACAATTTCCCCCTTTTTGATGATGTCAAGACTTGTAACTCTTTTATAATTTTTAAGAGTTAAAAAAAAGAAAAGGCCCAAAGGAATATAAGTCAGCGTTTGAAAGGTTAGTAATGTTAGTTAAAGTTAGGTTGGCTTCAACAAGTTGTTTCAGCAATAAATCATTCATATATATTGAAATGAAGCATACATGATTTATACTGAAAAGAATAAGAGAGAAATAAAATACGCAAAAACATTTATTTCTTCTGTCGCTTTGCTCTTTCTTCGCCTTGAAGAACTTCTAACGCTAGTTCTTTTAAGAGTCGATCAATGTCGATCATAGTTGTATGCTGGACTTCATCATAGTCATGCCTGCGGAGTCTGGCGCTTTCATTTAGCTCTAACAACCTTTCCGTCCAATCCCTTGGTGGAATGCCAAGTTCTCGAATCATATCATAATATATATCTCTTTGACGGTCATTTGACGGTCTCCAATTTACAGGTCGTTGTAGCGGTCCGGCATAAGCATGAAATCCCATACTCTCTAAGAAGTCGGGGTCCAACTGGGGAAGAGCGTATTTTCCGAGATAATACCTTGGTTTTCGTTTCTTGGATAGCATTCTCTTAATGCTTACCAGTTCATCGAACATCGAACGCCAATGTTTATTATCCGTCTTGGAAATCGCTTTGGTCTTTTCTTTACTTTCCCCCTTCTTGACTTCATCAAGGGACAATTTTAGATCAGCGACATCGCGGCGCAAAAGTCTAACTTCTTCGACTAGAAGAGCAATCTGTTGGGCGACACTCTGAGCGACGGCATCGAATGAAGCGTGTCTGTCCGCATCAGCCGAAGCGCTCTGAGCAAGGTGACGATTGAATTCAGAGGAGAGCTCAGCGATAAGAGGGGACATGCTTTCCATGATAGCAATGGTGCTGTAATTTGAAGCGTTGGCAATGTCACGGCTTCGCGTATCAGACATTAAGCGAGTATGTCTGTCAGCGGCTTCAGAAAGCTTGGAGCAGGAACCTTCGATGTGGTGAAGCGAGTTCCGTACAGCCTTTCTGAAATCTCGGGCCTCTAAATCACTGTCTGAATCTGAATCCGAAGAAGGACGCTCTGGGGACGGGAGAAGTCCGTAAGAACTTGAAACTGCAGCCTTGCCTTTGGTTTTATCTCGTAGGAGAGGTTCTACAGGCGCTTGAGCAATTTCAGCGTGCACTTCTTCAATTGCGTGATCCAAGGTAGAATCAGCAATCGCTGGGGGCTCGACTACTGGGGCGCTAGAAGAATCTGGCAAGGAAGCCTCAGGAAGATGAGCGACTTCCGCAGTAGGAGCAGAATCTTCTTCCAGAATTTGGATTGAGGGAGGAGAAGGTTCTCGAATGCCAATAACCCAGAGGGGGCCAAGAGCTTCCATCACATGCCGGGGACTGATCAGGCTAGATTGCGGGATAAAGAATATAGCGTCTTCACGCTCGTCAGTACTTAGTGCAAGTTGCACACCTTCTGGTAAAGCAATCCCTGATGTATATTTGTTGAAAAAGTCCAAAATCAACGGCATGAACGCTTGAGCTGCTTCTTGGTCCACAGGCCTAATCAGCGAGATCATCTTGGCCACTTGAATATTCTGTTCACTGAAGAGCACAGGGTGGAGAGTATATCCTCGGAAATCGTTTAACCCTGAATAGTGATTGAAACTTGTATCCAACGCTTGGACATTTTCTATCACTGCTCTCATATCTCGGTGGAACTCAGCAAACTCAGCGTGTTCTGTTGAAGTGTCAACACGAATCTGACTCTGGCCTTGAAGAACTGGTTGTTTACTTGACGAAGCGTCTTCGTTGAGGTTAGGGAAGATTCATTGAACAAAGTCTGCACAAGGATGCAAAACGTAGCGTTCGCCCTGGCCGAATAAGGCGAGCTGCTGGCGATGTAGCTTTCGATTGGCTGTCTGTATCGTGGCAAAGTGCTAACATTCCCGGCAATTATCTGACGCTGTTGAAGCAAAAAAGTGGCAAATCCTCGGCGTCTATATTCTATTCCAAAATTAAACAGGAATGGATATTTGACGAGTTCATCAAGGGTGTAGAAGTGAAGAACGAACTCTTCAGCCCATTTGGCTGTATCCATCATCCATCGTTTTCCAAGTTTGTTCGCTTTGTTTTGCTCTTTTCTAGATGCTAAGAATTTCTCGAAGCGTTCCGTTTCATCATCATAGTCTTCAGCCCATAATCTGGCAAGATATTCACGAGCCTCATCTTCAATCCACGAGTTGATCGGATTTGGGCGCTCCGCAACAAGCGAGCCTTTGCCTTTCCAGAGTTTGAGTGGATTATGAGAGAGAGCGTTCTGGGGAGACTTGACAACGGAGGGGAGAGCAGAATATCCTATCTTATTGAGATCTTCCTCATCAGGATTTTTGTTCCAATCACCCATGTGTGGGTTCTTGAAAACAATCTTGCTTGGGCGCAGAGGATAAAAGGACTCGTCCGAGCGACCGGTTAGAGTGAATCGCTGTTAATTAAGGTCAGCTCTATTGAACACTGGACGACGAATGTACTCAAAGCGAGATTGAAGTCGCTCTAAGTCATATAGTCCTAGATCTGCAATACGCTCGAAAAACTCAAATTTCTTGGTGTTGGACATATCGGGCCGATGGAGAGTGGTTTGAAAGTTTATTTCCAACTCGGCAAGCATTTGAGCGTTACGTTCTCTGGCGGCATAATAAAATTCGACGTCTGGATGATATCCGCGCGGGAAGAAATCAATGACACGAGGAGGAGGTCCGGTTGGCGTAGGAACAAGGGCAATAGCTTCTGTTGGAATGGGGGCCACTTCTATCGACCGCTCAGCGTTTAAAGTTGCTTCACTCGCTGATGAGCTTTAAGCGTCAGGAAGAACTTGGGATGCTTCTTTAGCAATATTCACAACAGTTGCCATGTCCACGTCTTGTTCAACTGGAATCTCCGAGAGAGGAGGGGCTTCAGCGATTGGTTCATCATGAGCTCCGTCATGAGCTGACACATGTAAGCGATTGAGAAAAGCAAGCAAAAATTCCTACTGAGTAGAAATTTACAAAGAAAATACTACATCGCTTACCCTGAGGACTATCATCGACTGTCTTAGTCGCTTGATCTGTTTCGTGGACAAGTTCCTCAGGCTCCTGAACTTCTTCTTCGGGTTCCTGAGCATTGGGAAGCCTTTCAGATGGAGAAACGGCTTGAGGATCTGAGCTGATTTCGGGAACAGCGTCAGAGACGGAAGCACTCACTGACTCTCTAAGCGCTGGATTTGTGGGAGCGCTAGAAGATACTGCGGGAGTGGGAGTAGGAGTAGGAGTACGCCTTCGTGCAAGCAGTACTTCTTCTTCCACTGTTGTCTCTTCTTCCTCAGGAACGGAAAAGAAAAACGCTGGAGGAGGAGAAGGAGACTTAGGCGAGGGAGAAGGAGAAGGGATCTTTTGTTTCTTTTTGGGTTCCGACTTCTTCTTCTTCAGTTCCGGCTTTTGCTTCTTTGCGGGCTTGGATGGCTCAGCGACTTTGAGAATGATCTTTCTCTTAGGTCGCTTGACCACCACTTCTTCTGATGATGATGATGAAGAAGACGCTTGATCTTCATCATCACTGCGAACAACACGCTGATCTTTTGGAACCGCTGCTCCGCCAGGTTTCCGCGGGTTAAGAAGTTCGCTTATCATTTTCTTGCCATAAAACTTGGTCGCTGGGATCTTTTTCCTAGAAGCTTGCGTATATCCGCTAGAGCAGAGAATACGACTTAGCAAAATCCCGTAAGGCTTGGGATTAACAGACTTAGCCATCGCTGCTTTGAAGCGATTGAACACGTAAAGAGACCAGTTAACTTTTAACTTGGTCAGGATGGCAACCATCATCTTGTATTGAATGTTAGTGATTTTATCGAACGTCCCTTTTCTGCATTCAATAATCTTTGAACATATGTCAGCGAGGATGACATATTCGCCTTTCATATCGTTCTTCTTGAAGTTGGGCTCGTAGGCGTTGTGAACATCTTCTTTCTTTATCACGTCCCAAAATTTGGTAGCATCGCCGAGATTTACACGTTCTACCTCAATGCCAGTATTAGGCAGAACAGTAAATATAAATGACAAAAGATATATAAGGTTCACTGGATGATGTAATCCCAACTACGTCCTTCGTCTCCTTTTTCACTTGGAGGAAATTACTATGATGATTATCAAAGGATCACACAGAAACTTCTACAAAATAGTAATGGATGAAAATGATCTTGGGCTCCTTGATCACACAGACTTCAGCACCAATGAAGATTGTCTTCTTCAAGCTTCTCTCACTCAGAAATGCTGCCTGAAAGGTTTCAACAACTTTTCTCACTCAGATGAAAGGTTGAGGTTTATCACTAGAGTTTTGTTTGTTTTAAAGAAGATCAAACAACTTGGAATATCTCAGTTGGAGTTTGGATTTCTTCTTTGGAAGATATTTGAGATATTTGTGACTGTCTGGAATGTAGATAGAAAGCTTGAAAGGTTTTGGCTATGAAATTTCTAAGCTTTTTCCAGAAAGAATGTACGTAGGATTTTTGGCAATAATTTCTCGTATATTCTTGATGTTGTTCTACATGTTTTGATTTTTCTGGAGTAAGGTATTTATAGACAATTTCTTGGGATCTGTCCGTTGGACACATGTAGGAGCGTGCCTTTCACGTAGCGCGTGATTGTACCTAAAATCTGACATTCCTGAAAATTCGCTGGAACCGATTGGACGGGAGCAGCTAAAACTTTGAAAGTTCTAACAGTCTGGTCAAAAGGAGGCTTGTCCACAAGTCACAGTAGCTTATCACATTTAATGCTCTTATCAGGCATTTAATGCAATTTGAATTTATTTCCCGTTGGAAATAAATGTTCGTTGAATGATTGCATTTAAGTCCTTTATGACTTGAGGATTTATTTCAGGTGAATCTTCTATAAGTCGTTTGAGTATTTGAACGCTTGATTCATGGATCCTGAACTGCGGTCTCTTAGCGTTTGACAGGCGCTAAGAAGGAATCTTCATCTTCGGTTGGTTTCAGACGCTGGTCTTCAACTTCTTCTCAAATAGACTCACCTAGAATTCTATTATTGATTCAGTCGCTAAGACTTAGTCTAAAAACTATGAGGATAAAAATTACAAGCTTAAACAAAATTACAAACTCTTTAAACGCTTTATACAATGATCTATGAAAGCATAAACTTACATTTTATTTGGGGTCTAACATTGAATCCTATCTTGTCATCATCAAAACATCTAACATGAAATTTCCTAACACTAACTCTAAGGAATAGTGTATGGGATTAAGGTGATAGCAAAAATTACTTCTCTAAGTATTTTGGAAGAATTCTTAAATTCAAGATTTTGATGAATAATCAAAAACTCAAGAACACTATATGAAGGAGAGAGATTCTATGCAAGAGGAACAAAAATTTTGGCTTCAAAAGTCATCATCCAATTTTCGTTCTCTACATGTCCTATATATAGGACTAGGTTCTTGCAATTCTTTTCCATGTAGAACTCTTATACATTAATCCTTTTCCATATAGGAATAGAAGACTAATTAATTTTTAAATAGAACTCTTCTATTTTAATTAGTTTCCTTTCTCTCCAATAAATTTTATTTCCTTCTAGAAAAAAATTAATTAAACTCCTTTAGTTATTTTCTTCCACCAAATTTTCGACCAAGGCTTAATAAAATAGCCTTTTAATAATTAATCCACCATACTAGATTAATTAAAAGTCAATTCCAATTAATTAAATGATTTCTTGACTTAAGCTTAATTAAATTGATCTTATCAACTTAATTAATTCATTTATCCAACGCTTGAATAAATAAAAGTCTTAATTAATTAATATATTAACTCAACTACTTTGAATTAAATTTCCGTAGCTAAGAAATAGATTTGTCAGAGTATTGTGTGTGACCCTTTAGGTTCACCAACATACTAGTAATGGGTTTCATAACCTTTATGATTTAATTTGGACAATTAAATTGTCTCGATTAATTAAACACTTTTAATTAACCATCTTATTATTTAATCTCCATTAAATATAAGATACCATAAATCAAAGAAAAGTTTCTAGCTACTTATCTTGAAGACCTAGATGTAGGCGATTCAAAGTGAACATTTCCAATCGTGCATTCCATGCAAGTGAGATTCTTCCATCAACTAATTTCCCAATTGAATTAAGGATCGAGGAATCTTATTGGTCGAGATCCTTGTAAATTCAATCTTAATAATTCAAGTGTGTTTGACTAGTGATTAATTAATTCAAGAAACTCATTTCTTAATTAATTACTTACTTGCCTTGGCCAAGGACTAACTCAGTCAAATCACTTAGAATAGTATAGGAAATTCACTTGTTCATCTAGACAAGTGATGGATCCTTTGTTGTCAACACCAACCTCCACATACGAGTCACTACACCCAATCACCAATCCATATGTGTCCTTGTAAAGGAACTGGCACAGGAGTCAAAGTGCAGTGAGTCAATATACAAGATTACTGTGATGACTCAAGTCAAAGAATTAATCTTGCACTATCGTGATTAAGAAGCTCCTAATTCGACATATATAGAAATAATTCCAATTTAGGAAGTTTCAGTCAGGGTAATCAGTGAACTTGTTCTCAACAAGCACCTGCGTATGTGCATTTGTGTCAACTACACTAATGTCTATAAAACGAGACATTCTCTAATTAAGAGTGTGCATCATAGGCGCAAGTCTATCCGAATTATCAATGTCCCATCTTGATAATTCTATGACTTGGACAGTATTTAGAAATCACAGCCTTAGAGACTTGTTTTATGATATCCATCCAATGAGATATCAAGCCCCATAGCTATGTGTGAATTTTAGGGACTTCATCATACAGTTATAACAATATAAACATAAGATGAAGAAATGCCTTTTATTAATATAATGTAAAACGAAATTGTTTATTACAAGAATAGATAAAGAAAACCTATCTAGGATTGGCTCGCAGGACACTTTTCTAACATTAAGTCCATAAAGTATTGGATTAACCAGTTTGGCCCACAGACCAATTTCAACCCGCATCACTCTCTACATCATTTTCAACCATATATACATGTTTATTAAGGAAATAGAATAAGAATACTACAATATATATACATATTCTTGTTGGGAAATTAATTCAAAATTACCCCAAATTAGTACGTAACCGAATTAAATTGGAAAACCTAGCTCCAATGCGCACATGCATGACATCAAAAATTAAAACATTCATACTATGGATAAAACAATTAATTAAATATTTTAATTAATAATTATTATTGCTTATTTATAGCTAACAATTAAAAGACTACTTCATTAAACATTTTAATTACAACCAATAATTCCATAACTATAAAACAATAATAATTATAACGAAGAAAACAAACCTTACACTGAAGATAGGAACTCGTTGGTAGAAGTTAACTCAACCTCAAATACTCCTTCTTCTTGACGGAATTGGAGCTCGTTCGCTGCTAAGCCTTCTCCACAATGCCTCAACAAACTCCGAGAGTTTGGGCTCCCAAATCAATATAATACTAAAAAATAAAACTCCATAAAGGAATTTTATATACTTAAAGCTAGTATGTTCTCGTGGTAAAATATACTCAAGAACTCCTTACTTTGTTGTGTTTTTGAACTCTCATGTGAGACCCCTTTATATAGTGAGTCAAGCGGATGAAAAATTAGCAAAATACCAATGTGGGATAACAAAATACCGGAAAAAAAAAGAACTGCACGGAACCATAGGCCAATAACATGCCAAAATTGCACTGTCAGCAATAGGCGGACATCACAATGCTGTAGAGTCATGCGTGCGTCGCTGTCACGCGGCTACACTATTTCCTAGCAGCAATTCTTTTTCTTTTTTTTTTTGATTCTTTTGTTATTATTATATTACTCTTAATATAAATATCTTTCTCTAAAGATATTCTGCGCATTTTGTTTTTCATCTAAGTTCAAATTTATCCATCCAATCAAATCTTTAGTATTTATTCATAGAGTTTTAATTTGAGGTTTGCGAAGGGACTTTAGGTAAAATTACTTCTACTTTCAAATGGGTCAAATCGAATTACCATCACATGATAATATTTGATACCATTTAACAATATTTAATTCCACTAAATAAATATTGTTACACTCTAGAATTAATTAAATTATTTGTGAGTTCTCATTCCTTCATAAAGAATATTCAATTAACTCCTCTATTGAAATATCCGTGAAAAAATAAAGTTAATACTACTATCATTTTATTTTCCACATCTTATCCTATAATACTCAATTTGCTTCTTATCAATTTTTCAAATGAAAAACTATTTTTCATGTAATTTCAGTGACACTCACTAGAAATACTTTGGACAAAGTTTTAGAAAAGTCGAACAATGCAAATCCATTATAGGGAATATATCTTATCTCTCATGGAGATTATAGATTCCAAATGAATGTCCTTTCCAACCACATATTTATAGCATTACCCAATATATAAAGTATATTGGCTACTGAAACCTCACTTCTGAATACATCAAAGCAACGTACACTAGACGCATTAGTCAATGACAATCATAGGACTAAGAGTTATTGTTCCAAATTAATTATTTTCGATAGCAGTCAAAAAATAAATAATCCAGTTGGTCTGATTCAGTGTTTCAATCTTATTGATTTACACGAATATACTATATATGGAATCCTATTCTCATGATTAAGACAAATCATCGAATATAGCATATTATAGTTTTTAGCATATAAGACGTCCATTTTTATCACCGACTGCAATACATCAATAACAATATATGATATACTTAATCCAAGTCTTTTCTTGGAACATCATTTCCATTTGGATTATCATATGTAATTATGGACTATGTTTATCTCATAAGACATTTTAATAATAATCATAACTTAGAACATAATTAATTTTGATAATAAACGCGTTAATTAATTGGGTTTTAGGGCACAATCCCTAACAATCTCCCACTTGTCCTTAAAACCAATTAGCTATATGTCTAACATGCTAATCCCTTCTAAATGTTAATCAAAACTCTTTTGTGCCAATGTTTAAGAAAAGGGATATGCTAGACTATACATGCAAACTAACTTGGTTTCTACAATCTCATCATAGTTCACATAATTCTCTAATATGTGATACTTTCATTTATGACTACTAGATTCTTTAGAATTAACTACAAACCAAATTTATCACATTGGAATGTGATTGGTGTTAGTCTAAATGACTAAATCTAATAACATCTAATTTTTTAAATTTCTCTAAGCCAATAAGATCTTTTAGCAACTTCATAAGTCTGCCACTTATTTAGCTTATGTAGTTGAAATGAATAATTCATACTTATTTATATTTTTCTATTTTTCTTTTCCATTCTTTTTTCCGTTTTCTTTTTCTTTTCTTTTCCATTCCTTTTTTCATTTTCTTTTTGCTTTTTCCTCTACTCACCTTCTTCTTCCCCTGTAAACCAGCGGCCTCTCCATCTGCCATAACCCAAACTCACACCACGACCATGAACCGCCAAACTACAATGGGACACCATCGACACTACCCTCGCCCATTACCCACCATCCGCCTGCCGCTTGCTCTCACTCTCCTGATCTGCTACCACACTACCCTCGCACCCTTGCAATTCGCACTCCTATCACACCAACTGCTCACCACGTCGCCTAAAATCCTCCATACCTCACCACCAAGTCGCCTGTTTTGGAATTTTTTAGATTTAACAACCTTTTCACAATATTTCTAAGTTCTCTTACCATTGTTTGAATTTTTTTATTGAAGAAATAATATAAAATCTATGCCAATTGTTTTTTGTTTTATTCTTGACTTTATCCTCAATTTTCATTGATTTTGTCCTTGTTTTTTTAGATTTTGATAAAATTCTCTGATTTTTCTTTTGCCAATTTTTTTTCTATCTTATTATTTTTTCTAATTTTTTTTGAAATTACTCTTTATTTTCAGAATTTGTTTTTATTTTCCTGAGTTTCATTAAAAAATTCAAATTTTTTTGTTCTAATTTTTTTTTTGAATTTTCCTGAAATTAATTTTGTTTTTCAAATTTTTTTCTTAAGCTTCCTGAAATGTTCGTAATATTCTCAATTTTTCTTAATTGTTCTTACCATTTTCTAGATTTTTTTTGGGGAATTAAAATACTATAAACTTAATCAGAAATTTTTTCTATTTTTTTTTTGAATTTTCCTGATTTTTCTTCGAATTTTTCTTGTTTTTCTGATTTTTGAGTTAAATTAAAACATAATAAACAAAATCTAATAATACACAAAATATTTAATGGTTGAAAATAAATAAAAATAAAAAGGAGGGGTATAATGGTCAAAATGTAGAAAAATATTAAAGCCGTTGGCATGTACTGAGTTACTAACAGAAAGGTAGAGAGTGCAAATCAAAAATAACACGGGGGTATTATTAATTATTGGGATAATAGCAGACACCCCCTCAATTATGGGGTGATGTGCATTCTGCCCTTCAACGTATTGAAATGTGCGATTTACCCCCTCACTTATAAAAAATGTGCATTTCACTCCTTCGGGCAGCTCGGACAGGGGCAAAGTGCTACAAAACACATAAGTCAGGGGGCAAAGTGCTACAAAAACACATAAGTCAGGGGACAAAAGTTCAATTTTTATGATAAGTGAAGTGCTTAAATCTGCCCGAACTGCCCGAAGGAGTGTCCGCTATTATCCCTTAATTATTATACATGACTATTTTTTAAATACAGGCAAGTTATGCAGGTTTCGTAATTTAAGGGCTTTTACCTTCTTCTTTTTTTCCTGATTTGTTGATTAAATTTGAGAATTAGGGCTTTTACCTCGTGATAGTCGATTAAGTGCTGTAAAATTTCATATTTTTACCGAAAAAGAGAAGAATAAGATCTCATACCGTTCCAGGCTTCCAGCTGGGGCCTGGACGAGGCTGGATATACTTTCCAGATTATTCCGGCATCTACGACTACGAGTGAGTTATGTTTCGTTTTTAATTTCTGAAGCAATGCTGTTACTCTCATTCTGGGTTGTGTTATATGCAATCTCAATCACTCAATACAGTTTATTTATAAATTTCACTGTTCAAATAATTGCAGTAACGAGAGAAAGTGAGAGATTTTTATTGTTAAGACTGTTGGGAATCTCTGAAATTAATTACTGGTTTTACGAATCACTTGCATAAAGGTTAGCAGAAAGCAGCATAATTGCAAAAGAAATGTAACTAATTATAGAAGAGAAAAGCATTGAAAGACATGGTTTTGGGTCTTTATTCATTGAATCAATTGTAATTGTTACTCGAATTTTCTTTATTTTATCACTTACATCTGATGAATTTGCCTAGATGAATTAAGTACTTTATATTTTTTTTTTGTTTGTCTTAGCTTGGGGGGTGGGTGTGGCTAATCTTTCGCTGAAATCATTTTATCAATGATCGAGAGCTTTAGGAGATGTTTTAAAGTGTGTGGAGAACTTTTCATGCTAGAACTTATAAAAATCCCAGATCGAATTTTCGCTAGTCCTCTTTCCACGAAACATGTGGAAGATCAAAATATAATTTAGATGCTCTGGTTATATTATTTACTCGACTATTTCACCTAGGATAATTGGATTTTGTATCTTTGTGGCGTAAATATAGGTATCTCCTCATTAAAGGGACTGTTCTTGATGAACGTATTGTGAAGGCTGATATGGAAGATGATCTAGGTATATCTGATTTGCCTTTTGTTTTGGAGCGATCCGAATATTTGTTTGCGTCGTGTCTGTTTTCTTCTTTTCTTGTTTGCTACAATATATTGTATTTGATCATCCAGTTGATTTTTTGAAACAATTTAAGTAACATGTTTTGTTTTCGCTGTCTTGAAGCTTCTCGTGGTTAGGAAGTTTCAAAGCCCGCCAAGGTTGGCACAACTAGTCTAGATTACACGGACATCCACATACGCAAAACAGAAATGTAATCTTATTGCATGAGTACCATAGTTAATGCAAATATTCAAGATAAAATACAACAGACGATTTTATTTTAGCATGTCAATTGTGATTCAGAGTTGCTTATTGCAGCTAATAAATGTTACCATCTGTGGCAGGTGAAAACATCTCGGTTGACGCAATCAAAACAAACCCTGTAAAAGAAATTCAGCTTGTGAACACTAAATTTTTTCCCATATTGTGGATCAGTTATCATTTTTACTTGATAGAAAATCAGTCTTATGGAGAAGCATATTAGGAAGTAACAGGAGTGAGTGGGATTATTTGTTGCTATCTTGGATTACTTAAGGTAGTAGACCTAGGGTCACCTATTTTCTTTACTTCAGAATAAAGGTCAGAAAAATCGTAGTGTAGTTAATGAGCATGGTGTAACTAATATATGCCTCAAATAGTTTACCTTGTTCTCATTTTCTGTATTTATACTCCAATCAGTTGTTTTCTTATATCATCCTAATTTTTATACTCCAATCAGTTGTTTTCTTGTTTTTGGACAGGTAACATACACTGTTGGTAGGGATCCGCTGTACGTAAAAACTATTGTTCCTGAAACTTCACCTCTACTTAGGTGCTCCTATCGTTGAAAGAACAATTTTCTAGAATAACTACTTGGTGTTTTCGAGCTGGCAAAAACTGCTGGTCCCTTCTTTCATTATGGCATAAAACATTTCTTCTTCAGAAAATCCAGGTGCATTATGCCCCCCCTGTTTATGTTTGATATCATGAGTAAAAGTCTGCAGTGTTGCACCTAGATAGGGTTTGTATGTTGCAGTAAAAGTCTTTCGATTTGAATGTTCATTTTCTTCAGAAAATGTAAGTTTATTGTTATATAATACATATGTGTAATTTATTTCCAAGGCTTTAAACCGATTTCATTTACTACCTAAATTTTAAGCTTAATGAAGTTTACAGAACCTTTTTCATTTTATGAAATGATTATTTCTTGTGTTTCATAGTGATTTTCTAAAATTTGTTTTCTGTTTTTCTTTTGGCTTTTTAAGGATTGGTTCAAGCATTCAAGAAATGTGAAATTCTATCAAGAAATTCTCAAGCATTCATAAAATGCATCACCAGAAAGTAATATTTTATCATAAATCCCTACTAGGCATTCATCAAGAAATCCTTATTCATAACTTCAAGAAAAGTGAATTTTTATGATCAATCCGTAATCAGCATTCATAAACAAATCCTCATTCATAACATTCATCAAGGAACTAAAATTTTATCATCAATCCCTAATCTACGTTCATCAAGAAATCATTATTCATAACATCAAGAAAAGTGAATTTTTTATCATCAATTTGTAATCAGCATTCATCAACAAATCCGCATTCATAGCATTCGTCAAGAAACTAAAATTTTGTCATCAATCCCTGATCTCCATTCATGAAGAACTTAGTAAATCCTAAGTCTGACATATAGTAAAAATAACAAAATAAAAAAAGAAAAAGAAAAAGAAGTGCTTAAACCATTCTGTTGTGTAAACCGAAGCCCCCAACTCACCGTCTTCAACATCAACTCTTACGTATCTTTACATGGTGATCTTGTTTATGCTCCTCCACAGCAGCGCCTGTGGAGAACCTGTTCAAGCAGACGGAACAAGTCTCATTCAAGTCTCGGTGAACCATATTGTTATGTGCCATTATTGCAGTCTTAGATTCAAAGCTCTTGTCCATGCAGTCCCCAGCATTGCAAGTATAGGTGACTTGTTTTTTGGCCATTTTCAGAATCTTGATTTTCTTTTGTGTGTTACTCTTCTAGGTGATTTTGATTTTTGTGTACATATTAGAAATTCTATGCATGGTACTTCATTTATACTTGGCCGCTTGACCCTGGCGAACTGACACATTATAAAGGTATAATATGACTTTTTATATTAGTTATAATCATAGTTAGTAAAATACGGGACGGGAGAAGTTCGTCATTTATTATGTACGTGTATATTATGAAATTTTAGTGAAAGTTACGGTGAAAAATTCTGCTAAAAAGTATGGGAACGGGAAATAAACGGATTCGTAGACGTACGAGTATAATACTGACATAAATTAATTATCCGGGAGCAAAAATATGACTTAGTTCTATATAAATTTGTAAGATTTATTGCTTGTATTTGCTTTTAATTTATATAAATAATATTTTATATGAGTCATTAATTGACAATAATTAATATTTTGATAAATTATTAACGTTTAGAGTTTTTAATTGTATAATATTCAATTAGTATTTATAAAAATTAATAATAATTTTTAAGTTTTATATTAAAAAAATATTTATTTCACCAAAATTAGAGTATTATTCATCGAGTATTATACAGGATACGTAAAGTACGTGTACTAAACGGTTCAATTCAAAAGTACTAGTATTATTCATTACGTTCAAAATGTATACGGGAAGCGGAAGTATTTTCAATTACACGTACATACGTGTATTATACGGGT
Organism: Buddleja alternifolia; assembly: GCA_019426215.1. Classification (NCBI taxonomy): domain Eukaryota; kingdom Viridiplantae; phylum Streptophyta; class Magnoliopsida; order Lamiales; family Scrophulariaceae; genus Buddleja; species Buddleja alternifolia. The sequence goes on along the minus strand of CM033408.1, from coordinate 13,768,921 downwards.
ATAATACGAGTTTTTACTAATAGAGGTTATAATTATCTTTTGTTCTTTTGCTTTTATTTATTGGACTTGGAAAAATTATTTTTTATATTAGTTCAAATATTTTCTTATATTATTGTTTAATGTTTGATTTTTAATTTATTTTAGGGTTAAATTCGTTGGGCCCCATTTTACTATAAGAAAGGTATCAAATACTAGGGGTGTGCATTGGGACAGTTCGGTCGAAAATCGAACCGAAATTTTGGTTTTTTGTAAATACTGGCCGGAAACCGAACCAAAGTGTTCGGTTCAATTTGGTTGAAAATCAATTTGATTTTAGGTCGCATCAAATTTTTCAGAAAAAGAAAATTAAAAAAAAAATTGCTTTTGTTGTCGATTCTTTTGGCAATTTTTTGATGCACTGTGCACTTGTACTTGGCGACTCAATAAATTAATTGTAATGATTCCTTAATAAAATTAAGGGGCTAAGTGCATTTTATGTCCTATATCTTTACCACTTTTGGAATTTGGTCCTTTTTTTTCGATTTGCAAAGTCGTCTGGTAATTATCAAACTTTCGGCAATGTTACTCCGATTTTAACTGGAGCCAAACAATTTGGCTAGGATTTGCCACGTGTGATGCTGATCCGACAAAATTGATGTGATGCTGATAGGACAAAATTGATGATGTTGGTCAAAATATTGACTAACAGAGTTGATCGTTAAATTTCGAACGAAAATTTTGGTTGCGACTAAATGTGAGACAATTTGAAGGTTATGGAACTAAATGTGAGAAATCCATAATGAATGAGATCGAAATTAAAATGAGGTAAAAAAATGCGATTTTCCAGTAGAATTATTTAGAAACAAACTTGTAATACTATAATGAATTAATTGAAACAAATTAAAGCCCAGATTGAAGAATATATATATATATATATATTTGGCATGCCACCTCATCAATTTTGTCCTAATCAACGTCCATTTTGGTGGAAAAATTGGAAAATTTCCATTTTTTTGTCCATGTCAACACCACATGTCCGACAATTGGCAAATTCTGGCCAAATTGGTCGCTCCGGTCAAAATTGAACTAAAATTGCCTAAATTTTGGTAGTTATCAAACGATTTTGAAAATCGAAAAAAAAAAAAAACAGGACCAAAATCTAAAAGTAGTAACAATAACGGACTAAAAATGCCATTAGCCCCAAAATTAAGTGAATATCATATATGTACAATTAATTTATTGAATTTTCCAGAAAAAAAAATAGAAAGAAAAACTGAAAAATTGCTTTTGTTGTCGATTCTTTGGCAAGTTTTTGATGCAATGTGTACTTGTTATTTGGCAACATTTGGCGACTCAGTAAATTAATTGTAATAATTCCTTAATAAAATTAAGTTAATATCTTCATATATAATCTGTGACTCAATGCTCTTCCGCAAATGTCATAAAAACCTTTGTACTAAGCCTATACATTGAGGCCTGGGAAAGGTGCCGCATAATTTTTAGGGTTAATTACACTAATTATCCCTCTTATTTAGTGTAATTACAATTTAGTCCACTCATTTGTGGCCTATAACAAATATCCCCTCTTATAATAAAATCTTACATGTACCCCCTCTTATAATAAAATCTTACATGTACCTCCTCTTATAATAAAATCTTACATTTACCCTCCTCTTATAACAAAATCTTACATTTATCCCCTCTAACTAACGACCGTTAGTCAAAAGTTATATTTTTGGCAACTTATTGATCTATTAATTTGCATTGAATTGTGATATTACTCCTAAAACAAACCAAAATTCGGTATATGTTTTTATTTTTTAGAGGGTAAAATACAATTTACACCCCTAAACTATACCAAGTGTCATATATAGGTCCCTAAACTTTAAATGTACCAAAATTGTCCCTCAAAAAAATTTACGAGTTATGTTATTGTACATCCCAAACATGGCATTACAAAAAAAAAAAAAAAAGAGGATAAGAACTAAAAATAGTTTTTCATCTTTTTTTTTTTTTTGGTATTTAGTGCAATTTACTTTTTATAGTTATTAATAAAAAAGGCAACTAATTATCAGGATTTAAAAATTGACGATGAAATTTAACTTAATATATTTAACAATTTACTTTTTATATTTATTAATAAAAAAAGGCAACTAATTATCAAGATTTAAAAATTGACGATGAAATATTCAGCTTAATATATTTAATAGAATAGAAACACCGAACAACCTAAGCAAGTGTCATATGTCCATATTCAGATAACTCTTTTTTTTTTTTACTATATTTTGCCACCTAAGATACTTAATACTCTTATTTCGTTAATATGAATAAGAAATAGTTACGAGTGACAATTCATATACATTAAAAAATTCAATATAAAGTACATAACTCATTTTTTATTGAATTAAAAAAAATAAGTTAACTTAATTTTTTCATATCTATATCACTTTTTTATATGTGCACCATCCGTCACATTAATTTTAAGCTTTGAATTATTAAAATAATTCATCAACTATTTATATATTTAAGGTTGTGTTTGGGTGAAAGCACTTAGCATACTCATATATTTGATAAGGGACCATTTTACTACCTTTTAAAGTTCAAGGATCCATTTGCAACACTTGCTATAGTTCATGCGTGTAAATTGTATTTGACCCCTTTTTAAAAGATAATCGAATTGGCATAAATCAAATTTGCACTTCATTATCTAGATTTCAATAAGTCTCTTACGAAACTATTTATTTAAGACTAAATTGAAAATTACAATTACATTCTCTTCAATATGAAAAATTATCCCTTAAGGGCAAATAGGAAATCTAGAAATATTTTTTGATGATATTAGCAATTCCGTTAGTTTTTTGTGGAAGGGGGTGATTGTAATGTTTTATTATAAGAGGGGGCTACTTGTTATGTGTTCAAAATAAGCAAACCAGACTGTAATTACACTAAATAAAAAGGATAGACTGGATAGCTAGTGTAATTAATCCTATTTTTTAACAGTTTTCGAGGGATAGTTCGTGTAATTAACCCTAATTTTTAACCATTTTAGCTACTGCAGAAAATAAATATTTATACCGTCAATTTTCTATTCACCCCTAGTGTTTACACCACGCACATCAATAAAAAAAATCATATTATATACCAATTATTTATTTAACTATTAATAATTCGTAATCAATTAATGAACTACTGTTAAGTAAATTAATGTCCACACCTATGACTTAAACTCATTATCTCTGAGGTTTATGCTCAATTTTACCACTAACAGATTGATGGGTTTGAGTGTGGAGATAAATCAAAGTGTCAAGGAAGAAGAAAAGGAGCCGAAGCACACAAGTCTGCAGATCGCGCCAGGCGCGAACAAGACTGGCGCCCAGGCGCGGCTAGCCTGGAGCCCAGGCGTGGGCCAACTGGCACCCAGGTGCGCCATGCAGAAAGGCTGGGATAGCAGACAGTTTCGGCGCCTAGGCGCGTGTAGCGAACTGAAGGCGTCTTTAGACGCGATTTTTTCTCTTTTTTGGTAAGTTTTGAGTTACCTAGTGGGATTAGGTCATTGTATCTTTGCCTCCAAGTATAGAATACATAAGTAGATGAAATTCTCTTCATTGTATTTGTATCTCTCTCACAAGAATAATAAGATCTCTCTAGCATAGGTCCGTGGACGTAGGCAATTTGCCGAACCACGAAAAATCGTTGTCTCATTTTTCTTGCTTTCGTTTACTTTTAAGTTCTTTTATGCGTATTGATTTCTAACAACGGTATCAAGAGCACGGGTTATAGAGATCTATGTTAATCAATGGCGTCTGAAGAAGGAAAAGTGAAGATTGACAAATTTGATGGAAAAGACTTTGTACTCTGACGAACACAGATGGAGGATTATCTGTACCAGAAAAAGCTCCATCAACCGCTGTCGGGGAAGAAGCCTGAAAAGATGTCAAACGATGATTGAGAATTATTGGATAGGCAAACCCTAGGAGTTATTCGAGTGACGTTATTAAGAAACGTGATGTTTAACATCCGAGATCAAACTACAACGGCGGGTTTGATGAAGGCGTTATCCAATATGTATGAAAAGCCATCCGCATCGAATAAAATCTATTTGATGAGACGTTTATTCAGTTTGAGGATGACGGAGGGAGGATCGGTGACCAACCATATCAACGAGTTCAATGTAATCATCACTCAGTTGAGATCGGTTGATACGAATTTCGAGGACGAGGTAAGGGCCTTAATTTTGTTGTCTTCATTGCCAGATAGTTGGAGTGCGATGATAACTGCTATGAGTAGTTCGTTGAAGTTGAAACTTCAGGAGATTCAGGATCTGATTTTGAGCGAGGATATTCGCTGGAGGGAATCAGGAGAACTCACGTCTGCTGCATTGAGTGCGGAAAGCAGAGGAAGAGGTGTTTAACGGGGTGGTCAGAAAGGTAGAAGTCGATCCAAGTCAAAAGGGCGAGGAAAGTCAAAACCGCGCAAGAAGTCTGATTGCTGGGGCCGCGGGAAAAAAGGTCATTACAAGAGAGATTGTCCTGAAAAGGCGGGTTAGAATCAAAACCGGGAACATCAACAAGAAAACGCAGCAGTAGACGACGTCGGAGATGCTTTGGTTGTTAGGTTAATGTCCTCAAATGCCACTGGAGGATTAGTAAATGATAGGACATTATCAATTGTAATTGTTTATTTAATCAATAAAAGGCATTTTAGTTGTTTACATTCATATTAGCATTTATATATTGTAATCATCTATAAGTCCATGAAAACAAAAGTTAACTCTCTAAGGCGCTAGAGGAGTCTGATACTTGTGTACTCAAATAGTCTGCAAGTCAAAGATTTTCAATTGGGCATTGAAAATTATGAAGACTTGTATGATATGAGTTTGACGAGAAAGGTGCTCGTCAATCATTAGGAAGTAGTGAAAAACTCATATCATAGGTGCACTGATGGAGATAGTGACACTCAGACATGACTCCCATTGAATCTGTCACATGAGTTTTCACTCTTTGACAGTCAATGACAGAATTGATTAAATTGTAATAGGTGTGTCTGAACTTTAGACTTGAGGAATCGAGTTGAAGATATACTTGTGACGTTAGGTTCATCATTAGAGTAGTTAGGCCCAATTCACCCATTGGTGGGGTCAACCTCGAACTGCAACCTAATGCACAAGTAGTATTCTTAACTGATATCCAAGAAAGGATTCATTCCTTCGTAAGTGAACGAGGAATTATCCTATGCATTTATAAGTAAGTTAGATCTTAAAGTCTTTGGCCAAAGCATTCATTGATCTGAGCTTATTATAAATATAGCATAGTGTTAAGTTAGTGAATTTGACCAAAACCATGACTCTCACTTAACCGGGATAAGGAAACGAAGAGTTTGTATTCACACGGTATTTAAAAATGGAAAGGTAAAAATGATCTAATCATTTCATCTAATTTGGGTTAAAATATGGACCACTCGATTGGTTAGGTGGGACTCATATTCAATGGAATCCTCCCATTGCCAACTATAGATGAACCTAAAGAGTCATGCTTAAAAAGAAAAAATTAATGAAAAGTGGAATATTTCTTGTGGGGATATTTCAAGTATTGGATATTTAAAATTAAACAAATAGAATTAATTATTTGGAAGAATAAATTAATTTATTTATGATTTAATTAATATAATATTTCTTGAAGAAATATAATTAATTAAATGGGTTATCTATTATTTAATTGAATTAATTAATTGGATTAAGTTAATTAATTAAATATTAGATTAAACTAAACACAAAATTAATACACCATGTGGCATACTAAACCTAAAGGGGGCGGTCACTTAGGGGTTTAATGGGCTTAGTTTCAGTCAAAGACAATAACTTAAGTGATATAAATATCACCTTAATTATTAGCCTAGGTAATAAGTTGCATTACACAACACACAAGAAAAAGATTCCCCCTCCCTCTCTCTTCATATCCATCGGTCACTGTGCCAAAAGAAGGAGGAAGTTTTTCATCAAGTTTTTTCGGCGAGACAATTTAGAGGCAGAACACTTGTACTGCTCGGATCAAGAATTAATCAGCCAGAGATTTATCGCAAAGAATTGAAGAATTTAAATTCGTAGAAATAATCTATCACTTCGCTACAACTGGTAATGTGATTTTACCCGATCATACATAAGCGTGATTAAATCCCGAGATTGACCCTGCGAAGGGAAAATCCAAAAATTGTAAATTTCGTTTCCACCGCGTTTGGTTAATTTTCCCAAACAGCGGTATCAGAGCCAAATCACGGGGTTCGGCGTATGTAACTTATGTGTTGAGAAGCATGTTTTACAGTTTTTTATCGATGCATGATTAGATATGTGGATTTCGCGTTATTCGTGTTCTTGAGAAATATGTTTATTTTCGTTCGTTAAAAATTAATTAAAAATTGGATTTTATGTGATTTTGATGTGATGGAATTAAAAATTGCAATTGTGGTGTCGACCTGTCCCCATGGCGGCGAGGCCTGAGCGCGCTGATTGAGAGCTGCTACTGGGCTCGTTACGCGAGCCCAACCCGTGTGTTTGACACACGGGTTTTATTGCAAACCCGACCCAGGTCACCGATGGGTCGACCCGGGTCAATTATTAAATATTATTTGTTAGTTGAGTTTGATTAAAATTAGATTTTAATACAAAATAAATAATTTTAATTATTTAATAAGGTTAATTTTATTTCCATCTAATCTAATGTTAATTAAAGTTAGACTTTGAATAAAATTAGATTTCTTCTGTTGTGAAATTAATTTAATGAACTTAGAATTTAATTTTTATTAAAATTGGATTTTATTAGAAAATTAATTGGAGTTCAATTAAATTGAATTGTTGAATAGAATTAAATAAATTATTTTTCTCAAGAATATGAAAAAAAATAATTAAATTCTAAATTTAATTAGAAATTAGCATATATATTTTTCATGTGTTATGTGGTGAATATCATGTTTGACATGTTATGTGATGGGAGACACGATTTATGGACTTAGGCTCGTTTTTAATTTGTATTTCTTTTTGATGGGTTGTAAAGGCCATTTTGAGCCTTTTTTTAATTTTTATTTTCTTTCTAGATAAATTTTTGTATAGGTGAAAAATATTGAAATGTAATAGTTAGAAATAGAATAGGCTCAAAGGAGAAATTCAAGTCGAGCCGAGGAGATTCAAGACGGAGCATTGGAAGCTTTTAGTATAGTTTCTTTTTATTTTATGATTAAAACATTGGCTTGTTTCAATCTAGAAAATATAGTCCATGAATCGTGTGTTGTTAGTTTTCTAGGATTGCAAATTATTTATTTTAATCCATGTTTATATGCATGATATGAAATGGATTAATGTGCAAAGTGAGACCTAATAAATAATTTAAATCCTCCCACTTGAAAAATATTAAGTTAGTAAAGGGTACTAGGTATACTGTCCTCCACTGAACTTTGGAGAAATTAAAATGATATTTAATATATAAATCATCCCTAAGTAATGGGAGAATTATATATTGAAATATATTTTATATTTTTCCTAAGTGCATGAAATGCCGTTGGTCGAAAACAAATTTCACCCCAAATACCAGCAAAAGGTTGCAAGGTGAAATTCAATTGTTAGGCTAATAGATTGTCAGTGGGTTGAACTTAGATTATTCATAAATCAATATGATCGTTAAAAGGTTGAGATTTGATGAGTAATGGACAAAGTATTGAATCATCCATTTGATGGGTTGATGTTGGACATCACTTTAATAGATTGATTAGGCCAAGTACCAGAAAAAGGTTGCAACCTATTAATCTAGTTAAAGAACTCAATCACTACTACGAAGCCTTCCAACGATGACTTCCGAATTCCACAGTGGGAGTGTGGATTTTTGAAAAATGTAGTGGGAGCCAAGTTTATTTTAAAAGTCCTTAATTTAAACTTGGAGCAACAATTACATTAGAATCTAATTAATCTCTTTACTTTTATGCAGTTATTTCTTATTATCTCTCTCAAATATGACTATCAACCCATTATCTGTACTACTTGAAAAGAACACTTTGACTGGTCCTAACTATGTGAACTGGCTCCAAAATTTGAGGATAGTCCTCAATATGGAGTCACTGGGGTATGTATTGGATGCTAATATCCTAGCCGCGCCCGTAAGGACACGTTCTAATGAGGATGAAGTTGCGACTCATGAGAAATGGGTCAAAGACGACGTACGGGTTTGTGGGTACATGCTGAGCTCAATGACAAATGAGTTGCAGAGGTCCCATGACAAAATGGTCTCGGCGAGGGCTATTTTGGCACACCTCGTAGAGCTCTATGGTGAGCACAGTCGCACTGCTCGGTATGAAATATCGAAAAAGCTCTTTGGAGCCAAGATGAAGGAAGGAGAAAAGGTTGGGGACCATGTACTAAAATTGATTTCGAAAATAGAGAGGTTAGAGGCCCTCGATTTCAACATGGACCCACAACTTCAAACTGACCTTATCTTGCAGTCACTTCCAGACTCCTTTTCCCAATTCGTGATGAACTTCAACTGTAATGAGATAGAATGCAACCTAGTTGGGTTGATGAACAAGATCAATATTGCACAATCTCAAATGAAGCCAAAGGGAAAAGAGGCAGCCTTGGTCATCACTTCTAAGCCCAAAAGCAAGAAGAAGAAGAAGATTAAGAAAGCTACTGGCACTCTGGGTCCACAGGTTAAGATAGACAAAGGAAAGGGCAAAGCTCATAAAGTGATGAAGAGCAAAGGACCAAAGGAAACGGATAGGTGCCTTCACTGCGGTGAGCTAGGCCACTGGAGAAGGGAGTGTCCAAACTTTGGCAAAGGTGCACCAGGTATGGAACTTTTTGTTTTAGAAACTAATTGTTCTATGACTGTTTTTTCCATTTCGTGGATACTTGATTCTAGAGCTAGCGCTCACATTTATGTAATGAATCAGGATCTGTAGCGAAGTAGGAAGCTGGAGCATGGGGAGGTGCTGATCAGTGTTAGTAGCGGGCAGAGTGTCACGTCTTCTCACATTAGATCAACTTCTTTATGTCTATCATCTGGATATGTTTTAAATTTAGAGAATATTTTAGTTTTGCCCAACGGGCTTAAAACCATTATTTCAATTCCTGTCTTGGTTAGGAACGATTATGTTTTTAATTTCATTGACAGTACTTGCAGCATTTTATTTCATATAATAATATTGTTGGCACTGCTACTTTAGTCAATGGCCTCTATTACTTAAACATGAAAAATGAGTGTGTTGCGAATGTTACCTCAAAGAAGTGTGGTAGGCAAAGTACTAACCTAAGCTTAAAGTGGCATCTACGACTAGGTCATGTCGGAGAGAAAAAGATACACAAGATGGAGAAGGATGGGTTAATCGACCCATTGGGATCAGATCCCTATCCGACTTGTGAATCTTGGTTCAAAGGCAAAATGACTAGATCACCCTTCACCGGGACTTTTGAAAGAGCCACTGAAGTATTAGGACTTGTGCACACCGACGTTTGCGGACCATTTGGAGAAATGGCTCGTGGAGGTTTCCACTATTTCATTACATTCACTGATGTCCATTCAAGGTATGGTCTAGTGTCCTTAATGAAGTATAAGTCTGAATCATTTGATAAGTTCAAAGAATTCAAGGCCTTAGTGGAAAAACAAACTGGTCATCATATGAAAGCACTACGATCGGATCGTGGAGGTGAATATATGAGTGATGAGTTTAATGTGTTCCTAAAGGAACATGGGATAATATTGCAACTCACACCACCAGCAACTCCACAGTTGAATGGGGTAGTAGAACGTAGGAATCGAACACTATTCGATATGTTCGATCTATGCTCAGCTACACTGACTTACCCATCTCTTTGTGGGGACATACACTACTTACAGTTATTCATATCTTGAATAGATGTCCTTCCAAATCCGTTCCTAAGACACCATATGAGATATGGAGAAATAGGAAACCAAACCTTAAGTACATTAGGGTTTGGGGATGCCCTGCCTACATCAAAAAGACTAAGGCAGAGAAATTGAAAGCTAGGTCCCTTAAAGGACGTTTTGTCAGTTTTCCCAAGGATTCCATTGGATACCTTTTCTACATCCAAGATGATCAAAGGATCATTGTTGCACTGCAAGCGCACTTTCTGGAAGATGAATTCATTCTAGAAGGTGGTGCAGGTAGGAAAATTGCTCTTAATGAACAAGATGAAACACCTAGGGAGACGATTGTTCAAGAAAGACACACTGAACCTGAAGAAACACAACCAACGTTGCGAAGATCTGGTAGAGTACCAAATCAACCTGATAGGGACTATGGGTATCTGCTACAAGAGGAACCGGGTGTCCACACTATAGCAGTGGGAGTCCAAGGGGACGACCCTTCTACTAATGATCAAGCAATAATGGACATCGACTCCGCAAAATGGCGAGAAGCCATGCAGGTAGAGATAGACTCGATGCATTCCAACCAAGTCTGGACTCTGATAGATTGTCCTGATGGCATTGCATCTATAGGGTGCAAGTGGATCTACAAGAGGAAGATAGGCCTGGACAGAAATGTTGACACTTACAAGGCAAGGCTTGTAGCAAAAGGTTATAGTCAAAAGAAAGGAATTGACTACCAAGAGACCTTTTCACCGGTGGCAATGATCAAGTCTATCCGTATTCTACTCGCAATAGCTGCACACTTAGACTATGAGATATGGCAGATGGATGTAAAGACGGCTTTTCTAAATAGATTCCTCGAGGAGGATATCTATATGGAACAGCCTAAAGACTTTGCATCTGGGTCTGATATCCATAATGTGTGCAAACTTAAGAGATCCATTTATGGACTTAAGCAAGCTTCTAGGAGTTGGAATCTACGTTTTGACGAAGCTGTCAAGGGATTTGACTTTGTCAAGAACGAAGATGAACCCTGTGTTTACAAGAAGGGTAGTGGGAGTAAAATCACTTTCCATATCTTATATGTGGATGACATCCTACTCATAGGAAAGGATGTAGGAATACTCACAACAGTCAAAGCATAGCTTTCAAATACATTCTCCATGAAAGACTTAGGAGAGGCGACCTATATTATAGGGTTTTGTATCTACAGAGATAGAACAAATAGAATGATAGGACTTTCCCAAGCCCTTTACTAAGAGAAGGTCCTAAAGAGATTTAGGATGAAAGACTCTAAGAAATGTTTCTTGCCCATGAGACACGGGATGCACCTTTCAAAGTCTATGTCTCCTCAAAGTGAGAAAGATAGGAAATAAATGAGTACGGTGCCTTATGCGTCTGCAGTGGGTAGTCTGATGTACGCCATGTTATGTACATGGCCATACATGTTCGGATTATGCCCCAGATGCCATAGAGGATAGAATGTATAAGGCATATATCTTGTATTGAACTTAAACTCTTCTTAAATAAAATGCATTATTGAGTTTTCACTTAATTCTTATCTGCATCTATAAGTTGTGTAAAACATTCTGTCCATGTTTTCAGTGCGATCCCTCTACTTCCTATGGGATAGGAAGATTGGCACTAGAGAGATCGATCTTGATTACTAAAATAAGCTCACAAGTAATATAAAGTCTTTAATGGACAAATAAAGATTTCGAATACTTGTACAATCTTAGCTCCGACATGGGAGCGCCTGTCTGGTATCATGGGATGATAGGAGATTAAGATTGTAGACACGTCAGTGAAACTGATATGTTCGAACACGACTCGCATCGGTTCTGTCACATGGGTTTTCACTCTGTGACTGTTAATGACGGAACAGATCATGCGTAATAGGTATATGTGAACCTTGACCTGAAGTATCAGGCTGAAGATGCACTTGTGACGTCAAGTCTTTCACTAGAGTAGTTAGACCCAATTCACCCTTCGGTGGGGTCAACCTCGAAATACGCTCTTGATGGGCAAGTGGTAATCTTAGAAGATATCTAATATGGGATTTGTTCTCTCATAAGTGAATGAGTATGTACCCTATGTAATTATAGATAAATAAAGATCAAAGTCTTTGGCCAAAGCAAACGAGACGTTGTGCTTGCCACTAAATTGATCTCGTATTTATTATGATTTATACATATGGTCAAGTCTAGTGAGTTTGACATAACCATGACTCTCACTTGACCGGGGAACGTGAACAAAGGGTTTATACATATACGGTATTTACGATTGGAAGGTTTCGGAATGATCTTATCATTCATTTTTGTTTGGGTTACGAAGTGGGCCACGTGACTGACTAGGTGTTACCCACTTCCTTTGGTTTCGTCTCATTGCCAAACGAAACAAACCTAAAGAGTCGCGCTAAAGGATTGACAAAGAAAAATGAAGAAAAAGGAATTTCTATTATTTCTTCTGGGAGTTTTAATTTATTAGATAAATTAGATAATTAATTATTCATTAGATGAAATAATTAATTATAATGATAAGATTAATTAATAATTAATTTCCTTTTGAAATATATTAATAAATTAATTTATCTAATTAATTTGGTTATTTAATTAATTTATTGGATATAATAAATTATTAATTGAAATAAGAAATTAATTAAACAAAAAAAATCCCGGGCTAAATAAGGAGTCCAATTGGACGCCTATGAGGCCTCAAAGTGGCGTCTTTGAGAGGCCACATATTAGGGCTCTTTTGTTTTGACTTGTTCAATAAGTCATGAGCTATATAAGGACTCTTTGAGTTAGAACAAAAAAGGAGAAGTATACACAACTCATATAACTCTCAAAAGAAAGAAAAATATTCCTCCCCTCCTCTATACCTAGCCGTCGACCATAGAGAAAGAAGAAAGGGAATTTTTCGTTTGTTGATCCGTGCGTGACGATTTAGAGACGACGTATTTTCGTTGTTCGGATCAAGTTCAAGTTTGAAGAATCAAACCAGAGGATTGAAGATTTGGAAGCTTCAATATTTCGAGTTTGGAGAAGAAGAAGTTTTTCTCCATCATCATATCCATATTAACGAGTAAGTTTTATTCGTTATACGCTTTTAGATTCAATTATGCGAATTAGAATACCAATTGGGTTTTCGTTTTAATTTTTGAAATCCCTTCCACTGCGTTCATGCTTTTTCGAACGAAACCCAATAGTGGTATCAGAGCCAATCTCTGATTTGCATATTTGATCTTGTTTACGTGATTTGAGAATTGCATGTTTTGTGTTTTTGAAGCATGTTTGTATCCGAGAAAAAATGGGGCTCGAAAGCCCCGAGAAAAACGCGCACAGCTGCGCGCGCGCTGTTTAGCGCAGCCGGGTCCTGCCCTGCCCAGTCACGGCCCGTCGGGTCCTGACCATGGCCCGACGGGTCATGGGTTTGGATATCCAATTAGTTGATCCGGGTCATGGATTCCGGTCGTAAAATGGGCTATGTTTGGGTCGAAATTGATTTTTGAATTTTGGGTGATTTTAATTAATTGGGTGGATCAAAAGGATGATGAGCAGAATAATTTAAATCAAGCCCAATTGAAAATTATCCAATTTCTATTTGTTAATTAGTTTGGACTTAATCTAATTAAATCTAAATGGGCCAATTAGATTGGTGATTTGGACTTAAATTAAATTTAGCCCAATAAGAAATTAATAAATGTGAATGTTGTTCTAATTAATTATTTTGAGCCCAATTAAATTGAATCCAAGTGGACCAAAAAGATGGTGACTTGGGTTTGATGAAATCAAGCCCAATGAGATTAATTGGAACTAATTAATTATTTTTCTTGGAGATTAATAATTGATTTATGGATTAAATGTTATTATTTTTTCCTCGACTTGGAAATTACTTCATTTTGAATAAGGAATATAAATTATTTTTCTTAAAGATTAATAATTAATTCTTTGATCAAATAAAAGTATTTCCAATTTTTGATGGCTTTAAATCATAATAAAATAAAATATAGAATTCCATATTTTATGTGTTCATATTATTTTAATTAAAGGTAGATGCACTTAATTCTTAATTTCGTACATCTAAGTCATCTAGTTGGGCTAGAATGATTTTAGTTGTAATAGTGAATATGTGAAATAATAAGGAATTTTATAAAGGACTTTTTAGTTGGACTAAAATTTTAATAATCAACATAAGTGATTTAATATTGCGAGCATGTATTAAATGTTGCGAGCATGTATTAATTGATACGAGCATGTCTTATTGGATTAAAACACTAATCATGGACTTAGGATTATATGTTTTACCTTTAATTTTATGGGTTATCAAATTTGGAGCTATTTATTATATTCTTAGAAATAATGCATGAGTTGTTTTAGGAATCGAGATAAAATAGTTCAAAGTTGATAAAGTCAAAAGGCCCATGAATGTTTAATAGCTTTAATATATGCCTTTTGTGATGGCCTATTGGCTCAGGCCCTCTAGTAAAAGTCAATGATCAAATGATGAATTTATTTATTCATTTATTTAAATTCTATGTTTATTTATATTGAAAGGCATGATTATTAGTAGTATTTTTATGCATGATCAATATAGAATAAAGCGCTATATAAATTGAATAATATGCAAAGTGAGACCAAAATCTTTTGACGAATTAAATTCTCCCAAATAAATTATACCGAGTTAGAAAAGGTTGTTTGACATCCTCACCCTCCACTAAGCTTTCTAAAATTAGAATTACTATAAATGTGTAATGCTTCCCAGTTATGGGGGTTATACATTTAGAAATAATTTGAAATTTTATAAAGTGCATGCAAATGCCTTAATCGAAACATATTTCACCCCAGAAACCTGTTCGGTTGTAAGGTGAAATTCAAATGTTAGATTATAGGAGTTAGTGGGATAAACTCGGGTAGTTCACGAACCTAGAAATTGAATGTGTTGCGGTTTGGTGAATGACACGCTAATAACTAACGTGCTATGATAGCAAGTGCACTAGTCGTGTGTAGTAATAAGTGTGGACGAAAAGTCCGGGTTGTCGAACCACGGAGACTTGAATTTTAGTTTATGATTTGTAATGATAAAGAACAAATATAATTAAAGTAAATTAGAGGTAAAATGCATACAATAAGAACAAGATTACACGATTGATTTTACACAAACTATAAAGAGAGACTAAGGCACATGCTAGGTCCAAATTGATCAAATATACTTATAAAGGTTCTTGTTGGAGAATTACTCTTATATTGTTATGGTGAAAACTCCTAAGGTAGAGAATAACCGATGTCTCGCGTATAAATTCCTATGCTTAGATCGTGATTTCCCAAATATTCCTATCCGAAAATCTAACCACTAAACATGCATTAACGTACTAGAGTTCACTTGATTAGAATCGAATAACTTCACCCGGGAATCTTTACCTATGTCTAGGGCAATTCCTCATTAGTTGCGGGTCATGATGTGAATTTCTTGCACCCTAAGTCCATTTTCTCCCGAAATATTAACCTAGGCATAAGATTCTAACATGTAGTGATCAAGTATATGCAAGATAGGCAAAAAACACAAATTCACATCACATAACAATATAAGAGTAATCACAACAATCCTCTATTATAAGTATAAATCACAATTTGGCCTTACATGGCCCTAGTTCTACAAAATTAGCTCATCATCAATGGCTTAAAAGAATCTAATGTTGTCATATACATAATCATGAGCATAAAATGTAATGAAAAACAATTAAAAACTCCCTCAAGTGTGATTCAAGATGGATCCTTGATTGTGGCTTCAAATCTCTAGCTCTTTTCCTTCTTCCTCTTCCTAGCAAACTTCAAAGAATGATGATTGGTGAAGAATTGAAAATGATGAATGATTGATGGGGGAAGGATGATGGCCGGCTGCCCTCCCCCTTGTGTTTTCTCCTTTTAGACTCTCTTCCCCTTTTTAAACTCAAAAACCCATCAAGCATGTAATAAACAATTCCTATAAAGCATGCCAATCAAGAAATACAACTAAGGCACCCCCTTAACACATGTGCTGACCTCTTGGCTTTAAATGATTCCCTTCCACCTAAAATGCTGAACTTTTGGCTAAAAGGAATCAAATGTCGGAGGTATCGGCGCCCCGGCGTGGGTGTTTTGGCGTCTAGGCGCGGATGTGCGAAGTCTAGACAGCTTTTTTGCTTTCCTGCGCAACAATCGTATTTCCTTCATAAATCTCTCCAAAGACCTCCGATTTGGATGATTCAAGTTCCCACGTGAAGCTAAGATATATATCTACAACTTTTTAGAAGGAAACGTTGTCCAATTCGGTCTCTAAATGTACGGAAATAGCCTTAAACCGTGGTAAGTGTTGCGAAATCGGCGCCCAGGCGTAGCTATGATGGCGCCTAGGCGCGAGAGTGCGAAGCAAATCCTCGGAACTGGATGTCAGCTGCGCCTGGGCGTGGTTGGAGGGGCGCTTGGGCGCGTAGGTGTGAAGCAACTTAGCCTAAACTTGTTTTATACGTCGTTTTTTAGGCCATTCTTCGAATGTATCCACTTAAGGCCTGAAATCACTTAATGCATGGATTAAACGCACATGTGGCAATAATCAAGCAATAAATGAACCTAAAACATAAACGCAAAGGGGCTTAAAAACACGTAAAAACACCTCTTATCAACACCCCCAAACTTATCAATTGCTCGACCTCGAGCAATAAGAGCTATAAGGCATGGAAGAAATCATCAATCAATGGGAGAAAACAAAAACAACTAACTAACTCACTTTCGTGGAGTAAACGATTGCACTTAGCGAGTGCAACAAGCCTTTAAACCTTTGAGTTACCTCAAAGGACGAGTTATAGTCTCGTGAGGGTTTGCATACGATATACCCACAAAATCTAAGAACTTTTCAATTTCAACCAAATCAATACATCTCAACATAATTAACAGGAATGAATGGCATAAAATCATCCTTTTAAAGCTCACAAGTATATATATACATATCAAATACTTTTGCTCATGTGACACCAATACTCGAAAAGACTCCTTAGGGTGTGGTGAAAATAATCTAAGGCATTATAGTCGAGAGGCATCTTTACCAAATTTTGGACATTAATCCCATATCTATCAACTTTTGATCAAACATAAAGCACAAGAATTATAGAAAATCTCATAGTCATTTAAATTTCATTATCTCAACATTCAACTTTCAATTCGTATGAAACTTCCATTAAATTCATTAAGGCTAGATCATGTGCAATGTTTTATTCCATTAGACTTTCTATGACACCCATGTAACAAGCTTTAGATCAATGACTCCCAAACTAGATAGTTTTGGGGCATTAAGTGTAGAGACACTCCTAAGGATTTAATCACTCGAGTGTCAAAGGCCACGAAATAAAACTAGATCTTTTAAACAATTCACTTTTTTTTGGCTTGAGCTTAGCTCAAATTAGCATAATAGTACAGTATATAGGCATGAAACTTTTCACCTCCGGTACGTATTAGCCTGACCACTTTTGGTCATACCAAAATTCAACCTTTTCAATTCATTGTTTAGCATACAAAATTACTATTCAACTTATAACCTTATGAAAAATCTAAGTTAATATTTCCGGAAAAAATTCCTTAAGTGTCTCAAGATGGTTATCCTCTCAACTCCTCTACCCTCGATTTATTGTGCAATGTGAATCATCTAAGAAATTAATCCTAGTATAGGGTCTCCATGAGCAATTTCAAAGATATATATGTTCCGTTAAATTCAAATTAATTCAAGAAATCATGCCATTTTTCCAAGTTAATTAATTTCAATGCATCAATTGGAAGGACTAAAAAAAAAAATTTCATGCTTGATTTTCTCAACAAAGAAGCCTATAAACATGATGCCAAACAAACTTTCCCCCAAACTCAAGCAAAAAATTAGGATTGCATTTTCAATGTTCGAAATAAGCACTCTTATACCCCCAAACTTAAATCCAACATTGTCCCCAATGTTGTTATAACAAACATACACAACGGTAAAAGAACACTCACAACCAAGGGTGTTAAAAAAACATCCTTAAACTTCCAATGCATCCTTACAAAGCTTCTCCTCCTTTCGAGTAAAATAAGCATCTCTAAACATGGGGTCCAAATGTGCATCATATCTAACACTTCAACTCTTCAAACCATCAAGCGTAAGAAAACTTACATGCCAAAAGTGCATGCTTGAACACAACATAAGGAAACGAACTAAACATGACAAAAACGAAAGCAAAAAGAAAAGAAAACTTACAAACTTGGGTTGCTTCCCAAGAAGCGCTTGTTTAATGTCATTAGCTTGACTTTACCGAGTTATTTCAAGGCGGTTTCCGTATGAATGCCTTATTTGTTCTCCAATCCATTCTCATGTTTCGGTTCACTCTTTGGTCATTTGGAAAGAAGATTGGCCGATTCTTTGTGAAAAATAACCTATGTTGTGACCGAGCAATCATCCACTCATGAATTTTTCCATTGTCCCTTAACACCTCGATTACTCTTTCTTCTCCATGTTTCCAATGGTGGTGTGGACTCTCTTCCATGTTAGAGATAACTTCTCGTTTTTCTTCACCAATCACTTTGACATATTTCAGCTCCATGATGTATGGATGTAGAAGATTATTGGATCGTTTTTCCTGAAAGTGCTCAACACTAAAAGGATCAAAAGCATCAATGTGTAAATTCAAATCCAAATCAAGTGGATGCTCAAAAACCTCATAGTTATTGAAATTAACCATATCATCTTCTATATTCATTGACAACTTACCATCATCGGCATCAAATACCGATTTACCTGTGGCTAAGGAGGAAGGCAAAGGAATATCAACAGCCTCAAAAAGGATAGGAGTCGAATGCTCATCGTTGGGGGAATCTGCTTTCGAATTTCTCAACTTTCTTTCATTGAACGTCACAGTGTTGCATTCCTCCTTCAAATTCTCTTCAGTGTCACACACTAGTGCCCCCAGTGCTTTCTCAGAGATGTCGCTCGATAGTTGCTTGAGTTGATGATTCATCTCCTTCATTTCCCGCCATACATCTTTCATCATAAGGCGGAGCTCTCCAATGGTGTTATCAAGTTGTTCCTCTGGAGTAGGAATTCTCACTTGGTCTTGTTGATGATTTCCTTGCCCCTTCGATTCTTCCTCAAAATTGCCAATTTCCTCAACCGCTTTAACACTCGTAACCTTTTTAGGGAAAATTTCTTCATCATCATCCTCAGGGTACCACTCATCCTCTTGTGCCAATTGCTTAAGTGTTCTCCACGCAGTCTGATCATCTAGACCCAATAAATCACCACCAGCTCCAGCATTGAGTCGATGCCTAACCCTCGATCGAACCCCGTCGTAAAAATATTGCACAAGATCGCATAGAGAGTAATTATGTGATGGGCATTTTCTAAGCATAAACATGTACCTTGCCCATGCATTCGCCAATGACTCATTCGTTTTCTGCTTAAATCCCCTTATTTCACTTCGGAGCTCATTTACCTTTGATGGTGGAAAGAATTTATCCAGAAACAAATCCGTAAGCTTTTCCCAAGTCGTGATGGATTGTGGGACAAGAGACTTATACCAAGTGGTTCCCTTATCCTTGAGGGAAAAATAGAAGAATCTAAAGCGAAAAGAGTCGAGATCTCTTGGATGGAGTTGTATGGTTGAGAGGATGTTGTCAAAGTTTTCCAAGTGATCATATGGTGATTCGCTTGGATCCCCATAAAATGGGTTGTTCTGAACCATGGTGAGTAGGTGAGGCGGAACTTGGAAATTTGGTGTGGTGAATTCCGGAATAATCACAGGTCTCTGAATAGGGTGAACCCGTCGTGGTTGACTACTACGAATGGATGCAAGAGGCACTGGTGGTTGCATAGCTTGTATGATATTTTGCAACCACTCTTTGTTTTCTGGAAGGTTAATATCTGGAAAGTTACCAACCATTGCTAGTTAGTCCTGAAATGAGAAATGGAAATAAAATTAATACTAAAAAAAACTTGCAATAAAATCAAAAACTAAAATAAACAAGTCCCCGGCAACGGCGCCAAAAACTTGACAAGCTAATAACTAACGTGCTATGATAGCAAGTGCACTAGTCGTGTGTAGTAATAAGTGTGGACGAAAAGTCCGGGTTGTCGAACCACGGAGACTTGAATTTTAGTTTATGATTTGTAATGATAAAGAACAAATATAATTAAAGTAAATTAGAGGTAAAATGCATACAATAAGAACAAGATTACACAATTGATTTTACACAAACTATAAAGAGAGACTAAGGCACATGCTAGGTCCAAATTGATCAAATATACTTATAAAGGTTCTTGTTGGAGAATTACTCTTATATTGTTATGGTGAAAACTCCTAAGGTAGAGAATAACCGATGTCTCGCGTATAAACTCCTATGCTTAGATCGTGATTTCCCAAATATTCCTATCCAGAAATCTAACCACTAAACATGCATTAACGTACTAGAGTTCACTCGATTAGAATCGCAAAACTTCACCCGGGAATCTTTACCTATGTCTAGGGCAATTCCTCATTAGTTGCGGGTCATGATGTGAATTTCTTGCACCCTAAGTCCATTTTCTCCCGAAATATTAACATAGGCATAAGATTCTAACATGTAGTGATCAAGTATATGCAGGATAGGCAAAAAACACAAATTCACATCACATAACAATATAAGAGTAATCACAACAATCCTCTATTATAAGTATAAATCACAATTTGGCCTTACATGGCCCTAGTTCTACAAAATTAGCTCATCATCAATGGCTTAAAAGAATCTAATGTTGTCATATACATAATCATGAGCATAAAATGTAATGAAAAACAATTAAAAACTCCCTCAAGTGTGATTCAAGATGGATCCTTGATTGTGGCTTCAAATCTCTAGCCCTTTTCCTTCTTCCTCTTCCTAGCAAACTTCAAAGAATGATGATTGGTGAAGAATTGAAAATGATGAATGATTGATGGGGGAAGGATGATGGCCGGCTGCCCTCCCCCTTGTGTTTTCTCCTTTTAGACTCTCTTCCCCTTTTTAAACTCAAAAACCCATCAAGCATGTAATAAACAATTCCTATAAAGCATGCCAATCAAGAAATACAACTAAGGCACCCCCTCAACACATGTGCTGACCTCTTGGCTTTAAATGATTCCCTTCCACCTAAAATGCTGAACTTTTGGCTAAAAGGAATCAAATGTGGGAGGTATCGGCGCCCCGGCGTGGGTGTTTTGGCGTCTAGGCGCGGATGTGCGAAGTCTAGACAGCTTTTTTGCTTTCCTGCGCAACAATCGTATTTCCTTTATAAATCTCTCCAAAGACCTCCGATTTGGATGATTCAAGTTCCCACATGAAGCTAAGATATATATCTACAACTTTGTAGAAGGAAACGTTGTCCAATTCGGTCTCTAAATGTACAGAAATAGCCTTAAACCGTGGTAAGTGTTGCGAAATCGGCGCCCAGGCGTAGCTATTATGGCGCCTAGGCGCGGGAGTGCGAAGCAAATCCTCGGAACTGGATGTCAGCTGCGCCTGGGCGTGATTGGAGGGGCGCTTGGGCGCGTAGGTGTGAAGCAACTTAGCCTAAACTTGTTTTATACGTCGTTTTTCAGGCCATTCTTCGAATGTATCCACTTAAGGCCTGAAATCACTTAATGCATGGATTAAACGCACATGTGGCAATAATCAAGCAATAAATGAACCTAAAACATAAACGCAAAGGGGCTTAAAAACACGTAAAAACACCTCTTATCAGTGAACTATGGGGAAACGTATTGAAACATTTATTGGATAAATTGATATTAGATATCACTTCAAATAACTAATGGGCCAGAAACCGGTTAGGTTGCAACCTATTTAATTAATTGAGGACCTCAATACCTGCTGTGGAATCGATGCCAATGATGATTCCCGATTTTCACATGGGAGTGTGGGATTCAAAAAATGCAGTGGGAGCCAAGATAAATTTTAAGTCCTTAATTTTTCTTGGTTAAGTCAAAACAAGTAATTTAATAAATCTAGTTTATTTCTGCAGTCATTATCTCGTTTATCTCTCTCAAATATGACAAACCCACTTTCAATTCTACTCCAAAAGAATACTCTGACTGGACCCAATTATGTGGACTGGCTTAGCAATTTGAGGATTGTCCTCAATATGGAATCACTGGGATACGTCTTGGAGGCTGATATCCAGGCGGTTCCTACTAGAACACGTGCCAACGAGGAAGAGGTCCAAGCCCATGAAAAATGGGTTAAGGACGACTTCCGTGTGAGAGGATACATGGTGGGATCTATGACTAATGATCTTCAAAGGTCACATGATAAGATGCCCACTGCAAGAGCTATCCTAGCTCACCTGGTAGAGCTCTATGGAGAGCATATTCGAACTATACGATATGAAATATCAAAAGAGCTATTCAGAGCTAAGATGAAAGAAAGTGAGAAGGTTGGTGATCATGTCCTCAAAATGATTTCGAGGATCGAGAAATTGGAAGCTCTCGAATTCACCATGAATGCCACCCTTCAAACTGACTTAATCTTGCAGTCTCTTCCTGATTCCTTCTCCCAATTTGTGGTTAACTTTAACTCCAATGAGATAGAGTGCAATTTAGCTGGGCTAATGAACAAGTTGGTTACTGCACAATCTCAAACGAAACCAAAAGGAAAGGAAACTGCCTTGGTCATCTCTTGTGGACCCAAAAAGTCTAAGAAGAAGAAGAACAAGAAAAAGTCTGGCGAGCTTGGAGCTCAAGCGGGTACTAAGAAGGGTAAGGGAAAGGCTCAAGGGTTTTACAAGAGCAACCACAAAAAAGTCCTATTACAGTGTACCTATGACAGCGGTTTTGAAAACTGCTGTAATAGGTGGTATTCGGTTCGGACCTATGACAGCGGTTCGAGCCAAAACGCTGTCATAGGTGTCAGAAAAACTAAAAAAAAAAAATATTTTGAACGCAACAGCGGTTCGGGCAGAACCGCTGCCAAAAAGTGCACGTATGGCAGCGGTTCGGCCGAACCGCTGCCAGAAGTGCACTTTGTGGCAGCGGTTCTGGCCGAACCGCTGCCACAAACGCACATGTGCCAGCGGTTCAGCCAAACCGCTGGCACAAGGGCCGGGTTTTCTACAACCCCGCCCCCCCTCACTCTCACTCTCACTCTCACCCACTCACTCTCGCTCTCTTTCTCTCAACTCTCTCACCACCACCACCACCACCGTCCGCCGCCCCCCCTCTCTTTTTCTCTCTCTATCTCTAGATCTACCTCTCTCTCTCGGTTTCTCTCTCTCTCTCTTTCTCTTTCTACCACCGTCCGCCGCCGTCACTCCGGTAGTATCTCTCTCTCTCTCTTTCTCTCTTTCTCTTTCTAGATATATATATATATATATATATATATATGTGCATATATATGTATATATTCTCTCTATATATAAAATTAACTCTATATATATATATAGATAGTGCCGACCTCCGCCGCCGCCGACCTTCGCTGCCCCTGCCGCCCACCTCCGCTTTTGCCGCCGTGGTCCATTTAGTTTTGGTATTTTCTTTTAGATAAATATAAATATATATATATATATACACACACACACATAGAGTATGTATAGATGTATGTATATGTGGGTGTATGCATATATGAGTGTATGTATATATATTTGCGTATATGTGGGTGTATGCATATATGAGTGTATGTATATATATTTGCGTATATGTGGGTGTATGCATATTGTATGTATATATATTTGTGTATGTGTGCGTGTATTTATGTATATATGGGTGTATGTATATATATTTGTGTATGTGTGGGTGTATAAAAAATTTAAGGGAACTAGGAATTTGACTGAATTTAGTATTAATTTTAGTTAGTCGGGTGTTAATTCCGTTTGATTTGAGATTAAATTGTGGTTATTTGGTGCTTTAGGGTACATTGATCCAACTGGTGATCTATATTTATACTTAGTTGCTGAAAATATAATGTTTTATTTATAGTTTTATGTGATTTATGTGATCCGACTGGTGATCAATATTTGTAGTTGCTGAAAATATAATTAATTAAGATTGAAATTAGATTTTAGCGGAATTTTTTGCGTTGTTACTCTGCTGATTTTTTTCTAGAATAATGGGAAATAAATTAAAATTAAAATTATTTAATTAATTTAACTATCAACTGATGATAAAATTGTTTAATTTGATTAATTCAGAATCAAAATGGATCGAAGTTGGATTTTAGCAGATCGTATGTCGGAACAGTATGAGAAAGGTGTGAAAGAGTTCATAAAGTTTGCGGTTGACCATGCACCAGATCGAACTAGGATCACTTGCCCGTGTTTACGTTGTTGTTTTGGAAAGAGAATTAGTCCACGTGAGTTGGAAGATCATTTGGTGTGTAATGGAATTGATAAAAGCTACAAACGTTGGACAAGACACGGTGAAAGCAGTGTCCCATTGGATGATTTGGGTGGTACATCATATCCATCACACGATTTCAACATGAATGATTATGAGCTTGATCGTTTGGAGGAGATGACAAATGTGATTGAGGAGGATTTGCGAAATTGTCCTAAAATGTTTGACAATTTGACAAGTGATTCAAAGACACCACTGTATAGTGGTAGTAAATTCACGAGATTGAAAACAGTTCTTAACCTATACAAGTTAAAAGCCAACAATGGGTGGAGTGATAAGAGTTTCACAGACTTGCTTGGTTTATTAAAAAGCATGCTACCTGAGGATAATGTGTTACCTAATCGTACTTATGAGGCTAAACGGATGTTAACCTCAATTGGCATGGGATATGAGAGGATACATGCCTGTCTCAATGATTGCGTATTATTTAGAATTGACTATGCATCATTGAAGGCCTGTCCAAATGTGGCGCCTCACGGTACAAGAAGAATGGATCTACGCCTGTCAAAACCATGTGGTATTTGCCTATAATATCACGATTTAAGCGCATGTACAGTAGTAAAGAGTTAGCCAAGGACTTGACATGGCATGCTGATAGAAGGCTTGAAGAAAGGATTGAAGATGACAAGATTCGACATCCCTCAGATTCTCCTCAATGGAAAAAGATTGATGATGATTTCCCTGAATTTGGTGAAGAATCAAGAAACCTGCGCCTTGTATTGGCTACAGATGGCATGAACCCTCATGGCTTGCAAAGTAGCTCACATAGTACATGGCCGGTGATTTTGATGGTCTACAACCTTCTCCCATCGCGATGCATGAAGCGAGAGCATATAATGATGCCTATACTCATTTCTGGGCCGAAACAACCTGGAAATGATATAGATGTCTACTTGACCCCTTTAATTGAGGATTTGAAGGTGTTGTGGGACACCGGTGTTCAAGTATATGACGGGTTGAGAGAAGAAAATTTTAATCTCAGAGTCATGTTATTTGGAACAATCAATGATTTTTCGGCAAGAGCAAACCTCGAGGGATATGGTGTACATGGCCAATGTGGATGCCCCATATGTGTCAAGAGTACAGATCAATATCGATTGACACACTCCCAGAAATATGCATTCCAAGGGCATCGGAGATGGCTAAATCGGAACCATCGATATCGTCGGTGGAAGAAAGCTTTCAATGGGAATATAGAAGAAGGTCGAGCTCCTAAGTGCTTAACTGGTGAAGAAGTGTTTGAAAATGTAAGAGACTTGGAGGTTAAATTTGGAAAGACTTTTGCATGTGGCCTTGCAAAAACTGGGTGGAAAAAAAAGTCAATTTTCTTTGAGTTGCCGTATTGGACGTCTTTACATGTTAGACATTTTCTCGATATAATGCATATTGAGAAAAATGTATTTGATAGCGTCATTGGAACACTTCTAAATGTGCCCAGAAAGACAAAAGATGGCGTAAAGGCACGGTTAGACTTGGTTGAAATGAAGATAAGAGGAAAATTGACACCAACAAATAAGGGGAAATGTACTTATTTGCCTCCAGCAGCTCACACTCTAGCCAGGAAAGAAAAAAATGCATTATGTGAGTTTCTTAATGGAGTGAAAGTTCCAGAAGGGTATTCTTCAAACATTAGCAGTCTTGTATCAATGAAGAATTTGAAGCTAAAGCACTTGAAGACTCACGATTGTCATGTAATCATGGATCATTTGCTACCAATTGCTATACGGGCCATTTTGCCAAAAAAGGTGAGAGACACGATAACTAAATTGTGTTTTTTCTTCAAAGCAATGTGGAGCAAGGTGTTTGATCCTGAGCAATTTCCTGCACTTCAAAAACAAATTGTCATCACTTTGTGTGAGCTTGAAATGTATTTTCCACCTGCTTTTTTTGATATAATGACTCATCTACCCATTCACTTGGTTAGAGAGACTCAACTATGTGGACCGGCTTTTATGAGATCTATGTATCCGACTGAGCGTTATATGAAGGTATTGAAAGGCTAAGTGAAAAATCGTAGTCGACCGGAAGGTTGCATTGTTGAACGGTACATAGTTGATGAAGCCATTACATTTTGCACAGAGTATCTGACAGATTCTAATGTTGCAGAGCTCCCAAAGTCTCATGTTGTGGGAGGGGGAACAGAAGGAGTCGGATTAATGGGAAAACAATTAGTTAGTGTTCATATTACACAAAGGGATCAGGCACACCTATATGTGCTCCACAACACCGATGAGGTTGACCCATATGTTGAAGAGCATAAGAACCAACTTAGGAGATTCAATCCAATTAAAAATGAGAGTTGGATTTCAAGAGAGCATAATAAGAGTTTCATCGATTGGTTCCGAAAGCATTTTGAAGAAAAACAGAAAGAGAATCCACAGCTTTCAGTTTCAGATAAATTGACATGGCTGTCGATGGGTCCGGACAGACTAGTATTTTGTTATTCAGGTTATCGTATAAATGGTCGCACATTCTATACAAAAGACCAAGACGAACGAAGTACAATGCAGAATAGTGGTGTGAGTCTTGTAGCTTAAGCAATGCATATCTCAAGTGCGAAAGATAATAATCCTATCTATGCCGATTTATCATATTACGGGGTGATTGAACGTATATGGGAGCTTGATTATAGTTGGTTTCACTACTATAAAAATGACCTATAGCAGCGGTTTTTTTGGGCCTATTACAGCGGTTTTGAACCGCTGCCATAGGTACCGCTACCATAGATCAAAACCCTATGGCAGCGGTTCCGGAACCGCTGCAGTAAGGTGACCCTATGGCAGCGGTTTCGGCAGAACCGCTGTCATAGGGTCATTTATTCAAAAAAAATAAATTAAATTGGACCCTATGGCAGCGGTTCCGGCTGAACCGCTATCATAGGGTGGTTTATTTATTTTTTTTTAATTTTATTTTATCGTTTATAATGTTGCCATGTCGGAATGACACGAAATTCGCACGATCATAGCGAAACGGCATTCTGAACAAAACGCAAGCTATTGACTTGCGCTCTCGTGATTTTAGCCATCCGAGATCGTTTAAGGCCTCAAATACGCGTTTTATTACATAAATACGTATTTTTGTAATAAAACACGTATTTGAGGCCTTAAACGATCTCGGATTGCTAAAATCACGAGAGCGCAAGACAAAGTCTTGCGTTTTGTTCAGAATGCCGTTTCTCTATGAACTTGTGAATTTCGTGTTATTCCAACACCGCAAAATTTCAACCGAGAAATATTTTCATAAATACACAAATATACGTACACCCACACATACACAAATATACATACACCCATCAACATATACACAAATATACATACACCCATCAACATATACACAAATATACATACACCCATCCACATATATACATACACAAATATACACACACCCACACATACACAAATACACCCATTAACATATACACATATATGCATACACCCATGAACATATACACAAATATACATACACCCATCCACATATATACATACACAAATATTCATACACAAATATACATACACATACACCCACATATACACAAATATAAATACACCCACACATACACAAATATACATACACCCACACATATATGCATACACCCACATATACATACATCTATATATACTCTATGTGTGTGTGTGTGTGTATATATTTATCTAAAAAAAATACCAAAACTAAATGGAAGAAGGCGGCGGCGGCGGAGGTGGGCGGCGTCGGCGTCGGCGGCAGAGGCGGAGGTGGGCGTCGGCGTTGGCAGAGGTGGGCGGCGGCGGTCCTATACCGAGAGAAACCGAGAGAGGAGCTAAAAATAGAGAGAGAAACCGAGAGGGGCGGCGGACGGTGGAGGCGGCGGCGGTGGTGGTGGTGGTGAGAGAGTTGAGAGAGAGAGAGAGAGAGGGGGGGGGCCGGTTTGAAATAAACCCGCCCAAATTTTGAACTTTTGGCAGCGGTTCGGGTAGAACCGCTGCCACAAAGTTCAAATTTTTTTTTTTTTGACAACTTTTGGCAGCGGTTCTGCCCGAACCGCTGCCGAAAGTGCACTTGTGGCAGCGGTTTGGCCCGAACCGCTGCCAAAAGTCCAATTTTTTTTTTTTGACACCTATGACAGCTGTCATAGGTCCGAACCGAGTGCCCCCTATTACAGCAGTTTTCAAAACCGCTGTCATAGGTGCGCTGTAATAGGACTTTTTTGTGGTAGTGTTTCGGGTGCCTGTATTTGGTTGTAGGTGGGTTGACAATAAACATGGTGTCGATAATAGTGAAATAGGCTTCACTCGAGTAGACCTTGAAAGGGTGGGATACAAAGATGAACCTTTCATTTTAGCGTCACAAGCTAAACAAGTATTTTTTGTTACCGATCCTATTGATAAGAGGTGGTCCATTGTTTTATCGGCAAACAAAAATACATGTATTGATGGTGATTATGAAGAAAGTGAAGATGATGGAGAAAACCCTATCTCATTAGGTGATTCACAATCAATTGATAGTGACGATGACTTGGATATAAGTGATGATGAATTGTATATGCGTCAAGATCACCAAGAGGGGATATGGATTAATCCGTCAGTTCGTCGCCGTACTAAAAAAAATGGTCGTACCGATGGGAAGCAAAAGACTGCTAAGCCAACGACAAAAAGAAAACGATGAAAGGTATTTGAATTTATTTCATAATTATATGATAGACTTCTTTCAATATTTATACTTAGTTGCTAGAAAATTTATATTCTTGAGATTTGCCAATTTTTGTGGAAAATTTAAGGGAAATAGAGGTTGATTGATTTTAAGGTTAATTTGGTTTAGCTGGGGGTTAATTATGTTTAATTGAGGATTAAATTTTGTTTATTTTGTGGTTTAGGATAATTTTGTTTATTTTGTGATTTATTACTTCTATTTGAAAATTATTATTGCCAAATGAATCTGCCAAATTTATATGAAGATAACTTCTGTATTTATTACGTCTATTTGAAAATTATTATTGCCAAATGAATCAGCCAAATTTATATGAATCTAACTTCTGTATTATTTGTCTTTTGTAGGTCGATGGCTTCAAATCCTGATGGTAGTTTTCCCGACGATGATGTATATGGATCAGATAGCGGTCATGAGAAGGAGATACGGAGAGGTGTCTCTACTATGAAAAAAGTTGTCAATGCCAGAAGTAAAGGCATAAGGCTACCTGTCGGCTGGAATGACAGAGGTCAGCCAGTTAACCCCAACAAATCAATATTTGTTGGGTATATAGGCGTGCAGGTTCGGCAGAAGGTGTCGATTGCCGTGAGTAATTGGCGCAAAGTCCCGTCAGCAACAAAAAAAACATTTGGGATGAGATGAAGGTAATTTGGATATTATCATATTTGTAAGTGTTAATGTATTATCATATTCTCTAAATTATAATTTTATATATACTTTATTGTTTGTTTTTTGTAGTTGGCGTTTGATATTGACGAAAGTCGAAAAAAGTACGTACTAGCAGAAGCTGGGAGGCTAGCACGTAACTTCAGGAGCTACATAAGTAGAAAGTATGTGCGAGATGATGATGGAAACGTTAATGTCAACCCACCTCCACAATATGAGATATCCCAAGCCGATTGGGTGGCATTTTTAGAGGTTCGCTTAGGTGAACCTTGGCAGGTAGCTAGTCATTTTAATTTACAGTTTCATTTGTTGGTTATTGCGTTTATATTTAGCTAATAATTTGATAATGTAATAAACAGAAAATAAGCATGGACAATCAGGAAAGAGCAAAGAACCCTGAATATCCTTACCGGAAAGGGAGTCTTGGAGATGCTGTTGTGGAGCAAATGGAGGTATGTAGTTCATTTAGCAGTGAATCCTTACAATTTTTTTAATAATAATTCTATGTTAATGCATACATATATTTTTTAATGAAAATATAGATAAATAAAAGAAGGGATACGGGATCCGATTGTACAGATGTGACACGAGCACTCGTGTGGAGGGTTTCGCGTTCCGATCCGACAAATCAAATTGATAACGAAAATGTTAGAAGAGTGGTGAATGAAATGGTGAGTTATTGGCAATTTTAGCTCTATTAATTGTTTTATTGAAATACTATTAAAAGCATAAGGTTCACTATTTTTTTTAATTTTTAAAAATATATCATTACAGGAGAGCATTTCACAAGAGAGCACTAGCCATAGTGGAACTTACACGAGTCGAGATGACCTATTGGCTAAAGCTATTAAAAGGAAAGAGCATCCGGGTCGCGTTAGGGGTGTTGGCTTTGGGGTCTCACAAAGAGACTATTTTAAGGATCCAAAGCCTGCTTCAGAAAAGGAGATGGAAAACTTGAGAAACATAGTGAAAAACCTCTCCGAAACTATGGTTGCCATGCAACAACGAATTGATGTTTTGGAAGCCCCTAACTCGCGTCAGCCACATGAAGATGATGTCATTTCTTTGAAAGATAGCAGCCCAGAACCAGGTTATAAGATGCTTCCTGAGGTAAAAATTTGAACTTGTTTATTAATCATACAACTTGCGACTCTCTATTTTCTGTAAATCATACAAAAATTTCTAATATAATGTTGTATATATATATATATACGTGTGTGTGTGTAGGGTATCACTCCATGTCAATTAGCACTTTCATCTCCATCATATCGTGTGGTGGCTAAAGGACAGCTATACAATCGATCAGAGACTGATAGAACACTTCACAACTGTCAATTAGCCACCAACAATGTGAAAGTGCGCATTGACACTGCAGTTGAGGCTAATACACTCCTGCCCGTCCCTCTCAATGATGAAATATTCTCCGTTTCTCATGCTCTGGGTACCTTTGTTGCTTGGCCAGCGAGTCTTGTCATTGTCACTGCTGCACCGGTATGTAATTAATAGCTAGTCATTAATAAATTATAACAATTTGTTTGAGGTTACTAAATATACTTTGGTGTGTAACATTTATATTTTATTTTCTTGCTTAAACAGTTCAAATCATCTGGAAACCGTAAGTCAGGGACGTCGAAGCGGTCAGCTGTCAAAGGAAAATCTCAAGTGGCCGAGCCTGCAGTTGAAGTAGACATATGTGCAGATCTTCAACTAGATGGACTCCCTAATGACCTTGTATTTCTGGGAAAGTACACGAAGATGATGAAGATTGGTGCCCTGATCAATATATATATGGACGAAGCCATTATGAATCTTTCATTCCCAGAGTTCATTGGGAAGGAGGAGATCTATCACCTTCTGTGTAGAAAAGAAATAGGAGCCTCTATCATTACAACGTACATAAAGTAAGTTTTTTAATTATTTTATTACATCTAAACTACGATTATTTTCGTTACTCGAAATTCATTTTTTATGCTCAATTTAGGTGTTTGTGGTTTAACTACGTGATCCCCGA
The DNA here is from genome assembly GCA_019426215.1 of Buddleja alternifolia. NCBI lineage: Eukaryota > Viridiplantae > Streptophyta > Magnoliopsida > Lamiales > Scrophulariaceae > Buddleja > Buddleja alternifolia. The sequence goes on along the minus strand of CM033408.1, from coordinate 13,737,321 downwards.
AGGAAAAGAAGCAAGTTTCGGGTTCCTTAGCCCACATTCCATAGCTGCTCAAACAGACCCGTCAGTTCAACAAGTGCAGTACATAGCACGTGCTATGATGCAGAGTACACAACAAAATAAGTTATTTCTTGCACCTTACAACACCGGGTGAGCTACTAAAGACTCGACTTTAATTTGTAAAACTAGCTACGCAAAACAAATTTTCAACTTATCTTTTGAATGCTTTGTAGGGGTCATTGGTTGTTACTTGCAATTAATCCATTTAAAGAGATTGTTTACTATCTGGATTCTGTGCATGGTGAGCCGCAATACCGAGATGATATGATACTAAAATTCAATCAGTAAGTTTTTCATTCAATCAATGTATCCATTATATTTAATATTTTTTAAAATTGTATTTATTTCACATAATTTCTTGTTTTCAACATATTTTCTTGTTTTTTATATTTTTATATAGAGCTGTGCACATATTTCGTGCAAACTGCAACAACCAATCCAACAAATCCAAAAACTCGGTCTGTAAATGGTTTACTATAAAGGTTAGCTTTTCTAGGTTCATGAGATTATATATTCGTATAGAAGTTCGTCTTCTAATACAACGTAATTTTGATTGCTTTTGTAGTGCCCCCGGCAGACCAACGAGGTGGATTGTGGCTATTTCGTTATGAGATTCATGAAAGAGATTATTAGCCACGAACTATCTATAATCCCAACAGCGGTATACATAATCCTTATATATATATATACTTAATTCTATTACTTTTGAAATTATTAAACCTTAATTGGTAGGTAATTGAAATGTTATTTCACTTCGCAATTAATCTCTCTATATATACATATATCTTGCAGTACTTTAAGGATTGTCAATCCTTCTATACTGATGAGCAAATTGATGAAGTACGCTGCGAAGTTGCACGTTACATTTTCTTAGCAGCTCCTTAGAAATTAGGTAATTTAGTTTTTGTACATTGTGACTTGTTATAAATTGAGATTTGATTTATTGTATTTCGTAAGGTCATTAGTAATTTAATTAGTTGATTGTACATTTTGTTGGAGATTATAATATTTTATTGTTGGAGGAAAAAGATGGTAATATTGAAGTTTGGGGTGATGTTTGTTTATGTTGAATATGTTTTGTTGTTAGTTGAAATTTGTTGGTTGAATCATTGCATATTACCGTACAGGCACTATCATGACAGGGTAATAAATAATTAAAAAAAAACAGAAAAAAAGACAGCGGTTCTGGGAGAACCGCTGCCACAGGAGGACCTGTGGAAGCGGTTCTGCGAGAACCGCTGCCACATGTGAGAACTTTAGCAGCGGTTCTCCCAGAACCGCTGCCACATGAGGACCTGTGGCAGCGGTTTTGGGAGAACCGCTGCCACAGGTCCTTTATTCATTTTTATTTTTTTGGTTTTTTCACAGCGGTGTTCTGGGAACCGCTGTCATAGGTAGACCTATTACAGCGGTTTTGTAACCGCTGTCATAGGTCCACCCCTATAACAGCGGTTAAAACCGCTGTCATAGGCCCAAAAAAACCGCTGTCATAGGTCATTTTTGTAGTAGCGGCCTAAGAAAACGGATAGATGTCTCGAGTACGGTGAGCTTGGCCACTGATAGAGAAACTGTCCCAAATTAGGCAAAGGCGCACAAGGATCTACAGAGAAGTGGAAAGTTGGGCCGAGAAGAAGTGATGATCAAAGTAGGCAGCGGGGAAAGCGTCGCAGCTACTAGGATCAGATCTACTTCTCTTTATTTGAATTCTGGACATTTACTGTTTTTAGATAATGTTTTGGTTTTTCCCAAGGGGCTTAAGAACATTGTATCTATTCCTATCTTAGTTAAGATTGGATATACATTCCGTTTTTCTAAATTAAATGGCGACATTTATTATGGAAATAAATTAGTTGGCAATGCATATTTAGTTAATGGTTTGTATTATTGAAATGTCCGTAATTCATCTGATGTTAATGTTGTAACACGTAAACGTGGTAGGCAAGAAACTAACTTAAGACTCAAGTGACATCTTAGACTAGGCCATGGCAAAGAGTACAAGATCCACAAAATGGAAAAAGATGGGCTTTTAAGCTCACTAGGGTCGGACCCTATTCCTACATGTGAATCATGTCTCTTAGGCAAGATGGCTAGATCCCCCTTCACAAGGAATTTTGAAAGGGCTACGCAAGTCTTAGGATTAGTGCATACCGACGTCTGCGGACCATTTGGAGAAATGGCTCGTGGAGGTTTCTACTACTTCATCATTTTCACTGACGACCAATCGGGATTTGGTCTAGTTATTTGATGAAGCAAAAGTCTGAATCCTTTGAAAGATTCAAAGAGTTTAAGGCCTTAGTAGAAATCAAACTGGGCAAAATATAAAAACTCTACGATCGGATCGTGGAGGAGAATATATGAGTGCCGAGTTTGATGAATTCCTAAGACAACAAGGAATAATGTTACAACTAACACCACCAGCAACTCCTCAACTGAATGGAGTAGCCGAGTGAAGGAATCGAACACTGTTGGACATGGTTCGCTCCATGCTTAGTTACACCGATTTACCCATTTCGTTGTGGGGATACGCGCTCCTTACCGCTGCTCATGTTTTGAACAAATGTTCCTCCAAATCCGTTCCTAAAACTCCGCATGAGATGTGGAATAATAGGAAATCGAGTCTTAATCATATTAAGATTTGGGGATGCCCCGCTTATGTCAAGAAGACTAAAGTGGAGAAATTGGAGGCAAGATCCCTAATGGGACGTGTCATTGGTTATCCTGAAGATTCCATGGGATTCTTCTTTTACCTGCATGATGATCAAAGAATTATCGTGGCCCTACAAGCTCACTTCCTGGAGGATGAGTTCATCTTGGAAGGGGGCAAAGGTAGGAAAATTGTTCTAGAAGAACAAAATGAAACTCCCTCAAATACATCTGTTTAAGAACCGAGGCCTGAACCTATAGTAGCACAACCACCACGTAGATCTGGTAGAATACCGCATGAACCTGAGAGGTATGGGTATCTACTGCAGGGGGAGCGAGAGCTTCACACTGTAGTACAAGTAGGTCATGAAAATGATCCTTGTACTTATGATCAAGCGATGGTGGATGTCGACGCTTCAAGATGGCGAGAAGCCATGGAAACAGAAATGGACTCTATGCAATCGAACCATGTCTGGACTTTGGTAAATCGTCCTGAAGGTATAAAACCTATAGGATGTAAGTGGATCTACAAAAGAAAGATAGGTAGCGATGGCAAGGTTGACACCTTTAAAGCCAGGCTCGTAGCGAAAGGGTATAGTCAAAGAGAAGGAATTGACTATCAAGAAACCTTTTTACCCGTGGCTATGATAAAGTCCATACGAATTCTGTTATCCATAGCTGCATACTTAGGTTATGAGATATGGCCAATGGATGTCAAAACGACCTTTCTAATTGGATTCCTCGAGGAGGATATCTATATGGAACAGCCAAAGAGTTTTGTGTCCGAGTCCGATATCCATAAAGTATGTAAACTTGAGAGGTCCATTTACGTTCTTAAGCAAACATCTAGAAGCTGGAATCTCCGTTTTGATGAAGAAGTTAAGGGATATGACTTCATCAAGAACGAAGATGAACCATGTGTCTACAAGAAGACTAGTGGGAGCAAACTCTCGTTCTTAGTACTATATGTGGATGACATTCTACTTATAGGAAATGACGTAGGAATGCTCACCACTGTCAAGAAATGGCTTTCGAGTACGTTTTCCATGAAAGACTTAGGAGAAGCCACGTACATTCTAGGAATTCGTATTTACAGGGATAGAACGAATAGAATGATAGGCCTCTCTCAAGCCTTTTACTTAGAAAAGGTCCTAAAGAGGTTTAGGATGGACAACTCTAAGAAAGGGTTTCTTCCCATGAGGCATGGAGTACACTTATCCCAGTCTATGTGTCCTCAAAGTGAGAAAGATAGACAAGAGATGAGTAATGTACCCTATGCTTCTGCAGTTGGTAGCCTGATGTATGCAATGCTGTGTACTAGACCCAACATTGTCTATGCTGTGAGCGTGGTGAGTCGATTTCAGGAAAACCCGGGAAAGGAACATTGGATAGCTGTGAAGAATATCCTAAAGTATCTGAAAAGAACTAAGGATATGATTCTCATCTATGGAGGTGGAGACCTGAAGATGGAAGGTTATTCTGATTCAGACTTTCAGTCTAATGATGATGACCGAAAATCCACTAGAGGGTTTGTTTTTACTCTCAATGGTGGAGTGGTGTCTTGGAAGAGCTCCAAGCAAAGCACAATCGCTGATTCCACCACTGAAGCAGAGTATGTAGCAGCCTCAGAGGCAGCGAATGAATTTGTTTGGATGAGGAAGTTTCTTAGAGAACTTGGAACGGTCCCTAGTGCTTAGCTCCCGTTGCCACTTTATTGTGATAACAATGGAGCGATAGCGCAAGCCAAGGAACCGAGGTCTCATAACAAGTCCAAACATATTGAGAGAAGATTTCACATCACTAGGGAGATCGTTGGCAGAGGAGAGATAGCAGTGCAGAAAATAGCCTCAGCTGACAATATAGCTGACCCGTTCACCAAACCACTACCTCAGGCTGTTTTGGACCAACACCTGGCAAGGATGGGTATTAGATACCACAATGAGTGGCATTGAGTGCAAGTGAGAGATTGTTAGAATTATGCCCTTAGATGCCATAGACGATAGAATGTATAGGGCATATATCTTGTATTGAACTTAAACTCTTCTTAAATAAAAGGCATTATTGACTTTTCACTTAATTCTTATCTTCATCTATAAGTTATGTAAAACGTTTTGTCTATGTTTTCAATGCGATCCCTCTACTTCCTATGGGATAGGAAGATTGGCACTAGAGAGATCGATCTTGATTACTAAAATAAGCTCGCAAGTAATATGAAGTCTTTAATGGACAAATAAAGACTTCGAATACTTATACAATCTTAGCTCCGACATGGGAGTGCGTGTCTGGTATCATGGGATGATAGGAGATTAAGATTGTAGACACGTCAGTGGAACTGATATGTTCGAACACGTCTCGCATCGGTTCTGTCACATGGGTTTTCACTCTGTGACTGTCAATGACGGAACTTATTATGCGTAATAGGTATATGTGAACCTTGACCTGAAGTATCAGGCTGAAAATGCACTTGTGACGTCAAGTCTTTCACTAGAGTAGTTAGACCCAATTCACCCTTTGGTGGGGTCAACCTCGAAATGCATACTTGATGGACAAGTGGTAATCTTAGCAGATATCTAATATGGGATTTGTTCTCTCATAAGTGAATGAGTATGTACCCTATGTAATTATAGATAAATAGAGATCAAAGTCTTTGGCCAAAGCAAACAAGACGATTGTGCTTGGCACTAAATCGATCTCAATGATCTCATATTTATTATGATTTATACATATGGTCAAGTCCAGTGAGTTTGACATAACCATGACTCTCACTTGGTCGGGGAACGTGAACAAAGGGTTTATACGTATACGGTATTTACGATTGAAAGGTTTCAGAATGATCCTATCATTCGTTTTCGTTTGGGTTATGAAGTGGGCCACGTGACTGGCTAGGTGTTACCCACTTCCTTTGGTTTCCTCTCATTGCCAAACGAAACGAACCTAAAGAGTCGCGTTAAAGGATTGACAAAGAAAAATGAAGAAAAAGGAATTTCTATTATTTCTTCTGAGAGTTTTAATTTATTGGATAAATTAAATAATTAATTATTCATTAGATGGAATAATTAATTATAATGATAAGATTAATTATTAATTAATTTTCCTGTGAAATATATTAATGAATTAATTTATCTAATTAATTTGGCTATTTAATTAATTAATTTATTTATTGGATATAATAAATTATTAATTAAAATAAGAAATTAATTAAACAAAACAAATCCCAGGCTAAATAAGGAGTCCAATTGGATGCCTATGAGGCCTCAAAGTGGCGTCTTTGAGAGGCCACATATTAGGGCTCTTTTGTTTTGACTTGTTCAATAAGTCATGAGGTATATAAGGACTCTTTGACTTAGAACAAAAAAGGAGAAGTATACACAACTCTCAAAAGAAAGAAAAATATTCCTCCCCTCCTCTATACCTAGCCGTCGACCATAGAGAAAGAAGAAAGGGGATTTTTCGTTTGTTGATCTGTGCGTGACGATTTAGAAACGACGTATTTTCGTTGTTCGGAACAAGTTCAAGTTTGAAGAATCAAACCAAAGGATTGAAGATTTGGAAGCTTCAATATTTCAAGTTTGGAGAAGAAGAAGTTTTTCTCCATCATCATATTCATATTAACGAGTAAGTTTTATTCGTTATACGCTTTTAGATTCAATTATGCGAATTAGAATACCAATTGGGTTTTCGTTTTAATTTTTGAAATCCCTTCCACTGCGTTCATGTTTTTTCGAACGAAACCCAACAGTGGTATCAGAGCCAATCTCTGATTTGCATATTTGATCTTGTTTACGTGATTTGAGAATTGCATGTTTTGTGTTTTTAACTGTGACGTTAGGTTCGTCATTAGAGTAGTTAGGCCCAATTTACCCGTTGTTGGGGTCAACCTCGAACTGCAACCTAATGGGCAAGTAGTATTCTTAACTGATATCCAAGAAATGATTCATTCCCTCGTAAGTGAACGAGGAATTATCCTATGCATTTATAAGTAAGTTAGATCTTAAAGTCTTTGGCCAAAGCATTCATTGATCTGAGCTTATTATAAATATAGCATAGTGTTAAGTTAGTGAGTTTGACCAAAACCATGACTCTCACTTAACCTGGATAAAGAAACGAAGAGTTTGTATTCACACGGTTTTTACAAATGGAAAGGTATAAATGATCTAATCATTTCATCTAATTTGGGTTAAAATATGGACCACTTGACTGGCTAGTTGGGACCTATATTCAATGGAATCCTCCCATTGCCAAATATAGATGAACCTACAGAGTCACACTTAAAAAGGAAAAATTAATGAAAAGTGGAATATTTCTAGTGGGAATATTTTAAGTATTGGATACTTAAAATTGAATAAATAGAATTAATTATTTGGAGGAATAAGTTAATTTATTTATGATTTAATTAATATAATATTTCTTGGAAAAATATAATTAATTAAATGGGTTATCTATTATTTAATTGAATTAATTAACTGGATTAAGTTAATTAATTAAATATTAGATTAAACTAAGCACAAAATTAATACACCATGTGGCATACTAAACCTAAAGGGGGCGGCCACTTAGGGGTTTAATGGGCTTAGTTTCAGTCCAAGGCAATAACTTCAGTGATATAAATATCACCTTAATTATTAGCTTAGGTAACAAGTTGCATTACACAACACACAAGGAAAAGATTCCCTCTCCCTCTCTCTTCATAGCCGTCGGTCACTGTGGCAAAAGAAGGAGGAAGTTTTTCATCAAGTTTTTCCGGCGAGACGATTTAGAGGCAGAACACTTGGACTACTCGGATGAAGAATTATTCAGCCGGAGATTTATCGCGAAGAATTGAAGAATTCAAATTCATGGAAATAACCTACCACTTCGCTACAACGGGTAATGTGATTTTACCCTATCATACATACGTATGATTAAACCTAGATATTGACCCTGCTAAGGGAAAATCCAAAAAATTTAAATTCCGTTTCCATTACGTTTGGTTAATTTTCCCCAACATTGGTTTGTTGTGTAAACAGTCCCATCGACCAATGGGTTTTGGACTCAGATGCGTCGTTCCATGCTACTTCATGTAAGAATTATCTAACAAATTATGTTTCTGGAAAAATTGGAAAGTTTTTTCTTGCAGATGACGAACCCTTGGAAATTGTTGGTAAGGGTGAGGTCACAGTGACGACGACACAGGGAATGCAGTTAAAACTGCAAAATGTGAGACATGTTCCGGGATTGAGGAAGAATTTGATCTCGATGGTTCAAATTGACAGTGATGGTTGCACCACGGTACTTGGTGGTGGTGTATGGAAAATCATCAAAGGGAATCTTGTGGTGGCTCGTGGTAAGAAGTCGGGGACTTTGTGTACCACAGAGATTAAAAAGGACTCGTTACCTGCAGTCGAGGCCACAGAGGATATGCAATTATGGCATAGGTGACTTGGGCATATGAGTGACAAGGGAATGAAAATCATGGCATCCAAGGGGAAGCTACCAATCTCGAAGACTGTGTGCTTGAGAAGCAGAAAAAGGTGAGTTTTTCCAAGATGGGTAGAGAACCGAAGGTAGAGAAATTGGAGCTTGTGCATACTGATGTAAGGGGACCGGATCCTATACAGTCGCTTGGAGGGTGGAGATATTATGTTATCTACTCGAAAGGTATGGGTCTGTTTTCTTAAAAATAAGTCGGATGTGTTTAATATCTTTAGGAAGTGGAAGGCAGAAGTCGAGAATGAAACGAGGTTGAGACTGAAGAGTTTGAGGTCGGATAATGGCGGGGAGTATGACAGCAAAGAATTCAAAGAGTATTGTGCAGAGAATGGGATCAAGATGATCAAGACCATTCCGGGGACTCCGCAGCAGAATGAGATTGCAGAGCAGATGAATAGAACTTTGAATGAACAAGCTAGGAGCATGAGGCTTTACTCCGGGTTGCCAAAGACATTTTGGGCTGATGCAGTGAGCGCAACGGCTTAACTCATCAATCGGGGACCTTCAGTACCGTTGGACTTCAAGATACCGGAGGAGGTTTGGTCTGGAAAGGAGGTAATTTTATCGCATTTAAAAATATTTGATTGTTTATCTTATATCTTGCAAAGTTCTGATGATAGGGATAAGTTGGATCCTAAGGCACAAAAGTGCATCTTTATTGGCTATGGAGGAGAGAGTTTTGGGTATCGGTTCTGGGATTACCAAAACAACAAAATCATAAGGCATATAAGGATGTCACGTTCAACGAAAGGGTGCTTTATAAGGATAGACTCGGGGCAGAGACTGGAGATAATGAGAAACCAAAGGCGATATTGGAAGAGATCACTCTAGACGAGGTTGCTGGGAATGACACTGAGAATAGGATCGAGAATGATCTGGAGACTGCACCACCAACCTTGAGAAGATCGAGTAGAACTCCTAAACCAAACATGAGGTATTCCCCTTCCTTACACTATTTACTTTTGACGGATTCAGGTGAACTCGAATCATACAAAGAGGCGATGGGTGTAGGAGATTCTCTCAAGTGGGAGCTAGCCATGAAGGATGAAATGAGCTCGCTTGAGAAAAATAGAACTTGGAGCTTGACTGAGTTACCGAAGGGAAAGCGGGCTTAGCAGAACAAGTGGGTATTCTGGGTTAATGATGAACCAGATGGTAGTAAAAGGTACAAGGCGAGGTTGGTGGTCAAAGGGTTGTAGCAGAAGGAAGGGATTGACTACACTGAGATATTTTCGCCGGTTGTTAAGTTGACTACTATTAGGATGGTTCTAAGTGTTGTTGCTGCAGAGGATTTGCATCTTGAGCAATTAGATGTAAAAAACGGCATTCCTTCATGGGGATTTGGAGGAGGATATCTATATGGTTCAACCAAAAGGTTTTCTGGAGATTGGACTAGAAAACCTTGTATGCAAGCTAGAGAAAAGCTTATATGGACTTAAACAAACTCCAAGGCAATGGTATAAGAAGTTTGACACTTTCATGGCTAGTAGTGGATATACTAGGTGTCAAATGGATCATTGCTGTTATTTCAAGAAGTTTAGGGGTTGTTAAATCATATTGCTACTTTATGTGGATGATATGTTAGTGGTTGGGTCTAACATGAGAGAAATTGATAAGTTGAAGAAGCAACTGTCCACTGAATTTGAGATGAAGGACTTGGGAGCTGCAAATACAATCCTCGGGATGAGGATAATTCGAGATAGGTCGAGTGAGAGTTTCAAGTTGATTCAAGAGAAGTACATTGAAAAGGTACTTGCTAGATTTGCAATCTCAAGTGCAAAGTCTAGAAGTACCCCTTTGGGGAGTCATTTCAAGTTGAGCAAGGAACAATCACTTAAGACTGAGGAGAAGCGAGATCAAATGGCAAAGGTTCCATATGCCTCTGCCATTGGGAGTTTGATGTACGCAATGGTGTGTACAAGGCCGGATATAGCCCATGCAGTGGGAGTTGTGAGTTGGTATATGGCTAATCCGAGGTTAAAGCATTAGGAAGCGGTAAAGGGGCTACTGAGGTATTTAAGGGGTACATCAAGTATGTGCTTATGTTTTTCAGGAAGTAGTGTGACTTTAGAGGGCTTCATGGATGCGGATTTAGGTGGTGATCAAGATGGTCGGAAGAGTACATCGGGGTACATTTACACTTTGGGAGGCCCTACTATACGTTGGACTTCTAGGCTACAAAAGTGTGTAGCACTCTCCACAACAGAAACTGAGTACATTGCTATTTCAGAAGTTGGCAAAGAGATGGTTTGGTTGAAGAATTTTCTGAGGGAGATTGATAAGGAGCAACGGGATTGTGCACTTCATAGTGATAGTCAAAGTGCCATTTGTTTGGCAAAGAATCCGGTGTTTCACTTAAGGACGAAGCATATTCAATTGAAGTATCATCATATCCGAGAGATGATAGACGATGAGACTTTGGAGTTGAAGAAGGTGCTTGGTGCAAAGAATCCGGAGGATATGTTAACTAAGGGGGTTACCACCGAGAAACTGAGGCTTTGCATGGCCTAAGTTGGCCTCGAACTTATGTGATGAGGAGGCCGACTTATGCTAGAGAGAGAGTGCATTCACTTGGAGAATGATGAGTCGTGGAGTTTGATGAAGAGGTTGTGTTTCTACTTTGAATTTGGTCTCCAAGTAGGAGATTGATGGGTTTGAGTGTGGAGACAAATCAAAGTGTCAAGGAAGAAGAAAAGGAGCCGAAGCACACAAGTCTGCAGGCCGCGCCTGTCGCCCAGGCGCACCATGCAGAAAGGCTGGGATAGGCAGGCAGTTTCGGGGCCTAGGCGTGCCTGTTTCTGCACCTAGGCTCGGATAGCGAACTGAAGGCGTCTTTAGACGTGGTTTTTCCTCTTTTTTGGCAAGTTTTGAGTTACCTATTGGAATTAGGTCATTGTATCTTTGCCTCTAAGTATAGTATACATAAGTAGATGAAATTGTCTTCATTGTATTTGTATCTCTCTCACGAGAATAATAAAATCTCTCTAGTATAGGTCCGTGGACGTAGGCAATTTGCCAAACCACATAAAAATCCCTGTCTCATTTTTTTTTGCTTTTTTTTACTTTTAAGCTCTTTTATGCGCATTGATTCCTAACACAGATCTATTGGCATCAATAATTCTTGTAAAAATGTCTTGTTTCCACAATTCGCGTGAACGGAACTTAGTTATATGGTCAAAAAGGCAAATATATAGAGTAAGGGAATTGGCAAAGGAACTCTTCAAGCAGGTTCTTAAGATCATTTGTTACGAGGACCAAAATACCAATAGAGGGCGAGCCAACAACATCGATCCTCCTTTACTAGAAATAAGTGCAGTTTCTGTGGCAGAAAGTATCTTTCACGTTTTTCTTTTCCCGGTTTTTTGGAACTAAAGTGTAGAAAAGGACTAAAATATAATAATAAATTTAAATCGTACAATTCCCCCCCCCCCCCCCCCCCCCCCCCAAAATTTGCATGTTCCAGCCAAAATCTACCCGAAAAGATGAAAGTGATACCAAGATAAGATTCAACATTAAGGACTTGCTAACAATTTTTACTTTATGGGTCAAAGCGATACAAATCTAAAAATTCAGGACTATTAGTGACATTTGCCATTTTTTATTATATAATACTACCATGAAATAATTTTGACTATAAAAATGACATAAAAATGTCAAATAAATTGTTATAAAATGTTTATGCGCAAATAACTCAAAGAAATTTACATAAAATTTATAGAATAAAGATTGTTTTTTATGTTTCTTGTAATCACTTGGTGATTTTTCGTTCTCTCTTTTTTGAATCTCTCTACATTAGAGTATAAACACTAAGGCTATGTTTGGTTATGTTTTCAAGCTCATTTTCATCCGAATTTTTGGCCAAGTTATGTTTGGATCACACAATTTTTCACTAGAAAAGTTGTCAATTTTTTGTCCAAAAAAAATAAATAATTATTATCCTCCCTATTTCTCTGACACACTCTCTCTCTCCTCTTTTTCTCTCACTCTATCTAACACATTCTCTCCTCTCTTTCTCTCACTCTCTCACTTTCTCTCTCTCTCTCTCTCTCCCACACTATATATATATATATATATATATATATTATTTTATTTTTTTAAAAAAAAACATAAATTGCATGAATAAATTGAAGAAATGTCGTCTTCAATTTTTGTTTTTTTTTCAATTTTCGTAAATTAAATATAATTTTTTCTATATATATATATTATTTTTTATATATATAATTAGAAAATGTCGTCTTCATAATTAAAAAAAAATGAACAGTGAAGACGACATGTGCCATGTCGTCTTCACTGTTCATAAAAAAAATTGATGTCGTCTTCAATTTTCTTTTTTTTTTAAATTTTTGTAAATTAAATATAATTTTGTAATTAAATATATATATGAATATATATAAACTTTTCTTTTAAGTATATATATCAACTACTATTACTTATATATATATATATACACTACTATTACTTACATATATACATATATATTTACCTACATATATACATATATATTTATCTATATAATAATTATTACAATCTCAATATTATATTATAACTAATTATTGACAGACAAAAACTTACATGATTTGACAGCTACAGTAATTTATGTTCCCTCTGAAAACAAAACCAAACATTATCTCACCAAAAAATCACTCAAAAAACAACTCCCAAAATATAACCAAACATAATCCCATCAAAATTGCACGTGTCCCCATAAAATTTTCACTAATAATTCTCACCAAAATACCATCCCAAAACATAACCATACATAGCCTAAATCTCCAATCCCCATCTTTCACTTAGCCAAAAAATAAAGAAGCTTGAATATCTAACTAGCATATAATATTCATGTTCCTTGTGTATCGAGGTTTAGATACTCTTGGAGACGTGGACTTGAGATTTTCACGTTGGAATAATTCAAGCAAGGTTTTCCCCATCAATGTCAAATCTCAAGTTTTGGCCTTCATTTACATTGATTTTTTTTACTTAAATAAATTCTCGTTAAACTTTCTATAATTTGAAACACATTAAAATTTAACGTTTTAAAATTAGAATTGCTCATATTTCCAGATTAATAATAGCAATTTAACCGCCAAAGACTTGATCTTGTGTTTATCCTATATATGCAATATAATCAAGTTTGGAAAAGTTATGGAATTAAATACAATAGACTCATTATGGATGTGATAAAAATTGAAATGACAATGTTATGAGACAAAAAATACGAGCAATTCCAAATTTTTTCCTTTATTTAAATTCAATTTTCCACTTAAGTAAATTCTCGTCAAACTTTTTATAATTTGAAACTGATTGAAATTTAACGTTCTAAAGTTAAAATTGCTCATATTTCTTCATTGATAATAGCAATTTAACCCCCAGAAACTTGATCTTGTGTTTATTCTATATATATATGCAATACAATCAAGTTTGTAATTGTTCTTGCAAAATTTTGTTGTTATATCAAAATAAAAGGTTACCAAAATATAATGTTGAAAGGGGAAAAAAAAGGAAGCAAGAAGAGACGAGATTTCCTACAAACTTAATGGTGGTAGTAGACATGAGTGTTTGCAAACACACTTGATTATAAAAAAATGGTTATAAATGAAAAATAATTACAGTTGAAAAAAAATCATAAGTAGGTAGTGTTTTCAAACATAAACGAAAAGTAGAAAAATGTTGCAGAAAAAGTGATTAAATGCGGTAAATATGTTTTAAATAAATCCATTTTAATTACGAGTATAATCATCTTTAAGCACCCCTTTACCAGTTTGTAGATTACAAATTAACATCACTTAAGTCACAAAAATTTGAATCATAATTTAGATTTGCAAACACCCCCAAGTAAATTAATTTAAATCATAAGTTTTTTTTTTTTTTGAGGGTCAACGATATTAAATTAAAACAAAAACGCAATGTCTGACAAAAGAGCATCCTGAGCCAGAGGAGGGAGGGCAAGAATAGGCTCTTGACCCATCTCCGCTGACCGAGCAATGAAATGAGCCATACAATTACCACTACGACTAATAGAAGAAAACGAGATAGAAGAAAGAAACGGAAATAAAGCTTTAACTTGTTGAGTAAGAGATCCTAATGATGAAAGATCCTCCTCATCTTTCGACAACCGATTGATAATAGAAACGCAGTCACCTTCCAAAATAATATCCCGCCAACCTTCCTGAATAGCCAATTCGATCGCTTCCTTTGCTACCATCAACTCTGCATGCTCCTCCCCCGTACAGTAAGGAAAGCGTCGCCTACTCCATGCCAAACACATCCCTTGCATGTCCCGCCTGATAACACCTGTGCCCATCTCCGAGAGATTCAAGAATGTTCATCAGCATATATTTTAAGAGTTTGCAAACCGTCCCAAAAATGGATTTTTGCAAACAGAACAACCATCTAATCTAAGATTCTTACAAAATTGTCGGGCAAAAATTTTCTAATCATTAATTCATAGAAAGTCATCAGAATGAATTTTGCTCCAATTGAACTATAATAAAATCAATAGGTAAAAAATTATATTTTTCGCGCTATAATTATAGGATGGTGGCACTATTCGTCCTACAACTTCAATAATTACATTTTTAGTCCTAAAATTGAAACACCACATTTAAATTCTAATCCCTTTTTTAACCTTCTTGGTCATGTGTGACACATCAAAAATCATATTTAGCCGATTGTTTTCAAACATTTAGTCCTTCTATAGAAAAATTGAAAAAATGTACGAGTAAATGTATGAAAAAATTGACAAAATTGGATAAAAAAGGTGAAAAAAGGATTAAATTGAACTTGAGTATTTAAATTTTAGAACTAAAAGTGTAATTATTGAAGTTATAGGACGAAAAATGTCACCACATTATAGTTACAGGACGAAAAAAAGTGTAAGTTTGCCTAAATCAAAATGTAAAATTGAAAGAAAAAAAGGCAAATAAAGAAGAAAAGGAGAGTCTCAACAAAAGTTAACGGTCGTAGGAAATTAAACTTCCCATCAAGTAAGATAGCAATCACCTTATCTAATAGTTAGCTAAATACTCGTTTCTCTATATATACGCATACAAGTCCTAACTCTCGAGATATATTTGACATATACAATACAATACCTGAGTAGATTAGAAATAATACTAGTTCTGGATGGTTCATGTAATTAAGAAAAGTTAGTTACTTGGTAACTACATCTATTCCTTAAAGGATTATATGTATATTAGATACACATATAAGATAATAATATATATATATATATAATATATATGCACGCTAGGCGTGTATTATATATGTATGTATGTATATTATTATTTATTATATGTTATTGAAGAATCCTAGATAAGGTATATCTAGAAATAAGGAAAGAATTAAATCTTGGAGATAAAATACTTCCTTATATCTAATTGTACTATTCTTACGGGCGCAACAATTGAAGCGCTACAACCGGAGATACAAAAGGCATTTTGTGTGGAAACAAAGTACGGGTTGATAAAGATCCAATCGAAACTAAAATTCTTTGTTGGTAATTTTATGTTTCGTAATTTTAATTTAGTACGAATCAATCGAGCCGACTGAACCCGTGTCGGGGTGTTTTATATTTATGCTTTCGTTTAGTGTAAAAAATTTAATCTTCCACTGAGTTAGTCACCCAGGGGATTACCCAACCCAACAGTTGTATCAGAGCCTGATTAGCTCGATTAATTTGTTATTATGTGATTTACGTGTTTTCGTTTTATTTCATTTATGTTAATGAAAGTCGAAAATCATGCTAAATCAATATATTTGTTATTAATTGTCAATTATGCTAATTGGGATTGAATTTGTTTAATTGTAATCTTGACGAATTATTTATTAAAACAAAATTTGGTACGAAGAATCAATGAAAAACAGGAATTGGTTTTAGGTGGTAACTTCGAGATTTGAGACTGCAAGCAAAGAGACATTGCATGAAAGGTAGGCCGAAAGTCTAGCTTGCCATGCAACTTGACTCGATGCCAGCGGGCTTGGGTCGTCGGGTCACTTCCTGGCCGAGTCGTTGTCGGTTAGGCAGTGGCCGCTGCGCGCTGTGCACGTAGAGGGAGGCACACTGCCTGGCAGTGTGGTGCCACACTGCTTGACAGTGTGTAGGACTGTCAATGAACCCAAGCCGGCTCAAAGCTCGTAAGCTCGGCTTGGTAATTTTCAAGCCGAGCTTTATACTAGCAGAGCCCGAGCCGAAGGTTAAGGCTTCAAATCGAATTCAAGCCGAGCGTGAGCAAAGGTCCGCTCGGCTTGAATTAGGCTCGGGCTCATAAATTTATATATATATATATATATATTATATTATAACACTTAATAATATGTCAATAATTCCAAATTGGATGGAGAATTTCAATATTTTAAATTAAGGAAAACAATCCTTATATTGATCAATCACCATATAATTCCAAAATCTTCCTTATACAATGCATTAGTCTTTAATAATTAAAACAAGTAAAAATCTCCATATCTAACTCTAAGAGTCCTAAGTCTTTTCTAATACAAATCATATACATAAACTGAGGTTGAAAGTTGTGGCTGCTAGGTTTCATTTTCAAAAGGCTGCGTTTATCAAATTTCTTGTCACTCACAAGCAGTTTTCTTGTAAGTAAACCAAATATATATTTAGCTATCATATTTTTCAATCTTAAATAATTTATGAAACATGTATCTTGAGAGATATTTCAACTTATTCAATGACGAGTAGAAAATTGAATGTGTTTTTTATTTTTTTTTGTTTCCTGTAAGATAAGCTTACAATTTGTAGTCTTATCTTTTGTGTAATTTAGTTAATTGGAAGATTTTGATTATTGAAGAAAAATATATATTTATACGAGAAAATGGTAAGGTTAAGTTTAAGTAGATGAAGACGAAATAAATATATTATGTACATCAATATGTTGGAAATTGGAAGTTTCAAAACTTCAAAAACCAAATTTAATTTTGCATTATTGGCATTAACAATTTTGACCATAACCTCCCACATTGTATTTATTTGTGATTTTAATTTGTAGGTTTCAACATGCATTCTAGCACTATAAATAGGTCCTAGGGGTCTTGGTAGAAAACACACAACACAAGCATACAACATTCATCTTCTATATTTTCTCTATATTTTGGGCAATTAGGATAAGGTCTTGTTCACATAGTTTTCTTGTGAACGTGCTCACAAAGAAAACACCGGCGTGGCCTTCTTGGGTTTTATCTTGGGGTGGTGGTGAGCCTACAGTACCTGCACGAGGGGAGGCCATCACGATCTTAGGACAGCGTCAAGTGGCGTGACTCCTACAGGCCAGCCGTTCTTACTTTTATATGTTTTAAATTATATTATTTTATACAAATTGTTTCACATGATAATTTATAAGAATTTATATTATTGCATGCAAATCTTGAGAAAATTTCACAACAATCTAAGATCGTGAGCTTTATTTTATGTTAATTCTGATTTTGCTTAGTCTACTGTATATTGTGTATTGAAGTACATGCTAAAATTGATTGCTACGTTGGTGATGAATTGTATTGAATAATTTATTTTATTTTGAAATTGTTCATTGTAACTGCTATCTAGCTTCATTGTTTTCATTACTCTAAAAGCATTATTTTAAATTATATTCTAATAATATATGTAATACACCTTCTTAGCTATACTCTATAAGGTTCTGAGCAATTTTCACTAAAGTGACTAATTCTTGAATATTTATACTGGAAGATCTATTGTTGCTAAGTTTAATTTGAAGATTTTAAAACTGCTCGTGTTAGTAAGAACAAAAGAAACCTACGGATTTGCAATTTTCTGATAATCATATTGTTTCTGGAAGTGTTGTGCACTAATGTATTAGTAGTAAAATTAGTAACTACTTATTTACAATTGTTTATAGATAATTAACAGGAAATTACTATTTTAATTAGCCAGCATCTCAAAAGGTTCTGCTCACATGTATCTAAATTTCTACAAATTAAACTAACAAAGTGAAGTCATCATTTTCATTATTATTTCCATATAACGTATAACGTAGCTTCACCTGGTTGGAAACATTTTTTAGTATATCTTATGAAATATTTCACTTACTGGCACTAACGATAACTTTTCTATTATTTCTATGCATCAACATTAGTGACAGAAACGTATGCTTTGCTGTTTATATTTCATTAATTGACATAATACCGTTCACGCTTGAATTTTAATACCACCGCAATTATTTTAGATATTGACTATATCGTATTGACTCCTACAGTTACGTGATTAAAATTTACATCGTTTCTTTGCCCTTATTATTATCTATTGTAACTAATTAAATTAAAATAAAAAATAAAATAAAAAGTGCAATGACATCTCGTGAAGACGCTAGTAGTGTTAAACCCGAGAAATTTAACGGATTAAATTTTAAAAGATGGCAAAACCAATTGAAATATTGGTTGACCGTTCTTGGGTTTATGTCTGCCATAGATGAAAATATTGAATCAAGCTCTTGGCAAACCCCTGAAAATGTAGACTATCATTGTCGTAATCGTATTCTTAGTGCTTTGTCTGAAAGGCTTTACGATGTTTACCAAACTTTTACAAGTGCTAAGGAACTTTGGGATGCCTTAGAAGCCGATTATGGAATTGATGATGCGGGAATTGTTAGATTTAATGCCTCTACTTTTACAAGATATATATAATGGTTGATGAAAAGTCTATTAATGAACAAATTCATGAATTTCAAGACTTACTAAAACCTTTAGAAGAAGGAGGGTCAAAATTTAGTGAAGATTATAAAGTTTCATGTCTAATTGATAAACTCCCACCTTCATGGTCTAATTTTGCTAGAGGTCTTAGACATCAACAAGGGTCTTTAACTCTAAGTCAAGTCTTTAAATCCTTGAGGGTAGAAGAACAACATAGGATTAATGTTAAACAAGAAGGGTTGAAAGCTAAGGCTAACTTAGTGGAACATAAAAACCATAACCAAAATAGGTTCAAGCCTAGGGGAAATAGGTTTAAAATGAACAACAAGAATTGGAAGAAAGATTACCGTCACAATAACAATAATAATAATAATAATCGATTTAAGACACAAAACTATAAGGATAATAAAGGCAAAGAAAAGATAGAGAAGCCTTGCTTCGTGTGTGGAAGAACTAATCATATGGCTAAAGACTGTTACTACAAGAAGACCGAGAAGTTCAACCCTAGGTTCAATACTAAGCCTAAAAATCAAGAAGTAAACATGTTGGTGAACGGAGAACCATCAGTCAGGTTAGAATCTATAACACCTTTAATAAACTTTACATATAAAAATAATGAATGGTGGTTAGACTCTGGAGCTAATATTCATGTTTGTTTTGAAAAATCAATGTTTAAAACATATCAGAACTCAAGTGGAGGAAGCGTGACACTAGGGAACAATACTATCGCACCAGTACATGGAATTGGGAGCGTTGAGTTAAAGATGACGTCCGGAAAGATATTAACCCTAGATGGAGTGCGACACGTACCTGAAGTTAGAAGAAATTTAGTTAGTGGGTCTTGTTTAGTTGAAAATGGTTATAAATTAGTTATGGAGTCTAATAAAGTTGTAATAACTAGAAAGAATGATTTTATTGGAAAAGGCTTTGTAAGTGATGGTTTGTTTAAATTAAATATTTTAAATGATGATGAAAATTCCTCCTTTATATTTAATATTGAATCTAATATTTTATGGCATAAAAGATTAGGACATGTTAGTAATATAAAAGTTAAGAGACTTATGGATTTAGGATTAATTCCAAAATCTCAAGTAAATACTAATCATAAGTGTGAAATATGTGTACAAGCTAAACAAACAAAAAGAGCTTATAAATCAGTTCATAGAGATTCAATTATCTTAGAACTTATCCATAGTGACGTATGTGATTCAAATAGAACTCCAACTAGAGGTGGAAATAAATATTTTGTAACATTTATAGATGACTTTTCTAAATATTGTTATATTTATCTTATTAAGTCTAAAGATGAAGTTTTTGGAAAATTTAAGATTTATAAAACCGAGGTTGAGAACCAATTAGAGAAACATATTAAAATATTAAGGTCAGATAGAGGAGGAGAATATTCTTCTGGTGAGTTAGAAAAATTTTGTGAAGATAATGGCATTATACATGAATTCACACCTCCCTATTCACCTCAATCAAATGGAGTAGCTGAAAGGAAAAATAGGACATTAATGGATATGGTTAACTCTATGTTATTAAATTCTGGAGCACCTGAAAACTTATGGGGAGAAGCTATTTTATCTTCGTGTTTTATACTTAATCGTGTGATTGTTAAAGATAATGTTAAAACTCCTTATGAATTGTGGAAAAAGAGAGCCCCTAACCTGAATTTTCTTAAAGTGTGGGGGTGTTTAGCAAAAGTAGCTATACCTGATATTAAAAGAAAGAAAATAGGTCCTAAAACAGTAGATGCTATATTTATCGGATATGCTCAAAATAGTAGTGCGAATAGATTTTTAGTGGTTAATTCTGATGTTAGTGGTATTTCTATTAACACAATTATTGAGGCTAGAGATGCAACTTTCTTTGAAGATGTTTTCCCTTTTAAGACAAAAATTACAAGTGAATTAGAAACACCAAGAATAGAATCTTATATAGGTGAATCATCTAACAGTTCAATTTTAGAAAATAAGGAAGAAGAATCAATAGAATTAAGAAGAAGTAAGAGGCCTAGAGTAGAAAAGAATTTCGGAGATGACTTTATAACATTTTTAGTTGAAGGAGATCCCCAAACCTATGAAGAAGCTATATCTTCTATAGACGCACCTTTTTGGAAAGAAGCTATAAATGACGAATATAATTCAATTATTCAAAATAATACTTGGGTATTATCTAACTTACCACCTGGTAGTAAGCCGATAGGATGTAAATGGATCTTTAAAAAGAAACTAAAAGCTGATGGGTCTATAGATAAATATAAAGCAAGACTAGTAGCAAAAGGGTTTACACAACAAGAAGGAATTGACTATTTTGATACTTACTCGCCTGTCGCTAGAATTTCAACTATTAGAACTTTACTGGCGTTAGCATCTATACATAAATTAATAATTCATCAAATGGATGTAAAAACGGCGTTTTTAAATGGAGATTTAGATGAAGAAATTTACATGAAACAACCTGATGGCTTTAAAGTTAAAGGACAAGAACATAAAGTATGTAAATTAGTAAAATCATTATATGGTTTAAAACAAGCTCCTAAACAATGGCATGAAAAGTTTAATGAGGTTATACTTGCTAATGGATTTAAATCAAACGAACATGACAAATGTGTCTATGCTAAGGAAGAAAATGGTGAATATGTGATACTATGTTTATATGTAGATGATATATTAATTTTTGGGTCTAATTCGGATTTTATTAAAATTGTGAAAGATTATTTGTCTAATAAATTTGAAATGAAAGATTTGGGTGAAGCTCATATTATTTTGGGCATGAAAGTTAGTAGAACTAAAGAAGGAATCTCACTAGATCAATCGATTGCTATTGAAAAATTCTTGAAAAAATTTAACTATTACGATCGTAAGATAGTGTCTACTCCGTATGATCCTAATGTACATCTAAATAAAAATTTGGGAGAACCCGTGTCACAATTGAAATATTCTCAAATTATAGGGTCATTATTGTATTTTTCTAATAGAACCAGACCTGATATATGTTATGCAGTTGGGAGACTTAGTAGATACACTCATAATCCTAGTAAAGATCACTGGAATGCGTTAGAAAGAATTCTTAAGTATCTTAGAGGAACCCTAAACTTTTCTTTATACTATAAAGGTTTTCCAAATGTACTTGAAGGGTACAGTGATGCTAATTGGATTACCGATAGCTCTGAAATAAAATCTACTAGTGGCTTTGTATTTATGTTGGGGGGAGCAGCGATAACTTGGGGTTCTAAGAAACAAACTGTTATTTCTAGAAGTACAATGGAAGCTGAATTAATAGCGTTAGATTTAACTTGTACAACTGCTGAATGGCTAAGAGACCTTTTACTCGATATTCCATTAGTAAAGAAACCTTTACCAGCCATATCTATACATTGTGATTCTAAGGCTGTGATAGATCTTGTGAAGCAAACACATTCTAATAAGAAAATGAGTAGACATTTACAAGCAAGATATAAAAGTGTAAAATCTTTAATAAAGAGAAATGTGGTATCACTTAATTTTGTCAAGTCTGAGAGAAACTTGGCTGACAATTTGACTAAAGGTCTACCCAATAAGGGTGTTTATGAATCATCGAGGGGGATGGGCATAAGCCCACAAGGGAGTCACCTCCGGGAGTAACCCAACCTTTGTGATTGGAGACCCCATGAAGAAGGTTCAATGGGTAGGAACAACCTGTAATGCGTGACTTATTTAGCACTAATTTATGAGGAGAGTGTCTCCTTCCCGTCCCTATGGTGATAGTGCTTTTGTAGTGTGATGTTAAGGTTGGCTTTGATCCTTAATGAGACCAAGGCGGGAAATAATCCGCGGGGTAGAGTTCACACGTACCCTTGGAGGTTTCACCTAAGTGAGAGTTGCCATACATAGGCCGTGGCTATGGGTTGGGCTAACCCTAGAGACCTCACGAGAATCAAGATTAGAGCGCAGGGCCTTTAATGTGCTAACCCGCGAACTGAGACCGATGTCAATACTGTGTGTGTGATGTATTGAAGTTTGGCCAAGGGACCTAATTCCAGGTGTAGTCCATTATGGCTCCCTCAAATGGAAATCATCAACACTAAGTGTAGGTTCAAGCCCGGAAGGCACCTGCACCCATTGCATGGTATTTAGTTGCCCTTTTATATATATTTTATATATCATTTTGAAGTTTTAAACCTTGTGGGGGATTGTTGGAAATTGGAAGTTTCAAAACTTCAAAAACCAAATTTAATTTTGCATTATTGGCATTAACAATTTTGACCATAACCTCCCACATTGTATTTATTTGTGATTTTAATTTGTAGGTTTCAACATGCATTCTAGCACTATAAATAGGTCCTAGGGGTCTTGGTAGAAAACACACAACACAAGCATACAACATTCATCTTCTATATTTTCTCTATATTTTGGGCAATTAGGATAAGGTCTTGTTCACATAGTTTTCTTGTGAACGTGCTCACAAAGAAAACACCGGCGTGGCCTTCTTGGGTTTTATCTTGGGGTGGTGGTGAGCCTACAGTACCTGCACGAGGGGAGGCCATCACGATCTTAGGACAGCGTCAAGTGGCGTGACTCCTACAGGCCAGCCGTTCTTACTTTTATATGTTTTAAATTATATTATTTTATACAAATTGTTTCACATGATAATTTATAAGAATTTATATTATTGCATGCAAATCTTGAGAAAATTTCACAACACAATATACAGGTAGTAGTATTAATTCGTGGATTGATAAGAGTTTTAGATAAGCATTTGTATGTAAATATGTTGAGATGAAATTTGATTGAGAAATTGTATTGTATGGCTACACGAAAATTTAGGAACACTACCCTGCTGATATATATGTACGCTCCATCACATATAGAGAAGAGGCTGGTTTTATTTCTTTATTATATTATCACACTTATTGTTTGAATGTTTAGATGGCTCAAAATATTTCCGATGTTCATATCGATGTCAACAATGGTCTTAGTGATGCTGGTGCTCAAAATAATTCCCAAGAAAAAGAAGATAAAGGTAAAAAAACGGAAGAGAGACACAAAGAAGAGGTCTATAGTGTGGTCGCATTTCTCTAAGTTACAAAGAATGAAGGAAGAATGAATGCAAATTCAATTATTGCAAGAAACTATTTTCTTTGCCTCCAAATGGTGGGACTAGTCATATGCGTCGCCATATAATTGATTTAATTTGTCCAGTTTACAAGAAAATCGAAGCTGAAAAACAAAAGCAGGTTGACAGTGGGCAAAAAACTTTATCCTTTGAAAAAGATTGCTCCAAAGACAGTCCTGATGTGGTTGTGTGGAAGTTTGATCACGAACGCAGCCGACGTGATCTATGCTAGCTCATAATCGATAAGGAGCTTCCAATTAGTTTAGTTGAAGACCCCACTTTTCGTAAATTTGTTTGGGGACTAAGTAACAAGTTTAAGTTCATATCTAGGAACACAATGAAAAGTGATTGTATCAAGCGTTACGAGGTTGAAAAGAACAATTTGAAGGAGGTATTCAGAAAAGCTAATCCAAGAGTGTGTTGGACGACTGATACTTGGACTTCTAAGCAAGAACTACCTTTCATGGCACTAACTGCTCACTTTATTGATGATGAATGGAAGTTGCACAAGAAAATTATAAATTTGTTATTGTTCCAGTCAAGGCAACAGGAGAGAATCTCACTGATATAATAGAAAGTTGTTTGCTTAACTAGAACATTGAGAGGATTGGTACAATTACCATGGATAATCACTCTGCTAATGATATTGTTGCGAGATTACTTTCAGACCATTATTTTTCTAGAGGTCATTTGTTGCTTGGTGGTAAAAATCTGCAAGTACGTTGTTGGGGTCATATCTTGAATTTAATTGTTCAAGATGGACTAGATGATATTAAGGATTGTATTAAAAGAGTCCGACAAGCAATGAAGTATGTGAAAGCATCACCCAAGAGAAAGATTGAATTTCTTCAATATGTTGATCAAGAACGTATTCCTCGAGGAAAGATGTTGGTTTTAGATGTATGTACTCGATGGAATTCAACTTACTTGATGCTTGGATCTGCATTGCATTATAGGAAGGCTTATGGTCGTATGAAATCTCATGATTTGCAATTTAAAGATCCACCAACTTCTGAAGATTGGCAAAAGGCTGAAATTGTCCTTGATTTTTTAGAGATGTATCATGATGATACAAATATTCTTTCAGGAAGCCAATTTTGTATGACAAATGCATTTTTTCGTGAAGTTACCGTATTTTAGTACTTCTACGTGAAAATTCCAATGATCAAAGTACATTACTTGGAGGTATGGCATTGAGCATGCTCATAAAGTTTGAGAAATATTGGATAGAAAAAGAACCAAATATTTTGTTATCGGTTGCCTTGGTTCTTGATCCACGATACAAGTTCAAATACTTAACGTTTTGCTACAATAAAATTTATGAATCTCTTTTGGTCGGAGTAGTGGAACGTGTAGAAAAAGAGTTGCATGCTCTTTTTAATGAGTATTTGGCATTTAATGAAATTTCTCATCGAAAAGAATGTTCTGGGAAAGATGAGAAGGTGAATCATGAAGCAAGTTCAGGTAAGTATTCTCTTAGAAAAGCTACAAACTTTATGGAAGAATTTTACAAATTCAGTGAAGAGGAAGATGCAACAGGAAACAAAAGCGAATTGGTTGTTTACTTGGAGGAGAAACTACACCCTTCAAAGAACAATGACAATTTTGATATACTTCAATATTGGAAAAATAATGAATCCAAATTTTCAGTTTTATCTAGGATGGCAAAGGACATCCTAGCAATTCCTGTGAGTTCAGTTGCTTCTGAAAATGCATTTAGTACTGGTTGACGAGTTCTTAGCAAATTTCGTAGTTCACTACTTCCTTCTACTGTTGAAGCTTTGATTTGTCTACAAGACTGGATTAGGAGTGGACTTGTGCATATTGGCTATGATGAGAAATTTGATACAAGTTTTTCTGGTATGTATCAAATAGTTATCTGCATTTTTTCATTTATTTTTATTGCTATTAAATTAGACAACAAATTATTTTATACTAACCTCTTTTCTTGTTGTTATTATTTTATAGCCCTTCACATATCCTCAGAGGGTTAAATATGTTTTCCTTGAAGCAATGCATCTATTATAAATTAATAGTAAGTGTTTCTATTGATATTATTGCTTTAAATATTAATTATGAGTTAATTTTTTTACTTTTTCACTTTCTTTGATTATTTTTCTCTATAGCTAATTCAGTACTTATAATTATTTAAATAAATCTTTTTTTCAATTTTTGATGACCTTTTTAATGTACAAATTGTTATGTGCAGTGTAGGTGCAAGAGAAATGGATTGGAAAGCTAACAAGAGGAGATACAATTTACTTTATTTATTATCAATGTGTCGACTTTGCGAATTTAAGTTTTATGCTTTGACATAGAGCATGGATGATGTCAATTCTTTTAATATTTTTGGGATTGTTATTTTTTTTGTTAATTTATATATTAGATTTACTTTATTACTTGTAGTTTTTTTATAAAATAATAATAAATTTGGCCGGCTTGGGCTCGGCTCAAAGCTCGTATAAGTTTTCAAGCCAAGCCCGAGCTTTGAAAAAAAAGAGCTTGTACAAATTCAAGCCTTGGCGACAAAAGCTCGCATAATATCAAGTCGAGTGCGAGCATGACCAGACTCAGCTCGCTCAGCTTGATTGACAGGTCTAACAATGTGCCTCGGGTCAGGTAACCCGTAACCTGACCTGATTCATGATTAAAAATTTAATTTTTTCTAGAATTTTATTAATTTTGGAAATTAAAATTTTGGAAATTATGAATTTCTTAAAAATTGAATTTTTGAGAAAAATAAAATTCTTTAAATTGGATTTGAAAGGATTTTAAAAATTTAAGGTTTAAAAGTTTATTTTGGAAATATTTATTTTTTGAAACCTTATAAGTGGAAATTTTGGAAATTAGATTTTCGAAAATTATATCTTATTTTAGGTTGAGATTTATGATTTTGAAAATTATTTATTTCAAGCCTGAAAATAATATTTTAAAAGAAAATCCAAACAAATCCCAATATGCGTGATTTAAAATGAACGACGAATGGGTAAATTTAAATATCACATTTATGTGAGCTTGGTATGATTTATGTGGTATGAGAGGAACTACGAGCCTAGGTTATGCGTCTGGTTTTGTTTGTATGTAATTTCTAGAGTTCTGAAAATAGCCGATTTTGGCTCCTTTAATTTCTGTCATTAGATTATTAGTTGTAATTAGATTATAATTTCAATCGAAGACTAAGAATGAAGATGGAGGCCAAATTAAAGATCTGTATGCTACGGAGATTCCATTGTAATAGATTATTTATTTTTACATTCCTAGAACTCCGGACCCACTTTGGCTTAGTGGGTTACATATGTTAGGGCTCGAGGTGGTTCATCCTTATTTACTCGCTTTGTAGATGTTTATTTTATCTATCATATTTATTATGTTATGTGTTTGGAATACATGCATAGGATAAATAACCTAAACAAGATAATTATAATTTGATGAGACAAATCACATGTTTAATTCTCTCCTGAGAAAATATTAGGTTTATGAGGAATAAAAGATGAGATCTTTAATTCCTTGTCTTCCATCATAAGTAAATGACATGAGAAACGCTACCGAGAGATTGAATCTGGGCTCATAAAATTGGGGTGGATTCAATCCAAGGTAGGGATTGTTCAATTTTGGCATCTTCCAAACTATAAGAACACTTGGATGTTGAGGCATCATACTTCAGTTTTCGTAGACAGACAATTAACTCGTGGATGCTGCGACATCCATATGTTTTGAGTGTTTTCTTGACTTTTTCTCCCGTTTTTGGGGTATAAAGCAAACTTCAACCTAAACCACACAACAAACCCAAATCAAAGCATAATGTGGAATAAAAATCAATGGAAAATGCATCGAACCCAAAAAAAGAGGCGTTCGAAAAGGCGCAAAATATGAGCTTATCAAATTGCCCACTCTAAAAAATCTTTGAAAATGTGAATAGTATTTTTTTTTCCTTAAAGAAATCTCAATCTCCTTGAAAAATCAGATTTTTTTTACCGTTTGTGATAAGACAGTTCACCCAACAACCAGAAGGCCTATATCCGCCAATATTCAACCTGAGTGTCTAAATAATCACATATCTTGATTTGAACGCAAGATGCGAAATAAAATTCCTTTTGCCTGTTTTTGGTTACCTTAGTCGATGTATTTAACTTAGATATGTTTAAATTTTCTGATAAAACAAAAACTCATCCTTATCAATTTCTCATTAAAAAAAAAAAAAGCTTTTCTTGCAAAAAAAAACATATCTCATTACAACTAAACATTACACTTTCTTCCTCTAAAAATCACATCCAAACACACTTTTCACATTCTGGAAAATGAAAAAAATGAAACGGATAATCCATCCAATCGGGCCTTTACAAGTTCGTAGAACATCTTAGAATTTGTTAAATCCGATCTCATCCAAACACTTCTACAACTTATTTTTAAAATAATATCTAAGCTACAAGTTCCTAAAACATCTTATAAATGTTTGAGTCTTATCTCATATTAAATATTAAATAATTTAATATTATTTTATATTTAGGCAAAGTTTTGAGCTTTCATGAATTTTTGGCAAAATAATTCAATATTATGTTTAAAATTTTGGATTTTGGTAAAAGTTTAGGTTTAGTGGGATTTCGTGCATATTCTATAAACTTGGACATAAGTGAAATTTCGTTTTGATATCCTGAGAAATTCGAAATTAGACAAATTTGAGACCATGCTCCTAATAAGAATCTATTTAAAAAGAATGTATATATATACATACATAAAAAAAATCCACACACGCGCACACACACAGAGACAAGACAAACAGATTAGAAAACAATAGTTTAGTGCATTACAAAGAGGGTATGAACCAAAATGGAGGACTAATTCGATTTAATGATTGGCCAACATTAAATTGTTCAATTTTGGCATCTTCCAAACTATAAGAACCCATATCCTTACCACCACCATTTACAAAATTCGGGTACCATTCTTCAACATCATCAGTAAAATACACGTGATTAGACTTGATTCCAATAAACTGAGAAGCATCGAATGATATTGAAGTACTATGGCCGACAAAGATAGTTCTGTCTCCCAAATTCGTAATCGGTTTGGAACAACCGCCGTTGATCAAATCCAGTTCATACAATTCAAAATCAATCACCCCATAGTTGGAATCTTCATATAGGTTATATCCCTCCTCGTCTTTGGCTACTGCTTCCATCTCCTCAAAGTCCTCTTGTCCTATATCTTCTGATCGAACCACAAGTAGTAACACATCTGGTGATGTTGATTCCACAATATATACCAATATATCTGCTCCGAAAACTTGCTTGCGGTCTATCCTAGTGATATGCGCAAGGACAATATTATTGGGGTGGTCATGATGAATAGTGCAAGCCCAAATAATACCAGAATAAGAGATGGCATAGAATTGATCGTTGTGATAAATCAGATCGTAGAACCCACGTTCTTCTCCGGAGCTGCTAGTCCAGGACTTGTCCCCTGGTCTCCAATAACCCAAGAATGAACCACCACTATGAACAATCATGAGAATAAAATCGGATGATTCAGACGGATTCCCTGAAAGTGCCGCTCTTCGTGTGAACAAGGTAGATGGCCAGGTCCGATAACCTTCTTGTGGAATCGAGGTCTGATTAGGAAGCTGGATCTCAGAACGCGAAAGCGGGTTGATCAAATTCATCTCACCCGTCAACGATATTGTCAAGATCCATCCATGGTTTAGTCCAATGCACTTTCGGTTGGGAGGAACATATAAACTCTTGGTTAACATATAATCCTTGGAGAAGCTGTAAATTTGACGATCTCCATTATTGTTGGAGGCCAACATGAGCCATGGAATTTGAGGGCGTAAACAGTGCTTATTGTTACCAACAGCCTCCTTCCATGATTTGCAGACCATCCCAAAAGCTATGAAATCTTCTATCAATTTTATCCTTTTCAAGATCAAAACCAACAGATCCTCATGAAGTCCTTCCCAATCTGCCATTCGAAAAATAAATAAATATTATCCTAGCTCGTTAGTTATTATTGTCTCTCTAGGAAGTAAATTAAACCACTTTGTTTTATTCATTTATATAGGACATTAGCTAGCTAGCTATCTTGTCCCTTACCGTTTAGGATTCCTTTTGACCCACTCCGTTTAGGATTCTTATACACAGAAATTAAATATTGAGAGAAAACAGAATCCGATTTTGCTGACATTGTATAAAATACGGATTAGTTATTTTTATTTTTTTTTCAAAATTTAGATTAAATTGACAAACACCTAATTAATCAGAAAAAGTCCTTCCCAAATTAACATGACATTGTATAAAATACGGATTAGTTATTTTTTTTTTCAAAATTTAGATTAAATTGACAAACACCTAATTAATCAGAAAAAGTCCTTCCCAAATTAACATTACTAGAGATAATGGATACGAAAAGGAAATCAAATGCAAAATAGTAATTAAAAAAACAAATAGAGGTCGAAACAACCCGGAGAAAGCTCAAACTTCACACCACCGCGTCATTCTGCTTCTTCAATTGCAACACATATTAGCTTTACTACTCCAAGTCTCCAACACATACCCCACCGCCTCCCTTCTATGCTACACCGGTACCAATAGTCCCCGTGCAATGTACACCATTGGATGAGAGAGTGTTTTAGTAAATGACCCCCCCTGTTGAAGGATCCAATGGTGTATTTTGGACCGAGACCATTAACCCCTCCCCACCATCACTATAAACCCTATCTTAATTACTCTCTCTCTCTCTCTCTATATATATATATATATACACACACATAAATTACTTAGTTGGTAAGAACCATCTCGACTAAATGGACCTTTTTTGCAATTCATTATAGGGAGCTTTAGGGAAACAACCTCAATTTGGCTCCTGTTATAACTACTAGCCCTCTTCTTTAATGCACAGTACTTGAGTTATTCTTTTTAATTGCACCTTTATTTTTAAAGACTTTAAAGATGATCCATATAAAAAATATCTTTTACAAAAGTAACCTAAATATATAAAATGAACAGTATTACTTAATTTTTATCACTTAACAAGTTAAGTATTCTATTCTAAAATTCTCATGTAAGCGGATTGTTTCGAAAATCCGATTGCTTCATCAACAAAAACTTATGTTGGACAAAGGTGAAGTACTTAAATTATTTAATGATTTAAACTCAGGAACACTGCTCTGATACCAAATTGCTTACACACTGGGGGAAATTATCCCACACATTTCGTCTCCCATCCGATGATTCAAAAAACCAAACGCAATTGATTTGCCTTATCGATTTTGTAATTTGATTTGGCGTAACAGCAACTCCTTGAGCTCCTGTCTCTAAAGATCCACGCGAAACGAGCCTTCCAAAGATCTCCAAAAACTCCCTCTTCGAATTGTGGTGGACGGCTAGGGCGAATTTTTGGGGATATGATTTCATCTTCTTTTTGTGTGTTATGCAACTAGGGTTCCAATGATTTGTTAGCATTAGAGTTACCTCATAACTAATGACTTAACAAACAAGTCGGAGTCTCCTAGGACTCTATGGTGGCCGCCCCCGCCCATTCAACTTAGCCTACTTTTTAATATATATTTAATTTAAATTCCATTTAAATCCAATATATATTAATTAATTAATTAATTCCATTTAATTAATTTTTCAATTAAATAATTTAATTTAATCTAATTAAATTAAATATTTAATCCATTGATTTAACCAGTAAGTCAATGCGTCCAATTAATTATATCTTTCTAAAAGATTAACACAAAAAGACATCCTGTTCGTTTCTTATAGCGCGACTCTTTAGGTTCGTCTCAATTGGCAATAGGAGGAATTACCAAAGGATGCGAGTGTCACCTAGCCAGTTCCATGGACTCACATCGTAACCCAATTGAGTACGAAATGAACAAATCATTTACGAACCTCTGGATCATAAATACCATATGAGTATAAGCCCTTCACTGATGTATCCCGATCAAGTGAGAGTCATGGTTTATGTCAAACCACTAAACTTGATATTGTGCATGTAATCATAGCATGGTGAAATTACTGAACTACCATCCATGTCCCACATAAGTTAGTTTTATTGCTTTGGCCAAAGACTTATAATTTCATATGCCTATGATCACACAGGATACTTTCTTGTTTACTATCGAGACAGTGAATCCCATTTTGGCAATCACTGAACAGTTGCTACTTGACTCATTGAAATCGCACTTCGAGGTCGGCCCCACCAAAGGGTGAATTGGGCCTAAATACTCTATTAACAGATTCAATAGTACAAGTACATTGATCATGAACCCTCAGATCTAAGGCCCACACATACTATTATGGTCAGTAATCCAATCATTGACAGTCACCGAGTAAATACCCATGTGATCAGATTACTGCGACTCGTGTTCGAATATATCAATTCCATTGATATATCTATGACACGTGTTCTCACTATCCCATAGTGTTCGACTGGCACTCCTTGTCAGAGCATGTGTCATACAAGTCGAATCTTAATGCCCAATTAAGATTCCTTGACTTGTGACCCCTTTTAAGTGATCAGGAATAAGACTCTCCCCTTGCCACTTCTTTATTCCATAAAGGGCGAAGAGTCAACCTCGATACACAAGGAGTGTTTGTTCAATACTTATTGATGCCATGAAGTTTTACAGGAACAAAATAATAATTGCCCTTATTAATTATCAGTTTGTACAACATAATTGAATACCCTATACAATCTATTTGTCCTCATTGGCATCTAGGGCATATACCTAACAATCTCCCACTATCACTCAATGTCAATCGCTATGGTATCTAATACCCATCTTCTCAAGATGTTTCTCTAGCACCGCCTGCGGCAATGGCTTAGTGAGTGGGTCAGCCACGTTGTTTGCTGAGGTTATTTTCTGCACGGCGATGTCGTCTTTTCCAATGATTTCTCAAATTATATGATATCTTCTCTCTATGTGTTTGGATTTGTTGTGAGACCTTAGTTCCCTAGCTTGCGCGATAGCTCCATTGTTGTCACACCATAATGGCAACGACAACTCCACACTAGGAACAACTTGAAGTTCTGCCATGAACTTCTTAATCCAAATAGCTTCTTTGAGGCTGCCACATGTTCAACTTCGGTGGTCTAATCAGCAGTTGTGCTTTGCTTGCAACTTTTCCAAGACACTTCTCCACCGTTCAGAGTGAATATGAACCTAGAAGTGGATTTTCGATCATCGATATCTGATTGGAAATCAGAATTCGTATAACCGTCCACTTTCAATTCTCCATTCCCATATACCAGAATCATATCTTTAGTTCTTCTCAAGTAATTCAAGATAGATTTTACGGCGATCCAATGTTCTTTACCCGGGTTAGCTTGAAACCTACTTACCACGCTCACAGCGTAGGCAAGATCTGGTCTCATGCATAACATCGCGTACATGAGACTTTCTACCGCCGATGCATAGGGAACTGTGCTCATCTCCTTTCGATCCTCCTCACTTTGAGGACTCATCTTATTGGAAAGATGAATTCCATGTCTCATAGGCAAAAGACCTCTCATAGAGTTTTCCATCCCAAACCATTTGAGGACCTTCTCTAGGTAGAGGATTTAAGAGAGTCCTATCATCTTATTTGATGTATCCCTATAGATTCGAATTCCCAGGATGTAGGTAGCTTCTCCCATGTCTTTCATGGAGAATTTGCTTGAAAGCCATGTCTTAACTGAAGTTAGCAAGCCTTCATCATTCCCTATAAGTAGAATGTCGTCTATATATAGCACCAGGAATATGATTTTGCTCCCACTGACTGTTTTATAGACACATGGTTCATCCTCGTTCTTGATGAAGTCGTAGCCCTGCACTTCATCATCAAAACGAAGGTTCCAACTGCGAGAGGCCTGCTTGAGTCCATAAATGGACCTATTCAACTTTCAGACCTTATGAGAATCTGCACTAGATATGAAACCCTTGGGCTGTTCCATATAGATCTCCTCCTCGAGGAATCCATTCAAGAACGCGGTCTTCACATCCATTTGCCAGATTTCATAATCCAGGTATGTAGCTATCGCAAGTAGAATTCTAATGGATTTGATCATAGCTACTGGTGAAAAGGTTTCCTCATAGTTAATGCCCTCCTTTTGACTCTACTCTTTCGCCACTAGCCTGGCCTTATAGGTATCCACCTTGCCATCCGGACCAATCTTTCTCTTGTAGATCCATTTGCATCCAATGGGTACAATACCCTTGGGTCGATCGATCAGAGTCCAGACTTGGTTCAAATACATCGAATCCATTTCTACTTTCATAGCTTCATGCCATTTTCCAGAATCTATATCCATCATTACCTGGTCATTGCTAGAGGGATCCTTTCCATGGTTCCCTTCTGCTACTACATACATATTATGCTCTCCCTGTAGCAGATAACTATATATCTCAGGCGGTTGAGATACTCTAGGTTGTTTTCCAATTAACAGTACTTTGGTCTTTGCATTTTCGGCATTGGGCTGAATATAAAAATTTGGGCCTAAAAGTTTTCTTGCTGCTGCTATTGCTTCGTAGAATTACTTAAAGGGTACAAGATATCCATTTGAAACTTTCTGAATGCTTTCTAATGCAAGTTGATAATCTTCAAAAACTCGACGGGTTGTCCTCTAATAACAAGATAAACGGCTGCATCCTTTGCTGGAAATTTTTTATTTTCTTTTTCAAAATAGTAACACAATGCTTTGAGTGATGCTAGTTTACTACTTGAATTATGAGCTTCCCACAAAGCATTTAGTAGAATGCTTTGATATTCAGTAATATAGGGAGTATCTCTAGGAGGCTTGAAATTATGTTTAACTAGAAGGCAAATTTTTCCAAACATTTTGGTTCTGAAGTATGTATTGGATTGTTGGATTGAAATGCTGGGTTTCAATTGAAAAAGAAGGTCTATTGTTGATTATCCATGGGATATTGGGTTTGAAGGAAGGTCTTTAGGCTGGTCTTGTAAGAGCTGTTGAGAATGTAGGCCTGGGCTGTTGATTGCTCTCTCCTTGTGAGTGTTAGGTTTTTACATATAAACGCTATGGAAATTTAAATTCCACGGTGGTTCATCTCCGATTTCATGTATTAAAATCATGTTTGAGAAAAGTGTACCTTTCTTCGCATAATTGAAATATGAACCAGCTTTGTGATCCTCTTTTGAATAGCAAAACGGCTACTGTCTCTAAATCACCACGCCGGAATTGAAGTGAAAAATTCTTCTTTTCTTTCCCCATGAAGACGGCGAGAGAGAGAGAGAGAGAAGTGATAGACTTTGACTTGGAGAGAAAGATAATAGAAATAGGCTAGGTTTAATTTTCACTAAGTAGTATATTTATACTACACAAGAAAATAAAATAACCTAACTAAGGCCTTGTGGACGCCCACTTGGGCGTTTTTATGCCCTTCAGGCTTAGTCCAAATTGTGGTTTTATTTTAATTATTTATTTAAATAATATTATTTATTCAATAAATAAATCACTTAAATAATTAATTAATCCACGTTAACTCTATAATTAATTCCATAAAGACATCAATTAACACATTAACTTAATCAATTAATACATCATCTAATGATTAATTAATTAATTGCGATATCAAATACCGAAAAATCTCTGAAGTCTTATTCCACAATTTTTCTTTTGCAATTCCTTTAAGCACCGCTCTTTAGATTCGTCTCAAAAGGCAATTGGGAGGAAACCAAATGGATGTGGGTAACACCTAGCCAGTTCCGTGGCCCACATCGTATCCCAATTGAGAATGAAAGAATAGGATCATTCCAAACCTTTCACGCTGTGAATACCGTACGAGTATAAATCTTTTATTCATATATCCCAGTCAAGTGAGAGTCATGGTTTGGTCAAACTCACATAACTTGACCATATGCTTAGCTCATACTGAATCGAGGTCACTGAGTATACTTTCATGTCCAACATGAGTATCTCTAATGCTTTGGCCAAAGTCTTTGACCTCACTCATTCATGACTACATAGAATATTTAGCTCATTCACTTATGAGAGAATAAATTCCATTTTGCTAATTAGTTAAGATTGCTACTTGCCCATCAAGCCGCACTTCGAGGTCGACCCCACCAACAGGTGAATTGAATCTAATTACTCTAATGACAGACTTGATGTCACAAACACATCTTCAATGTGATTCCTCATGTCTAAGGTTCACGCGTACCTATCAAAACTTATCAGTTTTGTCATTGATTGACTGTCAGTGAAAACCCATGTGACAAAACTGGTGCGAGCCGTGTTCGAACACATCAGTCTAGCTGAGGTGTATATGACATAAGTTTCCACTAACATGCTCATAGTGTTCGACTGACACTTCCCTGTCAAAACGTATATCATACAAGTCTTTATCTAGTAATAATGTCCAGTCAATACTTTCTTCGACTTGCGAACCATTTTAGATACTAAGGATCAAAATTTTCTAGTGCCATTCTCCCTAACCCATAGGGAGTAGAAGGTTCGCCTTACTATCAAGGACTTTACGTTGTTTACTAAATCTTACAAATGCCTATAAGAAAACAACATGAAAAAGCCTTTTGTTAATATAATAATGTTTACTTACAATTCAATGCCCTATAACTCTATCCTCTTATGGCATTTGAGGGCATAACACTAACAATCGCCCACTTGCACTCAATGCCATTTGCTATGGTATTTTATACCCATCTTTTCAAGATGTCTTTCTAGCACCACCTGTGCCAATAGGTTGATCAATAGGTCAGCGACATTATCTGTTGAAGCTATTTGCTAAACAGATATTTCTCCTCTTGCAATGATCTTTCTTATGATGTGATATCTTCTCTCAATGTGTTTGGACTTGTTGTGAGACCTTAGTTTCTTTGCCTGTGCTATTGCTCTAGTGTTGTCAAAATAAAGTGGCAACGAGACCTCTACACTTGGAACCACTTGAAGTTCTCTAATGAAATTCCTAAGCCAAAGAGCCTCTTTAGCTGCCTCAGAGGTAGCTACGTATTCAGCCTCTGTGGTGGAGTCCAAGGTTGTGCTTTGCATGGAACTTTTCCAAGTCACCGCCCCACCGTTGAGGGTGAATATGAACCTTGAGGTGGATTTTTTGTCATCGACATCTGATTGAAAATCTGAGTGGATGTACCCGTCCACTCTTAGGTCACCACTCCCATAGATGAGAATCATATCCTTAGTTCTCTTCAGATACTTTAGGATATTTTTCACAGCTATCCAATGTTCAATGCCTGGGTTTGCTTGAAATCGACTAACAACACTTATTGCATAAGCAATGTCGAGTCTAGTACACAGCATTGCGTGCATCAAGCTACCCACTGCAGATGAATAGGGTACAACGCTCATCTCCTTTCTATCTTCCTCACTTTGACGACACATAGTTTTTGAGAGATGTACCCCGTGCCTCATTAGCAGGAATCCTTTCTTAAAATCCTCCATCCTAAATCTCTTTAGGACCTTTTCTAGCTAAAGGGCTTGAGAGAGCCCCATCATTCTATTTGTTCGATCTCTATAGATTCGAATCCCTAGAATGTAAGTAGCTTCTCCCAAGTCTTTCATGGAGAAAGTACTCGAAAACCACTTCTTAACAGTGGTGATCATTCCTATATCATTTCCTATGAGCAATATGTCATCCACATATAACACATGAAATGTTATCTTGCTCCCAATAACCTTCTTATAAACACATGGCTTGTCTTAGTTTTTGATAAAGTTAAACCCTTTGACTGCTTCATCAAATAGTATATTCAAACTACGAGATGCTTGCTTGAGTCCATAAATGGATCTTTCAAGCTTACATACCTTATGGATACCGTCCTCGGATACAAAACCTTTGGGCTGTTCCATATAGATATCCTCTTCTAGGAATCCATTCAGAAAAGCAGTTTTGACATCCATTTGACATATCTCATAGTCAAGGTGAGCTGCTATTCCAAGTAGAATTCTTATAGATTTGATCATAGCTATTGGCGAAAAGGTTTCTTGGTAGTCAATTCATTCCTTTTAACTATACCCATTTTCCACTAGCCTAGCTTTATAGGTGTCAACCTTGCCATCAACACCAATCTTTTTCTTGTAAATCTATTTACACCCAATTAGTTTTATACTATCAGGCCGATCTATAATTTTCCAGACTTGGTTTGAATGCATCAGATCTATTATTGTTTGCATAACTCCATGCCATCTTGTAGCATCCACATCCACCATCGCTTGATCATATGTGGATGGATCATCTCCATAACCCTCCTCTAATACAGAATGGAGGCTCATCTCCTTCTGCAGTACATATCCATACCTCTCAGGCGGTTGAGGTACCCTATTTGATCTTCACGGTGGTGGTTGTGTTATAGAAGGTTCGGTTCTTACTTCCTGTGTAGATGTATCCACTAGAGTTTCATTTTGTTCTTTAAGAAGAATCTTTCTGCCCGCTCCACCTTCTTAAATGAACTCATCTTCAAGAAAGTGGGCTTGTAAAGATATAATAATCCTTTGATCATCATGCAGATAAAAGGTATCCCATGGAATCCTCAGGATAACCAACGAAATGCCCTTTTAAGGATCTAGCCTCCAACTTGTCGACTTTAGTCTTTTTGACATAAGCAGGACATCCCCAAATGTTAATGTGATTAAAACTTGGTTTCCTATTTCTCCATATTTCATATGGGGTCTTAGGAATGGACTTGGACGGACATCTATTTAAGACATGTACAGCTGTAAGCAGCGCGTGACCCCACAGTGAAATGGGTAAGTCAGTGTAACTGAGCATGGAGCGAACTATGTCCAACAAAGTTCGATTCCTTCGCTCGGCTACTCCATTCAACTGTGGTGTCGCTGGAGGTGTGAGCTGCAATACTATACCATTCTCTCTATGGTATTCATCAAACTCTGCACTCATATATTCCCCTCCTTGATCAAATCGAAGAAGCCTTTATATGTTGCCCAGTTTGATTTTCCATTAAAGCCTCTAATTCCTTGAATGTTTCAATGGATTCAGACTTATGCTTCATCAGATACACTAGACCATATCTCGAATGGTCATCAGTGAATGTGATGAAGTAAAGGAAACCTCCACGAGCCATTTCTCCAAATGGTCCACAAACATCAGTATGTACAAAACCTAAGATTTGTGAGGCTCTTTCAAAAGTCCCTGTGAAGGGGGATCTATCCATCTTTCCCTTGAGACAAGATTCACAAGTAGGATAGGGATCCAATCCCAATGGACCTATTAGTCCATCTTTCTCCATTTTGTGAATTTTGTGTTTGTGGGCATGGCCTAATCTAAGATGCCAAATTAATCTTTGGTTAATACCTTACCTACCATGTTTCCTTTGCATAGTTTTTACAACACACTCATTCTAGACATTAAGGTAATACAAGATATTTACTAAAGAAGCAAAGCCTACTAATTTATTACCATAATAAATGTTGCAATGTTCATCAATAAAATGGAAAGTATAACCATGCTTACCTAAAACGGGAATAAAAACAATGTTTTTAAGACCATTGGGCAAAACTAAAACATTATCCAGAAATAGTAAATGTCCAGAATTCAAAAGTAATGAGGTAGATCCAATTCCAATAGCGGCGACGCTTTGCCCGCTACCTACTCTTATCTTTACCTCATCACTGTCCAGCTTCCTTCCTCGTACCAGATCCTGATTCATACAACATATGTGAGCACTAACTCCAGAATCAAGAATCCAAGATGTAGAGAAAATGGTCATAGAACAATAAGTTTTATGAACATAAAGTTCCATGTGCGCCTGGGCCCATGTTTGGACAGTTCCTTCTCTAATGGCCTAGCTCACCGCAGTGTAGGTATCTATCCGTCTTCTTTGGCCCCCTATGCTTGTGATTCACAGGAACTTTCCTTTTTCCCTTATCAACACCCCTGAGCTCCAAGCTCACCATTCTGCTT
This sequence comes from Buddleja alternifolia, assembly GCA_019426215.1. Lineage (NCBI taxonomy): Eukaryota > Viridiplantae > Streptophyta > Magnoliopsida > Lamiales > Scrophulariaceae > Buddleja > Buddleja alternifolia. The sequence continues at coordinate 13,697,501 of CM033408.1, read as the reverse complement.
GTTGGTTTTCTTCTTCTTATTCTTAGCCTTGTTGGGCCCAGAAGAGATAACCAGTGCAGTTTCTTTTCCCTTGAGCTTCAATTGAGATTGTGCAATAGTTAATATGTTCATTAGCCCAGCTAAGTTGCATTCAATCTCATTGCAATTGAAGTTCATGACAAATTGGGAAAAAGAATCAGGAAGAGACTGGAAAATGAGATCCGTTTGAAGTTTTGGGTTCATTGTAAAATCGAGAGCCTCTAATCTTTTGATCCTCACGATCATCTTGAGGACACGATCCCCAACTTTTTCACCCTCTCTCAATTTAGCTCCGAAGAGCTCTTTAGATATTTGATCAGAGGCATTTTTACGTGTTTTTAAGCCCCTTTGCGTTTATGTTTTAGGTTCATTTATCGCTTGATTCTTGCCACATGTGCGTTTAATTCGTGCATTAAGTGATTTCAGGTCTTAAATGGATACAATCGAAGAACGGGATGAAAAACGACGTATAAAACAAGTTTAGGCCAAATTGCTACGCACCCCTATGCCCAAGCGCCTTTCCACCCACGCCCAGGCGCCGGACAAGATGCAAATAACGTCAACATTCTGCTTACCACGCCTAGGCGCCATCCTGTCCACGCCTGGGCGTCGTATCTTCATTAGTTTCCACGGTTGAGCGCTATTTCCGTATGTTTAGAGACCAAATTGGATGAAGTGTCCTTCTACAAAGTTGTAGAACTATGTGCTAGCTTCAAATGAGGACTTGAATCATCCAAATCGGAGTTCTGTGGAGAGAGTTATAAAGCAAATACGATTGCTGCGCCGGACAGAGGCAAATACGCTCAGCATTCTGCCGACGACGCCTAGGCGCCGTCATGCCCCCGCCTAGGCGTGACCACACCCGAGTTTTGATTCCTTTCAGCCAAAAGTTCATCATTTGATGGGGGAATGGAATATTTAAAGCCAAGATGTCATGCACATGTGTGGGGGACATGCAAGAGGGGAAGGGGAATTGTTTATTGCACACCATGATGGGGTTTGGAGTAGAATAAAGAGCCCATCATTTCTTGTCCAAAAGGGGCATCTTCTTCACACTTGACCAATCACTCTTAACACATCTTGGAGGAGGAGGCAGCTGGCCATTACTCTTCACCCATCATCATTCATCACCATTCTTCATCACTTTTGGAGGGGAACAAGAGAGAGGAGTTAAGGATTGAAGTTCAAAAGCAAGGATCCATCATCAATCAATTGAGGGAGTTTTAATTACTTGCATTTACATGTTTATTTCCATGAGTATGTATATGTTTGTATTAGATTTTCTTAAGGCCTTGATGAGAGGCTAATATTGTAGAACTAAGGCCATGTGAAAGCCAATTTATAAATCAATATATGTGAAGTGAATTTTCGTATTAATTCTCATATTGCTTTGTGTGTTGATTTTGAGCTTTTATTACAATCATGTGCTTGATCACCATATGCTTGCTATCTTGCCTAGTCTAGTCATTCGATAGAAGATAGATTAGGGTTCAATGGAATCAACTCATCATCCGAAACTAATGTGGAATTGCCCCTAGACATAGGTAAAGATTTCCGGGTGCGGTTAGCCGGATTTATCCGGGGAAACTCTAGAACGTTAATGCGTGGTTATTGATTAGATTCTCGGATATACATATTTAGAGAACCATCAATTAATCATAGGATTATTATGTGCCGAGACATCGGGTAATAATTATCTAAGGAATTTCCACCAAAGCAATAGGAGTCTAATAATTCGAAGAGTAGCTCATCTATATTGACGAGTAGATTCGGTTGTAGCATGTGCCTTAGTCATTTTATCATACGTGAGATTTAATCTATAGTTCGTTTCTTTTTGGTTCTTCACTTGCTTACTCGTTTTATTGCAATTTACTTTTGTCCATTTTCATTAATCATAAACTAAAATTCAAGTCTCCGTAGTTCGACAACCCGGACTTTTTGTCCATTTATTACTACACACGACTAGTGCACTTGTTACCAAGCACGTTAGCTTTTAGCTTGTCAAGTTTTTGGACACCCCCAAACTTATCTATTGCTCGTCCTCGAGCAATAAGAGAAGGCATAGGATACGAGCTCATCATCAAAAACAGGGAGGTAAAAGAAAAGAAACTACACAACTCACTTTCGTGGAGCAAGCGGTTGCATTTAGCGGATGCAACAAGCCTTTGAACCCTTGAGTTACCTCAAAGGACGAGTTATAGTCTCGTGAGGGTTTGCAGACGATATACCCACAAAATCGAAAGATTTTCAACCCCGATCACTCAACGTAAATTACAATGATTAATAGCACACAATGGTATGAATTCACCTGTTTAAGCTCAAGCTACATATATATACACGTCACCCACTTGCTCATGTTACGCCTTAACATCGAAAAGATCATCCTAAGGGTGTAGTGTAATAAATCTCAAGTATTATAGTCGAGTGGCATTCTTACCACTTTTCAAGCATTAACCCCATATTTATCAACTCTTGATTATTCACTTGGTACGAGAATTGAATACAACTTCATAGCCACTTAAAAATTCATCACTTCATTCCACTTTCGACTTTAACTTATGCACTTTCAACTCGAAACATTAGAGGCTAGACCATGTGCAATGTTCGATCCTCTTAGGCTTTCTATGACACCCGTGTAACGAGCTTTAGGCCAATAACTCCTAAACCAGACGGCTTTCGGGTATCAAATGTAGAGACATTCCTAAGGGCTTAATCGCTCGAGTGTCAAAGGCCACAAAATCAAACTAGGTCCTTATTCACTTAACACTTGCATTGGCTTGAGCTCTTGCTCAAATTAGCTTAATAGTACAGTATTCTAGGCATGGTGCTATTCGTCCCCAGTATCTATTAAGCCTGACCTTTGCAGTCATACCAATGTTCACCTCTTTTTATTATTGTTAAACATACGAAGCTACATTCTCAACTCATAATTCATGTGAAAATTCTAAGTCGATATTTTTTCGGGATTAAGCCTTTAAGTGTTTCAAAATAGTTGCCCACTCAACTCCTCTACCCTCGATTTATGTGCATATGTGAATCATCTTAATGTCAATCTAGTCTAGTTAGGGTCCCACAAGCAAGGAACGATGTGTATAGCCATTAAAAACCAAATTGATAGAGAAAACATACCATGTATTCAAATTAACCATGCTCAATGCCTCAAGTGAAGGGTTGAAATTCTATCCAAAAATTTGTTATGCTTGATTTTCACAAAAAAATAGCACAAAATACATGTAATAGCGACGATTCCCCCAAACTTGAGCTAAAAACAAAGATCCACGACATATAGATACCCCCCCACACTTAAACTCAACATTACCCTCAATGTTGACGCAATTATACATACTCACAAGGGGAGTAACCGAGAGTACTTACAACAAGGGTGCCGAAAAGCAACCCTCAATCACGTGAGATCCGCTCCAAGCTCAAATCCGCCATGAAAGATATTCCAAAGAAAAACTCGTCTACTACATGTTATGCACTCACACACAAACCATCAAGACATAAAGAAAAACATGCCGAAAGTGCATGCTTGAACACAACACAAGGAAACAAACTAAACTAAACAAAAAAAAAAAAACAAAAGCAAAACAAAAAGAAAACTTACAAACTTGGGTTGCCTCCCAAGAAGCGCTTTTTTATAGTCATTAGCTTGACTTTATCGGGTCGGCTTAAGGCGGATGACGTATGAATGCTTTGTTTACTCTCCAATCAAGAATGAAACATGACCCGGTGTTTGTGAGAAGTAGCTTGAGTATGGGCCAAGAAATCGTCATTTCTTCCCCATGTGTCGGGTGATGATATAGACTATTCTCCAAGCTATGGACAGTAGATCTTTTTCCTTCACCCATCGAAGTGATAAACTTGGAGTTTGTGAGGTAGGACTCGAGTAGATTATTGGTTATCCTTTCCTGAAAAAGCTCAACACTAAAAGGATCAAAAGCATCAATGCGTAAAGATAATGTAGAATCAATTGGATGCTTAAAAACCTCATAGTTATCACAAATAACCATGTCATCTCCTACACTAGAGGACAACTTACTGTCATGGGCACTAATGACCTCTATACCCGTGGAGAGGGAAGAAGATACCAAAGAAGCTTCTGGTAAAGGCTCGAGTGTCCTTTCCTTCAACGTCGGCTTCTTTGATATCAATTCTTCGATAAAAATGGGGCCGGGTATCGCTTGAATGTTAGGTGTGCGACGCTGAGGCGATGACACCTTCATAGAAATCCTCTCATTTTTCATTTCCTCAATGATCATTAGAGCCTCCTTAATTGGTCTTTCATACAAAGCATCAATGGCTTTGTGTACCAATTTCATACTTTTCGGCTGATCCAAATCATCTAGTGTGAGTTGTAAGCCGTATAGGAGTTGTCGAACCCATTCTCGTTCCTCCAGAGTCGGGGATAAATGATATCCCTCCTGTATGGTAAAGACGCTGGATGGTAGACAATCCCGGACCGACTGAAGTGGTTGAGAAGGAGGCGGTTGCATAGCTTGGAGAATGCCTTGTAACCACTCCCGATCCTTTGGTAAATTCATATCCGGGAAACGTGCATTCGGATTTGGTTGATAGATATTGTCCGCCATCTCTCGAACTCATCTACAAACCCGGAGCACATGTTCAAAATAAAAATAACAAAATCAAGCAAAGGCTCATTTGAGAAGCGGGTCATGCACCACAAATCGAACCTATCAATTAAGCACAAGAAACAAAATTAGACTAAACACGAAAATAAAAAAAAAATCAAGAAATAAACGAAAACTAAGAATTATGAAAAATGTAAACGAAAATCAAAAACTAAAATAAACAAGTCCCCGGCAAGTGCACTAGTCGTGTGTAGTAATAAATGGACAAAAAGTCCGGGTTGTCGAACCACGGAGACTTGAATTTTAGTTTATGATTAATGAAAATGGACAAAAGTAAATTGCAATAAAACGAGTAAGCAAGTGAAGAACCAAAAAGAAACGAACTATAGATTAAATCTCACGTATGATAAAATGACTAAGGCACATGCTACAACCGAATCTACTCGTCAATATAGATGAGCTACTCTTCAAATTATTAGACTCCTATTGCTTTGGTAGAAATTCCTTAGATAATTATTACCCGATGTCTCGGCACATAATAATCCTATGATTAATTGATGGTTCTCTAAATATGTATATCCGAGAATGTAATCAATAACCACGCATTAACGTTCTAGAGTTTCCCCGGATAAATCCGGCTAACCGCACCCGGAAATCTTTACCTATGTCTAGGGGCAATTCCACATTAGTTTCGGATGATGAGTTGATTCCATTGAACCCTAATCTATCTTCTCTCGAATGACTAGACTAGGCAAGATAGCAAGCATATGGTGATCAAGCACATGATTGTAATAAAAGCTCACAATCAACACACAAAGCAATATGAGAATTAATACGAAAATTCACTTCACATATATTGATTTATAAATTGGCTTTCACATGGCCTTAGTTCTACAATATTAGCCTCTCATCAAGGCCTTAAGAAAATCTAATACAAACATATACATACTCATGGAAATAAACATGTAAATGCAAGTAATTAAAACTCCCTCAATTGATTGATGATGGATCCTTGCTTTTGAACTTCAATCCTTAACTCCTCTCTCTTGTTCCCCTCCAAAAGTGATGAAGAATGGTGATGAATGATGATGGGTGAAGAGTAATGGCCAGTTGCCTCCTCCTCCAAGATGTGTTAAGAGGGATTGGTCAAGTGTGAAGAAGATGCCCCTTTTGGACAAGAAATGATGGGCTCTTTATTCTACTCCAAACCCCATCATGGTGTGCAATAAACAATTCCCCTTCCCCTCTTGCATGTCCCCCACACATGTGCATGACATCTTGGCTTTAAATATTCCATTCCCCCATCAAATGATGAACTTTTGGCTGAAAGGAATCAAAACTCGGGTGTGGTCACGCCTAGGCGGGGGCATGACGGCGCCTAGGCGTCGTCGGCAGAATGCTGAGCGTATTTGCCTCTGTCCGGCGCAGCAATCGTATTTTCTTTATAACTCTCTCCAAAGAACTCCGATTTGGATGATTCAAGTCCTCATTTGAAGCTAACACATAGTTATACAACGTTGTAGAAGGACACTTCATCCAATTTGGTCTCTAAACATACGGAAATAGCGCTCAACCGTGGAAACTAATGCAGATACGACGCCCAGGCGTGGACAGGATGGCGCCTAGGCGTGGTAAGCAGAATGTTGACGTTATTTGCATCTTGTCCGGAGCCTGGGCGTGGGTGGAAAGGCGCTTGGGCATAGGGGTGCGTAGCAATTTGGCCTAAACTTGTTTTATACGTCGTTTTTCATCCCGTTCTTCGATTGTATCCATTTAAGACCTGAAATCACTTAATGCGCGAATTAAACGCACATGTGGCAAGAATCAAGCGATAAATGAACCTAAAACATAATTGCAAAGGGGCTTAAAAACACGTAAAAATGCCTTTGATCAATATTTTTATATCTAGCAGAGCAATTGTGCTCACCATAGAGCTCGACCAAGTGTGCCAAAATAGCCCTCGCAGTGGTCATCTTCTCGTGGGACCTTTGAAGCTCGTTTGTCATCAAGCATAGCATGTACCCACGCACTCGGACGTTGTCCTTTACCCATTTTTCATGAGCTTGGATTTCTTCCTCATTTGCACATGTTCTGGCAGGTGGATCAGGGATCTCTGCGTCCAATACATCTCCCAAAGACTCCATGTTGAGAACAATTCTCAAGTTCCTTAGCCAGTCCACGTAGTTGGGCCCGGTGAGGATGTTCTTTCGAGTAAAACGGAAAGTGGGTGATAGTCATTTTTGTTGGAGAGAGATAAATCAATAAATAACTGCAGAAAAATAACCAAACTTGATTAGATAATTGTAACTTAAACTAAAACCAAGTGAAATCAAGGACTTCAATTTATGACTTGGCTCCCACTACATTTTTCAAAATTCACACTCCCACTGTGAAAATTGGAAGTGATCGTTGTTTATTACTTCGTAGTGGAGATTGATCTCTTTAATCAATATAGTGGATGGCAACCCTTTAACGATATTTGGTCCACTACTTAATTAAAGTGATGTCTAACATCAATCTATCCAATAAATAGTCCAATCTTCTTTTCCCATAAGCCATCAAGACCGCAACCCTTTAACGATATATAGGTTTGTGGACTATCTAAGTTCATTCCCACTAACACCTTTTAATCTAACATTTGAATTTCACCTTGCAACCCTAGTGAAATATGTCTCGATTAAGGCATCTAATGCACTTTATGAAATTTCATAATTGAGTCTTAATACATGACCCCCACTTAGTGGAGGGACAGGACGCCTAGCGCCCCTTTCTAACTTAGTATCATTTTTTGTTTGGGAGAATTTATGTTCTAAACATTTATCTATGTCTCACTTTGCACATTATCAAATTTTTTATAGCGCATGATAAGAAAATACATGCTTCATACATCAAATGAACATGCATCAAAAGCAGTAAAACATCACATATATCTATGGGCTTTTCTAGAGGGCCCAAGCCAATGGGCCATCAAAAGGAAAAAACTAAACTATTCTTCTCGGGCTACAAGCTCCTTTCCTTTTTGGATCGATTCCTTCTTCAAGGCCTATACTAATTCTATCTATTACATAGGAATTTTTAATATCCTATACATAATTCTGAGAATAAAATAATGGGCTCAAATCCGGCCCTTACAACCCATAAAAAGAAATACATCCAAAAAGAAACCTAAGCCCATGAATGATTTCACCATCACATAATACATGCTCGCGATAAATAAAGCAACTATGTTGGTGATTAAGATAACAATTAATTAGTCCAACTAATTAATTTTCTAATAACATTCCAAATATTATTCATATTTTAATAATAAACCATCTAGTGAGAATTTATTATTTAAATAAATTAATTAATTAAAATTCTCCAAGAATAATTAATTAATTATTTATTCAAATAATTAATATTCATTAAAAACTAACTGGGCTCGATTTCATGAAACTTAAATCACCAATCCATTGGCACATTTAAATTTAACGAATTTAGCCCAAAACTAATTTATTGAATGTCTAATATTTTAATTAATCTAATTTGGGCTTATTTAATAAAAACCCAGGTCATCAACCTTTTGACCCACTCGGATAATTAAAATAACCCTAAACCCATTCATTAAAATTAGACCCGACCCGGGTCAAGACCCAGGCCCCATGAGCCAGGCCGTGCGTTGCTGCGTGTGCCAGGCACACTGTGTGCACCTCCTGCACGCACAGTCTGAGCGTTGTGCGTGCAGACAGCGCACATTGTGTACCTCGCGCTCAACTCGGGGTTTTGCAGCCCCGTTTCTCACACAAATTGATTTTTTTGATTCACTATATTATCATGCAATAATATCCAAGAAAAACGCAAAAAAATCATGGCTTAAAATCATAACTTCAACATCATATTCATCATGCTTCAAAAATACGAAAAACACATAAAGTCACGTATAAATACGGAAATCTTATATTGGCTCTGATACCACTGTTGGGTTTTTTTTTCCATATCAAACGCAGTGGAAATTTAAATCCCACGGTGGTTCAACTCCGATTTCATGTATTCAAATCATGTTTAAGAAAAGTGTACCTTTCTTCGCGTAATTGAAATTCTGAACCAGCTTTGTGATCCTCTTTTGAACAGCAAAACGACTACTGTCTCTAAATCACCACGTGAGAATTAAAGCGAAAAATTCTTCTTTTCTTTCCCCTTGAAGACGGCGAGAGAGAGAGAGAGAGAGAGAGAGAGAGAGAGAGAGAGAGAGAGAGAGAAAAGTGGAAGACTTTGACTTGGAGAGAACGGTAATAAAAATAGGCTATGTTTAATTTTCACTAAGTAGTATATTTATACTACACAAGAAAATAAAATAACTTAACTAAGGCCTTGTTATGGACGACCACTTGGGAGTTTTTATGCCCTTCGGGCCTAGTCCAAATTGTAGTTTTATTTTAATTATTTGTTTAATTAATATTATTTATCCAATAAATAAGTCAATTGAATAATTAATTAATCCACGTTAACTTTATAATTAATTCCATAAAGAAATTAAATAACACATTAACTTAATCAATTAACAAAATCATCTATTAATTAATTAATTAATTAATTAATTGTGATATCAAATACCGAAAAATCTCTCTCAAGTCTTATTCCACAATTTTTCCTTTGCAATTCCTTTAAGCGCGGCTCTTTAGATTTGTCTCAAAAGACAATTGGGAGGAAACCAAAAGGATGTGGGTAACACTTAGCCAGCCCGTGGCCCACATCGTATCCCAATTGAGAACGAATGACTAGGATCATTCAAAAGCTTTCACGCTGTGAATACCGTACGAGTATAAACCCTTTATTCATATATCCCAGTTAAGTGAGAGTCATGGTTTAGTCAAACTTACAAAACTTGACCATATGCTTAGCTCATAATGAATCGAGGTCACTGAGTATACTTTCATGTCCAACATGAGTATCTCTAATGCTTTGGCCAAAGTTTTTTACCTGACTCATTCATGACTGCATAGGATATTTAGCTCATTCACTTATGAGAGAATAAATTCTATTTTGCTAATCAGTTAAGATTGCTACTTTCCAACAAATCGCACTTCGAGGTCGACCTCACCAACGGGTGAATTGGATCTAAATACTCTAATGACAGACTCGATGTCACAAACACATCTTCAACGTGATTCTTCAGGTCTAAGGTTCTCGCTTACCTATCACAACGTATCAGTTTTGTCATTGACTGTCTGTGAGTGAAAACCCATGTGATAAAATTGATGCGAGCCGTGTTCGAACACATCAGTCTAACTGAGGTGTCTATGACATAAGTTCCCGCTAACATGCTCATAGTGTTCGATTGGCACTTCCCTGTCAAAACTTATATCATACAAGTCTTTATCTAGTAATGATGTCCAGTCAATACTCTCTTCGACTTGCGAACCATTTTAGATACTAAGGAATAAACTCTTCTAGTGCCATTCTCCCTAACCCATACAGAGTAGAAGGTTCGCTTTACTATCAAGGACTTTACGTTGTTTAATAAACCTTACAAATGCCTATAAGAAAACAACATGAAAAAGCCTTTTATTAATATAAGAATGTTTAGTTACAATTCAATGCCCTATAACTCTATCCTCTTATAGCATTTGAGAGCATAACACTAACAATCTTTCTAATGAACTATCTACTTTTGTAACAATATAATCAATTACTAAGGGCAATTCTGTAGGTTTTAATTGCTTTACTGCTTCTTTTATCTTTCTTACTAACTGAGTATCCTCAGCGTTAAAGTTTCTCTGTTCTGATTTTCCTATTTTCTTATATAAAAGTCCTTCTAATTTACTTAAATTAGGAATAAATTTTCTAACATAATTTAATATTTCGAGGAATGCTTGTATTTCTTTTAAGTTATCTAGCCTATCAGGAAAACTTAATATTTTTTGGGCTATATTGGACTAAAGAGTAATTTTTCCATTTCCTATTTCCAATGCTATAAAATTAATCTTTCTTTTAAAAAGTTCCATTGTCTTTTTAGACACTACTATTCTGTTTTCTTCTATTAAATTAAACACTTATTTTAAATGATATTGATGTTGTTTAATATTTTTAGAAGCTACTAAAATGTTATCTATGTATACTAAACAAAAATCTAAAGGCTTAAAAATATTATCCATAAATCTTTGAAAAATTGTTGGGACATTTTTTAAACCAAAAGAAGGGATAAATGCAAAAAAAAAAACACTGTGTTAACGAAATAGGCTAAAAGACACCATGTGTTATTGAAAAGTCTGCACACTTGCCCATTCCGTCAATTGAAACTAACGCCGTTAATTTTTCGCTTGCAATGCCGATTATACCCTTATTATTAATTGAAGACTAACACACAACAGTTCGAAGAGAGAGAAAAAGTGAAATGGGAGAAAATCAGATCTAGGGTTTGTGGTGTGTGCGCAAGAGTGAAAAATTGACGATTACATCTACAAAATCAAAGCTAGGATTACGTTACTAAGTACTTTTCGCCTCCAAACATCGATTCTTTGTGTTGGAAAGTTGTTTCAGAACATTTCGCCGACAAGGACGCACGAAAAAAAAGGTATTTCCCCCACTGACTTTGTGTTGGAAAGTTGTATTGTTGTGTTTTTTGATGATTGTGAAGAGTTTTATATTGTTTGGTAATATTAGGATAATGATTTTGTATTTAGTCCCCCATTGACTTGAATATTCCTTTGTTGGGTTGTTTTCAGAATTTTTTGGCCCTACATTCGTGATTCCTGCGTGGAAAGAAACAAATTTTCCGACAAAGTTTGTCAACAAAGGTATATATTAGGGTTTTTATGTGTATTGGGTCCCCCCAAATTATGTTTTGTAGTTTATTAATGTTGGGGCCTGTGTGTGAGTGTGTTATTGATGTTAGTTGGGTAATGTTGAATTGTAATAAAGGTGTGGTCTCCCATTGATTGACAAACTGTTGTCCCTTGTGTGTTGGCCCCTCTGGGTATTAAATTGATGAAATTGTATTGTTGTGGAGGGCTTGTTTACAATTTTTGAAAAATGTGACCCCACTATGTGATTTTTTTAAATATTGGTTCAGTTATTTTTTATCTTTGTTTGCACTGAATTTTTGCTAATAGTTGTACACTTTACTTATTATTTGCAGATAATGAAAGAATCTACTATTGTTTTATTTGATGTCTGGTTATGAAGGGTCATTGAATGGCTTCCTACTGTTAGGTATTTTGTTGGGAGGAGAGTAAAGATTCCAAATGTTGACTTGGATAAATTTTTCAAAAGTGACATCTGGGACATGTATGAAAAAGCTGGTGGGAAGTCTGCACTTATAGATATCCATTATAGGTTACCTGGACTTAGTATAGATAAAGGGTCGAGAAAACTTGAAGGGGATAGTGACTGTTTAGAAATATATAGGCGATACAAGGGGAAGTTAGTGGTACCTATTTATATAGAGGATGTTGGGGGTCCACTTGCAGCTGTTGATGCAGATAGCAACTCAATAAACTTGGAACAACCAATCCCTGCAATCTGTTATCCTTCAGATTATAATGAAGTGGTGAATGTTTTAGATGAAGCTGAAAGCAACTTTGGGGACTTGGCCCAGGGAGTTAATGACTTGGGGACTGAAATCAATACTGGTGACTTAGATGAAGATGTCAACACTGGATTTAATGATGAAAATGAAATCAGTCTTGGGGACTTGGGGAGGGGGGTAGTGCTGAATCTGTAACTGAAAACAACAATGGGGAAACTGAAAATAATTTTGGGCAGGGATTGAATGATGATGGTGAAAATGATAACAATGTTGGGGGTTTCAGTGAGGAGGTGCATGAAGAGAATCCTGTCAATGAAGAACATGATAACATTGTGCATGAATATGGTGTTGAAGGGGATGGTGTTGAAACTAGTGTTAGTGAGAGTGAAAACGGGATAAATGTTGGGGTGGATGATGAGGTGAACGGTGAGACCAGGGACAATGGGATAAATGTTGGGGTGGATGATTAGGTGAATGGTGAAACCAGTGTAGGAAGATCTGATCCCACTTATGAATCCCAATCTGATACATCTGAAGATTCAGACTGTCCATCTTGGATGTTGGAAGACCTAGAAGGCCCTTCAGATGATGACATTTTTGTCAGCAAACCTCATGATCATGAAAGAAAATTGCTAAAAAGACTGAGGGCTTTCATGAAACAAAGAAAATAGAAGATAGTTGAACAGAAAAGAAATGAAAGAATTGAGAAGAACAGATAACAAGCTGAATGGTACACTGATGCAGAAAATGAGGATGAGTTGCACAGTCTGCCAGGGTCTGACGAGGAGGGTTTTGGTTACAAGGAATGGGATGAGGGGATGGATATCAAGTTGTTTGACAAACACTTAGTAGGAATGAAGTTTCCTACTAAAGTTGTATACAGAGATCAGCTTAGAGACTGGGCAGTGAAAAGAGGTTGGGATCTCAAGTTTATCAAGAATGAAAGAAAGATGGTTACTGCAATATGTAGGAAGGGTTGTGAGTGGAGGGTTCATGCCTCCTTAGTCCAAAATTCAACCAATTTCCAAGTGAAGAGCTTAAAGGAGAAACATACATGAGCACATATAACAGGAAACACACAAGCTAACTACAAGTATATAGGGAGAAAGATTGAGCACATCATTAGTGGTGGTCCCAAGTGGCATACGAAAGGGTATAGAAGGAGGGGGGTTTAAATAGACCCTGAAGTCTTTTTCGACTTCAAAAATTTCGTATCACTTTTAAAGATTTGAACGCTTTAGTAAAGATAACTTAGACTTAGTGATTTTAGCAATTTACTAAAGTAGGGTAACGCTTAATCAGGGTTAGCACAGCGGAAATGATTTTTAGCGTTCGATTGGTTAATTAATCGCTTTGCAATTTTACTTGTCTTTTTCAGAAAGAATGATGTAATATGAAAATAAGACAGTAAAGTATAAATGACACAAGATATATAAGGTTCACTGGGTGATGTAATCCCAGTTATGTCCTTCTTCTCCTTTTTCACTTGGAGGAATTTACTAGGATGATTATCAAAGAATCACATAGAATCTTCTACAAGATAGTAAAGGATGAAAAAGATCTTGGGCTCCTTGATCACACAGATTTCAGCACCAATGAAGATCGTCTTCTACAAGCTTCTCTCACTTAGAAATACTGCTTGAAAAAGGGTTTCAACAACTTCCTCACTCAGATGAAAGGTTGAAGGTTTGTCACAAGGTTTTGTTTATTTTTGGGAAGTTCAAACAACTTGGAATATCTCAATAGGAATTTAGGTTTCTTCTTTGGAAGAGGTTTGAGATATTTGTGACTGTCTGGAATGTAGATGAAAAGCTTGAAGGAATTTTAGCTATGAAGTTTCTAAGGCTCTGTTTGTTTATGTTTTTGAGATGAAATTCTGAAAATTTCTCTGGAAATGCGTACTACATGGATTCGTGTGAGAATTGATGTGATGTGTGTTGTGTTTGTTTATGTTTTTAAATAGTGGTTGAGATTTGTAAAATATGAATTAAATAATTGAGTTAGTTATTTGTGTAATGATTATGTGAATAAATAAATAATAAAATAAGATAGATATATATATAAAGTTAATTTAATATTAATATATTTTGAAATTTGAAATTTAAAATTTGTAATTTATTATTAATATATAGTAAAAGTGGAAGATTGAATAGAAAAGTAATGATTGGAGGAAATGATGTTGATTGATAAATGTGTGAAATGATTGATATAGTGAGTGATAGGTAGTTATATGGGGAATTGAAAAAGTTAAGTAGAATTTAAATGAAAATGGTTTGTGTTATGAATTTTTAGAATTTTGTGATTCAAAATATTGAAAATGGAATTTGAAAACATAAACAAACAAGGCCTAAGCTTTTTCTTGTGCATGTACGTAAATTTCTCTTGTAATATTATGTACCAGACTTTTAGGGTTTGATGAAGGTAAGGTATTTATAGGCAATTATTGGGATCTGTCCATTGGACACATGTAGGAGAGTGCCTCTCACGCGGCGCGTGATTCTACCTAAAACCTGACACTCCTGAAAAAAAATCTGCTTGCACCGATTGGATTGGAGCAGCTATAAACTCTGAAGTTCTGACAGTCTAGTGAAAAATGTGGCTTATCACATTTAATGCTCTTATCAGGCATTTAATGCATTTGAATTTATTTCCCGTTGGAAATAAATGTCCATTGAATGATTGCATTTAAGTCCTTCATGACTTGAGGATTTATTTCAGGTGAATCTGACATCGGTCGCTTAAGAGCTTTGAGCGCTTGATCCATAAATCCTGAAAAGAGGTCCTTTAGCGATTGACGAATGCTAAGAAACAAATCTTCATCTTTGGTTGACTTCAGACGCTGATCTTCAACTTCTTCTCTAATAGACCCACCTAGAATTCTATTAGCGATTTAGTATCTAATACTTAGTCTAGAATCTACAAAGATAAAAATTACAAGCCTGAACAAAATAACAATTACAAACTTTCAAACGCTCAAACAATAATCTATGAAAACATAAACTTACAATTTATTTGGGGTCTAACATTGAATCCTATCTTGTCATCATCAAAACATCTAACATGAAATTTCCTAACAATTTCCCCCTTTTTGATGATGTCAAGACTTTTAACTCTTATAACTCTTTTATAATTTAAGAGTTACTTAAAAGAAAAGCCCAAATGAATATAAGTTAGTGTTTAAAGAATTAGTAAAGTTAGCTAAAGTTAGATTAGCTTCAACAAGTTGTTTCAGCATAAATCATTCATATATTGAAAGAATAAGCATACATGATTTATACTGAAATATAAAAGAAAGCGACAACAGAAATACAAAAAAGCACAATCACTTTTTCTGTCGCTTTGCTCTTTCTTCGCCTTGGAGAACTTCTAGCGCTAAGTCCATCAGAAGACAATCAATGTCGATCATTGTCGTATGTTGAACTTCATCGTAATCATGCTTATGAAATCTAGCGCTTTCATTAAGTTCTAACAACCTTTCTGTCCATTCTCTTGGCGAAATTCCAAGTTCACGAATTAAATCGTGATAGATATCTTTTCTTGGATCTTTTGACGGTTTCCATTTGATAGGTCGTCTTAGTGATCTGGAAAAAGGTTGAAATCCCATACTTTCCAAGAAATCGACGTCCAAATCCGGAAGCTGATATCTTCCTAGATAATACCCTGCCTTTCTCTTTTTAGTTAACATCTTCTTGATGCTCACTAGTTCTTCAAACATTGATCGCCAATTTTTATTATATGTCTTTGATATTGCTTTGGACGCTTGATGCTTTTCTGTATTTTCCCCCTTCTTGGCATCATCAAGAGAGGTTTTCAACTCAGCGACTTCTCTTCGCAAGAGTCGAACTTTGCCAACTAAGAGAGCGACTTGTTGAGCGATGCTCTGAGCAACGACATCGGTCGAAGTATGTCTTTCAGCATCAGCCGAAGCGCTCTGAGCTAAGTGACGGTTGAATTCTGATGAGAGTTCAGCGACAATTGGTGATATGATGTTCATGATTGTAACAATGCTTTTATTGGAAGCATTTGCAATATCACGACTTCGCGTATCAGACACTATTCGGATTTGTCTATCAGCAGCCTCAAAAATCTTGGAACAGGAACCTTCAATGTTGGTGAGCGAGTTCCGTACTGCCTGTCTGAAATCTCTAGCTTCTGAATCACTCTCAGAATCCGAATCGGAAGAAGGACGCTCAGGAGACGGAATGAGTCCGTAAGAGCTAGAAACTGCAGCCTTGCCTTTGGATTTATCTCTGATAAATGGCTCTTCAGGCTTTTGAGCAATTTCAGCGTGCACTTCTTCAATCGCTTGATCCATTGAAGGATCTTCGATCGCTGGGGGCTCGACTACAGAAGCGCTAGAAGAATCTGGCAAAGAAGCCTCAGAAATTGGAGCGACTTCCTCAGTAGGAGCATGTTCTTCTTCAATTATGTGGATTGGGGAAGAAGGATCTTCAATAGCAATGACCCAGAGTGGGCCAAGTGCTTCCATCACATGCCTTGGACTAATCAGGATTGATTGTGGAATAAAGAATATAGCGTCTTCACGCTCTTCTGTACAAAGTGCAAGTTGCACACCTTCCGACAATTATATTCCTGAAATATAACACTTGAAAAAGTCCAGAATAAGAGGCATCAGCGCTTGAGCTGTTGTTTGATCCACTGGCCTAATTAGCGAAATCATCTTGGCCACTTGAATGTTCTGTTGGCTGAAGAGCACAGGGTGGAGATTGTATCCTCTGAAATTGCTTAACCCTGAGTAATGATTAAAAGAGATGTCCAGTGCTTGGGCATTTTCTATTACTGCTCTCATGTCTCTGTGGAAGACAGCAAACTCAGCATGCTCATTTGAAACATCAACACGAATTTGACTTTGACCAGGAAGAAGCAGTTGTTTGCTGGATGAGCCTTCTTCGTTGAGGTCAGAAAAGACACGTTGAACAAACGCTTGACGAGGATGGAAGATGTAGCGTCCGCCTTGGCTGAATAAGGCTAGCTACAGACGAATGTAGGTTTCTATTGGTTGCCTGTAGCGTGGTAAGTCGCTGATATTGCCTGCAAAGTGCTGACACTGTTGAAGCAAAAAGGTCGCGAATCCTCGCCGTCTGTATTCAATTCCAAAGTCAAACAAAAATGGATATCTTATGAGTTCATCAAGGGAGTAGAAATGAAGAACAAATTCTTCAGCCCATCTGGATGTACTCATCATCCATCTTCTTCCAAGCTTATCAGCTTTCTTTTGATTTTTTCTAGCGGCTTGGAATTTCTTGAAGCGCTCGATCTCTTCGTCATAATCCTCTGCCCATAATCTAGCAAGATATTCTCGGGCTTCATCTTCTATCCACGAATTCACTGGATTGGGACGCTCACCCACAAACGGTCCTTTGCCTTTCCATAACTTGAGTGGAGTAGGAGAGAGAGCATTCTGAGGAGAGTTGACGACTTTAGGGAGAGCCGAATATCCTATTTTGTTTAGATCTTCCATCAGGATTCTTGTTCCAATCGCCCATGTGGGGATTCTTGAAGACAATCTTACTGGCTCGAAGAGGATAGAAAGACTCGTTTGAGCGACCGGTGAAGTTAAATCGTGCTTGATCAAAATCTGCTCTATTGAACATTGGTCGACGAATATACTCTAAGCGAGATTGGAGTCGCTCTAAGTTGTAGAGTCCTAAATCGGCAATATGCTCAAAGAATTCAAACTTTTGGGAGTTGGAAAGATCAGACTGATGGAGAGTTGTTTGAAAAGAGATTTCGAGCTCTGCAAGCGTGTGGGTGTCTCGTTCTCTAGCGGCATAATAAAATTCAAGATCAGGAGTATATCCGCGAGGAAAGAAATCGATGACACGAAGAGGAGGTCCTGTTGGAGTAGGAACAAGAGCAATCGCTTCTGTTGAGATGGGGGCCACTTCTATCGACCTCTCAGTATGTGAAGTCGCTTCACTAGCTGAAGATAGTTCAGCGTTTGGAAGGGCTTGAGATGCTTCTTTTGCAATATCCACAACAGTTGCCATATCCACATCTACTTCGACTGGAATCTCGGAGGAAGGAGGAGCATCAGCGGTTGGTGCATCGTGAGGTGCATCTTGAGCTGATACATGTAAGCGTTTGAGAAAAGTAAGCAAAATTTCTACTAAGTAGAAATTACAAAGAAAAGACTAAAATGCTTACCCTGAGGAATATCATCGACTGACTTAGTCGCTTGATCTGTTTCTATATTAGGGACAGGTTCCTCAGGCTTCGGGACTTCTTCTTCTGGTTCTAAATCGTGAAAAGAAGTTATTGGATCAGCACGAATGGGAATACGTAATTCTTCAAGAATGTTGAGAACATATTCAGAACTCGTTTCACATTGCGCCGAAAGAGATTTTATCCTAGCGTTAGAGACTTAGAAACTAACGAGGAAAGGATGGACTGATTTGCTTAGAAAATACTTACCCTGAGCACTAGAAAGACTCTCAGATTGAGTAGCAGCTTGAGGATCTGAGTTGATTTTGGGAACAGCATTAGAGGGAGGAACGCTTGTTGACTCTCCAAGCGCTGGATTTGTTAAAACGCTTGTAGACGCGGCTGGAGTAGAGAGAGGAGTACGCCTTCGGGCAAGCGGTACTTCTTCTACTACTGCTTTCTCTTCTTCAGGAACTGAGAAGATAAACGCTGGAGGAGGGGAGGGTGATTTTGGAGAAGGAGAAGGAGAAGGAGATTTTTGTTTCTTCTTGGGCTTCGATTTCTGCTCTTTGGCTGACTTGGCTGGCTTAGCGACTTTGAGAGCAATTTTTATTTTAGGTCGCTTAACCACCACTTCTTCTTCAGATGAGGACGACGATGAAGAGGAAGACGCTTGCTCTTCATCATTGCTGCGAACAACTCCTTTGGCTCGAAGTCGCTCACGCTCTTCTTTGGGAACAGCTGCACCACCATGTTTTCGAGGTTTGAGCATCCCGCTGATCATCTTCTTGCCATAGAATTTTAACGCTGGGATCTTCTTTCCAGCGGAGTTTATAAAACCGCAAGTGCTTAGAATTCTACTTAACACAATCCCATAAGGCTTGGGATTAACCGACTTGACCATGGCTGCCTTAAAGCGATTAAAAACATAGAGAGACCAATTAATCTTCAAGTTGGTCTGAATGGCTACCATCATCTTGTACTGAATATTTGTAACTTTATCGAATGTCCCCTTTCTGCATTCGATCATCTTGGCGCAAATGTCCACGAGAATGACATATTCGCCCTTCATGTCATTTTTCTTGAAGTTTGGTTCATAAGCGCTTCGACTTCATCTTTCTTGATCAGCTCCCAGACCTTGGTAGCATCACCAAGAGTGACGTTCTCGACTTCGGCACCATCATTGGGCAGATTAAGCAATGATGAAAGCAGAGAAGAAGTGAGAGTGAAGGTTTCTTGAGCAAAAGGAAAGATGCATGAAATAGAGTTTCCATCGTCGGAAATTTTTGCATTTTGGAAGAAAAGAGTTTCTGCATCATGAAGGTTGAAAATGGCAGTAATCATGTCACGCAAACCAGATTCCTGGACAAGTGGAAAAACAGTCCGAAGAGGAAAATTCTGGTTATCAAAAAGGTAGTTCTAGTTAACAAGAAATCCGGCATTAATCGTGACCGATTTTTCAGCGCGGGAAGTTTTTTCGGTGGCAGACTTGGATGATTTGGAAGATTCTGAAACTTTGGGTGCCATTGCTGAAAGTTTGAAGCTTTTTGAAGGAATAAGAGAAGTTTTTACCTTGAAAGAGATGAAGATTTTACAGCAGAGAGAGTTTTTTGGAAGTGATAAAGTCTGACTGTAAAAATCTTGAAGAATTTTTATAGAGGCAAAGAAAGTAACTTCTGAATGGCTTAAATTTTGCCACATGTTGAATCATTAATTTTGAAATTTGAAAAGATTTGAATCTGAACCGTTTATTCGAAGGTACGGATGTCAAATAGTGCCGAGAAAATAGGTTAACTGTTACAAAATAGAGAATTTTTAGGATCCGTAGTTACCCATTTAATTGAAAAACGTTTGAAATTTTTTTGAAATTTTCAGCGTGAAATACACGCGCCTGATAGTACACTGACACGTACTCAGACTCATGCAGTCACTGAACTGCCTAGGTTTAGATAGGAATCATTAACCGTCAGTTTGATTTGATAGGCACGTGTGGGTAGTTATCAAATTTAATCTTTTGGACTTATCCACACGTTACTTTTAGCGATGAAAACTATGCATGATCCTTTGAAATAGAATTACTTAGCGTTAAAGTGGGAATCTTTTCAACACTGCAATCGCTTGGATTTATAAAAGACAGTTTTGATTTTGTCATGCATAAAAGAGGATAAGCGCTAGTGGTCAATGCATATTTTCAAAATCAAATTTTTTATCACAGACGCTTATGAATTGTTACAAGTACAATTGTAATGTTCCCCTTAAAATTGATAACCTGTTTCAATTTTGAAAGACGCTTTAGATGTATTATTAAAGTGGATTCCCCCCTAAAGCGTATTCCTATTAAGATATGATGCTTTTATAATTTAAGCGTTTAAATCAATCATACCTAATTCACTTCTCAAAATGAGAAAGCGTTGTTCGTTGAGCGCTTTGGTGAAGATATCTGCCAATTGTTTGTCAGTTCCAATGAAGTGCATGGAGATATCTTTCTTTTGAACATGGTCACGCAAGAAATGGTATCTAATGTCAATGTGTTTGGTTCTAGAATGAAGAACAGGATTTTGGGTCATAGCTAAAGCGCTTTGGTTATCACAATGAATTGGGGTAGGACCTAAGATTGTTCCATAATCTCTAAGTTGTTGCCTCATCCAAAGGATTTGTGCACAACAGCTCCCGGCGGCTACATATTCTGCCTCAGCGGTAGAAGTCGCTATGGATTGTTGTTTCTTACTATGCCACGAAACTAGTCTATCACCTAGAAATTGACATGTACCACTAGTACTTTTTCTATCTATTTTGCATCCTGCAAAATCTGCATCTGAATAACCGATTAGTTCAAAAGGAGAGTCCCATGGATACCATAAGCCCACATTTTGTGTGCCTTTTAGGTATTTAAGGATTCTCTTTGTAGCATTTAAGTGTGATTCTCTAGGATCAGCTTGAAAGCGTGCACACATGCATACCAAAAACATAATATCGGATCTACTAGCGGTAAGATAAAGAAGTGATCCAATGATACCTCTATAGTTAGTGATATCAATTTTCTTCCCACTTTCATCTTTATCTAACTTAAGCGTTTGGCTCATTGGAATTTTTGAAGATGATGAATTTTCCATACCAAATTTCTTAATCATATCTCTTGTATATTTAGCTTGGTTTATAAATATTCCATTAGGGAGTTGTTTAACTTGTAATCCTAAGAAGAAAGTTAATTCACCCATCATGCTCATTTCATATTGATCTTGCATCATTTTCAAAAATTTCTCACACAATCGCTTATTTGTAGATCCAAATATAATATCATCAACATAAATTTGGACTAAGAGAATATCTTTATTATGGGTAATTTTAAATAACGTTGTGTCAACTCTGCCTTTTGAAAAGCCTTTACCTATAAGGAAGATAGAGAGAGTGTCATACCATGCTCTTGGTGCTTGTTTAAGGCCATAGAGTGCCTTAATTATCCAATTTGTAGACCATATTTTTGCCATGGTAGTTGATGAATCCTGGAGGGTGCTCCACATAGACTTCTTCTTGGAGTTTACCATTCAAGAATGCACTCTTCACATCCATTTGGTACATTGTGAATTTGATGAATGCGGAAAACGCTAGGAACATCCTAATTGCTTCAAGACGGGCTACTGGGCATATGTCTCATCAAAATCAATACCCTCCTCTTGACAATAACCCTGAGCGACTAATCTAGCTTTGTTTCTTGTAACAACGCCATCTTCGTCCATTTTGTTCCTAAAAACCCATCTAGTCCCAATAACTCCTTGGTGAGTTGGCCTTGGTACTAGCGTCCAAACCTTACTTCTCTCAAATTGGTTAAGCTCCTCTTGCATCACTTCTACCCAACTTGAATCACTGAGCGCTTCATCCACTTTCTTTGGTTCCATTTGAGATAGAAAACTTGTGAACATGGCCTCATTAATTGAAGTTGACCTAGTTCTAACAGGTGCTTCCATATCTCCGATTACTAGCTCTGGTGGATGGTCTCTAAGCCATTTGCGGTCTGCTTGGAATGGGTTGAGAGATTCTTGGTTATCAATCGCTTGATCCATATTTGTCTCTTGCGCAGTCCCTTCATCATTCACAGTTCCAATTTTCTCTTGATGATCATTCTCTTCATGATCATCATCGATTCTGACTTTATCATTATTTGTAACCTCACGAGTAACTTTAGGAAAGGGCACAAAGATCGCATCATCCTCATCATCACTATTATCACCAAGATTAATTTGTGACGCTTGTTGGGTAAGATCTTCAATTCCTACATCATTAGGATTAACCTTACTCGGTTCTTGGTTAGCATCATCAAACACAACATGAATGGATTCTTCAACCTTTGATTTGATCTTATTTAGGATGCGAAAAATCTTTCCATTCTTGGCATAGCCTAGAAAGATTCCCTCATCCGCTTTTGGATCAAAAGTCTTTAGGCTGTGGGATCCATTGTTATGAATGAAACATTTTGAACCAAATACATGAAAATATGAAACGTTAGGCTTACATCCCTTCCACAACTCATATGGAGTCTTCTCATGTTGCTTGTTGATCATACACCGGTTCTGAGTGTAGCAAGCTGTATTGATGGCTTTGGCCCAAAACCTTTGAGGCAGCTTAGACTCTGCAAGCATCGTCCTAGCGGCTTCTTTAAGCGTTCTATTCCATCGCTCAGAAACTCCATTCTGTTGAGGTGTTCTAGGAGCAGAATACTCTTGAAATATTCCAAGATCTATACAAAACTTCTCAACAAATTGGTTAGTAAATTCAGTTCCTCTGTCGCTTCTAATTCTTGTCACCTTCAGATCTTTTGAAGTTTGCAATTGACTGATTAGCGTTGTGAGCTTGACACTAGTTTCATCTTTGGTCGCTAGAAATTCTATCCATGTATAGCGAGAGAAATCATCAACTATTACTAGCGAGTACTTTTTACCATTAACACTTATGATTTGAATGGGGCCAAACAAATCTAGATGCAATAGTTCAAGAACTCTAGAAGTAGATAGGCATGGTTTCTTCTTAAAAAATGATTTAACTTGTTTACCCATTTGACATGCATCACATAAGCAATTCTTTTGAAAGGAACCCTTAGGTAATCCCTATATTAACTGAGAAATTGCCTTAAAGTTGAGGTGATTCTTTTTTTTATGCCATAACCAACCCAATTCATTTTGAATTTTAGCAACAAACCATGTGGGGTTGTTATCAAATGCAGAATCCCAATCTACTAAATACACATTGTTTGTTCTTTTTCCTCTTAGTTTAGTAGACTTAGTCTTAGCGTAGTTGACATAGCAAAAGTCGCTTGAAAATTTTACTTCAAAGCCTTTATCACAAAATTGACTAATACTTAACAAATTATGCTTAAGACCATCAACATAATATACATCACTAATCATGATGTTCCCCCTATGCATGATACATATACCTTTGGTTTTACCTTTGGAGTTATCACAGAATATAACTTGAGGACCATTGATAGCTCGATAGTTGACTAGAAGATTTTTTGATCCAGTCATGTGTCTTGACGATCCACTATCAATGTACCAAACTGAAGTATCGTTGTTGGCTCTAAGTACCAGCATTTAAAGGATAATTCTAATTCTTCTTAGGTACCCATGTTGCCTTGGGTCCTTCTCTGTTAGTAACTTTGGTTTGAATTAGAACTTTAGGAACCCATATTTGCCTAGTCTTCATTGTAGGAATACTGGCCTTCTTGGGTTTCACATCATGTTGTGTGTGTCATAATCATAGTCATAATCATAATCATCATAGTATCGATAATATGATCTTGACTGTCTTGGATATTGATGCTGATATTTCCTTGGCGCTGGCTTGGGTTGCATTCTTAGTGCTGGACGCTTAGCGCTTGATTCACAGTGGTTAGGTTTATCCTTAGCCTTTTGAGCATTTGGATGAACCTTTCTTTGTGAATCATTTGCTTTAGCCTTACCATTGCCTGAGTTAGCCTTGGCTTTCTCATTTAGCCTCGTATCATTGTCTCTAGGTTCATTTAGCATTTGGCTTTGTGAACTTTTCTCAAGAAAGGTAGCACCCTTTCTTTTGTTGTTCGCCATAACATTAGATTTATTAGGTTGTTTACCGAATTTATTGTATCCTAAACCGGTCTTTTCACCATATAATCTTGTTACCTCAGTCACATTATCTAGCTTTCTTGAAGCTTTTGATAATGATGAGATGAGCTGCTCTGATTTGGCAAGTCTAGCGACCAAATCAACTTCTCTCTTGACTATTATATCAAGATCGCTTTTTAATTTAATAACCTCACTCTCAAGTGATTGGTTCTTCTCAATGCATTGTTGCTGAACTTTCAACTCTGCTTTGAGCGTTACTTTATCTCTTGTGAGTGATGAGATAATAGCGAGATCGTTTTGATATATTTTGGCGGCCTCTTGACAATCT
The DNA here is from genome assembly GCA_019426215.1 of Buddleja alternifolia. Classification (NCBI taxonomy): domain Eukaryota; kingdom Viridiplantae; phylum Streptophyta; class Magnoliopsida; order Lamiales; family Scrophulariaceae; genus Buddleja; species Buddleja alternifolia. Next base: position 13,672,793 of record CM033408.1, on the reverse strand, counting down.
TTATAATATTCATTAACTTTGTCAAGTAATTCATCATAAGAAAGAGGATGAGATAATTCATTGGTTACCTCTTATAGCGATTCGTCAGAGGCTTCATCATCTCTTGCCATGAGACAAATCAATGCTGAGTCGCTTATAGGCTCATCATCACTGCTTTCATCTGATGATTCCAAATCCTCTTCAAGTGCAGAGAATGGTTCAGATTCCGCTAGCAAACCTTGTTGGCGAAGGTTGCTCCTGAATTAGTTTCTATCCGCATAGTCTTGCCTTGTGGGCTTATACACATTTGGATAAGGGCAATTTACCTGGTAGTGCCTTGGTTTCCTGCAATTATAACATAAATTAGTTTTCATTTTCTGTTCAGTGGATAATCGCTTTGATCCAACTGGCACTGAGAGATTTTGAGTAGGAGTTGTAGGCGCTTGGTAAGGAACTGGCGCTGAAGATTGAGGTGTAGAATATACTGGTGCTTGATACTGAGGCGCTGGTGTTGGGGGAGGAGTTTAAAATGAAGTTTGTCCAATAGGATTTCTCTTTTCATATCTTAGGAATTTCTTGACCAATAAAGCCATTTCCTTTTCTTCATTTGATTTCGTTGATTTCACTTCGCTAACCGCTTTACCCTTACTTTTTCTAGTAGGGATTAAAGCTCCTGATTCAGTCGCTGAAGTCGATGTGTCACTGACTTCACTCAATTCCAATTCAAATGCCTTTAACTCTGGAAACACATGTTCTGGAGTAAGAGTCTCCAAGGTCTGTGATTCTCTCATAGCAACAGTCTTAATCAAGTATTTACTTGGAAGACTTCTGAAAATCTTAGTAACCATTTCCTTGTTGGACAATTCCTTATCTAGTGACGCTAAATCGGTAATGAGCAAAGTAAATCTTGCGTCCAATTGTTCTAGCGTCTTATTGGGCTGCATTTTGAAATGCTCGAATCTTTGCATGGCTATGGAGAGCTTATTCTCCTTCATTTGTGCTGATCCTTCACACACTATAGCCAACTTATCCCATATTTCTTTGGAAGTCTTACATTGCTTGATCTTGTTGAACAATGCATCATTGTCTCCTAAAGCTGAGTAAAGTGCACTTCGTCCAACATTATCTAGATTTGCTATTTTTCGATCATCAGGCGTCCATTCTAACTTAGGTTTCTCGACATGACCATCTGGAGTAGCCTCGGTTACTCCAGGGGCTCGAGTTACAACTTTCATAATCTGAATGGGGCCATCTGTAATCACATCACACATTTCATTATCGCAAGAGCATAAATAAGCGAATGCTCTAAGTTTCCAAGAATCATAGTTTGATTCTACCAACTTAGGCATTTTGTTAAAAGCCATAATGAGATGTTTTTTAAGAGTAACTTTAAAGCGACTAAGTTTTAAAAAGATGGATTTGAACAAGCAGTTACGCTCGGAAATGCTTAGGTTTCTAATTCAACTGCTCTAATACCACTTGGTGGTCCCAAGTGGCATATGAAAGGGTCTAGAAGGGGAGAGTTGAATAGACTCTGAAGTCTTTTTCGACTTCAAAAATTTAGTATCACTTCTAAAGATTTGAACGCTTTAGTAAAGATAAATTAGAATTTGTGATTTTAGCAATTTACCAAAGTAGGGTAATGCTTAGATCGCTTAATCAGGGTTAGCACAGCGGAAATGATTTTTAGCGTTCGATTGGTTAATTAATCACTTTGCAATTTTACTTGTCTTTTTCAGAAAAAATGATGTAATATGAAAATAAGACGGTAAAGTATAAATGACACAAGATATATAAGGTTCACTAGGTGATGTAATCCCAGTTACGTCCTTCTTCTCCTTTTTCACTTGGAGGAATTTACTAGGATGATTATCAAAGAATCACACAGAATCTTCTACAAGATAGTAAAGGATGAAAAAGATCTTGGGCTCCTTGATCACACAGATTTCAGCACCAATGAAGATCGTCTTCTACAAGCTTCTCTCACTCAGAAATACAGCTTGAAAAGGGGTTTCAACAACTTTCTCACTCAGATGAAAGGTTGAAGGTTTGTCGCAAGGTTTTGTTTGTTTTTGGAAAGTTCAAACAACTTGGAATATCTCAATAGGAATTTAAGTTTCTTCTTTGGAAGAGGTTTGAGATATTTGTGACTGTCTGGAATGTAGATGAAAAGCTTGAAGGAATTTTAGCTATGGAGTTTCTAAGCTTTTTCTTGTGCATGTACGTAAATTTCTCTTGTAATATTATGTACCACTCTTTTAGGGTTTGCTGAAGGTAAGGTATTTATAGGCAATTATTGGGATCTGTCCGTTGGACACATGTAGGAGAGTGTCTCTCACGCGGCGCATGATTCTACCTAAAACCTGACACTCCTGAAAAAAAATCTGCTGGCACCAATTGGATTGGAGCAGCTATAAACTCTGAAGTTCTGACAATCTAGTCAAAAAGGTGGCTTGTCCACAAGTCACAGTGGCTTATCACATTTAATGCTCTTATCAGGCATTTAATGCATTTGAATTTATTTCTCGTTGGAAATAAATGTCCGTTGAATGATTGCATTTAAGTCCTTCATGACTTGAGGATTTATTTCAGGTGAATCTGACATCGGTCGCATAAGTGCTTTGAGCGCTTGATCCATAAATCCTGAAAAGAGGTCCTTTAGCGATTAACGAATGCTAAGAAACAAATCTTCATCTTTGGTTGACTTCAGACGCTGATCTTCAACTTCTTTTCTAATAGACTCACCTAGAATTCTATTAGCGATTCAGTATCTAATACTTAGTCTAGAATCTACAACGATAAAAATTACAAGCCTGAACAAAATAACAATTATAAACTTTCAAACGCTCAAACAATAATCTATGAAAACTTAAACTTACAATTTATTTGGTGTCTAACATTGAATCCTATCTTGTCATCATCAAAACATCTAACATGAAATTTTCTAACAATTAGGGACAATCCTAATGAGACACTGGATTCTTTGGAAAAAAAGATCAGATGGGATTTGGAGATTGAGTGGAACATGCACAAGATTTATAGAGCAAAGAGATACACTCTAGAATTGGTGAAAGAGGATACAAAAGAGCAGTATAACCTACTGTATAATTACTGTGAAACTGTGGTGAAGCACAATCCCACAAGCACATCAATACTTAAGGAGGACAGATCACTGAATCCACCTGTGTTGGAAAGAATGTACTTCTGTCTGGCATGTATGAGGGTTGGATTTTTGGATGGGTGTAGACTAATCATTGGATTGGATGGGTGCTTTTTGAAGGGGTTGTACAAGGGTCAGTTGTTGTGTGTCACTGGCAGAGATGGGAATGACAACATTTACCCAATTGTCATGGCCTATGTTGAGATTGAAAAGTATGAAACTTGGGAATGATTTTTAGCTTTGCTTCTCAAAGATATTGGCTAACATGAAGAGAAGGGTTGGGCCTTTATATCTGACAGACAAAAGGGCTTGTTAGAGGTAGTTAGCAAGCTTGCTGCATAGGTTGAGCACAGATTTTGTTTACGACATATGTATAATAACTTCAAAGGGAGGTACAAAGGGCAAGAGTTGAAGAATCTTTTCTGGAAAGCTGCTTCAACATAGAATGTCAGACAACATCTGAGAACCATGAGAGATATTCAGAGGTTATCTCCAAAAAGAGGTAGTGAAGTTACTGTATATGAGTGGGTGTGCAAGATCCCTTCAACTCACTGGGCAAGGTGTTTCTTTCCTATCAGATCCAAGTGTGATGTAATTGTCAACAACATCTCAGAGTCTTTCAACAGCTATATCTTGGAAGCTAGGGAACTTCCAATCATTGAAATGTTTGAAGCAATAAGGAGGAAGTGTATGAGCAGGATTCAAGTGAAAAGGGTTGGGATGGAGAAGTATAATAAAGTGGTATGTCCTAATATACTTACAAAAATAGAGAAGCAAAGAGAGTTTGCTAGGAACTGCCATCCAACTTAGGTTGGGGATGACAAGTTTGAGGTTATGCATTACATGGAAAATCATGTAGTTTATCTCAATGATAGGCATTGCAGTTGTGGCTTTTTTCAACTATGTGGATACCCCTACTGTCATGCAATTGCAGGTATCCACAAGCTCAGGCTTGAAACTGATGATTACGTTGATGATTGTTTCAAGAAAGAAAGATATTTAAGAGTCTACAGTCATATGGTGAATCCTGTACCTGGTATGCATGAATATGAGGAGTCCACATTGGGGATTGTAAATCCTCCAAATGTCAAAAACAAGGTTGGGAAGGCCAAAAAAGAAGTGGATGAGGTATGGGAATGACAGAGGTGAGAATAATGTTGTTTCAAGAAAGGGTCTAACACAGACATGTCAAATATATCTCCAATTTGGCCATAACAAAGCAACATGCACAAATCCACCTCATCCAAATTCCAAATATACTAAGGTAACATTTATCTTATTGCACATTCTATTTCTGATTGAGTTTATTACAGTATTTCACACTTGTATAATATTGATTTGATCCTTCAAATTTGTTTCGTAGAATCCAAGACAAAGGGGAGAAATGGAGCTGCTGCTACTGCACAAACTGAAGGTACTCCACCAACTGGATAGCCAAGTCCAAATGTACCCCCTGCAGATGAGGATAATGAAAATCCAGGCCCCTCTCTGGTTAATAATGAGCTTTTCAAATTATTGTTTAACAGATTTGCGTAGTACACTTTGTTAATAAAAAAATTTATGCAGATCCCATCACAAACTGTAGTGCTAATGGAATTCTTTGATTTCTATGTGTTTTCTAATTTTGAGGTAATCCAGTTAACATATTTTGAATATGATTGCATACTTGTGTACTGAAATTGCTTCTAAAACTTAACACATTGCAGATCCCATCACAAACTGATGTGCCAATGGAATCTGTTAACCTAAGTGATTAATTTTAAGGGTAAGTTGGCATTCATTGTATGTAACTCATTTGTGATTTGAATTGTGTGTTGATAATGGCCTTTGTTTGTTGCTTATTTAGGTTCCACAAACTGCAACACAGACTTCATCATCCATTCCTCCAAAAGCAAGATCAAGGAAACAACAAACTCCACAGCCTAGAAGGATTCCAAATCAGGCCTCTACTACTCCAGTGACTCAAAGAACTGAATCAGTGAATGCTCTTGAAAGGCTTAAGAAAAGGATGCAACCTTCTCTTCCAAGGCTACAAAAAATGCCACAAGTCTCCACTTCAACTAATTTAAGGCCACCAAAAAGACCACAGGCCTCTAGCTCAAATACTTCAAGGCCTTCTACTTTCAAGAGACAGTGTTGCACCTCTTCTACCTCTCAGAATTCTGCATCAGATCAAGGAGTAAGAGGGAAAAATCCCAAAACAAAGAATGTCTGAATATTTATCTATTTTTGTCTGTTTTTGCACCTATCAGGATGTCTGAATATTTATTTGCATCACCTCTTCTACTTTTTTCTGTTTTTTGGATGGTGATAGGTTGGTTTTTGTTGAATATTTATGGATTGGTATGTGTGATGTTGGGTGAAGAATAGGTTTGTTTTTGTTGAATATTTATGGACTGGTCTGTTTGCTGTTGGGTGAAGATACTAAACAATGTTTTGGATGTATTGTCCATGTTAATGTTAATATAGTACTTGTTTTGAAGTAATTCAATTGTGTATTTTGTACATTTTATATTATCTTATATGTTATGTTTCAAAACAATACAAGGAACAACACATGGGAACAACATAAACCTAGTCTTCTTCCATTCGATTTCACTCATTACAATATATGAAATATTATTTCAGAATTACAGCAATGGTTAAAAGAAAAACAGCCACAAGAATGAAGTTGAACATTGTCTTCATATTCTCCAACATTCGTACCCTTTTTGTCAATTCTTGGCAAATGTTAATCACCTCTGCCATACTCTATTCATCTCCCAAAATTTTGGCAGATTCCATCTCTTCTTCTACTTCGTCAATTTTAGATGATTTTGGAGTATTTTTCCTAGAAATACTTAAAGGCTCCAACCATTCAGTTTCGCGTGAAAACCAGACTAGAATAAGGAGGGATTTCGAGTGGACGATCTCTGCCTCGCGATAATCTAAACTTAGAATTATCGATCGACCCCTACCTAAATAGGCTACCGGTGGTCCTACGTCTTTTAATTCACTTTTTTAACTGTTTATGAGGAAAATATAATTGCAACACGTCATATATAAACTGCGTTAAATTAAGAGAAGGGAAAATACCTCCATAGATTCTCGATGAATTCTTCAGAAATACAAGCTACGGGTCTGGCTTTTGCTCCGCCTACTACAATACTACTAGATTACTCTATACTAGGAATTACGAGGAATTGAACTGAATCTAAATTCTAAACTAAAAAGGTAACTATGGCAAACTGAAATAAACTACGAAAGCTGCTAATAATTATGAAAAGATTGAGTTTTTCTCTGAGATGATGTCTGTCTTTCTTCCTTCTTCTTCTCGCCTTTTTATCCACGTACGACCCACGTTCTCTGTTCTGGCAAACCGCCTTCAACTGCCTGTTTCACAATTTCCATATCTTGGCGCGTTCCTTTTTTATTTCGGATAAACCTCTTTATTAAATGGGCCCTATTTTCTTGCCTCTTCGTTTTTCATCCAAGTGGCCCAGGCTACCTTGTTTCCCTATTTGGGCTTATTCTGACTATTTTTCGATTAGTGGGCCTATTCACATTCAGCCTCTTTTTCGTGGCACCTCTTTCAAATGGCCTATTTATTTATTTATTATAAACAAATGCCCCCCCTGATATATGTGAATATTTCGAGTTCATATATATCAAATAGACACGTCTTTCCTTGGGGATGCTTCAGTTTTGCGGGTCTTTTTCTTTTTTCAAATAACCTGTCTTTTCCTTAAATACTGAGACTTTTCACTTTCTGATGGTTATTGAAAACACGTCCCTTAGGGTTTTTCCCGAGGTTTTTAATCATTATGAGTTTTTGTCCCCGGCATTATATGCGTCGATTCATGTGAAACATCATGCTTCTTTCAAATCGCAGTCTTTCTTAACGTCTCGATATTCTGTCAATCACTCATCGCGTCTTTTCACCTCCAAGCATTCCAATCCTTATAAATACGCAGCGTGTTATTTCCATCTCACTTTTCCTCGTCTACCTTCTTCTTCGAGTATTCGTTTTACTCTTCGCCCCTTTTGTGTACTTTCTTTCTTCATCCAAATCACACAATGGTTGTCCCCCCACATCTAGCCGCTCATGACCTTACTTTCTTGGTCCCCCAAGCATCGATGTTGGGTTGTGGGGAGGCCGAGGAAATGCACCGTATTGCTAGGGCTTTTCACCAGTATTATCGCGATACTAAGGTGGCGCCAGTCGAGACATCTCACATAGTTCCTCGAGGAGCTTCTAGTCACAGAGGAGAGTCGATTCCTCATCTATCACTTGGTCCTCGATTCGATTTGGCTACCTTCGATGGTACGGCTCCGCAAGCCCCTGACTTATTAGGGGTTTGGCCCACTTTGGAAGGTGCTCATACTCCCCTTTGCATGAATCGAGAGGTTCAAAGGTTTGCTTAGACTAATATAAGGAAACCCATAAATGGGTGGATTGGGAGTGTCGATGCTTTCCCCTGGTTCGAGCGCCTCCGTCAATTTCACCCCAAATGGAGGGAAAATCAAATTCTAGGCCTGATTCGATTGGCATGTTATCAGGTGTTACCCTTCGAGCAGGTGATGACCGACTCTCTGGCTTTATCTTGGCATCCCTCTTATAATTGCTTCATTTTACCTCAAGGGATTCAAACAGTCACGCTCGAAGACGTGGCTTTGATTACTGATCTGTCTCCCCATGGCACAGCTCTCCCTTCGAGTGATCCCGTCCCTATCGCCAAATCCATCTTAGTGGCCACCTCCCAGTGGTTGCAACACCATGGTAAGAGTAGTGGCTCCAACATAGCTTACTCCGTTTTGGTCAAACATTTTGTCGAAAATGAGGACCTAGTACCTGACTTCGGAGAGGTACTTTTTTTAAATTTTGTTTTTTGTCGTTTATTTCTGAACTCGAGGTATGTTGTGAACAAAACTTTCCTTCCTTTAGCTGCTAATATTGCTGCAACTATGGGGCCGATCGAATTGGCTCCACTTGTTTTATCCCATTTTTACCGTATGATGTCTCATATTTATCAAAGCCCTTCGAGCGTAAAAAGGGTGTCTGGCCCCCTGTGGTTGTTGACTTGTTGGGCTTTCCTTTATTACCCCGAACTACTAAATGTTAGAAGCCTTTCCTCTTTCGAGACCGCCTTAGGTTCCTCGAGCAATCTCAAGCCTTTTTCGGATTAGGCTTGCTAAGGTGAAGCCACTGTAAACCTCTTAATCCCTCTCAAAAAGGATTCTTATCTTCCAACTTTGTGCACTCTGTTCAACCCGTTGTATGTGTCAACTTGGTGCCCGTTTTTCAAAATAAGACATAACCAAGCCTCGACTCATTGGTCTCATACCGCTTTCCCTGATTGGATGGTTGATATTGACTCTCTCGAAGACCAAGAGGACGATCAACCATACTGGCGTTCCATTCTATTCTCTCGGGATCTCCTTTATGCAGACAATACTCCTGGTGTCGAAGTTTATAATCCCCAGGTAATTGTTAAATGATATTTCGAATCAATACTTTGGTATTAGATAGTATTACAAATTTGTCCAATTTTATTCTTTGTGTTAACAGCGTTTCTATCCTGTTTTTTCCCTAGTTATGCTCGAGACAATTTGTCATCAGCCAAAGTTTTGCTCTTCCGTTTCTTGGCACGATGAACCATCCTTAGTTTCAAAAGAAATATACGATCCCTAAGTTAAAAAGGGATCGAGTGGAAACCATTATTCGAGGTATGCCATCGTGTCAAATTTTGCCATTGCCAGTTCCCATTTTTTGCAGGGTCATTCGAGTAGAACCCTGTTTCGTTGATTTTTGGAATAAAGTCTTGCAATGAGACTACTCAAGACGCATCATATAGCGAATGGTCACCGAGGCCACTAGAACCTTCGGGGGTTCTGGAAACGTTGCGGACCTCTCAAAATTACTACCTGTCGAGGTATCTCTGATTCTCTTGCTTTGTTTTCTTCAAGAATTTTTATTCTATCTATTAACTAGTCATTTATTTTGTCAGGAGGATGCCAATGTAATTCCCCACTCTCTTACTTCGGGATGGAGGTTTAAGAGAGACGACTCTTCTATTTGAGCCAGTGATAGCCTCTATCAAGCCCTTCGGGAATCAGAAATTGCTGCACGAGCCCCTTCGGTTAGACGATAAACCCCTGCAGCTGGCTCATCCGGCACAAGTAAATTGAAAGCTAATCCTGCACCTGCGCCGCTTACTCCAAAACGTTCGGCCATGGTTATTCGAGAACCGCCTGTTTCTAGTGCCTTGACTTCGATCGAGGAAGTAGGATTAGGTGAAGAAGAAGACGAGGAACCATCTCTTCTTAGGAAAAATAGTAAACTCGCTCGTTTGGAAGGTATTTTTCTCGATTCATTCAGTTGTTCATTATGTCGAAGTCCTTGCCTTATTCTTTTCCCATCTTGTAGCTACCCCTGAAACTGTAACCGTCCAACCTTCGACGGATACTGCCTCTCGAGATGATCGTACCTCTCTGGTGACTCAACTCATACCGAATCCAGTGCCCCCATCTCTAGCAGAAAATGTCTCCACTTCAGGTAATTAATACGGCATACTACCTATATACTTATTTGAGTGTTTCCCATATGTTATTTTTAAATGCCCGTAATTCATTTCAGAGCTTCCGACTGCCACCGTCTCGAGCAGTCATGAATCGGTACCCGTTATCGATATGGGTATCCTATTCACTCCTAGTCCTTCGCCCCCTTTGAGTGAGTCATCACCGGCCACAACCGTTGAACCTAACCAAGTTTTTGTCCCTTCATCAGTGGTTCCACCGGACCCAATGCCTTCGAGCTCGGCTGTTCCAGTACCATTGGCTCCTCCTGAAGGTGTTTTTCGAGTTTGTCTCTGCCCTTTTTATCTTCGTATTTGCCTCTTTTTCATATCTTTCCTTTCGAACTTTTCAGATGACGTCATTGTCCCTGCCTTTTCTAAGATCGAGTTGACTACGGCGCTCTACGACATTCGGCGCCGCCCCGATGATCTGGCATTAATTCAGAGACTCCGTTTTCTTCTCGATGAAGCCCAGTTGAGAGTATCAGGCACGTGGCTCCCCATATTTGAAGGGGCCCGCAAAGTGCTCGAGAGTTGTCTGAATAATCTTAGAGATTATATGGACCAAGGGATTAACCCTTTAGATGAACAGGCGTCTATCGAGCATAACAGGCACATCAATCAGCTACAGGATCAAGCCCCTGTTTTAGCCAACACCAGGGCTAACTACTTAGCCCAAATAGCTGATTTGGACGTTCAAATTGCTGATCTGCAGGCGGAGAGGGATCGCCTTGTTTTCTTGGCCGACCAAATAGAAGCGGATATGGTATCCCTTAATGATCAAGTCGCTCGATTGGAGGAAGAGTTCGAGAACATAATTCAACCTGCACTTGTTGAAAAAGATGCTTTCGAGAAATCTTTGGAAGTTCTAGCTAGTTCTTTCCCTTTCATTCGTTTCTAGGGCTTGTACTTATTTTGATTTTTTGCTTTCTAAGTTTTGTGTAAGAAATTCTGGCCTGTTTCGTGCAATCTTTCTAATATTACTGCTTCATTTGTTTTCCATATGCTTGGTGTGTACATTTTTAAGTGTTTGGCATTTAATGCTTTACCATATTCGATTCCATCTAAGTGTTGTAATTTATAAGAGTTTCCCGATAATCTGTTGGCAATCAAGAACGGTCCTTCCCACTTAGGGTACCATTTTCCATAAAAGTGATCCTTGGAGCCCTCTGGTAATATTGTTTTCCAAACCAAGTCCCCTTTTGCGAAGGATCTCGCCTTTACCTTTTTGTTATAACTTTTCTCAATCCTTCGTTTTTGTATTTCGATTTGCTGTAATGCCATAATTTGTACCATTTCGTGATCTAAATTTTCTATGTTCATATTATTGGCATATTCTTTAGAGGTGAGCTCGGTTTGCTCAAGTATTCTTCTTGATTTTATATTAATCTCCATTGGGATAGCTGCTTCATGGCCATAAACCAATTGGAAAGACGATGTTCCTAGGCTATCTTTTTTTGTCACCCTGAGGGCCCATAACGTGTCTATCAGTAATTCATTCCAATTCTTCGGATTATTCTTTATCATCTTAGCAATACATGCTTTAATAAATTTATTCAAAGATTCAGCTTGTCCGTTCGCTTGGGCATAGTAAGGTGTAGAATTCAGTAGCTTTATATTGAATTGGTTTAGAAATCCAAGTACTTCTGTACTATTGAAAACCTTTGCTTGATCCACCGTTATTGTTTCTGGGATACCGAACCTTGATATAATATCTTCTTTTATAAATTATGTTATCTGCTTCGAGTTGATGTTTTCGAATGCCTTGGCTTCCACCCACTTAGTGAAATAATCGGTTGCCACCAAGATGTAACTATGTCTCTTCGAGGAAGCTGGTCTAATTTCTCCAATGATGTCCATTGCCCATCCTCTAAATGGCCATGGCTTGATTATCGATTTCAATTCTGTCGTTGGTTGTCTCAATATCTTGCCGAATCTCTGGCATTGTCTACATCCTTTGGCGTAATTCAAACAATCACGGAGGATAGTGGGCCAATAGAACCCATACCTATGTATCTGCCATCGCATCTTTTGGCCTGCGTAGTGGGCCCGACATATGCCCTCATGTGCTTCGGCCATTGTGATCATGGCTTCTTCCAGGTCCAGACATCTTAGCAATATCCCCTGTAAATCTTTTCTATATAGCTCCTTTCCATCATAAAAATAATGATGAGCTGTTAGTTTGATTCTATTCGAAAATCCTCATTTTGATGGATTTGAGAGATAATCTATAATTTCGAGTCGCCAATCTTCTTTTTCTTTCATAATATCTATTTTATTAACATATGCCTGCCTTTTCTCGAAAGGTACAAGGATTCTGGGTTTGACCTGAATAGAGGTCTCGAGTAGATCCTTATTAATCTTATACCCCGACGCCATTTGAGCTAAATCGTTCGAGATCTCGTTATTTTCTCTGGGCACGTGAATGATTTTAACTGCTTCGAAATTCTTAACTAATTCGTGAATCCGAGCGAATGAGGCAATGGCCACTGGACTCACACAATTAAATATTCCTTTTAGTTGATTCACAATTAACTGAGAATCTCCCCTCACTTCGATTTTCTTAGCTTTCATTTCTAGCATGATTTCCAAACCCAAAATGAGGGCTTCGTACTCTGCCCTATTGTTGGTGCATTCTCCTTCAATTTTAGCATATACTTTGGTGATGACTTTATTAGGTGAAATGATGTAGACCCCGACGCCCGCACCACTTCGAGCATTGGACCCGTCGAAATATAATATCCATGGCACCAGCTCTATGTAATCGAATTCGAATCTTTCGAGCATATTAAAGTTTTTCGTAGGATGGTCAGCCAGAAAATCAGCCAGTGCTTGACCTTTTACCGCTTTCTGTGGTATGTACATTAAATCGAATTGGAGCAAGCTGAGACTCCATTTGCTCAACCGGCCTCTCACTAGTGGCTGGTTCATCATGAATTTGATTACATCAGTGGGTGACACTATCTCTATGGTATAGGCAGCAAAATAATGTCTTAGTTTTACTGAAGCAAAATATAAACTGAGACACCATTTCTCGATAGAAGTGTATCTCTTTTCGGTATCATTCAGTAATCTACTCAGATAAAAGACTGATTGTTCGAATCCCCTATCATTATCTTGTACTAGTAGACACCCTATCGAATGATCTGCAGCCGATATGTATAACCGCAATTGTTTTCCTTTTCGAGGAGGTATCAAAACTGGAGGTTTTACTAAGTATCGTTTTAATGTCTCAAAAGCTTCTTGCTGTTCTCTTTCCCAGATGAATCCTTCTTCGTTCCTTAGTCTTAATAAAGGAGAAAATATTTCGATTTTTCCTACCAGATTCGCTATGAATCTTCTCAGGAAATTAACCTGCCCAAGGAATCTTTGCAATTCCTTTTTATTTCTTGGGGGCTCAGCATCTATGATTGCCCTAGCTTTATTTCGATCTACCTCGATACCGCGATTATGGATTAAAAATCCTAAGAAGTTGCCCACTCTTACCGCAAATGCACACTTTAAGGGGTTCATTTTTAAATTAAAGCGTCTCATTCGTTAGAAACTCTTGGCCAATGATTCGATATGGTCCCGATGTGTTTGGGCCTTAACTACGATATCGTCAATGTACACTTCCATTGATTTGTCAATTAAATCATGGAACATGTAATTCATAGTTCTCTGATAAGTAGCCCCGACATTCTTTAATCCGAAAGGCATCGCATTCCATTCAAATGTGCCTATAGCTCCTGGGCATCGAAACGCTGTTTTACGCCTATCTTCTTCGGCTATTTTTAACTGATAATAACCCGAATATCCATCTATAAATGACATATATTGATGCCGGGCCGCTGCATCTATGAGGACGTCGGCCATTGGCATTGGATATTCGTCTTTGGGAGTAGCTCGGTTTAAATCTCTAAAGTCGATGCACACTCTGACCTTGCCGTTCTTTTTTATTACGGGCACGATGTTGGCTAGCCATTCGACATATCTCGCCGGTCTGATAAATTTAGCCTCAACTAATTTTTCGATTTCCTCTTTGATTGCCCCCATGAGGTCGGGTGACAGTCTCCTTGGGGCTTGTATTACTGGAATGAAACCAGGTTTAATGGGTAGTTCATGCCTAGCTACTGTCATGTCTATCCCAGGCATCTCATGATGGGCCCAGGCGAAGCAATCTCTGTATTCTTGCAGTATTTGAACTAACTCGTTTCTTTCCTCGTTTTCTAATTTCGAGCTAATGTAAGTTATTCGTGGCTTTTCTTTTGTTCCAAGATTTATCTCTAATAAATGATCTTGGACTTCTTGTCTAATATCTTCTTCGGGCTCTATGATCTCATCTCCTACTATCCCGTTTTGATTAGGGTCCTCCTATTCCGCTAATTCGAACTCATCGGATTTTGCATCGACCTTACCGAATAAATAACATGAATAAGGAAACAAATTCGAATTAATTCTTTCTAATGCTAAGTGTTTAAATGCATATTCGATTACATCCCCCTTTCTTTTTCTTGATAAAAAATCCATAAAACTAAAAGACATTGTTTTCGAAAATAAAAGCCATTCGTTACTGAAGCCCTATATCGATAAGAGCTGCTTCGACTTCCCCCCTTCTTGGACTTCGATCTTGTCCTTCGATACGTCATCTTCTATCCCCAGTTCGACTTCTGGAAGGGTCACATCTGCTTCTCCTACTAGTTTGAGCTCCTCGATGCAGTGCCTAGCATTCAGAATTTGAGCATCAACAAAATAAGAATTAGATTCGGCTTTCACCATCTCAAACTTATCACCATTCCAACATATAAGAAATTGGTGTAAAGTTGAAGGTAAACAATAATTTTGGTGAATCCAATCTCTTCCCAATAATGCATTAAAGGAAGAACTAGTTTTCACCACGAAAAATGCTGAGTACGAACTCATCGATCCAACTTTGACTTGACAAGGTAAGACCCCTAAGACTTTCGTGGCCTGTCTCGAAAAACCATACACAGCTACATCGGCTGCTACCAAATCTTTTAGGGATTTTCATAATGTAATTAAGGTGTTTTCTGGTAACACATTAACGGTCGCCCCATTGTCCACTAGTACTCGATTGACCCTAACATTTTCAATTTCAGCCTGAACGTACAATGGTTTCATATGATTGTTGTTTATTGTTTCTTTCAAAAACAATAATTCTAGGAAGTGTTCGTTTTCATTTTTTCTTTTGATGGTCTCTCCATTAATAAATTCGAAACAAGTGGAGTTACCTTTTTCGGGGGTGGTCAATACTTCTAATGCTGTTTTTTCCTCATCACATGTATTTTCTTTGGCGGCGAATTTTGCTGGCAATACCGTCACCATATTGCAATCCCTTGTTTCCTCCATGTCCAAAGCCCTTCGCGCTGCGGCTCTCTTCTTGTCCTTCCCAAACTCATTCGTCATCCTTTCTTCCGGTATTTCGTCTAACAGAATATCCAGATCGTCTCCAGAATCGAAACAATCTAAATCCTCATCTTTGCCTTTCGCCTTTTTTCCTTGAAGGTTCGCCTCCTTCATCTGATCGCTCAGACTATCCATCTCTTTCTCGAGATCTTCCTGGCTTGATCCCTTGACTACCTTGGACTTTAATATTCCATTTGCTAAGGATTCTTCTTCGATCCTTAAGTTGGCCATGACAGCTTCTTGCTGCATCTCCATCGCTATGGCTGCTCTCGAGTACGCAACTTGTTGGGCTATGGCTTTTGCATTATCGTGCCTGTTGAGTTCGACATTTGATCAGAGGCATTTTTACGTGTTTTTAAGCCCCTTTGCGTTTATGTTTTAGGTTCATTTATCGCTTGATTCTTGCCACATGTGCGTTTAATTCGTGCATTAAGTGATTTCAGGTCTTAAATGGATACAATCGAAGAACGGGATGAAAAATGACGTATAAAACAAGTTTAGGCCAAATTGCTACGCACCCCTACGCCCAAGTGCCTTTCCACCCACGCCCAGGCGCCGGACAAGATGCAAATAACGTCAACATTCTGCTGTCCATGCATAGGCGCCGTCCTGTCCACGCCTGGGCGTCGTATCTGCATTAGTTTCCACGGTTGAACGCTATTTCCGTATGTTTAGAGACCAAATTGGATGAAGTGTCCTTCTACAAAGTTGTAGAACTATGTGTTAGCTTCAAATGAGGACTTGAATCATCCAAATCGGAGTTCTGTGGAGAGAGTTATAAACAAACTACGATTGCTGCGCCGGACAGAGGCAAATACGCTCAGCATTCTGCCGAGCGCCGTCATGCCCACGCCTAGGCGTGACCACACCCGAGTTTTGATTCCTTTCAGCCAAAAGATCATCATTTGAGGGTGGAATGGAATATTTAAAGCCAAGATGTTAGCACATGTGTTGGGGGACATGCTTGAGGCGAAAAAGAATTGTTTATTGCACACCTTGATGGGGTTTGGAGTAGAATAAGGAGCCCATCATTTCTTGTCCTTGAAGGGGATCTTCTTGAAACTTGACCGATCACTCTTAGCACTCTTGGAGAGAGGGGGAGGCAGCTGGTCTTTAGACCAAAAACCATCATCACTCTTCATCCATCATCATTCATCACCATTCTTCATCATTTTGGAGGGGAAGAAAAAGATAGGAGCTAAGGATTGAAGCTCCACTCGAGGATCCATCACCATTCAACCTTTGAGGGAGTTTGTTCATTGTTTATAGCATTTTTGTGTTTACACTTATGTATATGAATATGTTGAATTCTTCTATGTTGATGGTTATGAGCTAATATTGTAGAACTAAGGCCATGTGAAGGCCAATTTATGAATCAATATATGTGAAGTGAATTTTCGTATTAATTCTCATATTGCTTTGTGTGTTGAATTTGAGCTTTTATTACAATCATGTGCTTGATCACCATATGCTTGCTATCTTGCCTAGTCTAGTCATTCGAGAGAAGATAGATTAGGGTTCAATGGAATCAACTCATCATCCGAAACTAATGTGGAATTGCCCCTAGACATAGGTAAAGATTTCCGGGTGCGGTTAGCCGGATGTATCCGGGGAAACTCTAGAACGTTAATGCGTGGTTATTGATTAGATTCTCGGATAGACATATTTAGAGAACCATCAATTAATCATAGGATTATTATGTGCCGAGACATCGGGTAATAATTATCTAAGGAATTTCCACCAAAGCAATAGGAGTCTAATAATTCGAAGAGTAGCTCATCTATATGGACGAGTAGATTCGGTTGTAGCATGTGCCTTAGTCGTTTTATCACTCTTGAGATTAATCTATAGTCCGTTTCTCTTTGGTTCTTCGTTTGTTTAATCTTTTCTCTTGCTCTTTACTTTTATTGTAGTTGTTCTTTGTAGAAAATCATTAACTAGAATTCAAGTCCTTGTGGTTCGACAACCCGGACTTTTTGTCCACTTATTACTACACACGTCTAGTGCACTTGCTATCATAGCACGTTAGCTTTTAGCGTGTCAAGTTTTTGGCGCCGTTGCCGGGGACTTGTTTATTTTAGTTTTTGATTTTCGTTTACATTTTTCACAATTCTTAGTTTTCGTTTATTTCTTGATTTTCTTTTATTTTCGTGTTTAGTCTAATTTTGTTTCTTGTGCTTAATTAATAGGTTCTATTTGTGGTGCATGACCCGCTCCTCAAATGAGCCTTTGCTTGATTTTGTTATTTTTATTTTGAACATGTGCTTCGGGTTTGTAGATGAGTTCGAGAGATGGCGGACAATATCTATCAACCAAATCCGAATGCACGTTTCCCGGATATGAATTTACCAAAGGATCGGGAGTGGTTACAAGGTATTCTCCAAGCTATGCAACCGCCTCCTTCTCAACCACTTCAGTCGGTCCGGGATTGTCTACCATCCAGCATCTTTACCATACAGGAGGGATATCATTTATCCCCGACTCTGGAGGAACGAGAATGGGTTCGACAACTCCTATACGGCTTACAACTCACACTAGATGATTTGGATCAGCCGAAAAGTATGAAATTGGTACACAAAGCCATTGATGCTTTGTATGAAGGACCAATTAAGGAGGCTCTAATGATCGTTGAGGAAATGAAAAATGAGAGGATTTCTATGAAGGTGTCATCGCCTCAGCGTCGCACACCTAACATTCAAGCGATACCCGGCCCCATTTTTATCGAAGAATTGATATCAAAGAAGCCGACGTTGAAGGAAAGGACACTCGAGCCTTTACCAGAAGCTTCTTTGGTATCTTCTTCCCTCTCCACGGGTATAGAGGTCATTAGTGCCCATGATAGTAAGTTGTCCTCTAGTGTAGGAGATGACATGGTTATTTGTGATAACTATGAGGTTTTTAAGCATCCAATTGATTCTACATTATCTTTACGCATTGATGCTTTTGATCCTTTTAGTGTTGAGCTTTTTCAGGAAAGGATAACCAATAATCTACTCGAGTCCTACCTCACAAACTCCAAGTTTATCACTTCGATGGGTGAAGGAAAAAGATCTACTGTCCATAGCTTGGAGAATAGTCTATATCATCACCCGACACATGGGGAAGAAATGACGATTTCTTGGCCCATACTCAAGCTACTTCTCACAAACACCGGGCCATGTTTCATTCTTGATTGGAGAGTAAACAAAGCATTCATACGTCATCCTCCTTGAGCCGACCCGATAAAGTCAAGCTAATGACTATAAAAAAAGCGCTTCTTGGGAGGCAACCCAAGTTTGTAAGTTTTCTTTTTGTTTTGCTTTTGTTTTTTTTTTTTGTTTAGTTTAGTTTGTTTCCTTGTGTTGTGTTCAAGCATGCACTTTTGGCATGTTTTTCTTTCTGTCTTGATGGTTTGTGTGTGAGTGCATAACATGTAGTAGACGAGTTTTTCTTTGGAATATCTTTCGTGGCGGATTTGAGCTTGGAGCTGATCTCACGTGATTGAGGGTTGCTTTTCGGCACCCTTGTTGTAAGTACTCTCGGTTACTCCCCTTGTGAGTATGTATAATTGCGTCAACATTAAGGGTAATGTTGAGTTTAAGTGTGGGGGGGTATCTATATGTCGTGGATCTTTGTTTTTAGCTCAAGTTTGGTGGAATCGTCGCTATTACATGTATTTTGTGCTATTTTTTTGTGAAAATCAAGCATAACAAATTTTTGGATAGAATTTCAACCCTTCACTTGAGGCATTGAGCATGGTTAATTTGAATACATGGTATGTTTTCTCTATCAATTTGGTTTGTAATGACTATACACATCGTTTCCTTGCTTGTGGGACCCTAAACGTGATTAGATTGTCTTTAAGATGATTCACATATGCACATAAATCGAGGGTAGAGGCGTTGAGTGGGCAACCATTTTGAAACACGTAAAGGCTTGATCCCGAAAAATATCAACTTAGAATTTTCACATGAGTTATGAGTTGAGAATGTAGCTTCGTATGTTTAACAATAATAAAAAGAGGTGAACATTGGTATGACTGCAAAGGTCAGGCTTAATAGATATTGGGGGCGAAGAGCACCATGCCTAGAATACTGTACTATTAAGCTAATTTGAGCTAGAGCTCAAGCCAATGCAAGTGTTAAGTGAATAAGGACCTAGTTTGATTTTGTGGCCTTTGACACTCGAGTGATTAAGCCCTTAGGAATGTCTCTACATTTGATACCCGAAAGCCGTCTGGTTTAGGAGTTATTGGCCTAAAGCTCGTTACAAGGGTGTCATAGAAAGCCTAAGAGGATCGAACATTGCACATGGTCTAGCCCACTAATGTTCGAGTTGAAAGTGCATAAGTTAAAGCCGAAAGTGGAATGAAGTGATGAATTTTTAAGTGGCTATGAAGTTGTATTCAATTCTCGTACCATGTGAATAATCAAAAGTTGATAAATATGGGGTTAATGCTTGAAAAGTGGTAAGAATGCCACTCGACTATAATACTTGAGATTTATTACACTACACCCTTAGGATGATCTTTTCGATGTTAAGGCGTAACATGAGCAAGTGGGTGACGTGTATATATATGTAACTTGAGCTTAAACAGGTGAATTCATACCATTGTGTGCTATTAATCATTGTAATTTATGTTGAGTGATCGGGGTTGAAAATCTTTTGATTTTGTGGGTATATCGTCTGCAAACCCTCACGAGACTATAACTCGTCCTTTGAGGTAACTCAAGAGTTCAAAGGCTTGTTGCATCCGCTAAATGCAACCGCTTGCTCCACGAAAGTGAGTTGTGTAGTTTCTTTTCTTTTACCTCCCTGTTTTTGATGATGAGCTCATATCCTATGCCTTCTCTTATTGCTCGAGGACGAGCAATAGATAAGTTTGGGGGTGTTGATCAGAGGCATTTTTACGTGTTTTTAAGCCCCTTTGCGTTTATGTTTTAGGTTCATTTATCGCTTGATTTTTGCCACATGTGCGTTTAATTCGTACATTAAGTGATTCCAGGTCTTAAATGGATACAATCGAAGAACGGGATGAAAAACGACGTATAAAACAAGTTTAGGCCAAATTGCTACGCACCCCTACGCCCAAGCGCCTTTCCACCCAGGCCCAGGCGCCGGACAAGATGCAAATAACGTCAACATTCTGCTGTCCATGCCTAGGCGCCGTCCTGTCCACGCCTGGGCGTCGTATCTGCATTAGTTTCCACGGTTTAACGCTATTTCCATATGTTTAGAGACCAAATTGGATGAAGTGTCCTTCTACAAAGTTGTAGAACTATGTGTTAGCTTCAAATGAGGACTTGAATCATCCAAATCGGAGTTCTGTGGAGAGAGTTATAAACAAAATACGATTGCTGCGCCGGACAGAGGCAAATACGCTCAGCATTCTGCCGAGCGCCGTCATGCCCACGCCTAGGCGTGACCACACCCGAGTTTTGATTCCTTTCAGCCAAAAGATCATCATTTGAGGGTGGAATGGAATATTTAAAGCCAAGATGTTAGCACATGTGTTGGGGGACATGCTTGAGGCGAAAAAGAATTGTTTATTGCACACCTTGATGGGGTTTGGAGTAGAATAAGGAGCCCATCATTTCTTGTCCTTGAAGGGGATCTTCTTGAAACTTGACCGATCACTCTTAGCACTCTTGGAGAGAGGGGGAGGCAGCTGGTCTTTAGACCAAAAACATCATCACTCTTCATCCATCATCATTCATCACCATTCTTCATCATTTTGGAGGGGAAGAAAAAGATAGGAGCTAAGGATTGAAGCTCCACTCGAGGATCCATCACCATTCAACCTTTGAGGGAGTTTGTTCATTGTTTATAGCATTTTTGTGTTTACACTTATGTATATGAATATGTTGAATTCTTCTATGTTGATGGTTATGAGCTAATATTGTAGAACTAAGGCCATGTGAAGGCCAATTTATGAATCAATATATGTGAAGTGAATTTTCGTATTAATTCTCATATTGCTTTGTGTGTTGATTTTGAGCTTTTATTACAATCATGTGCTTGATCACCATATGCTTGCTATCTTGCCTAGTCTAGTCATTCGAGAGAAGATAGATTAGGGTTCAATGGAATCAACTCATCATCCGAAACTAATGTGGAATTGCCCCTAGACATAGGTAAAGATTTCCGGGTGCGGTTAGCCGGATGTATCCGGGGAAACTCTAGAACGTTAATGCGTGGTTATTGATTAGATTCTCGGATAGACATATTTAGAGAACCATCAATTAATCATAGGATTATTATGTGCCGAGACATCGGGTAATAATTATCTAAGGAATTTCCACCAAAGCAATAGGAGTCTAATAATTCGAAGAGTAGCTCATCTATATGGACGAGTAGATTCGGTTGTAGCATGTGCCTTAGTCGTTTTATCACTCTTGAGATTAATCTATAGTCTGTTTCTCTTTGGTTCTTCGTTTGTTTAATCTTTTTTCTTGCTCTTTACTTTTATTGTAGTTGTTCTTTGTAGAAAATCATTAACTAGAATTCAAGTCCTTGTGGTTCGACAACCCGGACTTTTTGTCCACTTATTACTACACACGTCTAGTGCACTTGCTATCATAGCACGTTAGCTTTTAGCGTGTCAACATTGCCCCTATAATCGTTCCCTCGAGGGTAATTGTATGGTAATCCTCGCCCTCCTCATCCTTGAAAGTGTCTTTATGGAGGCAGTGGGGTCGGATATCTGCTGCTCATGTCCTGTCGAGGCCTTTTGTTCCAGTTTTCCGCCCTCTGGTAGGCAGGTATCCAGTTCGGGTCATTTTCGATTACTTGGAGCCTCACTAATTCATAGTGAAGGATATCAGCACAGTGATGGCATAAAGCCTTCTGCAATTTGGTCAAATTATTCACCACTCGAGCAGGTGTCTCATATTTGGTTTCCTGCACTGGTGTTTCGAGCACCTGCTTATAAGTTTTCTCTTCGCTTTTCGGCTTTTCTCTAGGAGGTTCGATTTCCACCTGTTTGTCTTTTAGCTTCCCTTCTGGGGTTAATCCCAGAATCCTTTTCTCAGTCGAGGACAGGATGATCAAGTTCCTCTCGAGTTGCTTGGCTACAAAGCGCCTGAAGATCTGGCACTGGTTTGTAGTATGGAGGGTGTTCATATGCCAACGGCACATACCTTCGAGTCCCTCGTCTTTAACCTTTGGAAAGGTCAGTATACCTTCGTTAATAAGCCTGTTGAATGTTCTAATGGCAACCTTGGTTTCGATCGTTACCTGCATATCATTCAATAGTGTTAATTTCGAGGTTCAAAACTAGGAAAGGATCTTCATCAATACTAGTTTTCTAGTTTTTCGGAAATATAAGATCTTTCGAATTTATTTTTTCTTGAATTAAATTTCGAAATAAAATACATTCATTCGTATCATGGGAAAATGTGTTATGCCATTTACAGTAAGGTTTCCCTTTGATTTCTGATTTAGTGGGTACACTATGTTTTCCTTTAAATTTTATCTTTTTGTTAGATACTAGCCAATTGAAGATTTGTTCTGTTTTATTAATGTCGAAGGTATAATTCTTTTCCTTTTTCGTCTGTAAAGACCCGGTTGCTTTACAATCTTTATTTTCGAGGGGCCCGTATTGGTAGGGGGGTCCTTTAATAAATTCCGCCACATCTACTTCGAAGGTTTCGTCAAATACCCAGGGGATTCCTACCTCGAAGGCGTTGAGTCCTTGGTGTTTTTTATTATTCTCTTCCTTAATCATATTCTCATATCTTATGGCGCTCTCGGCCAAACTCCGAAAATCGGCAAATGGCATCCCGTCAAATTTCAACCTAAATTCAAAGGTCATGTTTTGTTAGGCCAGTTGCACAAATTCTGTTTCGGGTAAGTTGAGGTGGCACTTAACTCTCGCTTTTTTAAAGCGGGTTAAGAATTCCTCTACTGACTCTCCAACACTTTGTCTTATTTTGGCCAGGTCACTTATCGATATACCCGGATCTGTTCGAGCGAAGTGGTTTTGGAACTGAAATTGCATCTCGTCCCAACTGTTGATAGAATTCGGGGCTAAGCTTATATACCAGTTAAAAGTCGATCCCGTTAACGAACTCGGGAAAAGTCTCAATTTGAGAAACTCCTGATCAGACGCTTCTCCACATTGGCAAGTGAACCTTGCCAAATGCTCAAGAGTAGAGATGTGATCATCTCCCGAGAACAGTGTGAAGTCGGGGATTTTGTAATTTCGAGGAAAAGGGTAACTCCTATCCACCCAATCGGGATAAGGTTTCCCGGGCATTGGCCTATGATTCCTTCAAAAACCTGGTCCATACATTCTTTTGATGATTGTCTCGATTTGATTTTGGACCGGGTCCGGTAATAGACCTCCGATATGGGCTTCGGGAACAACTTGTCCCCCTGGGTATGGCACTTGTACGTTATTTGGAAACATAGGGACCCCTGGACCCATGTTTGGGATCGGGAAGTTATTGGTTCCCATTGGGAAAGGAGTGTTAGAGACTCCTGTCGAATTAGGCATTGGGTTTTGATTGGGTATCCCCTGGTATTATCCTTGGGTGAATACGGAAGGTATTTCGAAATTGTTAACATGGATGTTTGGCTGGTAACCTACCGGCACATGTCCATAATTTGATGGGGGAAATGGGAAGTTGGGTCTCGAATTATACGGAGGAGGTTGGCTTGGGTTGCTATTATACGGGATGTTCGACGCTGCACGTGCATTTTGACCGAAGCTTTGCGGCCCTAGACCTGTCTGCCCCCAGGTCTCGGTACATTAACATAACCGTGCTCGTTTTCATGGGATGTATTCGAAGTCTGCCCTGTCTCGAAGCGGTTACTCCTGTTTCTATTTTCTCGAGGGTAACCGGATGGTGGTTCTCCTATTGCTACGTTTCGAGTACGGTTTCTTGGTTCTACGGAGATTAATTGTGATACCTTTTCTATTAACATGTTATGTTTCTCGATAAGGGGTTCTAACGCATTAACAACTTGAATATTCACCATTCTTGAGAAAACGTCACAAGTTTGGTTGAATATCTCTCCTAGTTCAGTTACGACTCGAGTAACTTCTCTGGCTAGACCCTCTTGTGTATTTACTGCGATATCTTGTACTATCGCAGTAAAGATTTGAGCTGATTCTTGGGCCAGCGCTCGATATTGATCATTGAACTCCCTTCTCTGATCATCTCGAGCGCCTATCAAAGTTTGTTTCATAACCTTGATGAATTGTTCATACATCTTATCCGCTCTAATTCTATGTCTGGATACGGGTTGAGTTTCGAGTTCGTCCGTAGGCTCTTCCCTAGAAGATTCGTCAGACATTTTTATATTTCGTTTATGGAATCCAAATTCGATTGAACTCCCACTGTGGTCACCAAAAATCTGTTTCGCATGAAAAACAGACTAGAATAAGGAGGGATTTCGAGTGGACGATCCCTGCCTCGCGATAATCTAAACTTAGAATTATCTATCGACCCCTACCTAAATAGGCTACCTGTGGTCCTACGTCTTTTAATTCACTTTTTTAACTGTTTATGGGGAAAATATAATTGCAACACGTCATATATAAACTGCGTTAAATTAAGAAAAGGGAAAATACCTCCATAGATTCTCGATGAATTCTTCAGAAATACAAGCTACGGGCCTGGCCTTTTGCTCCGCCTACTACAATACTACTAGATTACTCTATACTAGGAATTACAAGAAATTGAACTGAATCTAAATTCTAAACTAAAAAGGTATCTATGGCAAACTGAAATAAACTACGAAAGCTGCTAATAATTATGAAAAGATTGAGTTTTTCTCTGAGATGATGTCTGTCTTTCTTCCTTCTTCTTCTCGCCTTTTTATCCACGTACGACCCACGTTCTCTGTTCTGGCAAACCGCCTTCAACTGCCTGTTTCAAAATTTCCAGATCTTGGCGCGTTCCTTTTTTATTTCGGATAAACCTCTTTATTAAATGGGCCCTATTTTCTTGCCTCTTCGTTTTTCGTCCAAGTGGCCCAGGCTACCTTGTTTCCCTATTTGGGCTTATTCTGACTATTTTTCGATTAGTGGGCCTATTCAAATTCAGCCTCTTTTTCGTGGCACCTCTTTCGAATGGCCTATTTATTTATTTATTATAAACACATTCAAAATAATTGCAAACGTTTGATCGACAATTACAAAATAGCAGCCCCTCAGTTTCCTTGTTTGGTCCGACTACTCGAATCGCCACATTTTTTCTGCAGTAGCATATTGGGTTCTTAAACCTCAAATCCGATTTTTCGTCATTTTTTGAAGTTGATTTCCTAGAAGCAGTAGACATCCTACAATATGAATAAATAAAAAATATATATAAATGAAAAAAATACTTATAAAACAAGTATAACAATGGTCGATTAACAAATTACAAAATAAATAAAGAAAATAATTAGAATAATAATTAATAGCTAAATTTAAATAAATATAAAATTAAAATAATGTTACCTCAAAAGATGGAGAATGTGGCTAGAGAGGGTAAGGATTAGAAGGAGAGAAGGAAATAGTGGTAAAATAAGCTATCTACCTTATATAGTGTATTAAGGGGGTAAAATAGTCCAATGAAATTACAAATAAAGTTGAAAAGCAGTTAAAAAACGCCCATCTTCCCAGAACAGGCGCCTGCACAACACTTCCGTTAACTTCTGACGGAATAGGGATTTTTTACAGACTTTTCAATAACACATGGTGTCTTTTAGCCTATTTCGTTAACACAGGATTTTTTTGCAATTTTGCATTAACACAGGGGTTTTTTTGCATTTATTGCCTAAAAAAAAGAACATTCTGATAAGAGGTGTTTTTACGTGTTTTTAAGACCGTAATTCTTATGATTTGGATTCACTTATTGCTTAAATCATGTCACATTTGCATTTAATAGGTGTGTTAAGTGAATACAGGTAATAAATGAGAATACATGAAGAAAAGGGAAGAAAAACGATGTACAAAACAAGTTCAAGCATGTTTTTCAACACCTAGGCGGTTTATGCATCTTCTACCACATTCGAGCGATAATTCCGTACATTTCGAGACCGACTTAGACAAAGTTTCCTTCTACAAAGTTTTAGATGAATGTCTTAGATTCAAATGGGAACTTGAAACATCCAAATCGGAGGTCTATAGAGATAATTGTGAAGGAAATACGATTGCTGCGCCGAACAGAGAAGTACATGTGCCAGGATACGCCCCAACGCCCTCCTAGTCATGCCTAGGCATGGATAGTCCGAATGTTACTCCTTTTTCAGCCTAAATTCCAGCATTATATGATGAGTAAGAATCACTTTTGGCCATAATTCATCACATGTGTTGAGGGGTTGTCATAAGTGTGTTTCTTGGTAGATTTACTTTATGGGCGCCAAATCAGAAACAACCTCCATGTTGAAACGTAATTTAGGTATACTTAGAGACCGAATTGGACAAAATGTCCTTCTGCAAAGTTGTAGATCTATGTTTTATCTGAACATGGGGACTTGAATCATCCAATGTGGAGATCTGTGGAGAAGTTTATGAGGAAAATACTAAAACTGCGCTGGAAAGCAAGAAAATGGCAGCATGCATGTGTTTTGTTGAAGTTTTCACATGGTTAGGCTTGGTGGAATTCTTAATGGCCGAAAGTTCAACATTTTTTAGCTGGTTGGAATCTTAAAAGCCAAACTTTAAGCATCACCTTAGGTGGAATTCTCATTGGGGAACTTTAATGGGAATTCTTAATGCATACTTTAGTGGAATTTTTGGCTATAAAAGGAGGGGGAACCCATACTCTTCATCATTCACTATCAATTTCAGATTCTTGGAGGAGAGGAGGAGGAGGAATCAGTCCTCAAGCTTCATTCATCACCATTCTTCATCATTCTAAGAGGAGAAAGCTAGGAATTGAAGCTCCAATCAAGGGGCCATCATCTATCACATTAGAGGGAGTTTTTATAGCCTTTTCATTTCATTCATGTCTATGAACATGTGTATTTATTCATTATTGTTTATCATAATATCTATCATGAACTAAATTCATAAGACTAAGGCCATGTAAGGTCAAATTGTGATATATGCTTATAATAGATGATTGTTGAGGTTATACTTATATTGTTATGTGATGTGAATTTGTGTTTTTACCTATCTTGCATATACTTGATCACTATATGTTAGAATCTTATGCCTAGGTTGATATTTCGAGAGAAAATTAACTTAGGGTGCAAGAAATTCACATCATGACCCGCAACTAATGAGGAATTGCCCTAGACATAGGTAAAGATTCCCGGGTGAAGTTGTTCGATTCTAATCGAGTGAACTCTAGTACGTTAATGCATGTTTAGTGGTTAGATTTCCGGATAGGAATATTTGGGAAATCACGATCTAAGCATAGGAGTTTATACGCGAGACATCGGTTATTCTCTACCCTCGGAGCTCTCACCATAACAATATAAGAGTAATTCTACAACAAGAGACTTTATAAGTATATTTGATCAATTTGGACCTAGCATGTGCCTTAGTCTCCCTTTATAATTGGTTTTAAATCACTTGTGCAACCTTGTTCTTATCTTACGCGTTTCACACTCATTTTACCTTTATTGTATTGATCTTTGTTGTTATAAAATCGTAAACTAGAATTCAAGTCCTTGTGGTTCGACAATCCGGACTTCTCGTCCACTTTTATTACTACACACGACTAGTGCACTTGCTATTATAGCACGTTAGCTTTTAGCGTGTCAAGTTTTTGGCGCCGTTGCCGGGGACTTGTTCATTTTAGTTTTTGATTTTTCGTTTAAATTTTCATAATTTTTAGTTCTTCGTTTATTTCTAACCTTTCTTTTATTTTATTATTCTAATTTTGTTTTTTGTGTTTAATTGTTAGGTGTAATTTGTGGTGCATGACCCGCTCTTCTAACGAGCCTCTATACAATTTTGAGCCGGAGATAGAGCGTGTTCTTCGATCTAGTAGACGCGCTCGAGAAATGGCCGACAATCTAAATCCAAATGGGAATTTTCCCGACATAAATCTCCCGGAAAACAGGGAATGGTTGCAAAATCTATTCCAAGCTATGCAATCGGCACCTCCTCAAAGACTTCCATCGGTCCGGGAAAGTCTACCTCCAAGGGTCCACACTATACCGGGGCCCGTGGTCTTTCCAAATTTCTTTGCACCAAATTATCACATTCCGTCACACATCTTTAGCATGGTGCAAAGCGAACCCTTCTATGGAGAGCCCCATGAATCACCTCATGAGCATTTGGAGACTTTAGACGATACTCTCATGACTACCCAATTTCATCCACGGGATCTCGATGCAATTCGTCTAAGAGTCTTCCACTTCTCATTAAAGGAAAGGGCGACCATGTGGTACAAATCTCTACCACCCCAATCCATCACAACATGGGGACAATTGGTCGATGCCTTTTTGAGCAAATTCTTTCCACCCTCCAAAATCAATGAGCTAAGGAGCAACATTAAGGAGTTTAAGCAGGGGAATCATGAGTCCTTAGCCGAGGCATGGGCTAGATATAAAAACATGCTCCGAAAATGTCCGGATCACAACCTAAGATTGAGCGAGCAAGTATTACGATTCCATGATGGAGTCCGTTCGCGCATCCGAAATAGGCTCAATGCCGGCGCCGGTGGTGATCTCCTTGGGCTCGATTGCCAAAGTGTGTGGGACAAGATTGAACAATTAGCTCGGGAAGATGAACTCTATCCCGATGATGAAGAAATCACACCCACTAAAAAGATTGCTTGTGTTCAAGAGTTGGGCGAAGAATTTGCTTTGGAAACAATGGTTGGCAATGTAAACTATGTTGGAAATGCCAATCGACCTCAATTGAATTTCCATGTGCCCGAAAATTTTCCAAGGAGGCCCAATCCGGCACAAAATGCCCATCCTGGCGTCTATCAAGCACCAAGGCCCCCATTCAACAATAACCAAGCTCAAAGGCAAGGTAATCCTCATGTACAAAGGCAAGTTAGGCCTCCTACAACCGATGAACGTCTTGATGAGGAAATAAAGAAATCGGATTCAGCAATCAACGAACTTCGTACTATGATGAAGGATTTAATGATGGATATGAAGGATTTGAAGACACAAATGGGTCAAATGGCAAAGACAATCAGCGAGAGAGCCCCGAGAACTTTACCAAGTGACACGGAAAAGAACCCGAAAGAGCAATGTTATGGAATTACCTTGAGAAGTGGCGAATCGGTAAAAGGTGATAATGTTCGCACTGATGCGCCCGAGGGCCTATCCATCCACGCCCAGGCGCCCTTGTCGCTGCGCCAAGGCGCCGATTGTCACGCCCAAGCGCCACATTTTGTATCCTCCACAGCTGGCCCTTCAACTCCAACGCATCATCCCATCGAGGTTCGTCTTCCATTTCCAAATGCACAAAAAACGAAAAAGAAGGATATGGATCAGATTTTCCGTAGGATTGTGGCGACTCTTTGTGAGGACCCGGGGAGGCTCACCATTCCGTGCACCATTGGCCCTCTTACTTTTGAAAAGGTTATTTGCGATACGGGAGCAAGTATCAATCTCCTCCCGTATTCTCTCTTCAAGAAGTTGGGCCTTGGAAATCCCAAACCGACATCAATGAGCCTCCAACTCGCCGATGGATCAATTAAGAGACCAAAGGGGATAATAGAAAATGTTATTGTACAAGTTGACAAATTCTTTTTTCGGGTTGACTTTGTGGTCCTTGATATGGAGGAAGATGTTGAGATGCCCTTGATTCTAGGAAGACCTTTCCTAGTCACTAGCAATGCCAAGATCGACATGGGAAAAGGTAAGTTACCATTGAGGGTAGGAGATGTAAAAGTGATATTTGATGCTTCTAATAACAGGAAACCATCTATGGATGATCTTACTTGTTCCAATATCGATGTTATTAACCCTTCTCTTGATGAGAAATGTGCAAATGGCAAGACTAAGGGCACACTCGAGTTGGAGGATGAGATTCCCTATGATAAACACAACAAAGAGGGAAAAGAAGATTTATGCATGAAATACATTCCACCCCATCGCCGTGCTCGTAAGATTGAAAAGACTCATCCAATACAAAGGGCTTATTGCAAAATCCCGCAATATGAGTGGAAGCAAGTAGACCATGGAGCTAAAAGGAGGCATGACAAGGATTTGGTCGTGTTAAATGGACCACCTATTTGAACCTCAAAGAGCACAAAGTCGAGCTACCGACTCTAAACTAGCGCTTCTTGGGAGGCAACCCAAGTTTGTAAGTTTGTTTTTTTTTTTTTTTTCTTTTTTTTTTTTAATTTTGTTTTTGTTTTGTTTAGTTTGTTTCTTTATGTTGTGTTCAAACATGCACTTTTGGCATGTATGTCTTCTTATGCTTGATGGTTTGAAAAGTTGAAGTGTTAGATATGATGCAAATTTGGACCATGCTCATTTTACTCGAGAGGAGGAGAAGCTATAGGATTATGTATTGGAAGTTTAAGGATGTTTTTCAACATCCTTGGTTGTAAGTGTTCTTTTACTGTTGTGTATGCTTGTTGTAACAACATTGGGGACAATGTTGGATTTAAGTTTGGGGGTGTTTAGAAGAGTACTTATTTTGAACTTTAATGGTGCAATCCTAATTTTTAGCTTAATTTTAGGGAAAGTTTGTTTGATATCATGTTTATATGCTTCTTTGTTGAGAAAATCAAGCATGAAATTTTTTTAGTCCTTCCAATTGATGCATTGAAATTGATTGACTTGAAAAAATGGCATGAATTCTTGAAATAATCTGAATTTAATGGAATATATATATATCTTTGAAATTGCTCGTGGAGACCTTAGACTAGAATTGATTCCTTAGATGATTCACAATGCACTTAAATCGAAGGTAGAGGAGTTGAGAGGATAACCATCTTGAGACACTTAAGGAATTATTCCCAGAAATATTAACTTAGATTTCTCATAAGGTTATAAGTTGAGTAGTAATTTTATATGCTAACAATGAATTGGAAAGGTTGAATTTTGGTATGACCAAAAGTGGTCAGGCTAATACGTACCGGAGGTGAAAAGTTTCATGCCTATATACTGTACTATTATGCTAATTTGAGCTATGCTCAAGCCAAAAGAAGTGAATTGTTTAAAAGATCTAGTTTTATTTCGTGGCCTTTGATACTCAAGTGATTAAATCCTTAGGAGTGTCTCTACACTTAATGCCCTAAAACTATCTAGTTTGGGAGTCATTGGTCTAAAACTTGTTACATGGGTGTCATAGAAAGCCTAATGGAATAAAACATTGCACATGATCTAGTCTTAATGAAGTTTAATGGAAATTCCATATGAATTGAATGTTGAATATTTGAGATAATGAAATTTAAATGGCTATGAGATTTTCTATAATTCTTGTGCCTTGTGTTTGATCAAAAATTGATAGATATGGGATTAATGTCCAAAATTTGGTAAGGATGCCTCTCGACTATAATACCCTAGATTTATTTTTCACTATACCCTAGGGAGTCGTTTCAAGTATTGGTGTCACATGAGCAAAAGTAGTTGATATGTATATATATATTTGTGAACTTTAAAAGGTTGATTTTATGCCATTCATTCTTGTTGATCATATTGAGATGTGTTGATTCGGTTGGGATTGAAAATTTGCTAGATTTTGTGGGTATATCTTATGCAAACCCTCACGAGACTATAACTCGTCCTTTGAGGTAACTCAAAGGTTAAAAGGCTTGTTGCACCCGCTAAGTGCAATCGTTTACTCCACGAAAGTGAGTTAGTTAGTTGTTTTGTTTTCTCCCATTGAATGATGTTGGTCTTGCCTTATAGCTCTTATTGCTCGAGGTCGAGCAATTGATAAGTTTGGGGGTGTTGATAAGAGGTGTTTTTACGTGTTTTTAAGACCGTAATTCTTATGATTTGGATTCACTTATTGCTTAAATCATGTCACATTTGCATTTAATAGGTGTGTTAAGTGAATACATGAAGAAAAGGGAAGAAAAACGATGTACAAAACAAGTTCAAGCATGTTTTTCAACACCTAGGCGGTTTATGCATCTCCTACCACATTCGAGCGATAATTCCGTACATTTCGAGACCGACTTAGACAAAGTTTCCTTCTACAAAGTTTTAGATGAATGTCTTAGATTCAAATGGGAACTTGAAACATCCAAATCGGAGGTATATAGAGATAATTGTGAAGGAAATACGATTGTTGCGCCGAACAGAGAAGTACATGTGCCAGGATACGCCCCAACGCCCTCCTAGTCATGCCTAGGCATGGATAGTCCGAATGTTACTCCTTTTTCAGCCTAAATTCCAGCATTATATGATGAGTAAGAATCACTTTTGGCCATAATTCATCACATGTGTTGAGGGGTTGTCATAAGTGTGTTTCTTGGTAGATTTACTTTATGGGCGCCAAATCAGAAACAACCTCCATGTTGAAACGTAATTTAGGTATACTTAGAGACCGCATTGGGCAAAATGTCCTTCTGTAAAGTTGTATATCTACGTTGTATCTGAACATGGGGACTTGAATCATCCAATTTGGAGATCTGTGGAGAAGTTTATGAGGAAAATACTAAGACTGCGCTGGAAAGCAAGAAAATGGCAGCATGCATGTGTTTTGTTGAAGTTTTCACATGGTTAGGCTTGGTGGAATTCTTAATGGCCGAAAGTTCAACATTTTTTAGCTGGTTGGAATCTTAAAAGCCAAACTTTAAGCATCACCTTAGGTGGAATTCTCATTGGGGAACTTTAATGGGAATTCTTAATGCATACTTTAGTGGAATTTTTGGCTATAAAAGGAGGGGGAACCCATACTCTTCATCATTCACTATCAATTTCAGATTCTTGGAGGAGAGGAGGAAGAGGAATCAGTCCTCAAGCTTCATTCATCACCATTCTTCATCATTCTAAGAGGAGAAAGCTAGGAATTGAAGCTCCAATCAAGGGGCCATCATCTATCACATTAGAGGGAGTTTTTATAGCCTTTTCATTTCATTCATGTCTATGAACATGTGTATTTATTCATTATTGTTTATCATAATATCTATCATGAACTAAATTCATAAGACTAAGGCCATGTAAGGTCAAATTGTGATATATGCTTATAATAGATGATTGTTGAGGTTATACTTATATTGTTATGTGATGTGAATTTGTGTTTTTACCTATCTTGCATATACTTGATCACTATATGTTAGAATCTTATGCCTAGGTTGATATTTCGGGAGAAAATTAACTTAGGTTGCAAGAAATTCACATCATGACCCGCAACTAATGAGGAATTGCCCTAGACATAGGTAAAGATTCCCGGGTGAAGTTGTTCGATTCTAATCGAGTGAACTCTAGTACGTTAATGCATGTTTAGTGGTTAGATTTCCGGATAGGAATATTTGGGAAATCACGATCTAAGCATAGGAGTTTATATGCGAGACATCGGTTATTCTCTACCCTCGGAGCTCTCACCATAACAATATAAGAGTAATTCTACAACAAGAGACTTTATAAGTATATTTGATCAATTTGGACCTAGCATGTGCCTTAGTCTCCCTTTATAATTGGGTTTAAATCACTTGTGCAACCTTGTTCTTATCTTACGCGTTTCACACTCATTTTACCTTTATTGTATTGATCTTTGTTGTTATAAAATCGTAAACTAGAATTCAAGTCCTTGTGGTTCGACAATCCGGACTTCTCGTCCACTTTTATTACTACACACGACTAGTGCACTTGCTATTATAGCACGTTAGCTTTTAGCGTGTCACATTCCACTCAAAATGTCTTTCATTACAACTAAATGCTGTCCATTTTTTTATCTTCTTCTACCATTTTAATTTGATTGTATCCGCTTTATAAATCAAATTTTGAAAAAAAATCTTTCTATCTTGTATTAAATTAATTAACTCTTCCTTATTAGGTATACTATAAGCATCATCTTCTGTATTATCATTAAATCTTTTGTAATTATAGACTATCCTAGGTTTTTCTCATTTTACTTCTGCATTATGCCTATTTCTATCATCTCCTTTATTTGTCTTTTGAATTCTTCTATATCTTCAGGTGTATATTCAATTGATGCCGTTCTTATAGTTATATCAGGGTTTAAAATGTTTAATTTAAAAGTATATTTTATTTTATTTTTTGCTAAATCTTCTCCTATAAATCCTAACCGCTCTAATTTGTGTAAAATTCTCTCATTTTCTAAATTTGACACTTCTAATCCTTTCCCTAGGTTTCTAATTTCTTCATCTAATAGGACATCTAGGATTTCTGGCTCTATATTGTTTTGCTCTAATTTTTTGAAAAAATCTAAATGATCAGAAATATCATGTCCACCATGCTTCGCAGTTATATGTTCTGGGGCAATAAGTACATGTCCTAAAGTATACTTGCTACTATAATTTCCTAAAAAATCCTTACATTGTATTCCTACATTAATCAATTCCTTTGTTATTTTAATTATTCTATTTTTTGTTGTCCTACTATTAACATTATAACTTAATTGCTTTTCAAAGTTCTTTGGTATAAGACTAGAACTAATCATGCTTTTTATACTTCATGTATCTAAAATGGCTTTTGTTTCAATATATTTCTTGATTACACCGAATTCGTCAATTTAAAAGTATTAAGCTACTAGAACAGGGTATTTGTATTGGTGGTTCATAAGCTGTATTTTGTAGATGTGTTTCTTCTAATTGTTGGTTATGAACTATAACTACTCATTTTCCTTTATTTTGATTACTGTTTATATTTTCATTATTTTTTAATTTTAATTCTAATATTTGTATTCTTAAATCTAAATTTTCTATTTTGTGACTTAGGACTTCTATCATTTCTAGCTTTTTACTGGGTTTAGGCGATACATCTGTTTCTATATTATATACATCTTTTGCACAAATAAAATAAATTTCATCAAAACATATATTACACTGATATCTTATATGCATATCAGGATATAATCTACAAATACTACAGGCTATACTCATAGTTCCTTTTCCATTTATATATTTATGATCACATGAATTATTCATATAAGTATATTCTATTATATTTGAAATTTCTAGCCCTTCTTCACTTACTATACTATATATACTTTCATTATCACTTTCATTACCATCTATACTTACTACATCTTTATCTAATTGTTCTGCTATAGCTGCTCTTTCCATATTAGATTGTCTTTTTGGGCATCTATTAGTTAAATGTTTAGGATCTCCACAAATATAACAAGTGCATTTCCTAGTTGATGGCTTTCTAACATAATTATGGGGTTTTCTTCCATGTTTATATTGTCTAAAACTAGCTTTTGGTTTATTGGATTTCCTTAATATTTTTCGTTTTGGCTTAAAGTAATTTCTTTGTCCATATTGTTGTGGAGTGAATATAGCTTTTCTATAAAACTCATAAGATTGTTTTCTAATTTGTTCTCTAATAAATTTTTCTTTACACCATTCTTGAAGTCTAAAGAAAGTATATTGTACTCTAGGTCTTATACCTAATCCTGTAAGATTACCATTGTTGTTTATTCATCCTTCATGTATTCTTTTTCCTAAATCTTGTGGCAATTTTGTAAAATGTCTATTACATAATTTTTCATCAAATGCTTTATTAGCTTTTGTCATGAATCTTGTGAAATCCTGACTAAAAGGTATAATATAATTCATATCGGTTATAGTAAGTTGCTCTAGGTTTCTAAGTGCAGTATTTTGTATGAATGTAATTTCTCTTCCTGGATCTATTCCTATTATTGAAGTTCTAATAAAACTAGTAAAGTTATAAGGACTATTTCATAAGACTTTTATTTCATTAATTTTAGCAGGATCATTTTTCTTCTTACTTTGCCAGATAGATAATGATGTAGGTCCTAAGCATGTTTCTAAGAAGTTTAACATATCCATATCTACCTTTTTGTTTATTTTCCAATGTCTTACTACACATTGTTCCCATATATTTACTTCTTCTGACAACATTTGCGCGATTCCTAATTCAATTAATAAGATGGTTCTACTCATGGTTTTTCCTATGAATTTCCTTAATCCTACATATTTATTTGGTTGGGTTGATCCATATTCATACGTTGGGTTTTTCCATTCTGGTCTCCCACTCATTTCTACATTTCTAGCTGGAACTTCACTATAATCTGGTTCTACTCTAGTTCTTTGTCCTGGATTACTATTCGTACTTGCTTGACTGTTGGCCATAAAAGCTATTTCATTACTACTTTTTTCTTTAAAGAATTTTTCAAATTCTACCTTTCCGGCGCATATATCATCTACTAAATCTATATTATAGTGTTGTTTAAATTCTTCTTTAGTTGATTCTAGATTTATATTTAATTCATTACTTCGAAATACATTTCATCTGCTAAATCTCTTAAATTATTTATCTCAAAATTCTTTGTTAATATTTCTTCCATATTTTTTGGTCTATAATTATGTTTAAGCTGATTTTCTAATTGTCTAATCTCCTCATCTATTTCTTCTATCTTCTCTTCTTCTTCTTCTTCTTCGCTTTCTATGTCAGATACTATTTCTCAATTTGCAAATCTACTAGTTATTCTAACTTCTTCTTCTTATTCTTCTATAATATTCACATAGTTTGTTTCAGTTTTATTATCAGTTTCTTCTTCTAGATCTTCTAAATTTTCTTTGGGATTTTGCTTTTGGTAATTTAGAAATCTAATAGAAGTTTGACCTCTATTATTTGTATACATTACACTTTCTCCTAGAATCTTAGCTGTGTCATTTTTTTCTAAGTGTTTAGTTAATTCTCATTCTTCTCCATTTAAATCGCTATTATCTATATTTAAGGGTTTAATTATTTTTACTCCTATTAAGGCTAATCCATCTATTAATCCATCTATATTAATTTTA
Organism: Buddleja alternifolia; assembly: GCA_019426215.1. Taxonomy (NCBI): domain Eukaryota; kingdom Viridiplantae; phylum Streptophyta; class Magnoliopsida; order Lamiales; family Scrophulariaceae; genus Buddleja; species Buddleja alternifolia. The sequence continues at coordinate 13,635,897 of CM033408.1, read as the reverse complement.
TATTGAGGGAAACTATTATTGGTTACCCTTCCTAAAAATGCTATAGAAAGTAGAAACTACTAAATTATTACCATCATATGTTTCATATCCTCTAGTTTGTAGTCCTATAGTGATTTTGCTAATATCTTTAATGCTTTTCATCATATTTGGAGTTACATAAAATATTCCTACATTATTATTCATATATTTCCATACTAGTAAACACTGCTTTCTTAGCATCAGACCAACTTTTATATAATAACAAAACTAAAACTTTCCCACCAGTTCCTTTTCTAATTAATCCTTTTATTCCTAAAAATAATTAATCCTAAATGCATATATTTTTGTTTTAACTGCTTTAATTGGTTTATATATTCTTGACTAACTAAGCTTATATTTTCAACATTTGTTGTAACTTTTACTTCTTTTTCTCTAAATTTTTTAATTAAATGTATGTGAAAATTCATTTTCCTACTTTATATAATGTTTTAGATTGTAACTTATTTATTCCTTTATTATTGTATAAACTAAGATTTTCTTCTACGTCTATTATTTCTTCTAATTCTACTTCTCTAGCTGAGTTTTGACTTCCTGATCCTCTAAATATTCCTTTAGTGAAAGTGTTATTTATTTTTCCCTTTTCTTTTTATTTGCTACTTGATTCACTTATAGTTCTACTAGTACCACTGAATGATCTCAACGTTTTTACCAATATATATTTTTTAGGCTTTTTTTTAGGTTTTTTGGACTCGTCTAGTGCTAGATTCGCTAATTTTTCTTCTAAACTATCTTGTAAATCTCCTATAATTACTTGAGATACAGTGTCTATTTTAGTGCTTAATTTTTCTATTTAATTTTCTAATTTGTCTATCCTTTCAAATATTTGCAAAGTTAAAGCGAATTGAATATTCCAATGTTTAGGATATAATTTATCTGAATTACTATTTCCTTGGTAGGTAGTAAATCCTGCTTCTATAGTCAAATATATATTTGCTAGTTCAATGACTCTTTTATATTCTAATCTATTTCCTAGATTATTCATACACTAACTATTCACTCTATATTCTTTGAAGTTTTATTAGTTTCTAAAATGGTACCAAGCACTCCTCCTTTTGATCTATCTCAGTGGTACCAAGCAATGCCCATGGTACTTTCTCAGATATATCGCTCGTTAGTTGCTTGAGTTGATGATTCATCTCCTTCATTTCCCGCAATGCGTCCTTCATCATAAGGCGGAGCTCTCCAATGGAGTTATCACGTTGTTCCTCCAGCATAGGAATTCTTTCTTGGTAATGTTGTGAAAAGAACCCTTGTGCATAACATGCATCAACGACGCTTTACAACCATAATTGATTATCTGGTAGTGTCATATCTGGGAAATTGCTATCCTTTGCAAATTGAATGATGTTTTGCAGCCATAATTGATTCTCCGGAAGGGTCATATCTGGAAAATTGCTAGCCATTGCGAGGTAATCGTGCGACAAAAAAAATAGACAAAAAATAAATACATAAAACTTGCAATAAAATCAAAAACTAAAATTAAACAAGTCCCCGGCAACGGAGCCAAAAACTTGACACGGTAAAAGCTAACGTGCTATTGTAGCAAGTGCACTAGTCGTGTGTAGTAATAAGTGGACTAAAAGTCCGGGTTGTCGAACCACGGAGACTTGAATTTTAGTTTATAATTTTATACAAAAAAAACAACTACAATAAAAGTAACTTAAATGTAAAAACGTGTACAATAAGAACAAGGTTATGCAAATGAATTAAAACCAATTATAAAGGGAGACTAAGGCACAAGCTAGGTCCAAATTGATCAAATATACTTATAAAGGCTCTTGTTGTAGAATTACTCTTATATTGTTATGGTGAAAACTCCTAGGGTAGAGAATAACCGATGTCTCGCGTATAAACTCCTATACTTAGATCGTGATTTCCCAAATATCCCTATCCGGAAATCTAACCACTAAACATGCATTAATGTACTAGAGTTCACTCGATTTGAATCGAACGACTTCACCCGGGAATCTTTACCTATGTCTAGGGCAATTCCTCATTAGTTGCGGGTCATGATGTGAATTTCTTGCACCCTAAGTCAATTTTCTCCCGAAATATTAACCTAGGCATAAGATTCTAACATATAGTGATCAAGTATATGCAAGATAGACAAAAACACAATTCACATCACATAACAATATAAGAACAACCTCAACAATCATCTATTGTAAGCATATATCACAATTTGGCCTTACATGGCCCTAGTCTTACGAATTTAGTTCATAATTGAAAGCATAAAAGACATAAGAGGAATATTCATAGACATAAATGAAATGAAAAGCTCTTAAAAACTCCCTAAATGGTGAATGATGATGGATCTTGAAGTTGAGCCTTCAATCCCCAAGCTCTTTTCCTTCCTCTAGTTTTCCCCTCCAAGAGTGATGAAGAATGGTGATGAATGGTGGAGAAATCAGATTAGGGGTTGCCCCCCTCTCCTCCAAGAATCTGAAATTGATAGTGCATCATGAAGAGTATGGGTTCCCCCTCCTTTTATAGCCAAAATTCCACTAAAGTATGCATTAAGAATTCCCATTAAAGTTCCCCAATGAGAATTCCACCTAAGGTGACGCTTAAAGTTTGTCTTTAAAGATTCCAACTAGCTAAAAAATACTGAACTTTCGGCCCTTAAGCATTCCACCAAGCATAACCATGTGAAAACTTCAACAAAACACATGCATGCTGCCATTTTCTTGCTTTCCAGCGCAGTCTTAGTATTTTCCTCATAACCTTCTCCACAGATCTCCGAATTGGATGATTCAAGTCCCCATGTGCAAATAAAACATAGATCCACAACTTTGCACAAGGACATTCTGTCCAATTCGGTTTCTAAGTATACGATTGCACTTAGCGGGTGCAACAAGCCTTTAAACCTTTGAGTTACCTCAAAGGACGAGTTATAGTCTCGTGAGGGTTTGCATACGATATACCCACAAAATCTAACAAATTTTCAATCCCAACCAAATCAACACATCTCAATATGATCAACAAGAATGAATGGCATAAAATCAACCTTTTAAAATTCACAAATATATATACATATCAACTACTTTTGCTCATGTGACACCAATAATTGAAAAGACTCTCTAGGGTGTAGTGAAAAATAAATCTAAGGTATTATAGTCGAGAGGCATCCTTACCAAATTTTGGACATTAATCCCATATCTATCAACTTTCGATCAAACGCAAAGCACAAGAATTATAGAAAATCTCATAGCCATTTAAATTTCATTATCTCAAACATTCAACTTTCAATTCATATGAAATTTCCATCTAAACTTCATTAAGGCTAGATCATGTGCAATGTTTTATTCCATTAGGCTTTCTATGACACCCAGGTAGCAAGCTTTAGACCAATGACTCCCAAACTAGATAGTTTTGGGGCATTAAGTGTAGAGACACTCCTAAGGGTTTAATCACTCGAGTGTCAAAGGCCACAAAATAAAACTAGATCTTTTAAACAATTCACTTCTTTTTTGGCTTGAGCTTAGCTCAAATTAGCATAATAGTACAGTATATAGGCATGAAACTTTTCACCTCCAGTACGTATTAGCCTAACCACTTTTGGTCATACCAAAATTCAACCTTTTCACTTTATTGTTTAGCATATAAAATTAGCTACTGCTGAAAAGGTTTCCTCATAGTCAATGCCCTCCATTTGACTATACCCTTTCCCCACTAGCCTGGCCTTATTGGTATCGACTTTACCATCCGGGCCAATCTTTCTCTTGCAGATCCATTTACATCCAATGGGTACAATACCTTTGGATTCCTTACAGAGTTCGATTCCTTTGTTCTTCTACGCCATTTAATTGTGAAGTGGCTGGAGGAGCTAGTTGTAACAGTATGCCATGTTCTCTTAAGAACTGGTCAAATTCGGCACTCATATACTCGCCACCTCTGTCAGACTGAAGTGCCTTAATATGATGCACGGTTTGGTTTTCGACCAAAGTCTTGAATTCAATGAACTTTTCTGATGATTCAAACTTATACTTCATCAAATACACGTAGCCATACCTAGAATGGTCATCGATAAATGTAATGAAGTACTGAAAACCACTGCGGGCCACATTTCCGAAAGGACCACAAACATTTGTATGATCCAATCCTAATACTTCAGAGGCGCTTTCAAATTTCCCTGTAAAGGGGGACTTGGTCATCTTGCCTTGGATATAAGACTCAAAAGTGGGATGGGGATCTGATCCCAATGAGTCTATGACTCCATCCTTTTCTAACTCGTGTAGTTTATGATCCCCGACATGACCTAGTCTTAAGTTCCAGAGTAGCCTTAGGTGTGTATCAAACAAACCGCGTTTTCTTGTTACAGCATTGACATTATAATTATTTTGGACATTAATTTAGTATAAACCATTTATTAAAGACGCATTGCCAACACATTCATTTCCTAAATAAATGTGGCAAGAATTGTTTACAAAGGAAAATCAATATCCTTTCCTGACCAAAACAGGAATAGAAACAATATTCTTAAGCCCATTGGTCAAAACAAGGCAATTGTCTAACAATAATAAATGTCCAGTAAATAATCTAATAGAAGTGGTGCCAATGTGTGTGGCTGCTACACTATGTCCGCTGCCAACATTGATCATCACTTCTCCATGCTCCGGCTTCTTACTTCTTTCTAGCTCCTGATTCAAAACACACAAGTGAGCACTAGCCCCAGAGTCTAGAATCCAGGAAAAAGTAAATACAGTAACAGAATAATTTGTTTCCAAAATATTAAGTTCTATACCTGAAGCAATGTCAGCTCTCACCCTGGAACAGTCACGTTTCCAGTCATCCACTTCCTGGTAGTGGACACATGTTCTTGCAACTCTAAGGCGCTTCTTTCCTTTCTTAGAAGCGTTCCTTATTACAAGAAGTCCATTCAGAGGTGAACCTTCGTCCATTTCTTTCCTCAATAGAGCTTGCATGTACACAAGTCTATCTTTAAGATCTAGTAAAGATCCTCCCAGGTCATCTACCTTAAGGTCAGTGACAAAGTCAGAGAAAGATTTAGGAAGAGATTGAAGAATGAGATTTACTTGGAGATGAAAATCCATGAAACTTCTCAGAGTTTGGAGCCTTCCTATCATAGATATCCTATTCATAACATGAGGGGCCACTTCATCATTCTCTCTCATTCTTGCTTGGAAAAGTTCCTTCGATAGATAGTACCGAATTGACTTTCCATGTTCCCCGAACATTTCCTCCAAATGAATCAGAATTGACTTGGGACTATCCATATCCAAATGAATATACCTCAAGTCTTTGCTCATAGATTGCAACATGTAGCTGGTGACCCTTTGAGCATCAGAGTTCCATCTCTTATATTCTCTTAGAACGGATTTTCCTTCTTCAGCCCCAGGCAGAGTCGGACCATCTTGCTCCAAAATATGCTCAAGTGACTTTTTCTTGAGACCAACCCTTAACTTCTTGACCCAGTCAGTGTAATTTGGTCCAGTGAGGACATACTTTTCAAGCATTGTAGATAGTGGGTTTACGATTTTGAGAGAGAGATATAGACTGCAGAAAATAAACGAAGATTACATTAGATAATTATGTTGTATCCAAATAAAATTAGGACTTTAATTTTAACTTGGCTCCCACTACATTTTTCGAACCATTGCACTCCCACTGCAATGAACGAAAATTTCGTTGGAAAGATTTTGTAGTGAGTGATTGAGTTCTTCAAAAAATTTCAATGAGTTGCAATCTGTAACGATGTATGGCTCACTAAAAATTTCAAAGTGGCGTGCCACGCCAATCAATCCAACTGATGGTTCAATCCTCTTTTCGCTCATGGATCACTTAAACTCAGCCTGTTACGGAATATCGGTGGTGATCTATCTAAGTACTTTCCCATCAACTCCTATCGATCTAACAGTTAAATCTTATCTTGCAACCTGTAACGGTGTATGGGATAAGATATACTTCGACCGATGGCATCAAATACACTTAAAGATCTTCGAGTTATGAGTTTATGCATAAACCCCATTAGTCGGGACGTTGCCATGCATAACTCATAACTCTATCTCTCTAAGTTTGATGGAGAGCTAGGATATCCAATATCCCTTTCTTACTTAGTATGATTAATTTGGGAGAATTTCTTATTTAATTAAGGTCTCACTTTGCACATTAATCCAATTCATGCATATGTGGAATTATTCTAAACCATACATCAATAGAAACCCTAGTTCTTCTATCAACATGCTTTCCATGGACATTCTAGATTGATCTAAGCCAATAGATCAATCAGGGGGATAGAGAGCTATATCAAATCTAATCTTGATATGCTCCGGGCTCCAAGATATATTAAGGTCCTACCTTTCTAGTTACATAACATTGAAGCGCCCTATACATTGCACTACCGAAAATAAAAGTACAAACTGGGGGGCATTATTCGGCCTAATACAACTCAGATAATACAAAAGCGGTAAAATCCTAAGTCCGTGGATGCATCCACCACAACATACATCAAAGCATGTAAATAAACTGTTCAAGATTATGTTGGTTTTTACTTTCAAAATGGAAAATAAATTCAAGCTTAATTAAATTTAATTTAATTATGAAAAAGAGAATTTAATTCCAATTTAAAAGAATAAATCTAATTTATTATTTAAGAAATAAATTTAACTTATTCTTATTTAATCGTCACTTATCATAAATCAAATAATTTTGATCTAGGATGTAAATAAATCCTATTTAATTACAAAAGTCAAATCCAATTTAACTTAATTAAATCCAATTTAATTTTCAGAAAAACAAAGTTATTCATTAGGAAAAAGAGGTTTTGACGAACTTCAGGTCAAATCCAATAATTATTAATAATTATACATATATAAATATATATATATATAATATTTAATCGTCGGGTCGAGCCCGGCCCAGCGCCGGCCGCCACCCCTCTTTTTCTCCTTTTTTGTTTTTTTTTGTTTTTATTGTTCACTGCTGCTGCTGCGCGTTTCAATGCGTAGCGGTGCCGCCGCTGTTTCATATCATCGGCGTCTTTGCCGCCGGCGAAATCGGGGTGACGAAACAGGGCGATAAATTTTCCAAAAAATAAGGTTTTAACATCCAATACAAAAACCAATAAAATCCAATATTGAAAATCTAATTTTTTTATTTACCAACATAATGTCAAACGCGGAAATCATTAATTGCGTTAAAGTAGGCTCTGATACCACTGTTTGGAATCCTCAGGTCAAAACGCAGCGGAACAAAAAAATTTATTTATTGGATTCTTAATCTCTGATCACTTTAAAGAATTAATGATTTTAATAGTTTTCTAAAAACTAAAACGAAATTGTTTACCTTTTCAATTTCATATATTTCTTCGCGTAACAGCAACTCCCTGAGCTCCTGTCTCTAAAGATGCACATGAAACGAACCTTCAAAAGTTCTTCCAATGCTTCCTCTTTGATGTAGTGCACGGCTAGGGCAAGCAAAGGAGGAGGGAGAATTTCTTTTCTCTTGTGTTATGTAATTAGGTTAAGTTACGTAGTTGTTATGACTTGTTAAATATTTAAGTTACCTTGTAACTCTAATTACTTTGGAAACAAGTCAAGGAGTCTTCCACTCCTTATGGTGGCCGCCCCCTAGGGCTCCCCAGGGACGTGGGTGGGCTTTGTTGCTCCATTCGACTTTAGCCCACCTATTTAATCATGTATTTAATTTAAATCCCATTTAAATTACAATACATATTAAATAATTAGTTCCTAATTAATAATCTTTAATTAAATAATCTAATTTAATCCTATTAAATTAAATATTTAATTCATTGATTTAACCAATAAATCAATGCGTCCTTTTAATTACATCTTTCTAAAAGATTAACACACAAGAACTCTCGTTCGTTTCTTATAGTGCGATTTTTTAGGTTCGCCTCAATTAGCAATGGGAGAAAATACCAAAGGATGTGAGTGTCACCTAGCCAGTCCCGTAGACTAACATCGTAACCCAATAGAGTACGAAATGAATGAATCATTTACCTCTGGACCACAAATACCGTGTGAGTATAAGCCCTTCACTTTGTATCCCGATCAAGTGAGAGTCATGGTTTATGTCAAACTCACTGAACTTGATGATGTGCTTGTAATCATAACATGATAAAATCCCCAAACTACCCTCCATGTCCCACATGAGTTAGTTTCATTGCTTTGGCCAAAGACTTATAATTTCATATGCATATGATTGCACAGGATACTTTCCTGTTTACTATCGAGATAGTGAATCCCATCTTGGCGATCACTGAACAACTACAACTTGACTCATTGAGATCGCACTTCGAGGTCGGCCCCACCAAAGGGTGAATTGGGCCTAACTACTCTGGTAACAGATTCAACAATACAAGTACATTGCTAATGAACCCTCAGGTCTAAGGCCCATGCATGCTATCATGGTCAGTAATTCAATCATTGACCGTTATAGAGTAAATACTCATGTGATCTGATTACTGCGAGCCGTGTTCGAGTACATCAATTCCATTGATATATCTATGACACGTGTCTCACTATCCCATAGTGTTCGACTGACACTCCTTGTCAGAACATGTGTCATACAAGTCTAATATTAGTTCCCAATTAAGATTCCTCGACTTGCAAACCCCCTTTTTAGTGATCAGGAATAAGACTCTCCCCCATGCCACATCTCTATCCCATAAAAGGCGAAGAGTCAACCTCGATACACAAGGATTGTTTGTTCAATACTTATTTGATGCCATAAAGATTTACATGAACTGAATAATAATTGCCTTTTATTAATTATCAGTTTGTACAACATAATTGGATACCCTATACAATCTATTTGTCCGCATTGACATCTAGGGCATATACCTAACAACAATCACTAGTTAGTTTATATGCTTTAGCCAAAGACTTTGTAATCTCAATTACTTATGATCGTACAGGTCACATACTCGTTTATTATCGAGACGGTGAATCCCATATTGGCAATTATCTTACAATGTCGAATGCACCATGTGAATCACCATTCGAGGTCGACCCCACCTATCAGGTGATAAGGGTCTAACTACTCTGATAACATATCCAATACTACAAGCACATTGTAAATAACTCCTCAAGTCTAAAATTCACACATATTATCTCAATCTTAATCCCAACCATTGACTGTCAAAGAGTAAATACCCTTGTGATCGAATTAATATGAGTCGAGTGCAAATATATTAATTCCCTTAACTATATTCATGACACCAGCTCCCACTATCTAATCAGTGTTCTACTAGCACTTCCTTATCAAAGCAGATGTCATACGAGTTGAATTTTAATTCCCAATTAAAATTCCTTAACTCGCGAACTATCTTTTAAGAGATTAAGTACTTGACTCTTCCAGTGTCTCCTCTCAACCATAAGAGGTGGAAAGTCTATCTTTAAATCTCAAGGACTTACTTGTTCAACACACTTCAATGCCATTAGATTTATATAAATTAAACCAAAGCCTTTATTCTATAAATAGAAACGTATGCATAATCGTTTGTACAAATAACTTATCAAAACCCTACTCAATCTAATTCCTCATTGGCATTGAGGGCATACACCTAACAGCTTGAACATGTCTATCTATGTCTTCAAGATGTCTTCATCTTCGTTTTCAAATTACAACAATACAAGAGAAAAGGAAATCTCACCCTCTCATGTACATAAAATGAAAACATGGCACACATGCCTCAAATTATAAAAGACTAGTCTATGGTTCGACCCGGATCACCACATAATCACATACTACATGCTCACATCATACTTTCATAAACATAAATTTACCTACTTTAATTAAGGATAATCTAATTATATTAGTGGACCAATTAATTATTTTCTAAAAATAAATTTCAAAAAATCCCATAGAAAATCATAATTTTCCATTAATCCAAAAATTAATTTAATTTTCAAAATTAATATCATTCAATTCAAAGAAACAATTAATATCAAATTAATTTTCCAAGAATTAAATAATAAATTTATGTTTTGGAAAACTCATGAAAAAGTCCATTTTTCAATCTAATCCGACAAAAGCCCAAAAATCAAAATTATTTATTTTATTTAATTTCCAAAGTCCATAAAATACCAATTTTATCTCATACTTGGAATTCAAATAAAACTCACAATCTTTGAAAGTCCATGAAGAAGCCCACTTCTTCATTTAATCACACAAGGACCCAATTTCAAAAATCTTAATTTTATTTTAATTTCGAAAGGCGTTGTTCGCTGTAACGCGTAGATTCTGCGCGTATAGCGAATGCGCCGTTCGCGTGCTCCTTGTGCAACGGCGCAGCACCATCACCTGCCACGTGCTGCTACGAGAACGGTGACTCCTCTGCCATGTCCGAATAGCTGCTCTTTGCGCAGCCTTTAATCCAAATTCCCAATTCCTCAGATTTATCAAAAACGCAATTTCAGATTTCAAAAATCCATATTTTAGATCCAAATCAATTTTCAAATTTAAACAATTTTATTCGATCCAAAAATCAGAAAATCCAATCCATTTTACATGCGATAAAACAAATTTAAATCATATAAACATAAACACAGACAAAGAATCTGAGCCATGTCAAAACCTTGGCTCTGATACCATTGTTGGGATTGCATGGTCCCACTCCAGAGATGCCTGTCGCAGAGGAAGCATGAAATTTCAAAATAGGCAGACATGGTAACATCGAATTCAAAAAACTTAGAAAGATAAGTTATTACATGTTGACCTCTTGAAGAACAAAAACCGCAACGTCTTGTTGTGCAACTCCCTGCTACACCTCTCCGGATGGATTTGCTCTAACACCCCAGTGTTGCGCCTCTAAGATGTATCCACACCTTAGTTCGTACCCTCGATTATCTCCATCAGTGCTAGCCAAGAGAATATCGAATTTTGGCTTATGAGAAAAGGGGTAAGAATATATTTTGGTGTTCTTCGTACTCAACACATAAGTTGGAAGAATTAGATGTGAAAGAGGTGGAAGAGAAAAATGGAGAGAATAAAATATTTGCTTAACTTGTTAAATATCAAAACAGATATATGTATTTATAGAGTCCACCAAGTGTATCTCACATACATGCACACACACTACTTTCCATCTAAATAGGCATGTGTAAGTATTATATATATACAGATATTAATTTTGATTTCCTTCTCCTTTTATTTCTCTTCCTTAGTTAAATAGATCCACTAATTAACTAACAAGATCTTTCCATACATTTGAGATTCTTCCTAAATATATAAGATCTATCCAAATAAGATCTTTCCATATAATTAGTCAACTAATTAAATAGATCTTACCAAATCCACAATATCTATCCTAATATATTTATAAGATTTTTCCATATCAATTAGTCATCTAATTAATTATAACAGATCCTACCAAATATATTATAAGATATATTAAATATACATATATACATAGACTTGGTGATCAAGATAAAATCCTCCACCAAGTCCACACACATACACACGCTTATACGTGTATATATATATTTATTTTCTCTTCCAAACATTAATTAATTAGACTACTAATTAATTAGTCTTTCCCAATTTAATATTCTAATATTAAATTATAAGACTATTATTAATTAAGACACTTAATTAATTTATTCCTTTTTCCCGATTAATTAATTTCTCTCTATTAATTCACAAAGAACTAACTAGCCAATAGGCACTACACTAAGTTAAGCGTGTGAACCCTCGGGCTCATTAACAAGCTAGAAATAAGTCCTTTCCCATAGACTAGATTAATTATTCACAATAATTAATTAGGGTTTGGATTAACTTCATCAATTAACCCAAGGCACCTATCGGTCGTGATTCGATGTCTAACAACGTCGCCACGACTTCCTAGATGTTAACGATGAAAAGCAAACCTATCTAGATTTCGATCTTCACATGAGTAGAATCCTTCCATCTTTTTCCCGTCTAAGCCTTAGGGTTTGGCGACAGTCGAAAGCCAAGTAACCTCAGAAAATATGACTATGTTGGTTCCACTAATGATCTGGTCTTCCAAGAAGGGATCACCAATCTCTTATAAAACTATGCTCTGACCAGAGACTTTTATCGATCATTCAGCTTCACACAACAGCATGGGAAATTTCAGGCTGTAAGCCCTAGATAGATCCCTTGACGATTGCCATTTGTTCCGCTGTACTATCAGACTATACCCAACATACACGCCGTATGACTCTCTTGGAGTGCACGTGCATATTAAAGCATAGTGGATGGTACCTTTTCCAATGACATCTCGAGTCTGAGGACTAATCTCACACTACGAAACCTAAGGACTCCAAGTTCGACAGAACCAATGAGGAATCCTTGCAGAGTCGTTCAATTCCATACTTCTCTAAAGTATGAATCTTCGTGTATGTATTGACTCGACGAACATTGACAATGGAACACGCCAATCTCTAATAAGAGTTACACACACAAACAAGTCTTGTCAAGGCCTGTGATATCCCACATCTCATAGCCTCTATGACTTGGAACACGTTTTAGGACTACGGTCTTTGAGAGTGTTCCATAGGTATCCCAACCGCTCCCCTAACCATATGTAATCCATGGGATCTTTATCTATACTAACATAAGTAATTGACAATAAAGAAGCAAACCAAAACAGGTTTGATACGATATAAATGATAAGACTGCCATATTGTTTATAATCCAGTATTCAAGCCAATTTATGGCTCTCCGTGCATACAACACTATCACATTTTGCATGTCAACTCACATAATTTGATGTTATGCTATGAATCATAGTAACATGAAAGGACCAAAACCACCCTCCATGTACGACACTAGTTAGTTCACTTGCTTTAGCCAAAAAAAAATTATTTCCGTTACCTGTGATTGCACTGGATATCTTCTTGTTTACTACTGATACGTGATTTCCAAGAAGGCAAGCACCCCACAATTCTACTTTCCAATTGAAATCCTACTTTGAGGTTAGCACCATCACATGGCGTTCGACTGGCACTCCTTGTCAGAGTTTATGTCAAACAAGTCTATATAGACCTTGATGCCCAATCAAGATCTTCCAACTTGCGAACTTGTGTTTAGTGTCTAAGTACTACGTCCTTCCAGTGCCCCTCTCCTTATCCCATAAGAAGTGGAAGACTTACTTTAGTACAGTAGGACTATAAGTTTGTTCAATACATTATAGATGCCATGTAGATTTATATGAACAAACCAAATCCCTTTATTAATATTAGAATGTGCATAATACAACTTATAGCCCTATTACAATCTATCCCCTCGTTGGCATCGAGGGCATAATCCTATCAGATCATTGACAGCCAATGAGTAAAACCCACGTGATTGGATTATTACGAGCGGTGTTCTGTTACTAATACATCGGAGTGAAAAACGCAGCGGAATAAAAATTTTGGATTCCTAAAGGTGAATCACTTTAACGGGATTCGGTGATTTTAATAGTTTTCAAAAAACCAAATGAAATTGATTTACCTTATCGATTTCGTAATCAGATTTTGCGTAACAGCAACTTCTTGAGCTCCTGTCTCTGAAGATCCACAAGAAATGAGCCTTCCAAAGATCTCCAATCCCTCTTTGAATTTGGTGGACGGTTAGGGCGAGTTTTAGGAGATAGGATTCCTTCTTCTTTTTATGTGTTATGCAACTAGGGTTACAATGACTTGTTGGCATTAGAGTTACCTTATAACTCTAATGACTTAACAAACAAGTCGGAGTCTCCTAGGACTCTCATGTGGCCGCGCCTAGGGCTTCCTTTTGGACGTGGATGGGATTTAAGTTGGCCCACTCAACTTAGCCCACTTTTTAATATATATTTAATTTAGATCCCATTTATATCCAATATACATTAATTAATTAATTCCATTTAATTAACTTTTCAATTAAATAATTTAATTTAATTTAATCTAATTAAATTAAATATTTAATTCATTGATTTAACCAATAAATCAATGCGTCCAATTAATTATATCTTTCTAAAATATTAACACAAAAAGACATCTTGTTTGTTTCTTATAAAGCGACTCTTTAGGTTCGTTTCAATTGGCAATGGGATGAATTACCAGAGGATGTGAGTGTCATCTAGTCAGTCCCGTGGACTCACATCGTAACCCAATTGAGTATGAAATGAACGAATCATTTACGAACCTCTGGACCATAAACACTAAATGTGTATAAGCACTTCACTGACGTATCTCGATCAAGTGAGAGTTATGGTTTATGTCAAACTCACTGAACTTGATAATGTGCATGTAATCATAGCATGATGAAATTACCAAACTACCCTCCATGTCCCACATGAGTTAGTTTCATTGCTTTGGCCAAAGACTTATAATTTCATATGCCTATGATCGCACAGGATACTTTCTCGTTTACTCTCGAGACAGTGAATTACATCTTGGCGATCACTGAACAAGTGCTACTTGACACTGAGACCGCACTTCGAGGTCGACCCCACCAAAGGGTGAGATGGGCCTAACAACTCTAGTAACAAATTCAATAGTAAAAGTACATTGATCATGAACCCTCAAGTCTAAGGCTCAAGCATACTATTATGGTTAGTAATACAATCATTGACAGTCACCAAGTAAATACCCATGTGATCGGGTTACTGCAAGCCGTGTTCGAATATATCAATTCCATTGATATATCTATGACACGTGTTCTCACTATCTCATAGTGTTGGACTGGCACTCCTTGTTAGAGCATGTGTCATACAAGTTGACTATTAAGGCCCAATTATGATTCCTTGACTTGCGAACCCTTTTAAGTGATCAGGAATAAGACTCTCTCCGTGCCACTTCTTTATTCCATAAAGGGTGAAGACCCAACCTCGATACACAAGGACTGTTTGTTCAATACTTATTGATGCTATGAAGTTTTACATGAACAGAATAATAATTATCTTTATTAATTATCAGTTTATACAACATAATTGAATACCCTATACAATCTATTTGTCCTCATTGGCATCTAGAGCATATACCCAACAATCGACCACTTGCACTCAATTCCAATCGCTATGGTATCTAATACCCATCTTTTCAAGATGTTTCTCTAGCATCGCCTGCGCCAATGGCTTAGTGAGTGGGTCAGCCACGTTGTCCATTGAGGTTATTTTCTGCAAGGCGACGTCGTCCAACGATTTATTGAATTATATGATATCTTCTCTCTATGTGTTTGGATTTTTTGTGAGACCTTGGTTCCCTAGCTTGCGTGATGGCTCCATTATTGTCGCACCATAGTGGCAACAGTAGCTTCACACTAGGAACAACTTGAAGTTCTTCCATGAACTTCTTAATACAAACAGCTTCTTTAGCTGCCTCCAAGGCTGCCACGTATTCAGCTTCAGTGGTCGAATCAGCAGTTGTGTTTTGCTTGGAACTTTTCCAAGACACTGCTCCACCGTTCAGAGTGAATATAAACCCAGAAGTGGACTTTCGGTCATCGATATCTGACTGGAAATCAGAATCCGTATAACTGTCCACTTTCATTTTTCCATTGCCATATACCAAAATCATATCTTTAGCTCTTCTCAAGTACTTCAAGATAGATTTTACGGTCATCCAATATTCTTTGCCCGGGTTATCTTGAAACCTAATTATAATGCTCACAGCGTAGGCAAGATCTGGTCTCGTGCATAACATTGCGTACATGAGCCTTCCTACCGCCGATGCATAGGGAACTGTGCTCATCTCCTTTTGATCTTTCTCACTTTAAGGACTCATCTTCTTGGAGAAATGCATTCCATGTCTCATGGGTAAAAGACCTCTCTTAGAGTTTTTCATCCCAAACCGTTTGAGGACCTAATGTAGGTAGAGGGCTTGAGAGAGTCCTATCATCTTATTCAATCTATCCCTGTAGATTTGAATTCCCAGAATGTAGGTAGCTTCTCCTAGGTCTTTCATGGAGAATTTTCTTGAAAGCCATGTCTTAACTGAAGTTAGAAAACCTTCATCATTCCCTATAAGTAGAATGTCGTCTACATATAGCACCAGGAATATGATTTTACTCCCACTGACCTTTTTATAGACACATGGTTCATCCTCGTTCTTGATGAAGTCGTAGCCCCGCACTTCTTTATCAAAAAGGAGGTTCCAATTGCGAGAGGCCTGCTTGAGTCCATAAGTGGACATATTCAACTTGCAGACCTTATGAGAATCTGCATTAGATATGAAACCCTTGGGCTGTTCCATATAGATCTCATCCTCGAGGAATCCATTTAAGAATGTGGTCTTCACTTCCATTTGCCAGATTTCATAATACAGGTATGCAGCTATCGCAAGTAGAATTCTGATGGATTTGATCATAGCTACTGGTGAAAAGGTTTCCTCATAGTCAATGCCCTCCATTTGACTATACCCTTTCGCCACTAGCCTGGCCTTATAGGTATCCACCTTGCCATCCGAACCAATCTTTCTCTTGTAGATCCATTTGCATCCAATGGATACAATACCCTTGGGTCGATCGGTCAGAGTCTAGACTTGGTTCGAATACATCAAATCCATTTCTACTTTCATAGCTTCATGCCATTTTGCAAAATCCATATCCATCATTGCCTGGTCATAGCGAGAGGGATCGTCTCCATGGTTCCCTTCTGCTACTGCATACATATTATGCTCTCCCTGTAGCAGATAACCATATATCTCAGGCGGTTGAGATACTCTAGCTGACCTGCACATTGATGGTTGTGTCATTCCCGGTTCGGGTTGGGTCTCTTGAACAGTGTCTTCCAAAGGAGATTCATTTTGTTCTTCCAGAACAATACTTCTACCAGCTCCTCCTTCTTGAATGAACTCTTCCTCGAGAAAGATTGCTCGTAAGGCAACAATGATCCTTTGATCATCATACATGTAGAAAAGGTATTCCATAGAATCCTCGGGATATCCAACGAATCGTCCTTTCAAGGAGCTAACCTCCAACTTCTCGGCCTTGGTCCTTTTCACATAAGCAGGGCAACCCCATATCCTTATATGCTTCAGATTAGGCTTTCTTCCATGCTATATCTGATACGGTGTGTTAGGAAGAGATTTGGAGGGACACCTGTTCAGAATGTGAGCAGTTGTAAGCAATGCATGCCCCCACAATGAAATAGACAAATCCGCGTAACTGAGCATGGATCAAACCATGTCTAACAGAGTTCGATTCCTTTGTTCTTCTACACCATTTAATTGTGAAGTGGCTAGAGGAGCTAGTTGTAACAGTATGCCATGTTCTCTTAAGAACTGGTCAAATTCGGCACTCCTATACTCGCCACCTCTGTCAAACTGAAGTGCCTTAATATGATGCACGGTTTGGTTTTCGACCAAAGTCTTGAATTCAATGAACTTTTCTAATGATTCGGACTTGTACTTCATCAAATACACGTAGCCATACCTAGAATGGTCATCGATAAATATAATAAAGTATTGAAAACCACCGCGAGCCACATTTCCAAAAGGACCACACACATTTGTATGATCCAATCCTAATACTTCAGAGGCCCTTTCAAAATTCCCCGTGAAGGGGGATTTGGTCATCTTGCCTTGGATATAAGACTCACAAGTGGGATAGGGATCCGGTCCCAATGAGTCTATGACTCCATCTTTTTCTAACTCGTGTAGTCTATGATCCCCGACATGACCTAATCTTAAGTGCCAGAGCTGTCTTAGGTTTGTGTCATACAAACATTACAGCATTGACATTACAATTATTTTAGACATTAATATAGTATAAACCATATATTAAAGACGCACTACCAACGCATTCATTTCTAAAATAAACGTTGGAAGAATTGTTTTCAAAGGAAAATAAATATCCTTTCCTGACCAAAACAGGAATAGAAACAATATTCTTTAGCCCATTGGGCAAAACAAGGCAATTGTCTAACAATAACAAATGTCCAGAAATAATCTAATGGAAGTGGTGCCATTGTGTGTGGCTGCTACACTATGTCTACTGTCAACATTTATCATCACTTCTCCATGCTCC
This sequence comes from Buddleja alternifolia, assembly GCA_019426215.1. NCBI lineage: Eukaryota > Viridiplantae > Streptophyta > Magnoliopsida > Lamiales > Scrophulariaceae > Buddleja > Buddleja alternifolia. Next base: position 13,617,921 of record CM033408.1, on the reverse strand, counting down.
AGCTTCTTACTTCTTTCCAGCTCCTGATTCAAAACACATGCATGAGCATTAGCTCCAGAGTCTAGAATCCAGGAAGAAGAAAATATAGTAACAGAACAATTTGTTTCCAAAACATTAAGTTCTATACCTGAAGCAATCTCCTCCTTCAGCTTGGGACAATCACGTTTCCAATGTCCCATCTCACGGCAGTGAAGACACATGTCTGTCTTCTTTGGACCCTTAGTCTTCAACTTGTGAGTTCTAGTCGATTTGGGTTCCCTGATTTTCCCAGCCAATTCAGTATTATTCAAAATAATCGGAATTTGGAATGCACCCCCACTTCGTCTTGCTACGTTGTTGTGCATTTATCAGTTTGCTCATAAGTACTGAGAGTGATCCTTCAATATCATCTATGTCAAAATTGATGACGAAATCTGACAAAGATCTAGGGAATAATTGGAGAATGAGGTCCACCTGGAGGTGGAAATTCATGTAGAAATCCAAAGACCGTAGTCTCTCTAACATGGAGATCATCTTCAAAACATGATCCTCAACATCCTAATGCTCCTTCATCTTTGTGTTGAACAGTTCTTTGGATACGAAATATCTAACAGATTTTCTGTTTTCCTCGAACATTCCTTCCAAATGCATCATGATTGACTTAGGACTATCCATATTATCATGAGTGCATCGTAATTCACTGCACATGGAGTTCAACATGTAATCTCTTACTTTACGAGCATCGGAAACCCAATTCGAGTATTCTATGTGAATTGAATCATCCTCATTGACCCCATGTCTGAGTGGCAGATCCATTTTCAGCATATACTCTAGTTTTTCATCATTCAGGACCGTCCTCAATGCTCTGTTCCAATAAGAGAAGTTCTGGCCATTCAAAACGTTTTTTTAAAGCAAAAATTTTAGTGAGGTAACCATTTTGAGAGAGATATAATTGACTGCAGAAAATAAACCAAGATTTCATTAGATAATTATGTCGTACCCAAGTAAAATTAGGACTTCAATTTTAACTTGGCTCCCACTACATTTTTTGAACCATTGCACTCCCACTGCAATGAATGAAAGTCTCGTTGGACAAATTTCGTAGTGAGTGATTGAGTTCTTCAAAATTTTCAATGAGTTGCAATCTGTAACGATGTATGGCACATTAAAATTTCAAAGTGGCGTGCCATGCCAATCAGTCAAACTGATGGTTCAATCCCGCTTTTGCTCATGGATCACTTAACCTCAATCTATAACGGAATATTGGTGGTGATCCATCTAAGTGCATTCCCATCAACTCCTATCGATCTAACAGTTGAATCTCATCTTGCAACCTACAACGGTGTATGGGATGAGATTTGCTTCGACCGATGGCACCAAATGCACTTAGAGATATTCGAATTATGAATTGGTGCATAACCCCCATTAGTCGGGACGTTGCCATGCATAACTCATAACTCTATCTCTCTAAGTTTGATGGAGAGCTAGGATATCCAATATCCCTTTCTTACTTAGTATGGTTAATTTGGGAGAATTTCTTATTTAATTAAGGTCTCACTATGTGGAATTATTCTAAGCAATGCATCTATAGAAAACCTAGTTCTTCTATCAATTTGCTTTCCATGGACATTCTAGATTGATCTAAGCCAATAGATCAATCAGGGAGATAGGGGCCTATATCAAATCTAATCTTGATATGCTCCAGGCTCCAAGCTCTAAGATGGTCCTACCTCTAGTTACTTAACTTTGAAGCGCCCTATACATTATACTACCGAAAATTAAAGTACAAACTGGGGGGCATTATTCGGCCCAATACAACCCAGATAATACAAAACGGTAAAACCCTAAGTCCATGGATGCATCCACCACAACATACATCAAAGCATGTAAATAAACTATTTAAGATCACGTTGGCTTTTACTTTTAAAATCGAAAAGAAATTCATATTTAATTAAATCTAATTTAATTATGAAAAAGTGAATTTAATTTCAATTTAAAAATAATAAATCCAATTTATTATTGAAGAAATAAGTCTAACTTATTTTTAATTATTTTGAAAAATAAATCTAACCCTAAAATAAATCCAATTTATTTAATCGTCTTTAATCATAAATAAAATTCCTAATTTTAATTTATGACAAAATTAAATCCAATTTAATTATAAAAGTCAAATTCAATTTAACTTAATTAAATCTAATTTAATTTTTAGAAAAAGAAAGCCATTTTATTAGGAAAAGGGGAATTGACAAATCTTGGGTCAAATTTGTCTATTGTGTCAAACCCAATAATTATTAATATTTATACATATATAAATATATAAAAAAAATATATAAATGTATATATAATAATAATCGCAGGCCCAGCGCTCGATTGTGCACTGGGCATTCCCAGTGCACGCGTGCTGGGCGTGGTTTTGGAGCGGCAGGCGGCGCCTCGATTCCAATTTCCGGTGCGCCGCCACCCCTTTTCCCTTTTTTCTACCCGTTCCAAACACGCAGCAGCGCCGCCATCGTCACAATGGTGTAATCGGGGTGATGAATCCAGGGCGAGAAATATTTTCAAAATTTCAGTTTCAATATCCAATGTTAAACCTATAAAAATTCAATTTTGCCAACATAATCTCAAACGCGAAAGATCATCAATCGCGTTAAAGTCGGCTCTGATACCACTGTTAGGAATCCATCGAAGTGAAAAACGCGGCGGAATAAAAATTTTGGATTCCTAAAGGTGGATCACTTTAACGGGATTCGATGATTTTAATAGTTTTCAAAAAATCAAACTAAATTGATTTACCTTATCGATTTCTTAATCAGATTTCGCGTAACAGCAACTCCTTGAGCTCCTGTCTCTAAAGATCCATGAAACGAGCCTTCCAAAGATCTCTAAAAACTCCCTCTTTGAATGTGGTGGACGTCTAGAGCGAGTTTTAGGAGATAGGATTCCTTCTTCTTTTTGTGTGTTATGCAACTAGGGTTGCAATGACTTGTTGGCATTAGAGTTACCTTATAACTCTAATGACTTAACAAACAAGTCGGAGTCTCCTAAGACTCTCATGTGGCCGCCCCTAGGGCTTCCTTTTGGACGTCGGTGGGCTTTAAGTTGGCTCATTCAACTTAGCTCACCTTTTAATATATATTTAATTTAAATCTCATTTAAATCCAATATACATTAATTAATTAATTAATTCTATTTAATTAATTTTCTAATTAAATGATTTAATTTAAGCTAATTAAATTAAATATTTAATTCATTGATTTAACCAATAAATCAATGCGTCCAATTAATTAATCTTTCTAAATAATTAATATAAAAAGACATCATGTTCATTTCTTATAGCGCGACGCTTTAGGTTCATCTCAATTGGCAATGGGAGGAATTACCAGATGATGTGAGTGTCACCTAGCCAGTCACGTGGACTCACATCGTAACCCAATTGAGTATGAAATGAACGAATCATTTACGAACCTCTGGACCATAAATACCATATGTGTATAAGCTCTTCACTGACGTATCCCGATCAAGTGAGAGTCATGGTTTATGTCAAACTCACTGAACTTGATACTGTGCATGTAATCATATCATGATGAAATTACCAAACTACCCTCCATGTCCCAACATGAGTTAGTTTCATTGCTTTGACCAAAAATTTATAATTTCATATGTCTATAATCGCACAGGATACTTTCTCGTTTACTCTCGAGACAGTGAATTTCATCTTGGCGATCACTAAAAAAGTGTTACTTGACTCATTGAGATCGCACTTCGAGGTCGGCCCCACCAAAGGATGAGTTGGGCCTAACTACTCTAGTAACAGATTAAATAGTATAAGTACATTGATCATGAACCCTCAGGTCTAAGGCTCACGCATACTATTAGGGTCAGTAATCCAATCATTGGCAGTCACCGAGTAAATACACATGTGATCGGATTACTGCGAGCCGTGTTCGAATATATCAATTCCATTGTATATCTATGACACGTGTTCTCACTATCTCATAGTGTTCGACTGGCACTCCTTGTCAGAGCATGTGCCATACAAGTCGAATCTTGATGCTTAATTAAGATTCCTTGACTTGCGAACCATTTTAAGTGATCAGGAATAAGACTCTCCCCGTGCCACTTCTTTACTCCATAAAGGGCGAAGAGTCAACCTCGATAAACAAGGACTGTTTGTTCAATACTTATTGATGCCATGAAGTTTTACATGAACAGAATAATAATGGCCTTTATTAATTATCAATTTGTAGAACATAATTGAATACCCTATACAATCTATTTGTCCTCATTGAAATCTAGGGCATATACCTAACATGTTCAAATACATTAATCTCATGCATGTATCTATGACATAACCTCCCACTATCCCACATTGTCCAATTGGCACTTCCTTGTCAGAGCGTGGGGAAATAAAGTGTACTGTGTGTGGTCCCTATAGGCACTTGTATGAAAGAGATCAACACAAATACACACTCAGGTCGTTGGATTCGGTCTGGCATATAATTATCCTCAGAGCGTGTGTCATACAAATCTATTCGAATCTTAATATCAATTGAGATTCGTTGACTTGCGAACTCTATTAAGTGTCTAAGTACCAAGTCCTCCAAGTGCCCTTTTTCTTATCTCATAAGAAGTGGAAAACTTGCCCTGAAACACGCAGATTATTTATTTATTACTTATAAATGCCATAAAGAATAACATGAACAAAGCAAAACCCTTTAATATAATTAGTTAATCGTTCACATAATACAATTCACTGCCCGATACTATCTAACTCCTTGCTGGCATCTGAGACACTAACCTAACATACACTAAATTATAAAATGAAGTTTGTTGCTCTAACCCTCAAAGGGACTTCCTAGATTTTTCTTCATGTCTCTTGTTATACACAATTTGTTAGGAAAATTTTGATGATGGCAATTAGGACTTGTGTTATACTAAAAAATTATGAAAGTTTTATTTTATAAAACTTTATAGAAGAGTTTTGAAATTGTAATGGACCGCTTAGTAAATTTAAAAACCAGAGATTACAAGAATACACCCAAACAAAAAAAATATCCCAAAAATCCATAAATAGTCAAACCTATTGTGTTGGTCTTCAAAAGGAAGAAAACATACTTTTCAAAATTATAGTGTTCTTTCATAAAAGCAAGATACTAAAACCAAAATCATGCACCCTCATTTGTGTGAAGTGCGGTTGGAGTTCAAACAATATTTGTGTGGGTGAAAGTAGCCTGGAGTTCAATTTCGAAAGCACTGGAATCACGGATTCCAGGGAGTTCAATGACTTAATTTCTGAATCATCATAGTTCATTATTAAATGTTATACTAAAATCTTTTTTTTTTGGTGTAAAGTAAGCAACTTCATTACCAACAAACAATATTTACAACAATACAAAACAATCACCCACTCATCTAAACATCAGGACCTACTGCCCATGAGTGTAAAAAAAAAAAATCTGTCTCCTTTACAAGTAAGGCAATATCACTGTAAAATCTCTTCAAGAAAAATCCTATCTCTATTGTTTAGTTTCTTTCTCTTGTATTCTTCAAACCGAATTCGCAGCTCCTTCTTCAATGTATCAGCAATAACTGCAGTCATACTTACCTTTTGGGTAAATAACCTCCGATTCTATTCTTCCCCTACCTTGTACATGACTCCAACCACACCAGCAATCAAAAGTTTCTGTTTAAACTTCCACCCTCTAAATGCAAATTTAAGCCATCTAATCCATCTCTCAAAGTATTCAGGGCATCCCCCCACATTCAGCCAACTCATAATATCTTGAATTATTGGTTTGACCCAACTACACCCAAAATATAAGTGTTTCACATTTTCCACAACATCACCACAGCAAGCAATTTCAATCTGGAATTAGCAAGAACTTACCTATTCTTTCTCTTGTTAGGAGTCTTCTGTGCAAGGCTAACCACAATATAAAAGCATGCTTAGGAAGATTTGGTTTATTCCAAACAATCTGAGCCCCCTGGAATTTATCTTTGGCCCTCTGTAACCAGTCATAAGCACTCTTAACTGTGTACATCCCTGATTTCTCAACAATCCATCGATTTTGGTTAAAACCATCTTTCAGTTTCAACTTGACAGAATTGACCTTCTTCCAGGTCCAACTACTATCAAGGGGAGGGGAGTAGTCCCAAAATTCATCATTTTTTAAGTACACACTATGAATCCCCTTCACCCACAAGGTATCTGTTTTCTGAGCTAAATCCCATACTTGTTTTCCAATGGCAGCTGTGTTCCAGATTTTACAATTTTTCACACTTAATCCTCCAAACTTCTTATGCACACAAACATTTGCCCAACTTATAAGAGCCATTTTTGCCTCATGTTCCTTTTTCCCCCAAAGAAATTCTCTACACTTTTGTTCAATTTGCTTGATTACAGATTGGGGCAACAAAAACACAGAAGACCAATATACATGTAAGAACATTAGCATAGAGTTTATTAATTGAGTTATACCTTGCATAGGATACGTTCCTGGTGGCCCAGCAGGTAAGCATTGCTGCCATCTTGTCCACAATACCTTCACAGTCCATTTTAGACCACTTGGTGGGTGAAAGAGGCACCCCCAGATATCTAAAAGGAAACTCTCCCTCCCTGAATCCAGTTAGATCAACCAATCCTTGCTTTATATCTTGAGAAACCTCTCTCACATAGATGCTAGATTTACTCTGATTGGCATATAATCCTGTTGTGGAAGAGAACTTCTTGAATTGGTCCCACAGGGTGCTCACTGACTGGAAAGAGGCTTTACAGAACAACATCAAATCATCTGCAAAGCAGTTATTGGTCAGTTTCAAGGACTTGCATACAGGATGAAATCTGAATATGTTTCTCATTGAGGCTAGTTTCAAGCTTCTTGTCAAAAACTCCATAACAAGAACAAATACCAGTGGTGAGATGGGAACTCCTTGTCTGATTCCTCTCTGCCCTTGGAAAAATCCATGGTGCTCTCCATTAATAGCCAAAGTGAAGCTAACTGTTACGAAGCAGAATTTTGAAGATTTAGTTATTTAAGTTTATTATTTATTTCCTTATTTTGGGTTATCGTTTAATTAGGTTTCCTTGTGAGTTAGAAGTTTATTTCTTCTCTTATTTGGTTACTTGTTGATTAAGTTTTCTAGTTGCTTAGGAGTCAAGTTATTTCCTTTCTAGTAGGAGTCAGTAGCTTGCATAGCAAGTTACCTTATGCTTATAAATAGGGGTCTTCAGTGTTTATTTTGATTATTCAGTTTTGAATCAATAAAGTATTGGGACAAGATTTATTCTTGTAGGACAAGATTTATTCTTGTAGGACTTTCGACTTATCGAAAGTATTTTCTTTTATCGTTTTTCGTTTCCATCACTAACTGTACTAACACATTCCATCACCCACTTGGTATAAGTCTCTGGAAACCTATATCCTTCCATCATTTCCCTCAAGAATTCCCATTATATAGAATCATAAGCTTTCTTCAAATCTATCTTCATTAGACATCTAGGTGAGACTGCTTTCCTATTATAAAGTCTAATCAACTCTTGGTTAATGAGAGCATTATCAATAAGAGATCTACCCTTCACAAAAGCACCTTGATTCTCATCCACCAGAGAAAGGAGCACTGTAGCCAATCTGCCAGTTAGGAGTTTAGAAATACACTTATACATGTTATTGCAGGAAGCAATTGACCTGTAATCACTAGCATGAATGGGATTGTCATAAGGGCCAGAGTGGTACTATTCACTTATTTAAATAACTGCCCTTCTTGAAAGAAACTTAACACTGCTGCTGTGAAATCATCTCCCACACTATCCCAAGTTTTCTTGAAAAAATCACTACCATAGCCATCTGGGCCTGGACTTTTGTTACTATTAATGCTGAAAAGGGCTTTCTTAACATCTTCCTTACTAAAGGGCTATATCATCCCTAGTTGCTGTTCCGCATTTAACCTGGGACTTGCTTCATACACTTCTTGGTCAGATTTAGTTCTGCTCCCCCTTGTACCTAACAAGGTCTTATAAAATTCACTGAAATGCTCAATCACTTTAGAGTATTCTCTCACAACCTGCCCATTCTCATCAGTAATTGTAACCACTCTATTTTTGTACTGTCTTTTCTTCAAGCACAGGTGAAAATACTTTGTATTCTGATCCCCAAGGTTAATCCAATTAGCTTTGGATTTCTGTTGGTAAAATTGTTCTAGAGTCCTGGCCTTAGCTTGCATTTCTGTCAGTGCTGTTTTTTCTATGAATTGCAGACTCTCTTTAAGAGGCTCTAGCTGGAGTTTATCTTGAATATCTTGCACTTTGTTTCTTGCCATATCCACTTGCCTAGTTATATCATGGAACTCACTCTTAATAAGTTGTTTCAGTCTTCCCTTAAGCTGTTTCAATTTCTGCACCATCTGAAACATATTGCTGCCCCTAGTTCTGCCCCTCCACACTTCTTCCACAATTGATTTAAACTGTGGAGCAGTAGCCCACATGTTGAAATACTTGAATGGAATATTTCTTTTGTGTTTCTGCAAATGGAATTCCACTATCATGGGAGTATGATCAGAGACCCCTCCTGCCACAAATTGAACTTCAGCAGTAGAGAATTGCAAGCACCATTCATGATTCACAAAGACCCTATCCAACTTAGAATAGATTCTGTCCCCTGGTTCATGCCGATTATTCCAAGTATATTATACTGAAATGTTGTTCTATGGGAAAGCTTAGGCTATGTTTGGTTATGTTTTCAAGTCATATTTGGTCCAAAATTCCCGCCAAACAATGTTTGTTTCACACAATATTTCATAAAAAATACACAACATTTTTCATCCAAAAAAACATAATCATTACTTTTCCTCTTTCTCTCACTTTGTCCCCTATCTCATTCTCTCTCCTCTCTTTTTTATACAAAAATTTTCTCTCTCCTCTTAATATCCACTATCTCTCTCTCCTCTCTCTATCCCCCTCTCCTCTTTCTCTCTCTCTCCTCACTCTCTCTCTTCTCTCTCCTCACTCTTTCTCTTCTCTTTGACCGTGTCTCTTCTTTCTTTTTTTTGTAATATTTTTTTGTAATGTTTTGTCATATCTTTGACCGTGTACCATTAAACTTTAAAATAGAAACAAATTTGTTTGTTTGTAATTCTATCATGAGAAATAGTATTGATAAAACATAGATTAAAATTTGTGGAGTTTTCTAAAGTAAAACTTTCAAATTTTGTTTTTCAAATTAGTTATAGTGAAAGTATTTGGATTTATATATATCTATATTTATATGCATATATATGTTATTTGTGCATATTATTTTAAAATTTTATTTATTTTTTATGTGTGTTGTTGTGTATAATTTATCTCATTGCTAAATTTGTGATTTGATTGTGTGTGTGGATCGAGAAATGCATGTGTGTTACCCATATTTATATGTGTATGTTTTCTTAATGTATATTATGTGGAAAAAAAAAGGTCTTGGGACGGTCAAAGGCAATTTGACCACGGTCAACTCGGGTTTGACCGAATTAACCGTGTGGTCAACGCGGATTTGACCCGCATGAATAGTGAGTTGAAGCAAGGGTTTCTTATTCTTGTAGTAGAAGTGACTTAATTATCTAAGAATAGAATTGTATTTTAATAATTTTTAAAATAAATTACTTATTAATATTTTTTTTAAAAATTAAAGAAAAAAAAAGAGGGGGGGGAGACTGTTCATCGTCTTCCCCAATCTCCCCCAACCCCCCTCACACCCCTTTCCCACGCGCGCGCACACACACATAGTTTGAGCGCACACACACACAATTACACACACAGAAACACACACACACACTATTACACGCACACACAAACACACAATGACACACACAGAAACACACACACAGTCACACACGCACACTGTTACATGGACTCTCACACACGCTGATACATACATATATATATATATATGAATATATATACTTTTCTTTTAATTATATATCAACTATTATTAACACTATTACTTATATATATATATATGTGTGTGTATATATATATATACTTTTCTTTTAATTTTATATAAACTACTATTACTACTATTACACATATATATATGTACACTAATATATATATATACACACACACACACTACTATTACTTACATATATACATATATATTTATCTATATAATAATTATTTCAATCTCAATATTATATTATAATTTTTAATTATTGACAGACAAAAACTTACATGATTTGACAGCTACAGTAATTTATGTTCCCTCTGAAAACAAAACCAAACACTATCTCACCAAAAAATCACTCAAAAACCAACTCCCAAAACATAACCAAACATTATCCCATCAAAATTGCACGTGTCCCCATAAAATTTTCACCAATAATTCTCACCAAAATACCATTCCAAAACATAACCAAACATAGCCTTAATGATTGATATTAGTGGATTTTTTTTACACTTGTTTGGTTCAAGAAAATTGTTGGGGAAAAGAAATGAAAACAAAAGAAAAGTCATTTTATCTTGTTTAGTTACTAGAGAAATGAAAAGAAAAAGAAATTAGGGGAGAAAATCCAATGACAATATGAGAAAATTCCTTTTGGTGAAGAAAGTGAAGGAGAAAAAAGAATTGCTTGCGCTCCACATATCCAATTTCTATTTTCCTCGATGTGATTTATTGTTTTTAGTTGACATTTGCAAAATTATTATCCATGAAGTATTAAATGTATAATTAATTCACAAGCATCAAGTGGTCACACCGCAAATAAAGATGTAGAGATTCCCGCCCCTATAATAATCGAGTCCCACATGTTCTTATTAATTTAGAAAAAAGTAGACATTAGACAATTCAATTCTATAGTTTGAATAGAGCAGATCTTCTATTGTAAAATAGTATTTTATTTTGTATTATATATTATGTATATCTGATAAATATATATAATTTATATTTAATTTATATTTAAAAAAATATTTTATTAACATATCATTCATACATACGTGTAGTGTAATAATAAATTGCGCCTCATTAAAAGTCTCCAAATAAAGGCATACGCATACCGAGCGGATCTTTGGGTTAGACATAGGTGGACGGAGATAATTAATTATTAGTGTTTTGTTGTGCTTGATTTCCTCTGCTTCACCTTTTGCTCCAACTCCAACCCCCCATCCATGGCAGCTGCAGCAGTACCAGCTCCACCTGCAGTAGTCGTCGTCAAAGTGGTTGCTCTCTGCGGTTCCCTCCGCAAATATTCCTACAATCGAGGCCTTCTCTGTGCCGGTATTCTATTCTGTATTCTATTTATATCATTTTTTTGTTTTCCTTTTCATTATTAATAAATAATCTTATTGGATAAATTAACTGCAAATACATTTTCATATGTTTGTTTGTGCTTCTAATCAGACTTCCTTTTCTTTTGTTTGTGCTGTCGCCAATTGTTCGATATATTTTAATTAGCTATGGATATATCAAAGTCCATTAATGGTTTGGAGATAGAGTATGTGGACATTTCGCCATTACCGTTTCTCAACACGGATCTTGAGGTAAACGGAACGTATCCGCCTGTCGTGGAGGCTTTTAGAAACAAGATTCTTGCTGCTGATACCCTACTATTTGCTTCACCTGAGTACAATTACTCTGTCACTGGTAACTTAAACTCCAACTTATAATTATAATTATCTCATACCATCTCTATGAAGCAAGCTACTCATTATAAACTTCTTATGTCCTCTATTCATTTTCAATTCTAATTGTTTCCAATATTTAAGCTCATCATGTACATCATCATATATATGCTACTTCTTTGCTAGTTATTAATATAATAGAAGCTTATTGTGATTTAGTATGGTGTTTGTCTCCTAACGAACAAATTACTCTAATGAATTGAAATACATATTAGTGTACTGTGATGCATTCATCAAACTGATCTAATAGCTCTGGATGGAATAATGTGCCTTCCATATCTTTACATGGTGGAAATGTTAAAACGACATATTTTACTTCTGCGGAAGGGAAGTGCCTCTGAATATTCATGTTCACTTTCCCAAGTTAATTTATCCAGTGCGTGTGCAAGTAATTGTCCAAGGTTTACGTAATTTATGTGATGCTTTTGTATAAGATTATCTATGAACGCGGAAAAACAACTGTTGAGCACCTCAATGTAGCAGTATGCACATTCAAATTTGAGCTCATATAACACTTTGCTAAACTTGTATATTTACTCAATCCATTGTACAGGACCTCTGAAAAATGCAATTGATTGGGCATCAAGACCCCCAAATGTTTGGGCTGATAAAACTGCAGCAGTGGTGAGCGCTGGAGGCAGTTCTGGTGGGGCCCGATCTCAATATCATCTGCGCCAGATAGGGGTTTACCTTGATCTTCATTTTATCAATAAGCCCGAATTTTTCCTGAATGCATTCCAACCTCCTGCAAAATTTGATAGAGAAGGCAATTTGATTGATGATTCTGCCAAGGAGAGGTTGAGAGAGATTTTGTTATCCTTGTACGCGTTTACATTGAGGCTCCAAGGTAAGTGTGCATAGTGTTGAACTGATCATTCTTAGGGAGTCCCGCGAATTGGTCAACATTAACCATCAGTTGTCGTGTGATTATTTGAGAATACCTACATGTAGTATGCATCTCTTACTTGGCAAACATGTATCTCTTAATCAGTCTTTTGTCGTGTGAAATAAAGAGTGCCGTAAACATGAACTTGCTTTGGTTTGATAAAACTGATGAACTATCTAGGCTGATCTAATATTGGTTTTTGAATATTAACACAACTGGCAGTTGTGCCATTACTGGTGTATCATGTGATTTCATTTTTGATTAATGAGTTTTTGGGATGGACTATTTATTATGGCGCTGTGAGAAAGTTGCATCTATTTAGAGATGACTGAAAATGGTTCTTAATTTTATTACAAATCTGTACCAATTTTCTTTATTTCTAGATAAAACGATATAAATTGAGACAAATACAGTTGTCAATGTTTTTATCACTGTGATTATATGGTTTCAACTTATTTGTATCTCATTCTTAGGTGCCAAGGAAAATAGTTCTTTAAGACTTCATCTAGATATGTGGATATAAGTGTCATAACTGTCTTAAATATTGGTCGAAATATCAAAAAATCTCGACCAAAATTTTCAGCTTCGTGGGTCCCAAAGTCAAATCTCACTTTTAATACAATTTTGCAAAATATTCATCGTAATTTCGACCGAAACTTGAAATTTCCCAAAATGTTTATCCAAACTCGACATTTCCCAAATTTAAAAATAATATTAAATTATTTTGCAGATTATCTATGGAAATTTTGATTGAAACCCGAAATTTTCTAAAATTTAAAAATAATAGTATATTATTTATATTAGATTTAAATATTTTATGTTTAATTGTAATATGTAAAAATTAAATTTCAAAATTCTTCTTCTTTCTTTGGGACCATGTATGAAAAGTTGATGCAGGAGAGGCCGATTATAATGATTTTGATTGTCCTGGAAATTCCATATTATTTTGAATGATTTATTTTATCAAAATTGCATGTATTTTGCTTTAGTTAAGTTTTCATAATATTTAGTCATTATTTTACTTCTAAATGCTATTTATTTTAAATTTCCGCCACAAATTTTAAACAAAACTCACTATACATACATTATATGCACAATATTATTAATATGTAAGATGCGTAGTTATGTAAATTTAAGACATCCAAAAATTGCCTCCGCCACTACTGATGTCTGCGGGCTGGAGGAACACCCTCCTTCAAGCTGTGTATCCCAACTTCAAATCTGATGAGACAGGGATAGATTTAACGAGACAAAGATGGATCTGACGAGATGAAGATGTGCAATACATTAGTTTTTTTTATAGCATTTAGATGTTTCGTTTAGTTTTTTGTTTTCTCTCTCGACTGAGAGTTTCACCTCTCTTGAATAAGAATGTGGCCAATAACACAAGAGATTTCTTGTGTTTGCTTGTTAATTCTAAAGATTTGTCATCTTGAATAAACTTGATATATGTTTCAATTGTTATTACTACATCGTTAGAGACAATCTAAGTTGTATTGTTCTTGACATTGTAAACTGTTTATTGAATGAATATAACGATCGCTATTCCCTCAAAAAAAGATATACAAAAATTTCATTTAAAATTTTCAATTATTTCTAGAAATTTCCATGATTCCTCTAGAATTGACAGCGAAATTATGGATATTCCTGTATCAAAATTTTCATAAATTTATTATTCTGAAATATATCACAATTCTGATATTTAATACCTTGAGTATCATATATCTTGATTATTATTTTCTTATTGAAAGACTTTGTTTTATAAAGATATGTATTGTGTTGCATCTAGGGACTAATCTAGGAATGAATAGTTGTTGGGTGCCAAATTAATATTAAAGCAATTTTTTCGCTAATATTTATTTGTAAGGATTCAAATTTGTTTTGTTATAATAAATAAGTTAAAAAATAATTATCACGTGTAAGAAAAAAATAAAATTAACTTAGTTTCTAAATTTACAACTAATTCTTTTATAAAATGTACGATGGGTGACTTTCACATACCTTGAGTATCTTGACTTTGACATTCCTTGAGTACTTATTTATCAGATGATTGAATAAGTAAATACATTATAAAAGGTAGACATCTGCTCATATGTGTACTCATTATATTGATAGGTATGATCCAAAACTTTTAAGGTTGAATTTAACATTAATTTAATTTACTAATAGTGTAACTTTTTTCTGATACTATTTGTTCTACTTGATTATCTGCATCTTTTTATTTGCAATTAAGTGACCTTGTCTATTATCTATTTTATTTTTAGATATAGACGATTATTTAAATAAAAACTCTTTGTTTATTACAAATCAGTGTACATTTATTGGCACAAAAAATAACATCAAATTAAAAAAAATAAAAGATGGATAAATCGTGAAATTTTCAACAATATTATGAAAATTTTCCAAAAGAAATAAAGTAACAACTATGAAATTTAGCCCAAAAAAAAGGTAAAATTTCAATTATATGATAATAATTTTTAGAAATAATACAAATGAACATCTTTTATTTCATAAACACTAAAGTAATCACTTTATGCGGCCGCAAAATTTCAACAATACTATAGTAACAATTTTTTGAAAAGAATATATAAAGTAACAACTACTAACAATAACATAATCACTTTATGCTATCCCAAAATTCCATAATATTATAATGACAATAAAAATAATATAAAATAATAACTAGTAACACTAATGTAACCACATTAAACATACCTTGTGATGAATAAACTCTAACTGAATGATGACCGACTTTTTCATGCTTTTATATTTGTTCATATCTTATGGGAAAAATCTCATTTTTGGTACCATAATTGATCAAGTGTACACTTTTGATACCAAAATTTTTTAAAATCTCACTTTTGATACAAATATTACCATTTTGTATCACTGTGGTACCACGGTTAAGTTGGTAATGGAAGTAGGCACGTGAGGTACAAGTGGCCATTCACTTTAAGCTGAGGAGGGAATAAAAAAGGAAAAAAACTATAAAATTAGGAAAGGACACAAAATTAGGATTTTGGAAAGGAAGAAAATTGAGGATTTCTTCAAAATTAGGGTAAAAAACATAATTTTTCCATTTGTACACTTGCTCTGTTGGAGGACAAAGAAGAAGATATTTTTCTTCCAATACTTGAAGAAATCGACCCCTTTTTACCAAATATTGAAAAAATCGCACCAAATATTGATGAAAGAGCACCAAATATCGACCCCTTCTTTTCTAAATTATGGTAATTTCCTTTTTGAGATTAAGACAATAACCTTAAATAAAAGGAACACCGTGCATTTTTTTTTCTACTAGAAACAAGAGTTTTAAGTAAAGAACTGTAAATCAATTCCTACCCCTTAGGAAATCCGCGTGATATTGGGACGCTTATTACCAGTTGGACCAAACCTGTGTTGGGAATCGTTCACAGAGAAACGCAGTGGAAAAGAATTTAAATCGATTCCCAAAATCATGAATCAATTTGTGGTTTACTTTGATTTTGCTAAAAGGAAGAACTCGAAACTGCCTACCTCTTGTAGTGTATTCAAATAATTCTCACACTTTACGAACAGTCCAATTGTCCCGTCTCTAGATCATCGCGCATGAACGAACTCTGGAAATCTTCCTCTCCATCTCCCATAAGCGGTTAGCAGAGAGGAAATAATATTTTTCTCTAAGAATTGTATTTTGGTGGCAAGAATGAATTATGTATTGTGTGCGGCCTTACACTAGGGCATGTGTTGGAGGATTAAATAGAATCATCCAACTTAGCCTAGAAGCCACACGCCCCATTGGACTTTTGGACACCTATCATTGGGCTAAGTTGAACAAACTTAGTCCTATTAATGTAATCATTAATCTTTAATTCAATTAAATATATGGATTAAAATAACATTCTAATTAATAAATTAAATAATTAATTAATTAATTTTCTTTGTTGATCAAGTCAATATAATTAATTTAATTATCAATGTTTAATCCAATTAACCAACAAATTAAATTAATTTTTCTAATTAATTAATTCATCCTTCCAAAGGACAAATTACCAAAAATGTCCTTCAATTACCTATATAACGAGCTTCTCTAGGTTCGTCCACATGCGTGTGGTCCACTCCGCGGAGCAGCCACATGGCCCACTCCGCGGCCCACACTGTTGAACAGTCCGCTGGGCAAAACGGGATGTGAACAGTCTGCCTAGCGAACATTCACGCCTACTGCCAGTGGATGGAGCACGCGCCGCCTGTCACGGCGGCAGCCGACGACTCCGAGTCGTTTTTCGCACAGCTTTTCAAACCCTCAATTTTATATTCATGCAATAATTTTAAATACAATATTTTAAATCAATTTATTTTTTTAAAAAAAAAAATCATGCAATTGTCTAACAAATCAGATTTAATATTCCAAAAATTAAATTTACGCATAAAAAATATAATCTAATAAAAAATTTCATCAAAATATTCAATAATATAAAATTTCCAACATAACGAATAACTCAAAAAATCATTACACACTATGAAGTTATCTCTGATTCCACTATTATGAATCCTGGTTCACGCGCAACGAAAAGAAAACATATTCGGATTCACAAATTAGATCACTTTTGGGGTTTAATGATTTTTATAATAAAAGATGATGAAATCGAATTTCATCAACAATTTACCTTGTTGGAAGAAATGGTTTCTTGATCTTCAATAGTAGCAGCAATCCTGGATTTCTGCCTCTAGATATCACGCCAGAAAAAAGGTTAAAGCAAAATCTTCCTTCTCTGGCACAAATGGTAGCCGACAGCTACGCGAGGAGGGGAGAGGAAATTTTTCTATTCTTTAGCTGTTATACAGTGTTATCTTATGTTAAGTTAATCACTTAGGTGTATTTAAATGAGATTATGGGCTTGAAATTAATTAATTAATTCTTTGAGCCCACTCACCTCGTATTACGCACCTAAGTCAATCCCTAGTGGGCTAAGTTGACTTTCAACTTAGTCCACTTATTAATTAAGTCAAACACATATTAATTTAATTAATATATGATATTAATTATTAACTAGATTAATAAATTAATAATTTAAGCTAATAGAAAAATAATAAATCAATCTAATTATTTATTATGAATTTATTTCAATTAATCTAACAAAAAAAATATTAATTTGTTCATCAAATGACAAATTACTAGATTAACCTTATTTGACAACTAGAGATTTTCTTCACTTAATTTCTTGAAAACGTAATTCTCTAGGTTCGTCTCAATTGACAATGAGAGGAAACCAAGAATGTGGGTGTCACCTAGTCAGTCCCTTGGACCCACATTGAAGCCCAATTGAGATTAAAATGATTTAATCTATACGAACTTTTAGGTCATAGACACCATGTGAGTATAAGCATTTCACTGTAACATCCCAATCGAGAAAAAATCCTGGAATATGTCAAACTCAGAGGACTCGATGTTGTGTTTAATAAATCATAGTAAGATGAAATTATCAAACTACTCTTCGTGTTCCACACGAGTTAGTTTACCTGCTTTGGCTAAAAACTTATAATTTCATTTACCTATGATCGCACAGGACGTTAACTCGTTTACTACTCAAGACAGTGAATCCCATTTTGGCAGTCACCGAACAGTTGCTGCTTGCCCACCTAAACCGTACTTCAAGGTCGATCCCATCTAAGGGTGAATTAGATCTGACTACTCTAATAATAAGTCTAGTGTCACAAGCACAATCTTCGTGAAAAATAAAATAAAAATATAGGGTAAGTTTTTTTAAAGAGTAAAGGTGTTTTGGTCTTTATATATCCATGAATATAGGTTAAATATGTTGAGGGAGGCAATGTGCTTCATTATTTTTTACACGACGGGGTAAATTGCTCTTTATTTTTTTATGAGATTTCTTTTTATACTTCGATATTTCACATGGTACTAAATTGCAATTAAATTTACCAAAAACAAAAATTGCAATTAACCCTTAAATTTTTGTTTTGGATAAAAGTCCTTTTAAATTGGCAATACCATAAGGTGTGGGCATATGCCCCTATAATTGGTCATAATGTAGCAGAAAAGTTGACCATACCCCACTAGCAAATCCGTAAAATACTAAATACACTATAAGAAGTCAAAAAATAAATAAAAATCCTCCAGTCCTAATATCGATGGACATCTTAGTTAGAAATATCTTAGCTATAGTGATTTTCTGGTTATTTTCTAATCTATTTATTATTTTCTCGATGAAGTGTTTCTTGAGTTAAACAAGAAGGAAACATCCTTCTTTATATATTTATGAATTAAACCCACTTTACTCATGTACGATGACTTCAAATACACTTTTCAAACTCTAGTTTTTTTTTTTTTTTTTATCAAAAAAAATAAAATACACTTTTCAGACTAAAAGCTTTAGGGATAAAAACAGACCCCTAACTTATTAGTGGTTGTGCATTTTCCCCTTTAACCTATCAAAATGCACCCGACAACTTCTTTTTTGGTAACTGTTGCATTTAACTGCTTATGATCGAATCTGACATATATGAAATTAGTATGGGTAAAATCATTACACAGGGGGCGAAGTGCTATGCAATCCATATGATTGAGGGTTTATCTGCTTCAATCCAAAATTTCTACATTTTTTTAGATCATTTTATAAATTCAAATGTTCATAATTTTCCAAATTAAAGAGAAAGAAAAAACAATAGAAAATCAAAAAAATATCAAAACAAATTCAGAAAATAAGTCAAAAGAAAAAATAGGAAAACTCAGAAAAATTCAGAAAAACTAAAACAGAAGAAATGAAAAAATCCAGGAAAAAGAAGCAGAAAATTCCAGTAAATTTCTGAAAAATTCAAAAAAATCAGAAGGAAAAAAAATTCAAAACTAAAAAAATCCAAAAAATTAATTTTCATTTTCTTCTGAATTCCAATTAAATCACAATTTTTTTTATTTTTATTTTCTACGATTTTTCGAACAAATTATTTTTTTCGTAAAATTTGCAGAAATTTACTGGACACTTTACAAAAATTTGAATTTTTTTTTCCAAAAAATTGATTTTTTTTAATTTTTCTGGATTTTTCGATTTCTTCTATTTTTATTTTTCTAATTTTCCTTTGATTCTTTTTTCTGAATTTTCTATAATTTCCCTTTTTTTATTTTTATTTTAGTATTGTGAATTTGTTTTGATTTTTTTTGATTTTATTTTTCTATTGGAAAAATTATGCACATTTTAATATAGAAAAAATGAAAATTATTGCGAACAAAGCAGACAACTCCTATCATTGGGGTACGTAGCACTTTGAGCTCTTAGTGACGATTTTACCTTTACTAAAGCATGTGTGTGTCATATGCGCCGGAATATTCCCTCGGATTCGGTCACAGGGGGTTAAATGCAACATTCACCGAAAGTGAGAAAGTAAGGTGCGCATTTTATTAGACTGGGATGCAAAGTGCATAACCTCCCATAGATTTGGGGGTGTGCTTCTATCCCAAACCTTTATTACAATTTACAAATGGTCATAGATGACCCTAACTCTTAGGATAATTGTAAATTCATTTTACTCCTCTATTCTAGCCATTTTATCCCTTCTGCAACTAAATATATCAAATAAATGACCAAAAGTTCGATTAATACTAAATGTATTAAATAAATTAGTTTGAGATTAAATTTAAATTAAAAATTAAAAATATTCAAAATTAAATTATACAATATCACCATACAAAATGTTGCAGTGTGTTTAATTTCAAGCAAGTTTACCTATTTGATATGTTAGTATCAATTATAAGTACATGAATTTAATTTTGTCCCATATATTAGCCAGAAAAACTTAAGAAAACAGACGTTCCCCAAGCCACCCTCAGTGAAACTCAAATTAGTTGTGCTTTTCAGTTATGAATTCTTATGATTTTTCATCTTTTCTAGAGTTGAATTTTATTATATAAATTTGTAAAGAAAATTTCTATTTTCTTTGATAAGTACTCTTAACTTTTTGGGAAAATTACACACAGACCCCCTAGTTATTGCATAATTACAAAAACTTCCTCTCACTTATTGAAAATTACCAGCACACACCCTCATGGGTCTATCTGTAAGGTTTACTGGGGTAAATTTGTAAGAGTTGCTACACACAGGGAATGCAAGTAGAAATCTTTAACATGATGGGGTGTGTTCATAATTGCCAATAAGTGAAGGGGAATTTTTGTAATTACACAATAAATGAGGGGGCATGTGTGTAATTTTCTCCTACTTTCTTAAGTACTATGATTATTATCGCGAATAATTACACTGTACCAAAGACAACCTCTTTTTGTTTAATGAAACAAATATTCATTTAAGGAAAATGTTTATTACATTCTTCGTTTTAAAATGTTAGTATATAAAATTGTTTAATTTTTATCTACTTCTTTTTTTATGGTTAATTTATATCTACTTCATTATCTACATCCGAAACACATCTTATCTTATTTACGGTTATCATAAGATCTAGTTTAAAATACATTTTTATGGCACTTTTTTAGCTTAGAATTTATTCAATATTAATTTATCTAATAAAGTTAATGCTGAATATGAAAATATATTTAATTATAAAGGAGCAAAATACTATCTGACAACTAAAGAAGATGGTACCTTTACCTTTGTTAAGGTTCATCGGCATTTTAGTCCATCGATAATGAACTTTTAGTATTTGAAACCTACTCCTTAAAGAAATTGAAACCTTCAAATACCTTTTTTTTTTTTGAAAAAAAAAAGAAGGTATTTGAAGGTTTCAATTTCTATAAGGAGTAATCGATACAAATCAAGGTAAAATGATTTTAACTCCGTGTGTGTGTGTGTGTGTGTATATATATATATATATTTTGGTAACATGAGAAAGTAAGACAAGAAAACAAAGGTGGTAAATGGTAATGAGAAAACTAAAAATAGCATTTGACATATGTTGTCTGGTCTGGTCTGCCAGAATGGGAAACACATGACAGTCACGCCCACCATGTCCTTCCATTTGTTAGGTGTGTTAGAAGATTTAGGAGCCAAATCCGGAAACCAAGTACACCATGTGTTGTTCCAATCCTACTCTCTAAATATTTTGAATTATTAATTAAAAAAATATATATATCTTAAAAGAAAAAAAGACAGAGACGTAATTTTTTCTTAATTAATAAAATAAATTTCTGTAAGAAAAGAAAAAGGGCTGTCATTGTTCTCTCCTCTTTTGCTTTCTTTTCCTGTCAAGAAAATCTTTGTGACAGACAGACACCCATTTTCCTTTTCAGGAAGAATCAGTTGAGACAGACAGCCCCTCCCACAATTAAAACCATTGGATTCTCAACACAACACAAAAACAAGGTTTCTTCTTCATTGTTTGTGGCTTCTAAAATCAAAAAGTCACCAAAAAAGACATTATTAAGGCTTCTGAAACATGGTTTGTGGGATCTAAAATCTCTCATTTGGTCATATTTTTGGTTGTTAGATTAGAAGCATGATCATCTCTCATTTGTTGTCGGAGCTCATATTTATATGTTTGATACAAAGATACAATATTGATCTGGGCTAAATTACAAAAGTTGGATTTGTTTGTAAGAGAATGAGTGGCATTGCCAAATCCTGGGAAACAAAGGTGAAAAAAACACAAGCAATTGCAAAGAAGAGATTTACAACAATGTCAGTTGCCCATGTTGATGATGATGATGATGATGAACAAATTAATCACAACCCTGGTGAGGTTTACCATGTTGAGAAGGTTTTCCCCAGTGGGGACATATACATGGGCCAATGGTCAGATAGCTGCCCTAATGGCCATGGCAAGTGCTTATGGACAGATGGTTGTATGTATGTTGGGAATTGGGAGAAGGGCAAGAATATGGGCAAGGGCAAGTTTAGTTGGCCCTCCGGCGCCACTTACCAAGGCCAATTCAAGAATGGCTTCATGGATGGTGAGGGTACTTATACCGGCCCCACTAACGATACCTACAGAGGCTCTTGGTTGTGTAATATGAGGCACGGTAAAGGGGTTCGTAACTATGAGAATGGGGATTACTATGAAGGGCAATGGCGACGGGGGCAGCCCGATGGGAGGGGAAGGTATCAATGGAGCAATGGGAATCAATACATTGGGCATTGGAAGCAAGGGAGTATGAATGGGAATGGAACTATGATTTGGGCTAATGGAAATCAATACGATGGCGGTTGGAAAGACGGGTTGCCTAGAGGAAACGGCACGTTTCGATGGGGTGATGGGAGTTTTTATGTAGGTGCGTGGAGTGAAGATCCAAAAGAGCAAAGTGGGACTTATTATCCATCAAGTTCACAAATATCAGGTAGTTTTGATTGGGATCCTCAAGAAGTGTATTTGGTTAAGTTGAGTGATTGCAGGATAAGTCCCGGTGAGAAGATTTCGATATTCCCTTCGCAGAAAATGGTTAACTGGCCTTGTGAAGGGGAATCCATGCAGAAACAATCAGCATGGAAGAATTATTACCAAGAAAATGGGGCGAGGCTGAGGAGGGGGTCGGTTGATGGAGTTGTGAGTAATGGTGGAATTAGTTTGGCCTCAGAATCTGATTTGAGTTTTGATGGTAGTAGTGAAAATGTGGGGTCCGGAAGAGAAGTCGATGGAGGGTCGGGGGCTGATGAAGTGGATTCTTCTCGAGGACTTAAACGGCCTCATATCGTCATAAAGCCGAGTCGAAGGCAGGGGCTCACTATATCCAAAGGGCATAAGAATTATGAATTAATGCTGAATTTGCAACTAGGAATAAGGTACCCAGCGTTTCTCTCTGATTTTCAATTTAAATGTTTAGTTGTAAGAAAATTGATTGTTGATTGCTAAACTGTGTCTCTTTTGTTCTAATTTATTGCATTCATTTATTCAGGCATTCTGTAGGAAGACCTGCTCCAGCTACATCCCTTGATCTAAAAGCTACGGCATTTGATCCAAGGGAGAAAATATGGACGAAATTTCCACCAGAAGGATCTAAGCATACTCCACCTCATCAATCTTGTGAATTCAAATGGAAGGATTATTGCCCGTTAGTTTTCAGGTTCGAAAACTTATTTACAGTTTCATGTGTGTTTATATTGGTTAAACAAAACTGCATTGCATTTATAAGAAATGATTAGTTATGATAAATTTGCTTTCAGGACACTTAGGAAATTATTTAAGGTGGATCCAGCAGATTATATGATGTCCATATGTGGAAACGATGCCCTTCGAGAGCTCTCGTCACCTGGAAAAAGTGGAAGCTTCTTTTACTTGACCAACGATGATAAATACATGATAAAAACCATGAAAAAGTCAGAAGTAAAAGTGAGTTCTATTTTTCTCTTTATTGATGTAATTTGTTTTTACGCATTTAATAAATAAGTAATAGTAACGGTGTATTCAACTTCATAATTCCATAGCAGGTTCTCAAAAGGATGCTTCAAGCTTACTATAATCACGTTCGGGCTTTTGAGAACACATTAGTAACCAAATTTTTCGGCCTACATTGTGTGAAGTTGACTGGACCTGCACAAAAGAAGGTAATGGAATTTTATACATTCTAATTATGCATTTGATGTGAAAGCCTCTCGAATGACACTTTTATGCATCTGATAAGCAGGTTCGGTTTGTAATAATGGGAAACTTGTTCTGTACCAAATATCCCATTCACAGACGTTTCGACTTGAAAGGTTCTTCACACGGTCGCTTAACTGTGAAACCCGAGACGGAGATAGACTCAACAACTACCCTCAAGGATCTTGATTTGAATTTCGTCTTCCGATTGAACAAGCCTTGGTTCCAAGAGTTCTGCAGGTAAGCTCAACAAGTCCAAATTTACACTTTTCCCCTTTAAAGTAGTTGTTTCACAGTTAGTGGCGTCACATTACTATCTTAACTGAGAGGGTACTTTTGAAAGAATTAAGACTTTTCCTGGTACGGCCCTAAGAGTGAACATGAGCAATAAAAATGTTGTTTTGACTAATGATATCACCTTTAAAATCAGTCAAAAAAAACTTACTTTGTTATGCATGTAAGTCCATCTAAGGATGACCTGATACATTTTCAGTATAAGTTGATGAGAGTACAAATTAAATTATGCGTACGTAAGCTGAAAGTTGTAATACGCAGGCAAGTGGACCGAGACAGCGAGTTTCTTGAACAGGAGAGAATTATGGATTACAGTCTTTTGGTTGGCGTTCACTTTGGGAAAATATCACATTCTGGGGAACCACTAAATACTAATGTAGACAAGGGAGACGATGCTAATGAAGGAGCAGACTCGAATCTTCTCTCTCATACTAACAACAGGTATGACTTGCTTAACTTGAAGTTCTTTGACAATCTCGTAAACGTTTTCGTGGCAATTGCTCATTACTGATTCAATCATGTTTTTGCAGGTGGGAATCAACTAGACTAGGTTCCAACATTCCTGCCCGAGCTGAACTAACCGTGAGACGAAATAGCAGTGAGTGTCAACTGGTTGGCGACCTGACAGGGGAGTACTGTGATGTGATCCTAGTATTTGGTATAATAGACATACTACAAGATTACGATATTAGCAAGAAGCTCGAACATGCGTACAAGTCGTTCCAACATGATTCCACTTCAATATCTGCTGTCGATCCCAGACAATATTCCAAGCGTTTTCGTGATTTCATGTTCAGAATTTTCAGAGAAGACGCTTGAAAAACATTTGTAGTTCTCATTGCACATGTTGCTTTGCAACAAGATGACCTTTGCTGAGCGGAGACGAGATTTTGCTTACGAAGCTATAGCGTTGTGGTGTTATTCTTAGGATCTCCAGGGCTCAGAGCCCCAGACCAATCAAAACTATTCATTGATGTGGTGGAACCTACGTGATTTTTACTATACACGAGTGATTGTGGCTATACTAGGACTGGATGGAGTTCATTCAATCTACACGGATATATGCCTCGCCTCCACTATCGCACATTGTATAGATAGGTTATTCTTATCTTAATGTATTTAGTATAGCAATGATTGTAGAGGTACCTAAGGTGAGGATCTCCGGGATTCCGGAACTGATCAATTATGTATAAAAGGCAGGGGGAAAAAATGAGAAATTAATGGCAATGCTATACACATTCAAACAAAGTTATAGTGTTTAAATTATGTTGGGATGATTTTATTTTTGTGTTAGAAATTAAGAGTAATTTACAGCTCTCTCTGTTACACTTGTAGCTGGCCTTTCGCATTTTAAAGTTTTATTATGAGATCGATATTAAAGGTTTCTTTCTTTTAAGAGTTAAGTATTTTTCTATGAGATTGAAATAGAGAACGACGATTGCATTCAATATGGGTTAAAATTAAAAAAGGAGTGATTAGATTTTCTCATATAATCGATCTTATAGAATCAGGCTTTCAGTCTAAGTTGGTGGATTTTCGATTGACTTTTAGCATGTCAAGAGCACAACATTACATTTCAAAATCATCACCGAAACTCAAAGAAAAGAAAATAGTGCAGAAATCAAGGGAAAATTCTATGCCACACCGGTACCAATGGTCTCGGTGTGGCATACACCATTGGGTCGGGGGTATTTTAATAAATGCTCCCCCTATTGGGGGATCTAATAGTATATGACACATCTGAATCATTGGTACCGGTGTGTCACAGAATGACCCAAATCAAGATATTAGCATAAGAAAATTAGCAAGATGAAAGAAAATAATTCTCTTTTGGTTTATTGACTTTTGAGGAAGTGGGGTTCCATAAAGTTCCCTAGCAGGCCAGAGTTTTATTATTATTATTTATTATTATCAAGGGCGGATCTACCCTTACGTGAGGAGGGGGCCAATGCCCCCCTGAAAAAAAAAAATCCTTAATATATACATATTTTTAAATTTTAATTTTTTAATTACATTAGTGTCCCCCTCAAATTATTAAACGCCCCCCTCAAATTATTAAACGCCCCCCTCAATTTTGAAAATTTATTTTTTTACCTTACAAAATTTTTATATTTGAATTTCGCCCCCCCAAAGTAAAAAAATATCACATTTTCTTCTTTTACTTTGAGTTCGCCCCCCCAAAACCCAAAATTCTGACTATAACAAAAGAGGTATAAAAGTATAAATTATGTCAAAAGTTGTAATTAAACCTAATTAGTTATTATATTTTCCCTCATAAATATAGCGTACCGTACCGTGGCGGGCAAGCCCCCTGCGCCCCCCTCAGTAAAATTCTTAGTGCTCCCACTGACCTCAATTTCTGGATATTATTATTATTGTTATTATTATTTTGCTGCTATGAGCTAATTACGGAATCAACATATTAAGAGAATGAAGTCTACATTTTTACGTGCGTTCATGAATTCGTATTTAAAATACAAAACTATGACTGATTTATCATGTCAAAAATCGTGCATGGTTATTTATGATATACTGGGTAGCACGTCTTTCTTTTGTTTTTTCTTCAAAAAAAGAGTAGATGACAATAATTAAACACGTCTTATTTGATTGAAAATGTGATGAGAAAGAAGGTTGATCTTTTTAGAACGTGGCAAACAGTATATTTGTCCACACTGCCAACCTCTTATACGATTTTGGGGATATTGTTAAAATGCTTGTTTATTTTGAAAAAAAAAAAAAGAATCACATATAAAATATTGTTTAACACATATATAGGACAAATGTCACTTATAGTCCCCAAACTATTACATTTGTCTCACTTACGTCCCTAAACTAAAGTTTGTTACGTTACCGTCCCTAAAGTAATAATTCCGTCTCATTTACGGTGGTTCGTGACCGAATGTTAGTTTTCGATAGTTCCCGAAGTATCAAATTTGTATCACTTTGGTCCCTAATTAAACCAAAAAATAATGAATTTTTTTAATTTTATTTTTGCAATTTTATAATCCATCTTATTTTAATTATTATTATTTAACTAATATACGTTAACATATACTTATAGGTAATGTTGAATATAAGGATAAAAAATTATATATATTAATAATCCATTCTTAAGCAAAAGAATAAAAACAATTACCTTATTTTGATTGTTATTATTAAGCTAATATATTTCAGATGCAGGAACCTCATGCGCAGCTGTACAAAATCATACGTATAAAGATTTTTTCTCAACATAACATGGATAAATTACTAAATTGGTTTTTCTAGCATTCATTGTGAAAAACTAATTTGTTAGTAGGTTGATTGCTTTGTAAGTGCCCAAAGATCATAATGCAAAGTACATGTCTGAATATGTGGTGGCGGTTAACTGATATTTTCCTTTTCTTTTACCTTTTTTATGGTTTTTGTTTTCTATTCTTAACAAATATCATTTGTTGAGTTATACTTAATTTTTACAATAAAAAAATAATTTAAGTGTTATTATTCTATACTAGATAATTAATATCTATTGTAATAAATATTTAATTGATTACTAGTTAATAAATGTTTACGTATCTTGTTAAAATATTTATCTTAAATAACTCAATTATTATCTTGTAATTTGTATATTTTATTATTTATTAATTAAACTTGATTAATTGAATGATTATGCAATTATTAAATGATTTAACGAGTAAAAACTAATTATTATTTTATTTAAGCATTAACCATTAGTATATATTAGATAAATAATAACAATTAAAATAAGTTAGTTGTTTCTATTCTTTTATTTAGGAATTAATTATTAATATATATGATTTCTTTATCCTTCTATTCCACATGTATATTAGTTAAACTATAATAATTAAGATAAGGTAGATTGTAAAATTACAAAAAAAAAAAAAAATCTCATTTTTTTGGGTTTAGGTCCAAAGTGACATAAATTTGATACTTTGGGGACTAGCGGAAACTAACATCTAGTCACAAACCAACGGAAAGTGAGACAAACGTAATAGTTTAGGAACTATAAATGACATTTGTTTTATATATATTTATAGTATTTTCTTATTTATACATATTTGTAAAGTGCATGTGTGTTGCACATGTACAATAATTTTTTACTTATAACTTAAGAAATATCTAGATAAAACTTTATAAACTGGAAGTATAATAGTGGCCGAAATGAGTTAATTAATGTTTAAAGAAATATAATAGAGAATTTTGCGTCTAACAATTTTTATGTGAGAATTTAAGTAAAATATGACATTGTGGCTATGATTAGCATGCTTATTTGTCAATGATTTGCTTTGTAATGACTCATGAGCATATTATACATTCATTCAGATGTGAGCCTTTATCATCCTTGCACTATTCACGACCTGCCGTTTCACGAGAATTGGCAGAGAATCAAGATAATATTTATAGTGAAAATTGGAAAGTTGGAAGCGATCGAGATATTTTTATTATTTGAATGTAAAAAATTACAAAAATTAATAAGCTGAATGGTTGACTTGTATGATTTCATACGTTTTAGGATACCACACTCAAGAGCCCGTTGCTCTCCTCATGATTATCACAATAGTTACTTCTTTAGTTTAATATAATATTGGGAAAATTACTAAAAAAAAACCATTAAAATAAACTTTTACATTAAGAAAAACCCATAATAATATTTGTCAATCCAAAAAACCCACTCCATCAACTTTTTATTCCAAAAAACCCAATATTTAGGGTTAACAAATTTGTAGATTTAATTGCCCTTAGCCTTCTAGATTAAAAATTAATCAATTGTAATTTTGCAATAAAATTTATTTATTTAAAAAATTTATATTGATAATTGGAATTATAATTTTAATATTAAATTTTCAGATTTTTAAACATTTGAAAAAATTTAAAACATATATTAATAGATCATTACCATATTAAATTCAAAATAAATTATATACAAATATTTAAAAATTTTGATAAAATAAAATTTGTATTTTATGATTCATCAATTTGAAAGAATTAAAACAAAACGATTCCAACAAGAAAAAATAATTGATCAATTATTAACTTAATAAATGAAGGGTAGTTTAGTCGAAAAAGTTGTCAATCCTCACTTTTGGGTTTTTTGGAATGAAAAGTTTGTAAAATGGATTTTTAAGATTGAAAAATATTTTCATGGGCCTTTTCGATATGAAAAATTATTTTCGGGGGCGGGGGGGGGGGGGGGGGGGGGGGTATTAATTTTCCCTTTAATATTTAGTATATTAATCAAGGGAGTTGAGTTTTGAGGATAAATGTGTCTTTTCACAATTAGAAAAAACACATGTATCATCCATACTTTTATAGTATTATAGATATAGATTATAAATTATAGATTATAGATATAGATCATGAAGTCAAGATTTGCATGATCAAGCACTCATCTCTCTTTCAACCCAAGAAATCAACATCACCAACATTAATTGAATGCAAAATATATGACTATTCTATTCTCAATTCAAATCTTCTGTTACACTATCGTGTTGCACTTTTATTATACGCATAGATGTGTGACAAGTGTATACACGGATTTTTAGGATGTGGTGAGAGAAAATTATGTAATGTGCTTAACCGCCCGTATATACACCTGTTACACATCTGTGCATGTAACATGAAATGCATCACAAATGTATAATAGAAAATCTGAATTGATTCTAGAAAACTCACAATTTAAATAAGTCAAAGCTCGGGTGGAGAATAATTTACCATTAATTTTGTAGTAATGTAATAATTTGACACTTGAACATGAATTAATGTGTACCAAACGTGATCCTTGATGCCGCGTCTGTATTCGATTTCCCTAAACTTTTAGCTTTCGTGTCTATCTTAGAATTTTTGAGAAATATGTCACACGTTCAACTACTTGGTCAAAGAAAGATTCCTAAAATATTTGTTAGTATTTGTATGTTTGAAACAAATGCATAATTTTTTTTTTTTAATTCAAGAGGAAGGAGATATCCTATATATCTAGCCCGACAAACCCGAGTTGATAATTATAATCTTGTGCCATAAAGACTCTATCTAGTTCCATAAAGAAGGAGAGAGTCACAATTTGTTGCAGTCTAAATTCGAATCCAGGACCTCTCACATAAAGTGAGAAATAGGTACCACTAAACAAATGTATAAATTTAAAAGGTTAAGATAAAGGAGTAAATTCGGCCTATTCGGCCTTGCTCTATTAGCTAAAAGGCCGGCCTGGCCCCTTTAGCTAACAGACCGGCCTGCTTACGCCTATTAAGGCCATTTTGGCCCTTCAAATAAAGGGTCATTTGAAGGGCCAAAATGGCCATTCAAGGTTAGACCTTGATAAATCTTTTTTCAAGGCCTATTAATGCCAACCTTAAATTAGGCTTTTTGGTTGGTTTTTTATTATTATTATTTATTTACTTTTGTTAATTATTTATTTATGTTATTCAATCAAATATATATTTATTTAGTATTTGTTAATTCACAATTTATCACTATAATTAATCAAATGAGTTTCATATATATATATATATATATATATATATATTGTTGGATAAGTGTGTGATATTGTGTGTATGGAAAGTGTGTGAACACCACTTTAGTGTACGAAATTTGAACACCATACGTATCCGAGATACGTAATATTATTGGATAATATTAATCTACTCTATGAGTAGATAAGTTTAGCATTTCGAATTTCTCAATTCGGAGTAGTAACGAATGAGAAATTAAGTGTTAAAGTGAGGTGTTTGAATGTGGATATCCCATATAGGATATAAACCATAAGTTGAATGGGTTTATATACAATTGTCTTAAGGTAAAGGGTTGGCCCTTTGGGTCATAAGATTTTTGTGGGCTTTGTGAGGGGGAAGGACCTAGCCATGGCCCGGTTCACCACACACGCCCGCCGCTGCCGCCGTCTGCCCGCTCGGACCGGACCGTGATCGGGATCCATGGGTCGTGGGCCTTGAGGTTGGGGGTTTGGGCTTATGGGCTCACATGTATTATCTTTTTGGGCCAATTTTATTTGATTAATTTGGGCTCCAAAAAGTCTTCCCCAAAACAAAAATCCAACTATTGAAATTGCTAAAAGCTTAAAAACGTTTTTTGAAGGAAAAGGCTAGCCACTTTCTTCTTCATTTTCGAATATGCTTCTAGAAGGACTGTTTGAATACAGAATTCAAACAGTCACCAATCTGTAATAGCAAGATTAATTAGCCAAATTAATTCGATGTTGTTACAAATAAAATTTTATTAGCAGATTTAATTCGTTTTAAGTTTTTGTCTGAATTTCAAGCCTATAAATAGGCTCCTCCTTATTCAGAAATTTCACACCAAAATCAAGCATTTCATCTCATACATTCTTCTCTCTAAAAGTTCATAGCTGTTCTTGTTCGTTTGTGATTCTGAATTGGAAGTGGTTCGCAATTCAAAAGTTGTAAATCGTTGTATTTTGGGACGCTATTGCATAAACCCGTACCACCAGTAGCGGGGCAATTTTGCGTTAAGGAAAGAAAGTGTTCTCTCGCTTCGATTATCATTCTTCGGTTCTCAGTTTGTTCGTTCGTGTTCAAGTTCGTTCATAGTTTTGGCAGAAATTTGTACAACAAACTTAACGCAAAATCTCTTTGTGTTGTTCATTTCTGTCAATTCAAAATTCAGAAATGGCGAACCATGGTGATGTTGCTCGGGATAATGCTGCCACTACCCCAGACTTCGGACTTGGCCCGGGTGCAGGTCTTGGTCTGGGTATTGGAGCTGGTTCTGATTTAGGTACCGGGTTTGGTCCAGGTTCTGGTCCTGGTTCCGGTTTCGGTCCTAGTTTCGATTTTAGTCCAGCTTCTATTCCAGGTTCTGGTTTTGGTCCAGCATCTAGTCCTGGCTTCGGTTCTGGTTCAAGTTCATATGTTCCACCAGTTAATCCTGCTATACCGGCTCAGGTTGAAAAGCTGACGAAGCTCAGTGGGGCTAACTTCAAGAGGTGGCAGCAAAAGATGTTGTTTTACCTCACAAATTTGAGCCTAGCAAGGTACTTAAGGGAAGATGCTCCCTATGTCCCGGCTGAGTCAACTGATAGTCAACTGAGGATGACATATGATGCCTGGATCAATGGTGATTTCCTTTGCAGGACTTACCTACTCAGTGGATTGAGTGATTCGCTTTACAGTGTATATCTATCAGTAAAGACTGCCAAAGACCCCTGGGAGGCTCTGGACAGGAAGTACAAAACTGAGGATGTCGGACTGAAGAAGTTCGTGGTCGCGAAGTTCTTAGACTTCAAAATGGTGGACTCTTAGTCCGTGACTAGCCAAGTTCAAGAACTTCAAATCATAATACATGAGGTTCATGCTGAGAACATGGCTCTGAGTGAGTCCTTCCAAGTAGCTTCTGTCATAGAAAAGTTACCGCCTTCATGGAGGGACTTCAAGAATTACTTGAAGCACAAACGAAAGGAGATGAGTCTTGAGGACTTGGTTGTTCGACTCAGAATTGAGGAAGACAATCGAGATCAGACATGCTCCCTGTGCAGGCAATGACAAACATTGCGGAAGTTCCGGAGAGTTCTAACTGGAAGAGAAAATTCCAAAGAAAAGCCCAAGGAAATTCCCGGAAAAAGAAGGCTGCTGGGAAAGGCCAGTCAAGGGCTGGAGACTGCTGTCACAACTATGACAAATCGGGTCATTGGGCTAGAGACTGCAAAGAGACCAAGAAAAACAAGTCTCATGGGCAAGGTTCTGGCCATAACCAGAACAAAGGCAAGAATCAGGTGCAAAATGAGGTGCACCTGTTGATGATGTCCAGGGCATCAATGAGATGATTGACAACCTGTCAAATAACCAGGTGCCAATCGATCTTCAGGATCTTGATCTCACCGCCGTCATTTTCGAAGCCAACTTGGTGGACAACCCGAGGGAGTGGTTCATTGACACTGGAGGTACTCGCCATATCTGTTCAGATAGGGTTGCCTTCGCGTCCTATACCTCAACTGAAGGACAAAGACTGTTTATGGGCAACTCGGCCACTTCTCCGATGGTCGGAATGGGGAAAGCTATTCTAAAGATGACTTCATGAAAAGATCTGACGTTGACCAAAGTTCTTCATGTTCCGGAGATTCGCAAGAATCTGGTTTCTGGATCAGCTTTGGTCAAGAATGGGTTCAAAGTAGTCTTAGAAGCGGATAGGTTTTCTTTGACTAAGAGAGGAATTTATGCAGAAAAAGGTTACCTAGAGCAGGGCCTTTTCAAAATGAATGTAATGAATGAAATTCGCTCTCTTGTAATTGAAAATAGTGGCAATAAAAGTATTGATAATTCTGTTTATTTGCTTGAGTATTCTAATTTGTGGCATGTTAGATTAGGTCATGTGAATTATAATACTATTTGATGATTAGTTAACTTGAACTTATTACCAACTTTTAAAGTTGAAAATGAACACAAATGCGAAATATGTGTTGAAGCTAAACTAGTCAAACAACCGTTTCCTTCGGTGGAAAGAAACTCCGCACCTCTAGAACTTATTCACAGTGACATCTGTGATTTGAAGTTTGTGCAAGCTAGAGGTGGGAAAAAGTATTTCAATACATTCATCGATAATTGCACAAAGTACTGTTATGTGTATTTACTCAAAAGTAAAGACGAAGCTCTTGACGCTTTCACACATTACAAAACAGAAGTTGAAAATCAACTTGGGAAAAGGATAAAAGCTATTTGTAGTGATAAAGGTGGCGAATACGGAGCACCGTTTGGTGAATTTTGTGCAAAATTAGGCATTATACATCAAACAACAGCCCCATATTCACCACAATCAAACGGAATAGCAGAGCGCAAGAATCGTACTCTTAAGGAGATGATGAATGCGTTGCTGATTAATTCTGGGTTACCTCAGAATTTGTGGGGGGAGGCGATACTCTCTGCCAATTATATCCTTAACAAGATTCCCCACAAAAGTAGGAGTGAGACTCCGTACGAACTTTGGAAAGGTCACAAGCCTTCATACAAGTACCTCAAAGTGTGGGGGTGTTTGGCTAAGGTAGAAGTACCCAAACCCAAACAAGTGAAAATAGGGCCTAAAACTGTTGATTACATATTCATTGGTTATGCACTTAACAGTAGCGCCTATAGATTTTTGGTACATAAGTCAGAAATCTCGAAGATTCATGAAGGTACTATCATGAAATCTAGAAATGCTTCGTTTTTTGAGGATATCTTTCCAAGTAAGGAAAGAAATTAACAAGGTCCTCTTAAAAGAACGCATGATGCATCTACGAGTAGTTCTAATCCCGGGGACGAAGAACCTCGTCTTAGCAAAAGGACAAAAATTCCAAAATTATTTGGTCCCGATTTTGTGTCATACACATTAGAAGGGGAACCAAGAACGATTAAGGAAGCTATGTCTGTTCCAGATGCTCAACTCTGGAAAGAAGCTATCAATAGTGAAATTGAGTCTATTATCCACAACCATACCTAGGATTTGGTTGATCTTCCAAAGGGAAGTAAGACTTTAGGCTGTAAATGGATTCTTAAAAGAAAGTACAAGACTAATGGAACTATGATAAATACAAGGCTCGTTTGGTAGTCAAAGGATACCGACAAACCGAAGGTCTTGATTTCTTCGATACTTATTCTCCGGTAACGAGAATAACATTCATAAGATTACTCATTGCTATGGCAGCTCTGCATAACCTTGAGATACATCCAATGGATGCTAAGACTGCGTTTCCGAACGGTGAATTAGATGAAGAAATAACCCGAGGGGTATGTTGCTCCTGGACAGGAGAAGAAAGTCTGTAAACTTGTAAAGTCGTTGTATGGACTTAAACAAGCGCCAAAGCAGTGGCATGTAAAATTTGATAGCACGATGTTATAAAATGGTTTCAATATCAACGAGTGTGATAAATGCGTGTATGTTAGACAAACACATAACGCATACGTCATAGTGTGTCTATATGTAGACGGCATGTTGATAATGGGTAGTAATCATGAAATTATCATGAATACTAAAGGAATGTTAAAGAAAAACTTTGACATGAAAGATATGGGACTTGCAGACGTCATCTTAGGGATTAAAATCCTGAGGACTTCTGAAGGACTAATCTTATCGCAATCTCATTACGTTGAGACGGTTTTGGAAAAGTTCTTTCCGAGCGATAGTGCACCTGTCAAGACGCCAGTGGACTTGAGCGTTCATCTACGCAAGAACCATGGCGAACTCGTATCACAGTTAGAATATGCTAGGGTCGTTGGGAGTCTGATGTATATCATAAACTATACTTGCCCTGATCTAGCTTATTCTATGAGCAAGTTGAGTAGGTTTACAAGTAATCCTAGTGTAGAGAATTGGAATGCTTTAACTAGAGTTCTTAAGTATTTAAAGTATACTTAAGAATATGGATTACACTACTCAAGATATCCAGCTGTAATAGAGGGATACAACAACGCTAATTGGATATCGGACACTAACGACTCTAAGTCCACTAGTGGGTATGTATTTACCGTCGGTGGAGGAGCGGTGTCATGGAAATCTTCTAAGCAAACTTGCATAGCCCGTTCCACGATGGAATCAGAATTCACAACTTTAGATAAATCTGGTGAAGAAGCTGAATGGCTACGAAATTTCTTAGAAGATGTTCCCTGTTGGAAAAAACCTGTGCCTCCAATTTTAATTCACTGCGACAGTATGTCGGCAATTGGAAGGGCACAGAGTAGTATGTATAATGGTAAGTCTAGACATATTCATCGTAGGCACAATACCATTAAGCAGTTGATCTCTAACGGGATTATTTCCATTGATTATGTGAAATCAAAGGAGAATATTGCAGATCCTTTAACGAAAGGATTGCCTAGAGATCAAATATACTTCCTATCAAGAGGAATGTGGTTAAAGTCTACAAAGTAAGAATGGACACAGCGGAAACCCAACCATGTTGACTGGAGATCCCAAGACCATGGTTCAATGGGACAACTAAGTTGTGAAAATTCAGTGAGACCCTTAAGAGTTTAACAAACTCTAAACCCATTGCCTAGGATAAGGAAGTGCAACCTGCAAAGTGTAGCAAAGGTTAAGCCGGGCTTTTAATGATTCCTATACTGTCAAAACGAAGTGGAGTATGGCAGGATACTCGTAATTAAGAAGTCACCTATGTAAGTGTGAGATGTAGGCCGCCTCAACATTTAGTAAAATGTAAACACTTGTGAATCCAAGATGGGGTGCCACGGCCAAAATGGACCCAACAATGAGAACTAAGAACAGCCTAGAGAGCTTATCATTTGAGTATCATTGTCTGGTTTTACACGAACAGCTAAACAATTCAAGACATCGCGTTCATTGGGATGCCTAGTAGATCCGATGATATTTCACTAAGAAAGGTTTAAAGCCAAAAGCTATCTCTTCTGATGTGATAAATTTTCTACCGAATTTTAGAGAATCATGCATTGCATTAATTTCATTCGTGTGGGGGATTGTTGGATAAGTGTGTGATATTGTGTGTATGGAAAGTGTGTGAACACCACTTTTGCGTACGAAATTCGAACACCATACGTATCTGGGATACGTAATATTATTAGATAATATTAATCTACTCCATGAGTAGATAAGTTTAGCATTTCGAATTTCTCGATTCGGAGTAGTAACGAATGAGAAATTAAGTGTTAAAGTGAGGTGTTTAAATGTGGATATCCCACATAGGATATAAACCATAAGTTGAATAGGTTTATATACAATTGTCTTAAGGTAAAGGGTTGGCCCTTTGGGTCATAAGATTTTTGTGGGCTTTCTGAGGGGGAAGGACCTAGCCATGGTCCGGTTCACCACACGCGCGCGCCCACCCGCCGCCGCCGCCGCCGTCCATCCTCCAGCCCGGACCGGACCGTGATCGAGATCCGGGTCCGAGGTCCGTGGATTGTGGGCCTTGGGTCTTGGGCCTGGGCCTGGGCCTTGGGTTGTGTGGTTTGGGCTTATAGGCTCACATGTATTATCTTTTTGGGCCAATTTTATTTGATTAATTTGGACTCCAAAAAGTCTTCCCCAAAATAAAAATCCAACTACTGAAATTGCTGAAAACTTAAAAACGTTTTTTGAAGGAAAAAGTTGGCCACTTTCTTCTTCATTTTCGAATCTGCTTCTAGAAGGACTGTTTGAATACAGAATTCAAACAGTCACTAATGTGTACAACAAGATTAATTAGCCAAATTAATTTTATGCTGTTACAAATAAAATTTTATTACCAGATTTAATTCGTTTTAAGTTTTTGTTTGAATTTCAAGCATATAAATAGGCTCCTCCTCATTCAAAAATTTCACACCGAAATCAAGCATTTCATCTCATACATTCTTCTCTCTAAAAGTTCATAGCTGTTCCTGTTCGTTTGTGATTCTGAATTGGAAGTGGTTCGCAATTCAGAATTTGTAATCGTTGTATCTTGGGATGTTATTGCATAAACCCGTACCACCAGTAGCGGGGCAATTTTGCGTTAAGGAAAGAGAGTGTTCTCTCGCCTCGATTATCATTCTTTGGTTCTCAGTTTGTTCGTTCGTGTTCAAGTTCGTACATAGTTTTGTCAGAAATTTGTACAACATATATGAAGCTAGAAAAACTGTATATTGAAGGGAAAAAACATACAAAATATGCAAGAGCAAGAAACTGAACACTTCCTTCAGTGGTCATGGCGATCAGAGTTTTTGCTTGATTTTTTTCTATTTATTTACTTTTGTTAATTATTTATTTTTATTATTTAATCTAATATATATTTATTTAGTACTTGTTAGTTCACAATTTATCACTACAGTTAATTTCTCGATTTAGTTATTACTTGTTAGTTTATTATTTTGGTAATTAGGGTTAATATAATATTTATATACAATATTATACAATGGGGGATAATAGAATTAGTATTAAAAACTGAATTGGTTAAAAAAAATTAATGACAACTGATATGTTTAAAAGTGTTAAATACTTTCATTTTATTGAAATGGATAAATAAACTTAAAACTTAGTCCATACATTTGCCACTAATTACATGAATACTTCTAATAAGGAGAATTACGCCTCAGCCAATCGTAGAAAATAACCACTTATTTCCAACTTCAATTTTTCAAATAAAAATATAGTATAAATAATATAAAGTGGATTTTTAATATATTTGAAGGAATTGTAATATGTTGAACTAAATATAATAAATTATATAATTGATTTAAATATAAAGTGTATAAAGTAGAGTTTGATAATATTGAGACAATTATAAGAGATTGGAAAAGTTTGGTGTGAAAAAAAGTGATAATTTGTATCATGTATTTATAGGTAATAAAAAACTAAAAAAAATAAAGAAATTCAAAAATAATAATAATAAAAAAGATGGGGTGCAATGCAACGGGCGGAAAAATTCTGATCATTGCACCACCAATTCAAACGACCAGCATTTTGTTGGCTGTTTGAATATACAACTGACTGTTTAAGAGGCCGTTGCACACTTATGTATATATATATATATATATATATATATATATTATATAATAATATAATAACAAAAAAATTGAGAGGGCTAGCTCGGTCCGGCCTTAGCCTGGTATGGACTAGGCTTTTTCGGCCTATCAGGCTTTTAGCAGGCCGACCTTAATGGACCCAGGCCTTTAAAGGAAAGGCCTGCCTGTTTAACTTTAGGTTAAGATGTAGGTACCTTATGAAATGCACAGCTACAAAAACAGCGAGATCAAAATCAAAATGACTTTTCTAAATATATACATATAGGGAAAATCACACTTTTGATCCTGAAACTTTGGTTTTTTTTCAATTTTGGTCTCATTCGTTACGGGATTCACACATTATATCTCATAATTTTCATTTTTTTCTCACATTTGGTTCCATAAGTGATTTCCGTCCAAAAAGTAACGGACAAAGTATGTGCATCGTTAGTCAAACCCAAGGTCACATTTGGAGGTAAAATTGATCACGTGATATTCTCTAGAAAAGGCTAGGGGATTTTAGGGTTGTCGAATAGACTTCATTACCCAAAAAACCCCCTAAAATCCCCCTTCTCTATCCAATTTTTAAACCCTAAAAAATTGAGCAATTTTTTTTCAAAATCGCCCTTTTAAATTGAAAATTTTAGGCTGTGTTTGGTTTTATTTTGAGGGTTTTTTTTGGTGAAAATTTTAGTGAAAAGGTTTATTGAAAGTTGTGTATTTTGATGAAAATGTGTTTGGTTTTGTGTTTGATTTTATTTTCAGAAGAGACAAAAATTACTGTAGCAGTCAAATCATGTAAGTTTTTGTCTGAAAAATTGTGTTTATAATTGAAAAATATAATATAATATAAGTTTTAAATGATTATATTGTAGTTGATGTAATTATTAGGCACCCTAAAATAGAGACAAATAGGAAGACAATTTTTTTGACCAAAAAAATCATTTTTGGTCAAAAAAACATAAAGCAAACAAGTTTCGGCCAAAATTTTGGCCAAAAAATGGTTTGAAAATAAAACCAAACACAGCCTTACAAAACGGAGGATCATATCACCTAAAGAAATCACTATGGGGTCCGAAGTTGAATCATATGCCGTCACCATATTATTTCATCAATATAACTTGTTTCCCACATTGGCAAATGATTTGTCCATCTTGCAAATATTATTCTTGCAAAATGAGCTAGCCAAATCTATCGATTTTCCCTCCAAAGGTGACCCAGGGCTCCATTCTTGAAGATTGAGAGGCAAATTCAGTTTCCCACTTCCGCAACAAAAACATCCCCCCCATTCTAAATTTGGCGCTTAAATTGCAAAAGGGCCAGCCAAATATGTTGATTTTCCCTCCAAATGTGACCCGGGGTTTGACTAACGGTGCACATGCCGTACATGTGGCTTCTCCCATTACTTTTTGGATGGAAATCACTTATGAGACCAAATGTGAAAAAAAATAAAAGTTTTGAAATATAATATGAGAATTCCATAACGAGTTGGATTAAAATTGAAAAAAGCCAAATTTATAGGACCAAAAATACAATTTTCTTATGAAAAGAAATGAAGATAACTTCCATCTGGATTTCAAAAATTGTGTCAAGTTTATGTTGTAAAAGATGGATTTGGTTAAAAACTTTAATCATCTCCAAGGCAAATTAGGTATATGTTAGACCCTTAAAGCACTGGATGAGCTCGGCATGTCCAGGGAGTGACGGGTCCCTGATGTTGGCTGGTGCTCGACCCTTGCCACAGCGGTTAGCAGTTTTACTATAATACTTTGGTGTAACACCAATAAATTAAAAACATGTGTCATCAAATTCATTTAATTTTTTTATTTAAATAAAAAGGCATCTCTAATTCATTGATGCAACACCTTCTC
Source organism: Buddleja alternifolia (assembly GCA_019426215.1). Taxonomy (NCBI): domain Eukaryota; kingdom Viridiplantae; phylum Streptophyta; class Magnoliopsida; order Lamiales; family Scrophulariaceae; genus Buddleja; species Buddleja alternifolia. The sequence goes on along the minus strand of CM033408.1, from coordinate 13,577,301 downwards.
GGTATCAGTGTCGATATAGGGGTAGAAAATTTACGAAAATTTCGATGATAATTTTGGAAATATTCAAAATTTCTGTTTCGATTTTAACGAAATCATGAAAATTTATAAAAATATTTGAAAATTTAAAATAAAACTTATTGTAACTTTAAATATTATAATTATGCATTTTTACATTAATAACATTCCATGTATAATATGTGCAAAATGAATTTTGTTAAATAAAAAAACTAAAACCTGCTGTGAAAAATATGAAATAATAATAGTAAATAATAATCAAATATCATAAGAACTTCATTAAAATAAAGTGTACCACCATTTTAGTAAAAATTGTTAGGCTTCTAAAAGGATTTTTATGATATCTTATTTAAATAATTTTTGTATTCACACTCGAATTTTTATTAACTTATTGCCTAATATCACTTTTAGATTCGTATTTAAATTTGTTGCTTATTGGTTTACATATTTTTCATTTATTATCTTTTCTTTTAATATGAATGATCATTTGACTATTTTTAACTATAAAATATTTTTAAAAAATAAATATTATTTTAAATTTCGGGAAATCCCCATCAAAATTTCGAGAAATTTTGGGTGTCGATCAAAATAAATTTTGATAGATATTTGACAAATATTATTTTAAATTTTGAAAAATTTTGGGTTTCGACAAAAAATTCAGGAACTTTCGGGTATCGATCAACAGTCGAAATTTCGGAAGATATTCTGCAAAATTGGATTGAAAGTTCGATTTCGCTTCGAGACCCCTGGAAACCCGAAATTTCGGTTGAGGTTTCGAGATTTCGGGCAAAATTTAAGACCTTGGTAACACCAATGCGTTGTACCAAAGTATTATAGAAAAGCTCCTCCCAGGAACAGAATAGAGAGAGGAAGTGGAAGGAAGGACATTTTGGTCACTAAATTGAAAATAGTGGTGGCACAGAGGGCTGTTAGTAATAGTTGGACATAGGCACAGAGTTTCTCAGCTCCAATCGACAACATTGGCCCTGCTGGCAGAATTAGCTTATTCTATCATAACATGTTATAGCGCGTTGCTAGAACCTCAAACTCCCTTGACAACTTCAATCTTTAATGACAGCAGTACTCTCGATATATGATAGCAAACGGGTATTTGTCCATCTTCACACCAAGATGTGCAGTTTGATAATCCACCTCTGATCATCATGTCAATCTCTTTTCTAGCATTAAAATCAAGATACTTTTCATTGATATCACCTAATAAAGCAGTTGTGTGCGATGTTCAATTACTTTCTTCCACTCGGTCAATGTAGATAAGAGTATTTATGCATTCACGAAATGCTTTGCATTTCCAATCAAATCTGTCATACAAAACTCGGACCAGTATCACCAGCAGTTACCTCCTCAACATATTTATTATCGTTTAAGCACCTATATCTTGATTTATGCAGACATTTCTGGAATTCTAACGACCCATCTGCCATAAAAACAATGGATCCAAGTTATCCGAATCCACATGATTCGGTTCCACCTTACTGGCCTTTTAAATTAAATCTATCCAACAGCAAACCAAGAACATCATCAGCAAAGGTTTTACACTTTACACCAAAATCATGTTGTACCCACTGACTATGCATGTAGGTTATTACAGTAAAACATAGAATTTGGTATTTATATTTTCTTATACAATGTAGCAACTGCTGCATTAGACAGGCCAAATAGATGCATCAAAAACACAATGAAACCAGCACAAGTCTCGAACTTGGGTAATAACCATCCTACAAGGTCTGACCAGAGTGATCATCTCTGCTAATAGAAGCTTGACTGTATATGATATGAATATAATGATGTCCGACCGTGCAGAAAAATAGTTTGAAGTAAAGCGAGCAAAGAATATCACGTCACTTGTCAATAAATTAGTAATGCCTTCATTTTTCTTAAATGCAAAAATCAGACAACTAAGATTTTGCTACTGTCAAACTATTTCAGTCATGTGGTTACGGAGTCTACGCACTCATCTTCATTAGTTATAGGCATATAGCAGCAACAATTACATTTTCTGGATACGACATACTCAACAAAAATGCAAATCATGCAAAAGGGACTAGGAACAAGAAAACTTATCTCAATTTAAGAAGCGCACATACGACTTTCAAGTGAGGCCTGAAGACTTAGGCTATTTAGTTCTTGGATTTTGGTGAGGATGAAAAGAAAAATGAGAATGATAAAAGAATAAAACATAAAGTACTATAATTTGAAGCACGCATAATATTTTTCTTTTCTTTTTTTTTTTTCGATCACCAAAATCCAAGAGACAAACATAGCCTTAAGTTTAAGAATGAACCTTCAGTATTCAAGCCAAAGTCGCAATCCTTTTCCTCCAGCTTATCGTCTTTCAAGCTTCCTTTTCCTCTTCTGATTATAACTAAGCATTTGTCAGCTGATATCTTTCAGCTTCTGCACAACCCAAATCCTTGAAACTGAAATTTTCTTGGTCAAAGGGCCCACTATTGTTCACCCTTCTATTCCTCAAAATAACAACTGATTCCTTCACCAAAGCAATATACTTTATCCTCACCTTTGCGAGCGGATGCGACTCTATAGCCAGCTTATCACAATAGGCTTCTTTAAGAATAGCTGTGCAAGTTTTATTCTTCAATGACAAATAAAACATATGAGGATGCCTCTTAAATGCCTTGTGAACCTTCTGTGGCAATCCCAAGTATTTCCTCAAACAAAAAAGTGATTTCCTTTCCGCAGCATGCTCGACAAACAGACTCAACAATTCATGAAGCAAACTCACCACCCGTTTCTCTGATAAATCACTGTCAGGATTCAAATATGAGAAGTCATCATATGGAGACACGTAAGGGAGCCTTTGAAATTTGGACAACCAATCTTTTATCTTCTGTTTCAACCTCAGCCCTTTAGAAGGAAACAATGGAAATGCAATTGCCTCATCTACAGCCCCACTATACACTCCTCTACGCATTGCATTCTTCTGCATCATTGACAAAATTTTACCTCCTCCATCATCATATTCTTCACAAACAGCCAACCCCTTCAGTTGATCTTCTATGTCCACAACCCGAAAACATCCATAGCCTCCAACATAATCCAAAGGGTCCTTCAGAAACTCATCAGGCAAGCCTAGATACCACTGCAAGCCCTTAATTACCTTTAATGGAAGCATCTTTCTAGTTCCACTCATCAATATAAGCTTCTTTAATCTCCCCAAAATATCATATTTATATTCTTCATAAACCATTCTTTCCTCTTTATCAAGCTCAATGGCTTTCTCGGTCAGTCTAAACCAAGGTAAATTATGGAGGGGGCCCTTAAACTCCTCAAAGAAAGAAGGATAATTCCTCAAGAACCTAGCAACTCTGATATTTATGCCAAAGTCTGAGCCTTTCTTGGAGATATCTGAGATTGGAATACAATAATTGTCATGTGGAGAGGAGGACGATAAGATAAAGAAGTTTTTCAGAGCGATAATGGGCTTGAGTTCAAGGGATTTGTGAATGGAATCAATGGAGTCAAAGTATGGGTCTTTTTTCCATTTCATGTACACCTCCACATAAGTTTGTATTTGGATATAGGAGTAAGCAGGTGGAGATTGGTAAAAGTGGTGATAGACTGGGTCTTGTGAAGAAGAGAATAGGAGTTTGTGGAGAATGGTTCTGGGGTTCCTAATTAGCTTGGAGATCATTGGTGAGTGTGCCTGGGTTGTAATCTTGGAGACAACGGCAGCAATGGGGACCTCAATACCTCACCTTCCTGTTTCATTCATCATTCAAATTAATTGCGGATATATAATAGAAAACAAGGAAAAGCTAGCAGATTCAGTAACTTTTAGATGATGGAAACTGTTGCACTGAATTTGTTGTCACAAAATGAAATCCTTGTATCATAATTTTTCATATGATCTATACCAAAAGTTGTATGAACATTTCTATGATGCATTGTGGTAGCCATTTTCTTCTTAAGAAAATACAAGTTACATAGATATATAAAATAGCAAACTTTCGTTTGTTGCACTTAAAGAAGAATAAATTCAGACAAGTAACATCTTCGTTCACACTTCAATCGGTAAAAGATCAAATGCGCTGCCAAATCATGAGTTTAAGGTTACAAACTATAGGTATGTACAGTTAGTCTTACTGCATCTGATGATGCATTTCACTGAGTATATTTATAAGGGCGAATTACAGCTAGACCACCCTTGAGGCCTTCCTCGTTGTTTGCATTACTACCTCCTCTTTTCTTGACAATAGGATTTTTGATCAGTTCGACTCGATTTCTGGTTAACAAAAATTTTGGTTTGGTTACAGCTGAATGCACACTCGTATATGAAACTATAATCAAGAAAAGAAGGGAATATTTTGCACCATTGAAGGTGTTTAGGCACAATGCACCCTAAAATAGCAAACACGGAAGAGTGCACCATCCAATTAGGTGGAGCCACCGACGAGCGATTCTCAAATAGGGGGAGTGAAACTTGATGAAAATAGAAGTAATATCGAAGAAGAGGGATGAAAAGAGAAGAAAATAACATAAACGGAAAATAAAGAAAATAGAAGAGCATACCAATTACCAGGGGATTGGAGGTGGAAGACGATTTCAACTCATTTTCTCAATAATAAACACATTTCGACTAATTAATTATTGAGCCCGGCCCACGAGACAACATTGGGTTAATAAATGGATATTCCTAATGCTATTGGGTTTGAGTTGGGTGATGGGCCAAGCTACAAGTTAGATGTCTAAGGTGCACTTAATTAGTGAGTTTTTTTTTCATAAAAAGTAGGCATTTTCTTTGTAATTGTAATGTAGGCAGACTTTTTTGACTTTTTATCTAATCTCTATTTTAAAGTAAAATATATATATATATATTTATATTATTCAACGCTCTAAGGCGCTCCCGTACTCACAAATTTTTTATTGTCGCCACTCTCGAGCTCTCGTTCTCACTCCCGCTTTATGTGACTTAGGTTTGGACCCTAATCTGCCATGATTTCCAATTTTCGGTTGGCATCAAGTATTTGTGAAGGTTTTGTTTAGGTGTTGGAAGAATCTCACGCCTTTTGTTGCTTTAAAGGACTAAATAATCCATGTCTTATTTCTATGAATTAATTTCTTGACAGACTAAAATAATATATTTAGCTTCATTGATGGTTGATGTAACCAATATTTTTAATATGTATTAAAAAATAGCAATTTGTGTCATTTATATTTGTCTCTAATTTTACAAATTGTTTTAGAATTTTTGGAGCATTTTATAATACTTTTGTAACGTATCGCTCGATAATATCCCGATACGCCGCGATCGATATGGAACAGCACCCCCCGATATTATCATCGATGCAGCGACTTTGAACCATGCTTCCGGCTGAAATTGTAGCCTGACAAACGTTACGGTGGCCAGATTCTGTGAGGGAAAATGGCTAGTCAAAACCCCTTCCCTCCACAGCTAAGGATGTAAGGTTGTTGACCCTTGTTTATTTCTCTCTCACAATGACAGAGACCTGATATTTATTATATCAATTATTAAGACAAAGCATTTTATAGATAGCTTTACCCAATTGTTCGTCCTATTATTGACAAATAATCCTGTTTTAGATTATTAAAGGCAATAAAGGGGAATCAAAACAAGCAAACACACGTTTTAGGACGTTATTATTTAGTGGGGGTAACGGTGTGTGTTAGTTAGTTTGTTTGTTAGATTGTCAGCTGAAATTAGTTAGCAGAGCTCAACTTCATATTGTGTTTCGGCAACACAAGTGATTTGAATCCCAATTTCTGGTAATAACGATATATACATATATATATATATATGTATCAGTTGGCGGCGTAGCAGAAGAAGGAGGGAGGGACCAAAATTAAAGAAAAGAAAGAAGAACTAAACAGAAATCTGAAGACAGTATGATATGTTTTACCTTTTCTTTCTTCTTCTTCGACTGTGATGGATCGACCTCGCGGCCTAAACTAGTTTCAGATTCATTTTTCTTCTTCCCTCTTTTGGGTAGTCTAGAGAGAGCTCTTCCGCCATTATTCTCTCCCCTCCATAAATTAATATAATCAGGGTAGGGTGCGCACGTGCACGGACACATCGTGCACTGTTGGACACACAGATACGCTAAATATTGGACACGGCAAAAGTGTATCCAAAATTAAAAATAAATAAATAAAATAAGGACACGACACATGGCGTGTTCGACATGTTCAGAACACCTCGGAGCTGATTTTCAACATTTGAAAAACTTTAGAGACCAAAATGAAAAAAGAAAAAAAGTTGAATAGATATTTCATTCAACTTTAGAGGACACTCACGCTTCTGAACATGGTATTGATTTAGAACTCTTTTATCCATGTTTGTTTTCAAGATTCGAATGGTTATGCATTTTCTTGTTTTGGATTTAGGATATGTTTATTTTATTGTTTAATGTTGAGTTTTCTTTTTTGGTAAATTATTGATTATTGTCTAATAGGTACTCAATTACTCATAACTCATAAGTTTATAACAAATTATATATATATATATATATAAAATGAGCTGATGTGTTTGAGCCATGTCCGTGTCTTAATTTTTAAAGAATTGACTTGTCTCGTATCTGTGTCTATGTGTTCGTGTCTGTGCATCATAGGTGCACATTAGTCAAGCTCGGCCTAACCAAATTGCGCTATTCGAACTCGACCACCCTGAGAGAACAAGGGAAATTGGACTCGGAGCTCTTCCTGCATTATTCTGACCTCTATAAATTAATTTAGGGATGCATACAAAGTCGAGCTGAAATTGAGCTTGATCGAATTACTCTATTGATCTCAAGGAGAGTTAGACATGAGCTCGAGCCGTAATCGAGTCAAGCCGAGCTCGAGATCCAAAATATATATATATATATATATATATTATTGATTTTTTATTTTTATATAAATATTATTTGTTCTGTATTAATATATATTTATTAAATATAACCATAATAAATATTAAATATATCATTTATAATATTCTACAATATAGTACTACATATACTAATTAATAAATTAATAAGATATTATGTTTTTAGAAAAAATTACTAAAACCCCTAAAATAAATTCTTATGTCCCAAAAGCATATGAAAATATTTTTCAAATTTAAAAACTCATTGCACACTTTTTTATTCATTCAAAAAACCCATAACATTGACAACTTTTTTGACAAAATGACCTTCATTTCTTGAGTTAAGAATTGATCAATTGATCATTTTTATCAAATTTATTTTGTTTTATATGTCTCAAATTGATAACCCATACAATATACATTTATTTTTCAATTCTAAATATCCTAATTTAATTTTATATAATCTAAAAATACTTTATTCTTAATATTTAAGAAGATTCAAAAACTTAAAATTTAAAATTAAAAACATAATCAATATCAATTATCAATATAAAAGTTTTAAAAAATATATATTTCTATAGAAAGTACAAATTTCTATAGAAAGTATAAAAAAAATATACCTTGGAGTGCCTTTGTCCCCAACCAAAAGGAGTAAAATGGATTGCATGTCTCTAGTTTGCTCCAAGAAAAGATCACAATCAAAAGATGTCATTAGTAGGGTGGGATAAATTTTGCTCCAAGAAAGAGTATGGTGGTCTGAATGGGAAGTGTTGTAAAGTGTGGAACATTGCATTAGTAGGCAAGCAAGTTTGGGCTCTTTCACAGAAAAAAGACACACTTTGGGTTAAATGGACCGGCACTGTTTACATTAAAGACCAAGACTACTGGAATTACACCTCACCAAATGATTGTAGTCGGGTATGGAGGAAGCTGGAAAAAGTGAAAAGGAAACTCAGTATGAGGTTTATAAATAATAGGGATAATTACAGTCATACTCCCTCAATGATGGGGTAATTACACAAACCTCCCCTCACTAATTGATAATTATAAAAACACCCTACATGTTAAAAATTTCTTACAAATGCACCCCATATGTATAACAATTCTTACAATTGCACCCCCTATAAACCTTAAAAATAGACCCCCTGAGGAGTGTGTTTGTAATTATCAATTAGTGAGGGGAGATTTGTATAATTATCCCACATTGAGGGAGTGTGAGTGTAATTATCCCTAAATAATAAAATGGTTACACACAAAGAATGAGAAATATACCATAAAAAGTGGTTATGATTGGTTGAGAGGTACCCAAGAGACCTTTAGGTATGCTGCGATTGCTTGGAACAAACATAACATCCCTAAGAACGCATTTCATATGTGGTTAATTTTGTATCAAAGATTACTCACTAAAGAGAGGCTTCACAATTTCATAAATGTCCCAGACTGTACTTGTGTGCTATGTGGGGAAGAATTGGAAACTATAGGGCATTTGTTCTTTGAGTGTGAGTGGGTTCAACAACTTGCTACTAGGCTAATGCAATGGCTCCAAGTTCAAGAATGGCCTAAGCAGTTTAGTAGATGGAGAGGATGGCTCAGATATGCCTTTAGAAGATGGCTCAGATATGCCTTTAGATGATGGAAATATAGACAGGATATTGTAATAAAAGGACTGCAGGGGTAGCTTACAAATTCTGGGAGGAAAGAAATAAATGGATCTTCACACAATCTGAAAGGATTGCTGAGGTAGTTTTTGGGCAATTGCAACGAGAGCTCAAAATGAGATTTGCTAAAACAGGGGGGGAGAAGAATGAATGCAAGAGAGAGAGTGTATTTAGACACCTTGCTGTCTTAGTTGGTTTTTGTTCTCATTTGCTTGTATATGTTAGTTCTTAGCTAGGTGTGCATGTTATGTTGGTCATCCTTGATGTCATTTTGTTCTGTGTAAATTTTTTGATAGTTGGTATAAAAAATTTTACTTTCACCTAAAAAAAATAAAAATTAAAAAGCTAAGGACAAATAAGTCCATAAATTTATTAAATTAAACGATAGATATCTTTGAATGAAATATTGGTGGGTTGAATTTTTCACATTGAAAAATATTTTCATGAGCGATATAAAGTATATTTTAGTGATTTTTAGCAATTTTTCCTTTCTTTTTTTTAAACTCCCAACATGTATTATTGGCTTGAGACTGACTTGAGCTAAAAAATCGAACCGATTTGTAAGGCTCACAAGCTGACTCAACAGTTGACTCAATGTCTACTCCCCTTAGTCTCCATAGAAAATGTGTTTTTCACCATTGTGGGTGGGCTGTTCAAAATAACTGAAAATTCGGTTAACCGACCGAACCCGACCGAAAACCGAAAATTATGTTCGAACCGAAACCGAACAAAAAATTTCGGTTCGATTTTCGATTTATTTTTTTACAGAAATTAGGTTTTCGGTTCAGTTTTGGTTTTAGGGTTTGGTTAACCAAACTGAACCAAAAATCGTTTTTTTTTATATATGTTGTTATTTATTATTTATGTTATATATTAATTACCAAAATTGCTATTGCAAACAACACTTTTGAGTCAAAGGAGAAAAACTCCCTAATCTGAAACAGAGAACTAACGCGTATATCCCTCTTCCCCAATCTGAAAAGTGAAATCGCTCTTCGGCTTTTCCTGTGATTTAGTACTACTGCAGTAAATGCATTATTTAATCTTATAATTTGTATTTAGATGTATATAAGAAATTAAATGCAAATGGGGCATTGCCATTTTGTATGAGTGTGCTGGATGAAGCCATTTTGTTTGAATTAATTTAAGCAAGTCAAATTCTGCTGCCTCCCTTTATAAGAAAAAGGCTATATTGCCTTTTCAGATCACAATTCACAGCAACAAATAACCGATTCGGTTAAACCGAATTTCAAAAAACCAAAATTTTCCTTTTTTTAATTTTTTTAAAAATAAATTTGGTTAACCGAGAATCGAACCGAACCGAACTAAAAAATTCGGTTCGCTTTTTCGGTAAACCAAATTTTCGATTCAGTTTTGAACAGAACCGAACCGAACCGATGAACAACCCTAATTGTGGGTGGTTTCACTCCCAACCTATAAAGTATGGACACTCCGAAAATTATCTTCGGGCGATATAGCGCGTGTGTCAGACACGACACGCCTCCGACACGGCTAATATGTGTTCGTGGTTAAAAAAAATAATAAAAATAATTCAGACACCGTGTCGAACACTATCAAATGCGTGTCTGACACGGTGATGACGCGGTCAATAATTTTCCTAAAAAATTAAAAAGTGTGAGGTTCCAATTGTAAATAGAAAAACTTCAAAAATCCTATTTTTAGTTCTTGGGCATTTGATACTTTGATTGTATTTGTAATTACTTTGTAATTTGTGACTGTTTATATTTTTGTTTTGCATTCGTTATTGATTTATTATTGATAAGTAGTTGAATTTTTTCAAACGTATATAAATTTACAAAGAAGCAAGGAAAATACAAATTTAACAATAAATAAGTAAACAATATTTTCATAGTTTATTTTTTTAACAAATTATATTGAAATTAAAATCAATATCTAATTTATGTTACGCATATACACACGCACACACATACACACACACACACACACACACATATATATATATATATAGGGTCAAGATCTAATACATACCCTATATTAGATAAGATATATGACCTAATCTACACCATTGGATCCATTAAATCCAACAGTCCAAAAAGGAATCGAAAAATAGGTGGGGAAATTGATTCCAATTGGATTAGGGGTATAATAGTCAAATGATGTCATTTTTCAAAGCCCACAAACCCACGTTTTCATCGTCTTCTCTCTCAGATGCAAGACTCCCACTTCTTCTCTTCTCCACACCTTCGAAACAGAGCAAAATATTCAGTTGGAGGAGATCTCGAAGCAGCAGTCACCACAAGACGTGCCGCCGGAGCTGTTCGCCGTGCTTCAAGACGTGAAGAAAGCTATGGTGTCGTTTCAAATCCACGAGCAGAGGAGAGATGCGGTGCAATTGATTGAGTTGGATAGGATTTTTTAGGTGTTTGATGGTCTTGTTGAAAAGGTTTCTGCGTTGGTGAAACATCCTGATTGTGGTGGTGGTTGGAATATAACTGAATGTTATATCACAGTTAAAATACAGTAACTTGTATATCATTATACAGTCAATATAGTTATGATATACAGTATGTTAATATATAACATGCAGTAAATATTGAGAACATGTTAAAATATTATTGAAACATGTTAAAGAGCACATTCTATATCTCTATACACTACATACAACCTCATTATACAACATGTGTAATTAAATGATACAGTGTGTTAACATATAACATGCAATTATTAATGAGACATCTTATTGTATAATTGGTTATAAGATACTGTATAATGCGTTATAATATACTGTATAATGTGTTATAACATACTGTATAATAGCTTATAAGATACTGTATTATGGTTTATAAGATTGTAACTGAACAATGTATAAACACACACTATATAATGTATTGTAATATACTGTATAATATTTTATAACATACTGTATAATGACTTATAAGATAGTGTATAATGGTTTATAAGATTGTAATTGAATAATGCATAAACACACACTGCATAATGTGTTATAATATATTGTATAATGTTTTATAACATACTGTATAATGATTTATAAGATACTGTATAATGGTTTATAAGATTGTAACTGAACAATGTATAAACACACACTGTATAATGTGTTATAATATACTGAATAATGTTTTATAATATGACTTATAAGACACTAGATAATGGTTTGAAATCACTAATTGTATGTCACTAATCACACACTGTATATCACCGTTATATTTACTATATAATGGTTTATATCACCTTGTGTGACGTTTAGAAACCCTAATTTTGTTTTCATTGGATTATTACGGCAAAACCCGAAAAAGAATTAAAAAGCATACCATAATTCAGTGGCAAAGAAGAGAGAGAGAGAGAGAGAGTTGTGTACATACATATATACATACATACTTATCTATCTCTCTCTTTCTATCTGCGAAACCTTGATATTCATGTGTTATGATTTCTTGATTGTCTTTGCTTTGGGAGCAGATGGGGAGTAATCTTGATTTTCATGTGTTATGATTTCTTGATTCTCTTTGCTTTGGGAGCAAATGGGGAGTAATAACCGGTGGAACTGGGAGGTGACGTTTGTTTACTAAAATGTCCCTGCCATCATTAAAAACAATTATATAATCTGAAAAATGGGTTAAATCTAGACCTTTGGATCAAATGATATCAATGTATATGTTGGGTCTTATATCTTACTTAATGTATAGGAATGTATTTGATCCATACCCTATATATATATATATGTATATATTTGACATTCGTGTCGGAGCCGTATCGTGTCCTAATTTTTTGAAAAATGTCGTGCTCCTTGTCTGTGTCGTGCCGTGTCCGTATTGCTGTGTCAGTGTCCGTGCATCATAGCTCCCAACTAATATAGAATGATGTTGCACGGCCTTGTGTCACGTCAACATGTGGAGAAACCGTGTTTTATCATCAAAATATATTTACGAATATATAAGCAATCGAGTCAATAATGTGTAGTACTGAAAAGAAAATTGATCATTTTCGTTCTTTTTCAGCCCCCCAACAAACTTCAAGCTTGTACACATCTTTCAACCCAAAAATAAAAACGAATATATGCTAACAAAAACTATATAACTAATTCTCAGAGTAAAATTTGCAGGAACATATCAACATGGTGTTGGGTGTATATTCCACAAAAATGAAAAAGAAAAATAAAAGGAAATGGATGTCATACATGACCTATGCATGACCTATCCATTTGTAAATGTCATGGATGACATATGACCCAACTTGCAAAAGAATTGATGGCCAAGATTAATACAAAAGAATGGAAGGCATGGATTCAATCTTGTGGGCTTGGAAATTGCCTATAAATAGAAGGCCATTTCTTCATTTGTAAACACACCAACCAAAGAGAGCAAGAGAGAATAGGAGGCAGAAGTGTGTAGTGAGTTAGGAGCAATTTATTGTGAGAGATAAATTGTGGGCTACGGGAAACACTTGTGGGTTTTTTCTTTTGGGAAAATACAAAGAGGTTGGGAGAGTGTTCTATATAACTTTGAGAGTGGTTGTACAAAAGTAGTTTTCTTGAGTTTGTCTATAAACTTAAGTGTGTATTTTTGTACCGGTAAAATTCTCTCATAGTGGAAGAACAGAAACTCTCGTGGACGTAGGCGGATCTTGCCGAACCGCGTAAATCTTGTGTGCATTATAGTTATATTCTTTCAGGTATTATTTTGTCATCAACTTGTTGGTGGGACTTGCCGAATCTTAATAAGTTAAATCTCGGGCCCAAAACTTCCGCTGCGCCCAACAAGTGGTATCAGAGCCATTTGGTTAAGGGTTGATAAATTGAGATTTATTTATTAAGATGGAGGGCACGTCGAGGCCAAATACGTTTTCGGTGCAACAATTTGATGGCAAAGGGAATTTCACTCTTTGGCAAAGAAGGGTGAAAGACCTCCTAATTCAACATGGCTTGGCATTGGTGTTGAAGGGAGAGGAGGCGAAACCAAAGGATATGGAAAGTGCACGGTGGAAAGATTTGGAATTGCGTTGTGTTAGCACAATTCGACTTTGTATTGCGGACAACATTATCAATAATGTTGTGGATGATGATTCTGAAGATTCGGCACCAAAGTTGTGGGCAAAGTTAGAGAACTTGTATCTCGGGAAATCTTTGTCTACGAAATTGCATCTAAAACGGCAACTCTATAGGCTAAAGATGCTGGAGGGTGATAGTCTGATGGATCACATGAACCAGTTTAACGAACTGGTGGACCAACTTCGAAAAGTTGGGGTTAAGGTCGAGGAAGAAGATAAAGCCCTTTTACTTCTTACCTCGCTCCCGGATTCATATGATAGTCTAGTGACGATGTTGCTATACGGGAAAGATACATTAGACTTGGAGTATGTGAGTGCGTCACTTTTGTCTCACGAAAAACTTCCAGGATACAGACGGGTGTGAAGGAAATCCTGCTGGACGAGAGGATGGGTCGAGGTCGTCCCTTTCGGCAGTCAACTAGTGGTGTTGACTGGGCTGCATGTGTGCATTGGCCGGTTTTGAATCAGGTGGAGTTAGGACCTTACTGATTCAGCATGTGCAGCAGAATTGTTTGAAGGCCAATGGATTTCCGTAATTTGGTTTGCGGTGAATTTTTGTGGAGGTGGAGATTGTTGGGTGTATATTCCACAAAAATGAAAAATAAAAATAAAAGGAAATGGATGTCATACATGACCTATGCATGACCTATCCATTTGTAAATGTCATGGATGACATATGACCCAACTTGCAAAAGAATTGATGACCAAGATTAATGCAAAAAAATGGAAGGCATGAATTCAATCTTGTGGGCTTGGAAATTGCCTATAAATAAAAGGCCATTTCTTCATTTGTAAACACACCAATCAAAGAGAGCAAGAGAGAATAGGAGGCATAAGTGTGTAGTGAGTTAGGAGCAATTTATTGTGAGAGATATATTGTGGTCTACGGGAAACACTTGTGGGTGTTTTCTCTTGGGGAAATACAAAGGGGTTGAGAGAGTGTTCTATATAACTTTGAGAGTGGTTGTACAAAAGTAGTTTTCTTGAGTTTGTCTATAAACTCAAGTGTGTATTTTTGTACCGGTAAAATTCTCTCATAGTGGAAGAACAGAAACTCTCGTGAACGTAGGCGGATCTTGCCGAACCACGTAAATCTTGTGTGCATTATAGTTATATTCTTTCAGGTATTATTTTGTCATCAACTTGTTGGTAGAACTTGCCGAATCTTAATAAGTTAAATCTCGAGTCCAAAACTTCCGCTGCGCCCAACACATGGCAACAGTAAGGAGAGTGTATCAAATCAATAACATGAAGAAAATTTGCTACTAGACCATCACTGGCACAACAACAAAGAAATTATCACAACAATATTTGTTGTTGTGTGGTTCTTAGGAGGTTTTGATCTTGAAATAATCACAACTGTCTATATATGATCCCACCACATCGACAATATAGATTGTCACTGGGCCTTGAAAGTTTCGGAACATCCTTCAATTATAGAAAATTACGTGAAAATGCAGATATGTCAAATGATTCGAAGCCTGTTGTGGAGCCCACAGCATCAGCAGTGTTCATTGTCAGCGGATCTAATGACTGAAGAATACTGCAATAATGCAGATCGAACGATAAAAAACAGTATCTGAAGGCTAATGCTAATCAAACTCTGGACAACAAACAATACACTTCTGGAGGCAACAGTCACAATCGTTTCTCGTTTCTTAGGCTTTCAAACATGTTAGAGATGCCAAATTTACATACCCTGGGATTTATAGAACAAATTCATGGTACACAGCACAACATGCATCAATATGATATCCCCTTGACAGTATTTCCTTTCACCATATTCCAACTTTATCTATCTTCCCTTAAGTGTTCCTATTCGAGTATGCTTGTAATCCACCGACATATGTAGCCTCAACGGAAGCTTCAGAAAACTTATCCCATGAATCCACTGATAAAACCACAAAATCTGCCATTTTACCCCGAGATAATGACCCAACATCACCATCCACAAAGCACGCTTGAGCAGCTGAAATGGTGTGCCTGTACCATGTGGTCAAAATATAAATAAATTAATAACTTACAAATAAATATGCCAAACAGTCAACAGCCATCAAGTAGCATCAAGGGGTATCGCCTACCCATTCAAGGCATCACTCAGACTAATGCATTCTGATGAAATCCAAGCATTTTCCCAACCATTTGGTACTCTTTTCATTGCTGTCTTTATACTCCCCACAGGATTGATGTCCGCTACCTGAAGTGAGACGATGAATCAACTAGATTAAAACGAGCATTTTGGAGTTCAATAGTTGACATATATAATATAGTATAAAACCAAGAATAAGTTGAATTATAGTTGTTCTCACTGGCCAGTCAGAACCAAGTGCCAAATGTGCATTCCCAGCAAGGAGTGAATGGAATAAATATGATCCCCCGTGCGCCCTCTCAATGCCAAGTTTCTTTATAGCAGAATCAGCATCGTCCAATAGGTGATCGGGCTGTCACCAATTCAAATTAGAAAGAATCCTCATAACAATAAGAAAACAGAATCATGCCATGGAAATAAAGCATATAGTTGATGAGCGGCCATTGCACTGATCAGAATTTGGTGCATTCAAAACCTTGATGCGTGTATACGCTATACTTAGAAAAGCTTTCACTTTAAGCATTTGACAACCCCGACCCTTGGACATTAATGTGCCTCACCCTCATATCAACATCTATATGAACTTATATTTGTAAGGGTAAATTACATGGTCACTTTGCATGAGACCACATGGGGTTTAAGAAATTACCATAACCTCCACTGTCGATAAAAACATATTTGGTTAATTACATTAACTACCTCTCTTATTCCCCTCCCACCACTAACGGCCGTTAGTCAAACGTGACGGAAAATGTAAGATGTCAATAATCCCTTGTTTTTAAAAATATAAAAATAATAATTTAAAAAGGGTTAATTACATTAACACCCTTTTAATTTTGTGTAATTACAAATGCAGTTCGTTTTATTGGATTATATAACAGAGCACCCCCTCTTATAATAAAACCTTACATTCACCCCCCACGACTAACTTTCGCTACTTTTTTTCTCTTTTCTTTTTAATTTTTTTAATATTTTTCCATAATATATATATATATATATATATATATTAGGTTATTTGCATCCACCTCCCCTGAGATATTGCGCTTTGGCAAATACCTTCCCTCATGTATTAACATTTGGCATCCACCACTCCCTATATGTAAATAATTAACTAAACTACCTTGTTTACCCTTAATTTATATTTTTATTTCTTATTTTCTATATTTCATTCCATTCTTTTCTTTTACTTATTAAATAAAAAAAAGAAAGGAATATAAGTTAAGCTTATGAAAATTGTCAAGCACAAATAATTCTAATGAATAATTAGAAATAGTTAAAACAAATAATATATTAAAGGAAAAATTACTAAACCACGCAAAATAGATTTTTATATCCAAAAAATTCATATTATTTTTTCCCCATCTCAAATACCCATTTTACAATCTTTTCATTTGAAATAACACAATAAACAAAAATCCGAAAAGTGAAAGAGTAGTTCGTTTTAATCGCTTTTCTTAAGGACCCATCGATGATTTTAAAGTAGACATTGAAGAGATCCTACGCATTATTTGATAATTTTTAAAAATCTCATTTTTTATTTTCAATATGATATTAGATATATTTCAAATGATAATATTTATTCCCAACTGAATATTTAAATTCATTCATATTTATATTTATTATACTTCTTATAGCCTTATTTTTACTTATAACAAAAAAGAAGAAAAATATTAAAGTTAAAAACAAAATTACTATATGAGTTTTCAGATTTTTGTCTATTACAATAAGCAACAATTTAAATCTATAAATATATATACATACATATATATATTATTTTTATTTTTTATAAAAGAAATAAAGCACTACTAATTTATTAAAAATGTTGTTTGAAATATTAAAAAATATAATTCAAGAACCACATAAAGGGAATTGGAAAAATACATATTTAAGTTAATTTAAATTAAGTTTGATATATTGGTTGATATACATATTTTCAAATAAAAGTTAACTATTTGTTAGAATTTATGAAAAACTCTCTTTTTTCTATTTAATCAGAAAAATAAAGGAATAAAATGAAATATAGAAAGTAGAAAAAAATATATAAAATAAGGAAAGGAAAAGGTAGCTTATAATTTTTTTTACACTTGGGGGTGGTGGATGTCAAAATTCTAATACATGAGAGGAGGTACTAGTCAAAGCACAATACCCCAGGGGTGATGGATGCAAATAACACATATATATATATGTATATATTATTTTCTTTCAACTTTTTTTATTTTTTTATTTAGTAACTGGTTTCATATTTTTTGACAACTTATTAATTTTGATTTATCTGCAATGAATTATAATATTGCTTCTAAAATAAACCGAAGCTTGGCATGTTTTTTCATTTTCTATAAAAAAATTGAATTGACATGAATTGAATTTGCACTTTATTATAGATCAAGATGTTAACAAGACTTTACGAAATCATTTATTAAAATCGAAATTGAAAGTTACAATTACATCATCTTTAATATGAAAAATTACATTCACCCCCTCGAGGGAAAAATAGAAAATTTAGAAAATAATCTTGATGATATCAGCAAATTCTATTAGTTTTTTGACGGAATGGGGCGATTGCAATGTTTTATTACAAGAGGGGGCCATTTGTTATTTGCTAAAAATAAGCAGACTGGACTGTAATTACATTAAATAAGATAGTTGGTTAGTGTAATTAACCCAAACATATACCAGTAAAAACATATTACAGTTTCATTCCTTGTTGGTAAAAACATATTACAATTTACCCTCTATTTTTCTAGGGTGTCTTGTTAATTTGGAAAACCTCAGGGACTCGTCCAATAAGTGTCGGATGTTAATGTAATTATCCCTACTTTTTAACATAACTCGACTTCGTAAAACAGATGAGAACATACTTTGCGAAAAGATTAGAAAATAAAATGTACATTGAGTTCGATTATTCAAAATCCAAATGTTAGATAGGAATTCAGGAGAAAAGGAACCTGCACTGAAGCAACAACTTGTTGTTCACCAAATCTGGCTGCTGTAGTAGGAGCCAAATGCTGAGCATGCTCAATCTGCAAAGTTTGGCTGCAGTTATTACAGGCAACACTTACAAAATAATAGTACTATAACTTCATAACCTCACAACATCAAGAAATTCTTAAATATAGCACTTGAATTGTTACCCTAAATCTCCGGTCTCTCATTCCATTCTCAGAATCTACTGATTTATACAAGTCCAAGATCAAGTCATTGGCCCTGTCACCTATGGCATGAATGGCGACCTGAAACAAACTAGAAATGCTACTAACATATTCATGCTTATCTTGTGGAACAATAAGGAGAGGATGAAATCTGCATAGCAAAAGACAAAGCACCTGAAGGCCAGCTTTATCCGACGAGAAAGTCATATTGTATAGCATCTCTGTATCTGCTACTTGCAGGCCATGATTGTGAGGTTCATCGACATATGGCTATAGAAAAATAGGAATCCTCATTACTATTAACAAATACAAGCTTTTGCATTTGGAATGTTAATGATGAACATAAAGAAATCACAGCAAATCATAGGAAGAAAAAGAGATGGAGCTTATGGTCCACAAAATGGCTTTTGGATATTGAAAAAAAGAAAAAAAAAAGAGGTTATTTTCACCTCATGAAATAGTGCACTGTTAGATCCCAAAGATCCATCTGCAAAAGACTTCATTCCACCTAAGTAAATCCATTGGCTCAGCTTACGACCTGCTTGATTTATAAGTTCCTATACAAGCAACAAAAAACCTTGGTAAGGATAATAAACAAGATGCCTATTTACCTGACTGAAACTAAGTATCCCGTTATAAGACAATTAAAAGTTTCCCATAAGGACAACATTTTTCAAAATAAAAACATGAGTTTATATTGCAACCCACACTTCATTAGCTCAGCCACCCTCAGAAACTCCACTTGAATAACAGAACTCCCAATTCTATTCTTAGTATACATCTAAAATTTCACATTACAACCATATATGAAAAGTGAAAATCCAAGCACACACCAAAGTTTTTTGGATCGACTTTCGTTAGATTAGTCGGAACATAAAATAGATTACATGCTCAACGACATGTTTATTGCACACTCAAGTAAGGGAAAAAGTAATGAACACTGAATTACATATAACCGTGTCCATGTCTCAATTGGAAAATACAAGCAAACCCTTATCTTCATCTTTCCTGATAAATCAGCCCATCTGTAGACATCTGCAAGTACCAAGAAAAGAGATGAAACAGGAAGAAACGAATGACACAATTAAAGTACTTCACAATTTGTAAGTGGAACCTGAGAAATCTTCCCATGAGAGCTCTGGTGATGCGCCCGGGAAATATCGCCCAAAATCAACAACTGTTGTAACACCTCTCGTTAAGGCATATTCACTAGCTCTTAGCAAAGCTTCCCTTCTTTCATCTACTGAGACCTCCGGTATGCAAGAAAGCACAAGCTTCATTGCAGAATCAATCAACAAACCAGTAGGTTCTGCATGTGACGATTGATTGATAACGTTACGAATCAAATTTAGTACTTTAGTATTTATGTTTTATTATTTTATTCCCTTACTTTGAGTCCTCAGTTAATTAAGTTTCCTAGTTGGTTTAGGGAACTAGTTATTGCTTTCCTTGTCTAATTAAGAGTCTAGTTATTTCCTTTCTTAGTTAGGGGTCTTTAGTTATAAATATGTGTGTTAGTGTTATGTTTTTATTCATTCAGTTTTTAAGTCAATAAAGAATCGAGCTCAAGATTTCTTCTTGTTGGAATTTCGAGTTTTCGAAATTATTTTTTATCCTTTTTTTTTTTGTTTGTTTCTATCAATTTAGTCGGACCTGCCGGATCTTGATAGCCACCACCATGACTCGATCTAACGACGCGCGTTTGACAGCCCTGGAAGAGAACCTTGAAGCTTTCACGCACAGTCAAGCCGAGTTGAATACCCGGGTTGCGGCGCTAGAGACGAAACTAGATCGGCAATTTGAGGAGAGTTACTAGTCACGCTCCCCCCCGGAGCTGCTCCCTCGGAATCTAAGTCGGGCAGCAGAACTTCGCTCTGAACCCTATTCCACCACCACCACCCATCAACCTGAATCCACCGGTTGCAATGCCGAAGGCGATAACTCATGCAGCCCTTCCGGTGTTCGATGGTATTGAAATAAGGGGGGAAAGTAAGATACAACTCGCTATGGTAGCTATGGAGGGCTCGTCTCTTCACTGGTTTCGGTGGTTCGAATTCAACAACCACACTTATCATGGATTGAATTCTCCGAGGCAGTTATCGCACGTTATGACGAGAGACTCGAAGGAAACACCTACGAACGCCTATTATATACAACAAATTGATTCAGTGAATGCTTATATTGATGATTTCATCCAATTAACCAATCAAGTTCCCGGTTTCGCGGTTGCCCAACAGTTAGGTTATTTTCTCATGGACTAGATCCGATAATCCGTAGTAAGGTGCGAATCTGGGATCCTTAGAATCTGTCTGCCGCCATGAACTTGGCTAGGAGTATTGAAGCAGATTTGCAATTGCAACACACCGGCACGAATCAGTACCGGCCCGAGCATATGCAGAAATTTGCCAAGGGGGACAAGGTCGTTTTTAAGGGGGGAGGAATTGATACGAATCAAATTTAGTAATTAAGTTTTATTTTTTTATTCCCTTAATTTGAGTCCTTAGTTAATTAAGTTTCTTAGTTGATTTAGGTAACTAGTTATTTCTTTCCTGTCAAATTAGGAGTCTAGTTATTTCCTTTCTTAGTTAGAAGTCTTTACTTATAAATATGTGTTAGGGTTACGTTTTTATTCATTCAGTTTTTGAGTCAATAAAGAATCGAGTTTAGGCTTGGAGCAAGATTTATTCTTATTGGAATTTCGAGTTATCGAAATTATTTTTTATCGTATTTTTTTCTTTTTTCTATCAATTTAGTCCTACTTGCCAGATCTTGATAGTCACCACCATGACTCGATCTAACGACGCGCGTTTTACTGCCCTGGAAGAGAACCATGAAGCTTTCGCACACAGTCAGCTAAGTTGAGAACTCGGGTTGCGGCGCTAGAGACGAAACTAGATTGGCAATTTGAGGAATTGAGGGAGTTGTTGGTCACGCTCCGCCCGCCCCCGTGGAATCTGATTCGGGGCAGCTGAACTTCGCTCCGAACCCAATTTCGCCACCACCACCACCATCCATCAACCTAAAATCACCGGTTGCGACGCCGAAGGCGGTAACCCATGCAGCCTTCCGGTGTTTGATGGTATTGACCCGCTCGGATGGATTGCTCGAGCGGAGTAACACTTTGATATTCATAAAGTAAGGGGGGAAGTAAGATACAACTCGCTATGGCAGCTATAGAGGGCTCGGCTCTTCACTAGTGTCGGTGGTTTCGAAATCAACACCCACACTTATCATGGATTGAATTCTCAAAGGCACTTATCACACGTTATGGCGAGAGACTCGGAGGCAACACCTACGAACGCCTCAGTGAATGCTTATATCGATGATTTCATCCAATTAACCAATCAAGTTCTTGGTTTCGCGCTTGCAGTTAGGTTATTTTTTTCATGGACTAGATCCGATTATCTGTAGTAAAGTGCGAATTTGGGATCCTCAGAATCTGTCTGCCGCCATGAACTTGGTTAGGAGTATTGAAGCAGATTTGCAATTGCAACACATCAGCACAAATCGGTACCGGCCCAAGCATATGCAGAAATTCCCCAAGTCCAGCCTTGGGGTCAAGGCTGTAAGGGGGAGGAATTGTTACGAATCAAATTTAGTAATTTAGTATTTATGTTTTATTTTTTATTCCCTTAATTTGAGTCCTTAGTTAATTAAATTTCCTAGTTGATTTAGGGAACTAGTTATTGCTTTACTTGTCTAATTAGGAGTCTAGTTATTTCCTTTCTTAGTTAGGAGTCTTTAGTTATAAATATGTGTTACGGTTGTGTTTTTATTCATTCAGTTTGAGTCCAATAAAGAATCAAGCTTAGGCTTGGAGCAAGATTTATTCTTGTCCGGCAAGATTTATTCTTGTCGGAATTTCAAGTTATTGAAATTATTTTTTATCGTTTTTCTTTTTGTTTCTGTCAAATAAGGGAATCTATCAAAAGGTAACTTCATTCATATAGTCCTTATAAACGACTGAAAGTTATAGAACGAAATATAAAAAAACATGTTCACGAAAGAACAGAAAAAATTCCCCCTCTTTTATTAGTGAAAACATAGCCTAGAGGAATTCGCAAGTATGGCAAACATTCCACGATTAAATGGGATGGATCTTTCAGTATACTTCAAATTCAAAAATTAAAAACGATATTATTTTTCAGTGGACATGCATAATGACCAATCAAATGTGCACTCTTATGTACAAACAGTTGTAAGCCTCTAGTGTGTTATACACATTGTCCATCTAAAGCGGACTAATTACTGATATAATATAAAAACTAACAAAAGAAACTTGATGCCTAGCAGTGTGCACTCTCATGGAGCCCTGATAAAGGAAAAAAATCAAGCATCCAACTGCTCTACTCTCTTTTGGCTGCCTAGAAGTATGCATATAACAAATGAAGTTCCATTTGCAATCAATTCAAGTTGACATGCATGCCATTCTAGCAAAATTTCTTTATCTTTGTCCAATGCCTCTTCTAAATATTTATCCTTGTTTTATCCCCACGAATTAAAGCAGATTCCAGAAGAGACTAAGAAGGTTATCCAAAAGGAGTGATAAATGCTTATTGCTCTTCAGTGGCGTACTGTGTAGAGATAAATAGATTTCCAACTGTGAGCTAAGGGTGAGTTTGGCTAAGCTGTTGCATAATCCTGCATGATTGATTGTCGAAAAATTGATCTCGCACAATTGATTATGACAAAAGTTGACTTGGTTTTGCAACGTGAAGAAGTTCAGCCGAATTAGAAAACCGAAATTATCTAAAAGGGGGCAAACACTAGTCCAAATCCAAATTGCGTTGTAGTCCATCCACAAATTTTAACTTCTCAACCACGGGGTCAAACTGACTCTTTAAGTATCCCGAGTTTTGACTAATATAAGCAGAGATTTTCACAACAACAAATAATTTGTCCCACCAGCTAATTTGTTTTTTTTTTTTTTTTTGGTTAAATAACACCTCGACCTTTGTTTAGTTTCCGCACATTTTTCCCCAAGGCACAGATACACATATAATAGACAAGAAAATAAACAAAAGTCAGTAAGGGAAGTTGATATAGCTAGTTTGTCGTTCTTCAGACCTTCTCAATAGTCAGATTGCTACTCCAGAACATGCCAGTTAGGCCATCTGTTAAAAGGCTTAAAGGCACAATTTCTATCGGGTTTCTGTAATAAGGCTAATGACAGATATCTGTTACTCTGCCATATAAATTTATAACTCAAACCACCAATATTTGGTTGAGTTCAATAGCAGAAAAAATGAGTTTAATCAAATGAAGGTTTGTTATCACTCTACCAAAACCAATTTAAGTTACCTCCAGTACTGCTTCTCATCACAGATCCACCATCTGGATCCACCGTGTTATTAGATATTCCAGCAATACTCAGTGCAAGAGAGTTAGCCAAGCCCATGTGGCCATCCATTCTCGTCAGCCAGACCTGCACATTAACTTACCTAAGATCAGACACTATTTTAATGCCAAAACACACTAAGAATGTCAATCAAATTTTTTACAGGATTATGAGGAGTAATATCATCAATCCAGGAAGCCACCGGCAGCTCTCCTCCCCATAGATCATTGTTCCAACCACCACCCAGTAACCAAGACCCATGTTGCATATCTAGGAAAGTTTTCAACCAGAATATTAGAAACGTGCTGCTAATCTAACAAACAAAATATAAGCAGAAGAATTAGCTAGTATCCCCCCCCCCCCCCCTGCTTCAGGACAAGGATATAAATGCAAATCTCATGCCAAGTCAATTGAAACAGAGGAAGTTTACAAAAGGTAAAAAATAACAATCGACCCAAAGAAATAAAAAGACAGAGAAAAAGCTGGCAATAATGGCACTCGGGGATCATAAAACTGCTATCAATTCTCAGGGATCAGAGTTTTACTGATTTGAAGAAAATATGTGTGATTATATGAGACTTACTAGATAATGCCTGTTTGACCTTGCTCACAAATTGATCTTTTCTGCTTAGGCCACGAAGTTGCACTCTAGCCATCTGTTTCGATTTTATAAATCAAATCCATCATACAGATCATGATTGAGCAACACAATAGTATATTTTAATATACTCGTTATCTTCTACAACATTCCAAGATTTTAGGTGAGATATTGTATGATCTCTTTCACTTCCAAGCAAATTAAGAAATAAGAATCAAATTCATCAAACTCATAACAAGCAGTGATGGAATTTTTTTTCATATATGTTAAAGAATGGCACAACTAGATAAAGAATGGCACGACTAGAAGTACATAAGATGAGAAAACAAATTTGTTTTACTCACTTTTATAAAACACAAGTATTTATATAGGATGAAGCTAGTTCAAAAGATTATGAGAGGTAAATGCTTTACCCCGCACCATTGAGTAATTCAATTACCCACCCTCTAAGTAAAATTTCTGAATATCACTCTAAGCTATTCATCTTTACATTTTAAGATTTACTTGTGATGGCCCACACTGTAACCGCCTCTGGTAAAATTTCTAGTTATTCACTCTAAGACATTCAAGTCTTGTTTAAGCAAGAAAAAGACTAGTTGTTCAAGTCTCTAAGACATTTCAATTGTTTGGTAGTTGGTACAATACTCAAAATATGTGGAAATGAACATCAAAAATAATTTCAATTACACAACAGAATCTAGAACCAAATACTAGTTATAAAACTGAAAGCTTAAAGTCAGAAATGATAAGTATTCCACTCAACGGTAAAGAAAAAGATAAGAAAAACCTAACACCCAAAATCTTTAGATGTTATTTCATTCAACTCTAGAAAAGGGAATCATATCTTGAAAGAGAGCAGACATTATTGTGTTTCTTATTCAGCCTCAGGTTACTAGAAATAATATTTAGGTTATTACTCTAGAGCTCCTGCTTGATCAAAAGTATGAAGACCGTGATGGAACTTTCACACAGGGTAAGGAGAATATGAATGCAAAGATAAGATGGTATCCAGAACCTGTAATCCTCCAAAGATCAAGTGCACATGTGAGTCGATAAATCCAGGAACCACCGCTTTCCCCTCTAGATTCAATATTCTAGTCTTGGATCCAGCAAAACTCTGTATTCACCATCATCGCATATAAGAGTCAGTGACGTCAAAACACAAGTTTCCCATTGAAAAAGAAGCAGTGCCTGAGAATAAATGATCCCACACCCCCCTCAAAAAAAAAAAAAAAGAAGTGAAGAACAGATGTATCAGACAAGACTAAATAGTGAGATTAAATGCAAAAGGAAGGCAACATCATGAGCATGCTCTTTTTCTTGACTTGACTTGTATAGAGGGCGGCCCTCATATAAATAAGAATTTGTTCACACACGCATATATAGAGGGAGAGAGAGCAGCTTAAACAAGAAAATTTTGCGAATGCTGTCTGTCCAAAGAAGTAAGTGATTCAGGAAGGAAGGAACCTTGATGGAGGTGGAATAGTTGCCAAGATGGAGAATTCGACCGTCGCGTATGGCCATTGAATCAGCAAACGGCAAAGCGGCGTCGCTGGTGTATATACTCCCATTCATCACCAACAAATCCTCCGCCGCCACTTGGAACCACCGCTCTGCCAAAATCCAACAATTAATTAATAAACAACAACTACTTACAACCACCAAATGTATAATCAGACCAGACAATTTTAATTAATTTTATCATAGGAAGCCCAAGGGGTGGGTAATACGGGTAAGCTGCCTGCACCCTATGCTTGGAGGGGAGAGAGTGTTGTAGTACCTTGAAATTGAAAAGTAGAATGAAATAGTAGCTAGCGTACATAACATGAGGAGATATCATATGTTTAGTGTACTTACGGCGGGTAACTGTGAGGAGGAAGGACAAATAGGAGGCGGAGGAGGAGTGGAATTTGTTGTTGTTGTTGAGTAGTAGTAGTAGAGGGGCTGAGGCTACGGCCAGGAGAACCACCGCCGTCGCTGACACAAACAACCTCCTCCTCATTTTCTTCGATTTCTGAGTATATTATATGGAGGAATCTTGTAGTATGACTTCTATATATACCCAGCAGGGGGGGTAAATGAGGGATGTTTGGGTAAAAGGGACCGCTGGTAATATTTGGCCAAAAGATTTAAATAACCCCTCTTAATAAAAAAACACGTTCTCAGAAGAGAAACGCTACTTCTTAATTTTTTTTATAAAAGAAAAAATAAATGCATGTAATTACTATTTTACCCTTCCTTTATAAAAACTCAAAACTAGAGGAACATGGCTCACTTTAACGTGCCATTAACGCGAGAGAAGAGAGAACCGAAGGATTGGAAGAAGTCAAGGATTTGTTTCGTAAATCACATCGATTTAGTTTGATCTTGTTGCGCCCAACCTTACTTGTCAATCTCCCCAATGTGATTTCTAGTTTTGAAGCATATTTCGCACTTTATGATTTTCCTAATTTTTTATTTTTTATTTTGGTATTAATTAGGCATTTGTAGTCAATGGCTCCTCCCCCATCGTCTAGATTTTGGGATGGTCCCTCGCGACTCCGAGTCTTCATCTTCATCGACTCCCCCGATAAGTAAAATTCTGTGAAGAAAGTGTTAATATTTATAACTATTTATATTTTCTGTTGTTTGATAAAATAATAGAAATATGAACTACATAGTCGAAATTTGATTAGATAGTCTTTAACTAGTTTATAAAAATGAAAGTTTTCTTGATTTTGTGCATAAATAGTGATTTTAAGTATAGTGGCTTCATGTGAATTAGTATTTCAGTATTGACTTCATGTGATCTAGTATCTTATTCATTAAATGGTAACTAATATATATTTCGCAAATTGTAATCCCTTTATTAATTCTTTTTACGTATATTGGCTTCATTATGATGGATGAATTTAGGTAATTTTAGAAGAAGCTGTTTTTGGAACCTTACATTATATTAAAGTATGACAACAAGTTCAACAGTTTTGAATAACATGGTATTATTTTTGTTTCAGGTCCCCACACTTTGCTCTTGAAAATTGTAATTTTAAGGGTAAAATTTCTACGTGCTGCAAAATGGCAGAAGAATTCAGATTTATTGAGACTTGTTTGAGTGACCATCCGAGTGGGATGGCTTGGTTGAGGGATTCTCAGTTTGGCCCTTTTTTCAACGCAGCTCCTAACATGGAGATGATTTTAACTCCTTTGTGGATGTTGTTAAGCCGCAAAGTGAAGTCTGAAAACAAATCTGAGGTTTGGTTTGGTTTGTTTTGAATGGCATCCCTATTAGATACTCTATGATGGAGCATACCGTTTTGACCGGCTTGAACTGTGATGAGTATCCTGAAGCAACTATCCCTTTGCCAGCTTATAATTTTTGTACAAGACACCTTGGAAAGAAAATCACAGTACGAGGTATGAAGAAAGCACTTGCAGAGTTTGTGATCCCTCCCCCTCAAGAAGGTGTGCCTCCCAGTGACAGTGATAGTAGTAGTCTAACGAGTGTTAGGCATGGAGCCCGGATGAACATTAAAGACGACAAGTTGAAGCTTGCTTTGTTGTATTTGTTGTGCTTGGTATTTTTTTTTTGGGTAATGATAATGCAATGATAGATTCCAAATTGATACATATTGTTGAGGATCTAGAGTTTGCGAAAACCTATCCCTGGGGTCGGCGGTCTTATTCTTTTTTGATTGAAAGACAAGTTTGGACATGTAACAGAAAAGGCCAGCTCAAAGCCCACAGTGGAAATGTCCTGGATTCATTATTCCTCTGATGGTAATGAAATACTTTTCTGTAATGCTGCGCTTCTTTCTTGTAAATGGTCTTTTTTATATTTGAAAATATATAGTTTGACGATTCCTTTTGTTCATTTTGTTAGCTTCTTCCTTTTGAGTGCATCCCCACACTCTCTCCTAATATTGCTCATTTGAGGGAGAATGTGAATTCCACTTTGCCCAGAATTTGCAAGTGGTCTACCAAACTCAAACATAAGAAACTATATCCCAGTTTTGAGGAGGTGCTCAAATTGGTCGTAGACACGAAAGTTAATGTTTAACTGTTTTCAACTATGAACACTCTGAAATGAGTTTTACATATGTTCTGTAAAAATCATTTTTCTATTTTAAATATTGTATTTCACTGATGTTTATCATTGAATACAGGCTTTTGTATTATAGTAATAATGACTGAAATTTATAAAAGTTGTCTTTTTTTGTTGTCCAATCCGTCCTTGTAGAGTACTTATAAAAATTCCTTAATTTAGAAGAAATTCCCCATCATTTAAAAATGCAGGCAATTTCGTATTACACTGATTTATAGAATACTTGGATACTGGATTCTTGATTACTGGCTTCAGTATGTATTCCAGTAAGGAACAAACTTGGTAATATGCATAATTGGTCTTCTCCCTCTAATTTAGTATATATTATTTGCTTTTAGGATATTTCAAGCATAATGCAGCCGACTGTGGAGGAAATGTCTTCAACACACATGGTCAAATTTGCTGCCTATACTGCCACCAACTCCTCCGTGAAGGATCCGACCACCGAATCTTAGACTTCATTACTTGAGAAGGGAGGTCGTATTATATTTTACGATTTGTACCGAGAAGATGTGGATGGTAAACGTTCTTTCCTTGGATATGAAATAGGAGAAATTAGTGATCCTTCTCCGCAAATCGAACCATGCGTCTCATCAGCTATTTCGCCCAAGAGCGTTCGTGCTTTTTCATCCATCCCACAAAAGGAAAGTGCTCCGGTAATTCATCAGAACCTAACAATGAGGTTCTTAGAGTACTCGATGAAATACTGGAAAAAATCTCTGCAGTTGAAAATGCTTGTCATTTGATGGATTCAAATGTAAATGGAAGGTTATCTTATGTAGAAAGAAGGTTAGAAAAATTGGAGAGATTTAAGAGGGATTATTTTGCCACTGATTTACTACCATTTCATGATTCCTCGGCCAGTGAACCAGTTAGGGATCATGATGATGTTGGTGTGCGTAAAGATGAGGTCGACGTTGCGGATGGCGATGT
Organism: Buddleja alternifolia; assembly: GCA_019426215.1. NCBI lineage: Eukaryota > Viridiplantae > Streptophyta > Magnoliopsida > Lamiales > Scrophulariaceae > Buddleja > Buddleja alternifolia. Next base: position 13,547,556 of record CM033408.1, on the reverse strand, counting down.
TGCTGACTGCGATGTTGTGGATGGCGATGTTGTTGCAGCTCTTATGGAGTTAAATCAGGATGAGGACATGGTAGAGGTGCCTCTCGATGTTGAAAATCAGTATCCAAAGACAGACGTTAAGGAGTATCCAAGGAGGGACCGAAAAAGATCTCATAATTTGCAATCCCGTTACACTGAGTTTTATGCAACTAAGAGGAAAGTAAGACAGTGAATTTGTATGTTATGAATTGTTATTTTTTTGTTGATATAGTTATGTTGCTTTAGATGTAATATGGTTTTACTACTTTAGCAACGAAAACAGTTATAGACCCCCTTGAAAGCCAATTGATAAATGATGAATTTTTGAACCAAGATGCGCAGGGAAAATTGGTCAATGATTTGGAGAGCAATGTAGCTGAAGGCTGTTGGGTTTCGCGAAAAATAAATTGCGCAGCGAAAGTTTTTAAATTTAAATCCCAAAGTGAATTCTCGATTTGCATAATTGAATCGATTAATCGCTAAAACGAATAATTACTTACCCGTTGAAGCTAAGTGGTTGGAAACTCAATTCCACCTTCAAAAATTCGAACCTTGTAGGCTTGAAGTCTTCAAGAATATGTGCAATCCAATCTTCATGAATCCTCGAGCCTTTCTTGAATTCTTGATTTGAACAACGAATGTAAGTTGCGTATAAATAATCACGCGGATTGATTTGACGAAATCTCCCTCTTTTTCTCTATGTGACCGACGGCTAGTGTATTTAGAGAGAGGGAGGAGTTTTTCTTTTCTTTCTAGGAGAGTTATGAGATTGCTTGTATCTTGTTTTAGGTCAAGGAGTCCTTTAATTATCACTTGACTTATTGACCAAGATAAACAAAAGAGTCCTCGTTGGGCATCCAAGTGGATGCCCAACTTAACCCTAGGAGGTGCCCAAATGGACGCCTCCACCTAAGCCCGACCCTTCTTTTGTTTTAATTAATTATCTTTTTAATTAACAGTTCATTATATCCAATAAATAAATTAATTAATTAAATAACCAAATTAATTAGATAGATTAATTCATCAATGTATTTCCTCAAGAAATTGATTAATAATTAATCTTATCTTTATAATTAATCATCTCATCCAATGAGTAATTAATTAATTATTTAATTTATCCAATAAATTAAATCTCCCAGAATAAAATAAAAAATCCTTTTATTTTTCTTTATCAATCCTTTAGCGCTACTCTTTATGTTTGTTTCGTTTGGCAATGAGAGGAATCCAAAGGAAGTGGGTAACACCTAGCCAGTCACATGACCCACTTCTTAGCCCAAACGAAATCGAATGATTGGATCATTCCACAACCTTCCAATCATAAATATTGTATAAGTATAAACCATTTGTTCACGTGCCCTAGTCAAGTGAGAGTCATGGTTATGTCAAACTCACTGGACTTGACCATATGTATTAATTATAATAATACGAGATCGTTGAGCTCAATTTAGTACCTCGCACAATTGTCTCTTTTGCTTGGCCAAAGACTTTGATCTCTATTGTCTACAATCACATAGGATACTTTTTCATTCACTGATGAGAGAACAAATCCCATATTAGTTATTAGCTAAGACAAGCACTTGCCAATCAAGCCGTATTTCAAGATTGGGTCTAACTACTCTAATGAAAGAGTTGACGTCACAAGGGCATCTTCAGCTTGATTCTTCATGTCAAAGGTTCACTTATACCTATTACGCATAATCAATTCTATCATTGACAGTCATAGAGTGAAAACCAATGTGACAGAACTGATGCGAGTCATGTTCAAGCATATCAATTCCACTGATGTGCCTACAGTCTTAAGCTCCCGCCATCACATGGTGTTCGACTGGCACTCTCATGTCAGAGCTAAGATTGTACAAGTGTTCTAAGTCTTTATTTGTCCATTAAAGACTTCATATTACTTGCGAGCGAGTTTAAGTAATCAAGATCAATCTCTCTAGTGCCAATCTTCCTATCCCATAGGAAGTAGAGAGATTGCATTGAACATGGACAAAATGTTTTACACTACTTATTGATGCAGATAAGATTTAAGTGAAAACTAAACAATGTCTTTTATAATGAATAATAAATAAGTTCATTACAAGAAAGATGCCCTATCATTCTATCATCTATGGCATCTGAGGGCATAATCCTAACAAAGGCATCACCTTTTCTGATGAGAAAGTTGTGTTTAAATAAGTGAAGATTGAAAAGGAAGATGATGTGGATAATAAAAGGAAGGTGCCTGATGAAAAGACTGAGGAAATTGTGCCGAAGAAAGTCAAGGTAGAAAAGGATGATGATGATTCCAATTATTATTTTTTGTCTCTCACCAAAGCTGAGAAGCAACTGATTTCTGAACACGTGTTTCGTCCTCTCAACAAATCCAAAGCAGAAAAACCCCTGGTAAAGCATCACATATCTGGTCTTAGTATTTCTGTTGGAGAATTTCAATATTTGAAGCCTACCGGATGGCTTAATGATTCAGTGATTAATGTTTACCTCGTGTTAATGAAAGAAAGAGAGTTGAGGAAGCCAACAAAGTATCTGAAATGCCATTATTTTAGTAGTTTTGTTTACCCTATATTGAGAGTTAATGGTTTTGAAACGGCGAGAAAATGGACTAATTCTAGAACTTGTTGACTTGATTATTCTCTGTTTGAGTGTGATAAAATCTTTTTTCCTATCCACAATGGGGAGCATTGGACTTTAGCTATTATCAGCCAAAATGACAAAAAAATGGAGTATGTTGATTCCCTTGGTTCTGGTTCTGACGGGGTTCATGTTTAAGTTTACGGTGAATTGGATGAGTACCTCAGATTGTACGCTAAAAGCTTTGATAAGATAGATATTGATTTGTCTGGTGGGTGCACGAAGTCGTCAGTGGCAATCCAAAGTAGGAAAATACTCATGACTGCGTGTGTTCATGCTTAAATCTATCGACTTTTATTGTAGTCGAGAACACGTTAGACGTGTAAAAGATTTTAAACGGGACAAAATGCCATACTTTATGCAGAAGATTGCATGCAAATTCTGAATCTGCATGTTGTATGATTCTTGGTATAGAAAAGGCTGAATCTGCTTATAGTATTGATTGTATTATTGAGAACATTTGAAATGTTAGGGATATGTAATATGTAATATAATTGTGCCTAGGATGATTTAGAGTAATAAATGATTGTCAATTCTTACCAGTTGTATTTTCACCCATTTTGTATTTTCCTAACCACATGTATTTTAATTATGTTAGAGTAAATTGAGTAACAAATATTAATGCAAGACAAACCTTTACCTTGACCTAAAAAAACCACAATTTCATTTCGTAAACCTAAAACAAATTGAAAATGTAGATGTAGTGTGAATACTGGCAAAATGAGAAAATTCTATTTGGTAAACTTAAAAAAAAAAAAAATTGCAGTGTTAATACTCGGTTACAGGATCCCCAATAACCTATTTAGTTTGTAATTCTAGGTTACCAGATCCACCAATATCCTGTTCTTTGTGAGGGTTTCAAAAGCTATAGAATATTCGGATACAGGGTCTCCCCAGTATCCCGTTTCGTATGAGGGTTGTACCTCTTATTCCCAATTTATGTAAATACACAGACACAGGGTCACCCCTGTATCCGGATTTTATTTGGGGGTTAGACAAATTATAAAAATACTGGCAGTCATCCCGGCATACCGTGCATCTCCTTATCCAGTATTATATCCAATTATTGAATATTGGAAACAGGACCGTTAAGTATCTAGCATTCAAACCCTTTTTTTTTTATTATTATTATTGTATGATATGTTATAATAATGTAATGTAATTTGCACTCCAATGTTAATGGGGTGTTAATACTGGGAAATGACAAAATTCTATCTCGTAAATCTTAATTTTTTTTTTGTGTTTAACCAAAATTCGAAATACTGTGTTACTGGATCCACCAGTATCTGGTTCCATATGTGAGGGTTTCAACATTTTTAGAATATTCGGATACAGGATCTCCCTAGTATCCGGTTCCATATGTGAGGGTTTCAACATTTTTAGAATATTCGGATACAGGATCTCTCTAGTATCCGGTTTTGTATGAGGGCTATACCTCTTCTTCCCAAATTTATGTAAGTACACAAACATAGGATCACCCCAGTATCCGATTTCTAATCGGGGTTATACAATTTTAAAATACTGACCAATCCCTGATACAGGGTCGTCCATTATACAGTTTTCAATAAATACCGGATATAGGAACCTTTAGTATCCGGTATTTAAAATATTTGTATTTCTTAAAGAAATTGGATACAACGTTATACCAATAGAATGGGTTATTTACATCTACCTCCCCTGAGGTTTGGTCTTTTGGCATCCACCTCCCCTGTAATTTGAAATTACAGGGGAGGTGGTTGCCAAATGACTAAACCTCAGGGGAGGTGGATACAAATGACCCCCAATAGAATGAATGTTGCGATACAGGGATCCAGTATTGAGTATTGAAAAAAATTGTCTATATGTTTTAAAATGTTTTAAAAATGGTAAAACCAAACAAAAATCATATCCAACATTCTTTTGTTCACAAGTAAAACAAAAACCCAATAACATTAACAAGTGATATGTACTTTTGTTGATCTTCCTAGTAAATATTAAGCGCATCCCAGTATCTCTGCATCCTAGTATCCAGTTATCTCGTTTCCCAGTATCCTAGTATATCTGCATCCAAATATCCAAAAAGAGAGCAAATATATAGAATACTCCACCCTTTTCAGGGATCTAGTATGTCAGTGTTCACAAATAAAAAAAAAGTATGTTAGTATTCATAAAATCATTAAAATAATTAAAAATATCATGCGCAAAACATATAAATATAATAAAAAAAACGTTTGCCAACATTACAAAAAAAATTAAAAATTGTTGTACATCAAAAAAACATTAAAACCAATAATTGTTTAGAAAAAAACATCCATCATCATCATAATATCATTAGAAAACCTAAAATTCTAAAGCCCCAACTTCCGCATGCTCCACAGTCTATCCCTTTGCAATCCATATGTCCTGTCGTGATCTTCCAAGTACATTTTCAGTGCTTCAGTTGATCTTGGACGTGGAGCATCTGAAAGAGTTAGGTGCCTGGGGTGCCATTTATAGGGCGTGTTAGCTGACTCTTTAAACAGTCTTATATTGTATCTTGTCAAGTTATTTAATAAAAGGCATATTCTTCTTTATCTTATCATTTTATGCAATTAGATAAAGTGCCCTAGATCACTCGTAAGCTATGAGATGTGTTTGGTATCGGGGATGCCAATCATGGAATACGTCTCTAAGGTTGTGGTTTTAAAGATGTTCCAAGTCATAGAATCATTGAGATAGGGATATCAATGACTCGTAAAGACTTGCACGTACAATGTGCACTCTTGGAGAGTGTATCCTATTCCATGGATACTGATACGGTGTACATCAGTGAATATACGTGGGTTCTCGTTGGGATCAAGTAAACTGAACAACCCCGCCGAGATTCCATATTGGAGTCAATTTCGAATTTGGAATCTCCTCGGTTACGTAGGCGTAAGTTGGTCCTCATGACTTGAGGCACCAATGGTCGTCTCGTGCATCGCCCACTGTACTTAGATTTGTCATACGATTCTAGGTGAGTCATAAAGTGGGGGCATATGGGTCCAGTCTGGTTAGGTACGGAGGCGCGTGAGTGCTAAGAGAGAATCCGTCATGGATCATCGGCAACAACGCATATCCTATGTACTTCACGGTGTATTGACCATGGGAACCTCCGCCTGGAATCGTATCAATAAGGAGGCAGTGTTTCCTTGACTGATTGATAAATTGGTTAATGTCACTTACATCGATATATATAGAATCGAGTTACTGGGATTTCGACTGACATCCAAGTCTTCTTCTCTCTCTATCTCTATATGGCCGAAATTTGGGGCTATAGTAAGAGGGTCTCTTGCTTTTCCTCCATTCTTGATGAAAACTAAAAGGAAAGAAAGCTTTGAGTTTAGTACTTCCTCCATAGAGTTTTCTTCTTAGCTTCTCTTGTGCTTCTTGAAGACTTTCTTCCATAGAACTTTTTCTTGAAGATTAGTTATAGAAGATTATCTTCCATAGATACTTCTTCTAGTAACTCTTCTTGTCTTCTACCTCTCACTACATAGAGTCCATTTCCTTGAAGCGCATATCTAGCCAATCTTTTGCTCAAGGTATGAACTTGCTTGAGGTGTGTCCTTGTAGAGGCTTCTTTCTTTAGGAGCTTGTGGTGGTTTGATTCGAATCCCTCCATGTTGAGGTGAGGTTCAAAAATGAGAGCCAAAGTTTTTGGTGTGGTTTTTCTTGTGTTGTGGCTATACACCCTCACTTTAATAGAACCCCAAACCTCGTAATCGGTTAAAACCCCTTTACTCGTATTTTAGTTTTTGTTGTGCATTACTTTGACCCCCTAGCTTGGGATGCCTTTATATATGTGTCTTTATATACTTTGATTCTTCCGTTGCGCGGGCATCGCTTGTGGGGGCATACCGATCCAAACAGTGGAATTAGAGCTAGGTTATGCACCACAAAAACTGTGTGTTTTTTGCTTTCTGTTTCATGTAGTATTTTAACCGGTTGCTTAACTCTATATATTACGTTTGTTGATTTAATAATAGCTTAGGATTTGTCATCATTTTTTTTTAAATCTTGGAGATTTTGTTTTTGTTGAAACGATTGAAAATTAAGAGACACTAAAAGGGAAGGTCAAAACCTGGGTGAGGACCGTTGATATCGAACCCATGCTAGAAGACTTTGGGCACTCCGGGCCGAAGGCTTTGTGCGCATAAGGGCGGGCTCCATTAGTAAGGCTCAATATCACGAATCGTTGCCAACTGTCGAAGGAAACTTGGCAGGGGTCAAGATGGGGCTGACCATGGTCGATTCCACTCCTTGGTGGTCTCGACCATGGTCGAGAAACTATCCAGCTGATGCTGGACAGTGTGTGCACTGCTCGGCGGCACACGGTGAGCGTACATAGGTGTGCGTATGCACACCATGTGCTTAATGGTTGGACCATCTCGACGTGGTGTGGTACACACGACCCGGGTCTTCAAGGACTCCCACCTTTGACCCATTTCTTGGTTTTGGAATCAACTTCCACGCATGCTTGAGTTATTTAGAAGTTTGGAAATTTTTGAAATTAGAAAAACTCGGTTTTTCCTCAAAACATATAAATCCCAAAGTTATGATTGTTTCAACTACGTGATGGGCTTATGATTAATTTATGCTTTGCACGTCATCTTTATACCCTTGATGGTTGATTTGTATGATGGATAGATTGTGGGTCGAGCCTTAGATTATTCAATTCGGTTGTAATTATTATTGGCTTCTATTTCGATTTGGTTGTATATGTTATTTTCGCACATTTTTTTTCATTATATTGTAATTGAACATGGAGACGAAGATGATGGACCATTATTGAAGATTATGTATGCTGTTGGAAGCTTATATAATAGATAGGGCCTATTTTAAGTTAGTACCCTAGATTGCCTTAGATTCACCGGTGGCTCGGTTGGATCGCTTAGGGACCCACAGGCCACAATCATCCATATTTGTTTACCGTTTTGTGGATGTCTTATATTATGTTTTTCTTATATGCTACTTGGATTGCATTATCACATAATTAAAGATAATCCTAATCATGATGAGACCTTGCATGTTGAGACCCCTCGCTTGATTCGTTTCAAGTAAATCCAAGAAATATTAAGTTTATGTGGAAATTGAATGAGGTTCTATTGTCTACGCCTTCCATCATAAGTGGTTGCATGTGAAATGCCATGAAGCTTGGCCCGAAGTCCATGAGTCGTGGGGTGGCATCAAGTATACTAGGCTGGGACCACTGCTAAGCATAGAGATGCTTGTGGGATCAATTTGTCTAGGTGTCGTCCATGAGTCGTGGGGAATACTAGTCCAGTCGATTGACCATGAAAAGTTGATGGGATTTATTTAATATTTACTACTGTATGTGCTCATGTTCTCGGGGTATATGGGAAAGACGAGGCAAAATATCTTGACAACTATATGTTGATATAAAAGGCCGGTAAGCCTACCATACGGATTTATCATATGTGTTCGTGTTCTCAGGGCATACGAAGAGTCACTTATCGATCTTAAGCCCACTAGGGAGACCCGCATATCTCCTCGAATATCCATATAAGAGGGTTATGGAATTTGATAAAATAGTGGGAGACACATACGATTAAAGAACAAATTATATGTGGACAAGATTACATATTGAATGCTAATTGTTTTGCCTCGCTATTTATTTTGTAGTTAACAAAATGGCCAAAAATCCACTTTCAACAATCCTAGATTCCAATAGACTTGTCGGTCCCAACTACACCGATTGGTACCGAAACCTTAACATTGTGCTTCAAAGTGAGCACAAGGATAGCGTATTGGATGCGCCTTTGCCTCGCGTCACTCGTATAAGCACTGATGATGAACGTGCTGCTTGTGATAACTGGACCGATGATAATACCCAAGTGAGATGCATCATGATGGCTTTAATGACTAATGAGCTTCAAAAGCAATTTGAGCACGTGACCATCTCTAAGGATATTATCAAGAGTCTCGAGGAGCTTTATGGCACTCGAACTAGGAGATAGAGATTCGCAATCTCTAAAGATTTATTCCGCGCTCGCTTGCACGAGGGATCGTCGGTCGATGATCACATTTTACGTATCATCGGTCTTAATAATCAGCTTTCCGATCTTGGCGTAAAACTTGAGACCGAACTTTCCATTGACCTCGTGCTTCAGTCCCTTCCAAAGTCGTTTGACCAATTTGTCATCAACTACAACATGAATCAACTTGAGGCTTCATTACTCGAGTTGTTGAAGAGTGCAGATGCCACCATCAAGAAAGATAAGCCGATGTTGCTTGTTGGTTCCTCATCCCATTCCAAGGGCCACAAGGCCAATAAGGACAAGGGGAAGAACAAAGATAAGAAAAAGCAGTTGAAAGGCAAAGGTGGTGTGAAAAAGGCTAAGGGTACCAATCAGGGTGTGTGCTTCAATTGTGGTAAAAAGGGACATTGGAAGCGTCACTGCACTGAAGCAGTGAATGATATGTTTTATGTTGAAGTTAACTTTTCAGTTAATGATGCTTCTTGGGTGTTGGACACTAGATATGGAGTTCACCTTTGCAATGATTTTCAGGTGATGGCTAGAAGCAAGCAGATAAGTACAGGTGGGATGACCGTGTGGTTTGGGAATGGAGCACGGGTTGCTGCCACGGCCGTACGAACTATCTACTTATCTTTTCCCAACAAAAAACCGTGTTATTTTGAACAATGTATTTTACATTCCGCAATTAATTAAGAACATTATTTCTGTACCCTTGTTGGACAAGGAAGAATATAGTTTTGCTATAAAAAATGGTGCTTGCTCCATGTTTTATGGTTCTTATTTAGTATTGGAATCAAAGTTGTCTCATGACTTATACACGGTTCTCCCCGATACTCCAATCTTATTATCTCAACATGAGGAACATACTAGTAAAATAAAGCTGGATGATCAAATTGATACATACTTGTGGCATGCTAGACTAGGCCATATCTCGAAGGATAGGATTCATAAGATGGCAGATAAGCTTGACCTTCGGGAAATGCTAGATATACCAACTTCTGAATCTTGTCTAAAGGGTAAGATGACCAAGTCACCTTTTGCAGGGCAAATGGAGCGAGCTACTAACCTTTTGGACTTGGTCCATACGGATGTATGTGGTCCGCTTAACGTAAGCACTAAAGGGAGTCATTCTTACTTCATAACCTTCATTGACGACTTTTCAAGGCATGGTTATGTGTATCTTATGAGATATAAGTCTGAAGCCTTTGAGAGGTTCAAGGAGTTTAGACATGAAGTAGAGAAGCAAACGGGATGAAGTATCAAAGCTCTTTGATCGGATTGAGGGGGAGAATAGTTGTCTCGTGAATTCCTTGATTATCTAAAAGACAATGGGATTGTCTCTCAGTGGACCCCGCCCAGTACTTCCCAACTTAATAGGGTAAGCGAGCGAAGGAACCAGAGTTTGATGGACATGGTTTGGTCCATGATGAGTTTCACTGGACTTTCTTTTTCCTTTTGGGGCTATGCCCTAGAATCTGCGATGCATCTATTAAATAGAGTGCCGTCGAAGAGTGTCTCCAAAGTATCATATGAAATGTGGTTTGGTAAACCACCCACTTACAAATTCCTAAGGGTATGGGATTGCTCGGCTTATGTTAAGCAACTAGTGGGAGATAAATTGGATGCAAGATCCTCCTTATGTAAGTTTGTGGGATATCCAAAGAAATCCTATGGATATTATTTCTACAACCCATCGGAACATAAAGTGTTTGTTTCAAGGAACGCTATCTTCTTACAGAAGGATTTTCTATTGGATAGAAATGGCGAGGTTAGAGAGAACTTGAGGGAACTTAAGAACCACAAAAGGGTTCGCCTGATACCACAGAGGCACAACTAGAAGTAGTAGCAAGTACACAATGTCCTCAGAGATCTGAAAGGATCCCGAAACAACCTGAGAGGTATGGTTTCTTGCTTGACAGAAACGAGGATGATAATTTCCCTGATTTGAGGACATATGGGAAAGTGACGTTGGACTTCGATTTGGAAAAATGGTTAGAAGCCATGCAATCCGAGATGGACTCCATGCACTCCAACAAGGTTGGGACCTTGGTGGATCCACCAGATGGGTTTAAACTCGTAGGCTGCAAGTGGATCTTTAAGCAAAAGCTTGGAGCTCCTACAAGGCACGTCTCGTGGCAAAAGGTTACACTCAGAGGCAAGGAATTGACTATTATGAAATCTATTCACCAGTGACGATGGTCAAATCCATTCGGATACTTCTATCCATAGCTGCATATTTAGACTATGAATTATGGCAGATGGATGGGAAGACTACTTTTCTCAATGGTGAGATCAAGGAAGAGCTTTACATGGAGCGGCCCGAGGGCTTCGCATCCATAGGAAGTGAGAACAAGGTGTGCAAACTTCAAAGATCCATTTATGGACTCAAACAGACTTTCCAAAACTGGAACAAGTGTTTTGATGATACTGTACAAATATCTGGTTTTGTTCAAAATGCGGATGAAGTTTGTGTATACAAAAAGGCTAGTGGGAGCGATAACATTTTTGGTGCTTTACGTTGATGACATTCTATTGTTTGGAAACAACCTAGGAATGTTACAAGAAACTAAAGCGTGGTTATCCATACAATTCTCCATGACGGATTTGGGAGAGGCATCCTACATTTTCGGGATGAAGATTCATCGAGATAGATCGAGTAGAATGCTGGGACTCTCCCAATCTACGTACATAGATAGAGTTTTGAAGAGATTCAAAATGGATCAGTCCAAGAGAGGACTAGTGCCTATGAGACATGGTATTTCTCTTTCCAGGTCTATGTCCCCTCAAACATCGGAGGAAAAGAAAAAGATGTCTCACATACCATATGCCTTCGCTATAGATAGCATTATGTATGCTATGCTATGGACACGGCCTGATGTGGCTTATGCACTTAGTACAACAAGCCGATATCAAGCCAATCTAGGCAAAGAGCACTGGAAAGCCGTAAAGGCAATCCTTAAGTACTTGAGAAGAACTAAGGATGCCTTCCTAGTCTATGGTGGAGGAGAATTGAAATTGGAAGGCTATACAGAATCTAACTTCCAATCTAATGTGGATGATTTCAAATCTATCTCGGGATTTGTTTTTGTACTCATTGGTGGAGCGATCAGCTGGAAGTGTTCAAAACAGGAAACTATTGCTGACTCCAACATAGAGGCTGAGTATATTGCAGCCTCCTATTTGGATGAGAAACTTCATCCAAGAGTTGGGTGTTGTTCCATCTATTGTTGATCCCATACGATTGTACTATGATAACAATGGGGTTATTGCACAGTCAAAAGAGCTAAAGTCTCATCAGAGGTCCAAGCACATAGAAAGGTGATACCATCTGATTAGAGAGATCGTTCGTAGAGGCGATGTTCAAGTAGAACGTGTGGACTTGGCAAGCAACATAGCAGACCCCTTTACCAAACCTTTGGGAAGAGTATTGGAGGGACATCTTGAGAAGATGGGCCTGAAATGCATGGGTAATTGGCTTTAGGGCAAGTGGGAGATTGAAAGAGTTAGGTGCTCAACACGCCATTTGTAGGGCTTGTTAGCTGACTCATTAAACAGTTTTATATTGTATCTTGTCAAGTTATTTAATAAAAGGCAGATTCTTCTTTATCTTATCATTTTTTGCAATTAGAAAAAGTCTCCTAGATCACTCGTAAGCTATGAGATATGTTTGGTATCGGGGATGCCAATCATAGAATACGCCTCTAAGGTTGTGGTTTTAAAGATGTTCCAAGTTATAAAATCATTGAGATAGGGATATCAATGACTCATAAAGACTTGCACGTACAATGCGCACTCTTGGAGAGTGTATCCTATTGCATGGATATTGATATGGTGTACATCAGTGCATGTACGTGGGTTCTCGTTGGGATAAAGTAAACTGAACAACCCCGCCGAGATTCTATATTGGAGTCAATGTCAAATTTGGAATCTCCTCGATTACGTAGGTGTAAGATTGGTCCTCATGACTTGAGGCACCATTGGTCGTCTCGTGCATCGCCCATTGTACTTAAATTTGTTACACGATTCCAGGCGAGTCATAAAGTGGGGCATATTGGGTCCAGTCTAGTTATGTACGAAGGCGAGTGAGTGCCAAAAGAGAATTCATCACTGATCATTAGCATCGGCGCATATCCTATGTACTACACAATGTATTGACCATGGGAACCTCCGGCCAGAGTTGTATCAATAAAGAGGCAGTGTTTCCTTGCTTGATTGATAAATTGGTAAATGTCACTTAGATCGATATACATAGAATCGAGTTACTGGGATTTCAACTAACATCCAAGTCCTAGGTTCAATTGGGATATTTGATGGAAGGATTTTTCACTTATGCGAGAATCGTAATGCGGAAAGGTCACCTAATAATCGTTCATGGCCAGCTCTTCTTGGCGCGTGGCTAGTACTAACCTTGGTTTGTAGGAGCCATGAATTAATCAGTAACTAATTCTTGGTTGGATTAAAATACTTGGAGTATTTAAATCTAGCAATGGAAATTGCAAAGGCACAATGGGGTTGTGTTCCTACTACTAGTACATGAACGAACCTACAATGGGGTTACACACTTACTTAAGAAAGTTCTATTGTTATGTGAATATTAATCTGGTTTAGGATTAAAGTAAAATTGATTAATGAGATTAATTGATTAAGTGGAAGATATTTTAATTAGTAGGCTTAGGAAAATAATTATTTTATTAATTAATCTTGGAGATTAATTAATAAACACGAAAATAAAAGAAAATCAAGAAATAAACGAAAACTAAGAATTATGAAAAATGTAAACAAAAATCAAAAACTAAAATAAACAAGTCCCCGGCAACGGCGCCAAAAACTTGACACGCTAAAAGCTAACGTGCTTGGTAGCAAGTGCACTAGACGTGTGTAGTAATAAGTGGACAAAAAGTCCGGGTTGTCGAACCACAAGGACTTGAATTCTAGTTAATGATTTTCGATAAAAGAAAAGACAATTAAAGTAAAAAGCAAGAAAAAGATTAAACAAACGAAGAACCAAAGAGAAACGGACTATAGATTAATCTCACGTAAGATAAAATGACTAAGGCACATGCTACAACCGAATCTACTCGTCAATATATATGAGCTACTCTTCGAATTATTAGACTCCTATTGCTTTGGTGGAAACTCCTAAATTAACTATTACCCGATGTCTCGGTACATAATAATCCTATGATTAATTGACGGTTCTCTAAATATGTCTATCCGAGAATCTAATCAAAAATCACGCATTAACGTTCTAGAGCTCCCCCGAACGAATCCGGCTAACAACACCCGGGAATCTTTACCTATTTCTAGGGCAATCCCTCATTTGTTTCGGATGATGTGTTAATTCTCTTGCACCCTAATCTATTTTCTCTCGAACAACTAGATTAGGCAAGATAGCAAGCATATGGTGATCAAACACATGATTGGAATAAAAGCATAGAATTAACACACAAAGCAATAGGAGAATTGATACAAAGAGCAACTTCACATATATTGATTCATAAATTTGGCCTTCACATGGCCTTAGTTCTACAATATTAGCCTCTCATCAAAGCCTTAAGAAAATCTAATACAAACATATACATACTCATGGAAATAAACATGTAAATGCAAATAATTAAAACTCCCTCAATTGATTGATGATGGATCTTTGCTCTTGATCTTCAATCCTTAGCTCCTCTCTCTTTGTTCCCCTCCAAAAGTGATGAAGAAAATGGTGATGAATGATGATGGGTGAAGAGTGATGGCCAAAATGTCTCTCTCTCTCTCCTCCTCCAAGATTGATCGGTCAATTGCCCCTTAGGATCCCTTAAGAAGACCACCACAAATCAGCCCCTCATGTGTATGTCCCCCCTAGTGTCCCCTCCACTACTCTTAAAGTGAGTAGTATAAAATTCCCAAAAGTAGATCTAGTAAGAAACATACTTATGACATCCCCCCCATACATGTGATGACCTCTTGGCTTTAAATGTTCCATTCCCCCATCAAATGATGATCTTTTGGCTGAAAGGAGTCAAATCTCGGATGTGTCCACGCCTAGGCGCGGGTTTTATGGCGCTCGGGCGCCCAAATCAGAATGTTCGGAGTATTTGCCTCTGTCTGGCGCAGTATTTGTATTTCCTTCATAACTCTCTCCACAAAACTCCGATTTGGATGATTCAAGTCCTCATTTGAAGCTAACACATAGTTATACAACTTTGTAGAAGGCAACTTCATCCAATTCGGTCTCTAAAAATAAGAAAATATCGCTCGAACGTGGAAACTGGTGCAGATACGGCGCCCAGGCGTGGACAGAACGGCGCCTAGGCGCCCCTTTCAGAATCGGGCGCCTAGGCGTGGTAATACTGGCGCCTGGGCGCGGGTGAAGTGGCGCCTAGGCGCCTGATGCAGAGTCTGAACCGTTTTCTTGGTTTTCAGCGCAGTAATTGTATTTTCTTCGTAACTTTCTCCACGGACCTCGGATTTGGATGATTCAAGTTGCCACGTGAAGCCAAGACAGAGATTTACAACTTTGTAGAAGAAAACTTCCTCAAATTCGATTTCAAAATACACTGAAATACTGTGTTTTTGTGCACTTTACGTCAATTGCAGTGATTTTCCACGTTTACTCAATAAGCACATAGATTATACGCATATGTGGCATAAATAAACTGATAAATGAATCTAAAACATAAACGTAAGGGCTTAAAAACACGTAAAAACGACTCTTATCATTTAGGATTAAAGTAAAATTGATTAATGAGATTAATTGATTAAGTGGAAGATATTTTAATTAGTAGGCTTAGGAAAATAATTATTTTATTAATTAATCTTGGAGATTAATTATTAGCAAAAATTATTGTTATCCGGGAATTTATTTAAGTTACTAATTGTACTATTAATTAATTATGAGGATTATTTAATTAACAAGTCTTGGAAGACTTGGGAGCCGTTTTAATTAAATTGGACTTAAATAAATGGAGTCACATGATTCAAATTCAAAGCTAGTCAAAGTTGATAGTGATGTTTTTGGAAAGAAGAAGAAAATGGAAACTACTTTTCTTACACATGGGGTGGTAGATGGGAGTTGCCAAAATGAGGAGAAATAATTCTTCTCCTCTCTCTATCTCTGTATAGCCGAAATTTGGGGCTATAATAAGAGGGTCTCTTGCCCTTCTTCCATTCTTGATGAAAACTAAAAGGAAAGAAAGCTTTGAGCTTAGTACTTCCTCCCTACAGTTTTCTTCTTAGCTTCTCTTGTTCTTCTTGAAGACTGTCTTCCATAGAAATTTTCGTGAAGATTAGTTATAGAAGATTATCTTCCATAGATACTTCTTCTAGTAACTCTTCTTGTCTTCCACTCTTCTTGTCTTCCATGTCTAACTACATAGACTCCATTTCCTTGAAGCATATATCTAGCCAATCATTTGCTCAAGGTATGAACTTGCTTGATATGTGTCCTTGTAGAGGCTTCATTCTTTAGGAGCATGTGGTGTTTTGATTCGAATCTCTCCGTGTTGAGGTGAGGTTCGAAAATGAGAGCTAAAGTTTTTGTGTGGTTTTCCTTGTGTTGTGGTTAAACCCCCCTTTACTCGTATTTTAGTTTTTGTTGTGCATTAATTCGACCCCTAGCTTGGGATGCCTTTATATAAGTGTTCTGTTATACTTTAATTCTTCCATTGCGCCGGCATCGCTTGTTGGGGCATACCGATCCTAACAACATCCACATTTGGTTGTGCCATCAACTGGCGGATTATGTCAAGCACCTGGAAAAAAAATATACATTATGTGTTGAATTATAACATTGGATTATAGTTACATATATGTAATTGGTTGCAGCAATACCTGTGGGATAGTAAGCGCCGACTACTGTAGTTCTCTCAGAATATCAAGTTCTATGCCACCTGCGATGGAGATGTTAGGATGATATACATTTGTCCGGAAATTGACCTTATCAAACAACAAAAATAAAATATCCATTAGCATGATGTTCATGCAAGTCTTATAATATTTCATTTATTTAATGTAAACAAATTCAAGGAATAAGCCTACAATCGGTGGAGTCAACGGGTAGCTAGGCCCAAAATGAATGAACAACTTAAAGAAGTGATCGGCATATGGGCTGTTGATTGGGGCACATCATCCGGGCCTCCCAAGTGTAGTCATCGTTGTCCACCTGCCTTGTCAAAAAATACGACACAAAGAATTTAATTGAACAAGGATGAAGTCATGAAACCGAGGAGGAAAAGATGATCTTAATACGAAACTTACCAGCAGTAAACCAATTTTTTTTTATCATTTGTCCTTTTCTCCTTTTCAATGCTCTTCTTAACAACATGCATGTCCATATTTTGTGTGTGAAGAGATAGCCAGGCGAGATAACCAAAATAACACTTTACGTCTTTATCAGTCAAGATGTATGTGGGGGTACGAATGATACAAGAGGATGGAATATAAATCACTCTAATTTCATAATGCCTCCATTTAAAAGGAACAAATTCAAACACGCAATGTAAAAATTCAGAATGTGTCATCGACTTTGGATCAACTCCGGGAAGTGCAAAACTCCGCATTTAATAATCATTGTTTGACAACCATTCCCATTTTGGAGGTCTACGGTCTCTCTCTATTACCTTCCACTCACCATTGTACATATAGTAGATCACTAATCCACACATTTTACTACAAAAATGTAGAACATAGTTAAAAAATTGGTTGTTAAACACTAGTATATAGTGATCCTAAAACAATAGAAAAGGGAGAAAAAACACACTATGTTATTACCTCTTGTTAAAAGAAGTTGAATATAAATTTTTATCAACTCTAATATATATAAGCATCTCTATATAAACTTCAAGTGATATATGACATAAAAAGAAGAAAATTTATGCTTTGAAATAACAATAGGGAAACTTATGCTTTCTCTGCTTATTTTGCAATTTCTTAGCTGGTGAGAAAAGGTCAGAATGACAAACATTAAATTATATTCTTGAAGTTTTGCATACAATTAAATTTCAACTCAACTAAAACCAATTAAATTTAAAAACCAATTCCTTGAACAAATAAGTGTTTAATTTACATCAAATGAATATTCATTCAACTGAATACATACAAAGTAAAATTACACACACCCTTTACTATTATGATCTTCACTTTGCTCTAAACAGGAACAATCAACACTACTTTCCCAAAAGACCTTAGATGACATCAAGTTCTAAACTAAGTTTAAGTGAAAAGAATCTTAAGCAAAAGAAACTGTTGATAATTAGGGCATCATACATGTAACGTGCAAGATAAAAAATTTAAGCAAAATAACAATTCAGTTCTGTAAACAGGACAACAAACTTTACTTTCTAATTTGCGGATCGAACGATGTAACGTGCAAGAATTGGGGAAGAACGGGATTTGGGTTCTTGGATTTGGTGGGATTTGGGGGGAAGATCAGGACAAGAAAATGTACCTTCCAATTTGCGGATCGAAAATTGTAACATGCAAGAATTGGGGAACAACGGGGGATTTGGGTTCTAGGGTTTGGGGGGAAAGAACACATTTGGGGAATGTACCTCCCAATTTGCGGATCAAACAATGTAACGTGCAAGAATTGAGGAACAACGGGGGATTTAGGTTCTAGGATTTGGTGGGAAAGAACACATTTGGGGAATGTACCTTCCAATTTGTAGATCAAACGATGTAACGTACAAGAATTGGGGAAGAACGGAACCCAGTGTACCTTCCAATTTGAGGATCGAACGATGTAACGTGCAAGAATTGGGGAAGAATGGGATTTGGGTTCTAGGGTTTGGTGGGGAAGAACAAATTTGGGGAAGAACGAAATTAGTGTTGGTCCCAAGTGGCATACGAAAGGGTCTAGAAGGGGGGGGGGGGGTTGAATAGACCCTGAAGTCTTTTTCGACTTCAAAAAGATTCGTATTAAAATGTTTTGGATGCTTGAAATGCAGATGCTCGACTATGCATTTACTTTAAATATAGACGCTTAGGCTAAGCGTCTGATGAAGACTGTTTTAGAAAGTTAACTTAGACTTTAAGATTTGAATACTTTAACCAAATAGGTTTAAGCGTTCAGTTTTTTAATCAGTGTTAGCACAGCGGAATAGTTTTAGAGTCTTCTCTTTTGAAAACTTTAGCGTCACAAGAAAGTGTTTTAGTTGCTTAGCGTTCACTTGAGTTTTACTTAACAGATTTATACAAAGATATAATTATATGAAGAATGACTGTAAAGTAAAGAGCATGATATTTGTAAGGTTCGTTGGGTGGTGTAATCCCAACTACGTCCTTCTTCTCCTGGAACACTTGGTGGCAATCTACTAAAATGATTCTCAAAGAATCTCACAGAATCTTCCACAAATTAGGGAGAGATGGATGTTGATGACTTGAGCTTCTTGATCACACAAATTTCTACTCCAAATCCCTTCAATCCCCTTGCTTCTTTCACCCAGAAACAATGCAAGTATCCAACTTCGACTTCACACAGATCGCGAGGCTTGGATGGGTTTTTTTTTAAATGTTTTGTTTGATTTTGATGAAGTTCAAACAACTTGGGAATATCTCAATAGTAATGTGGGTTTCTTCAAAAAGAATGTTTGAGATATTGGTTGACTGTCTCAGGAATTGAAGAAAAGCAAAGAGAATGTTTGCTTGAATATTCTGACTTTTCTGAGAGTTTAAGGAATGAGACTTCAATGCAACAATAATTTAGCTTGGAATTGATCGTTGTATTTGGCTTGTTGTTGAAGTCCTATTTATAGGCATTCTTGGAAAAAGTGTCCGTTTGACACATGCACAGGTGCGTGTCTCTCATTTCCGCGAGTGAACCACTTTTGTCTTTTTTCCTGAAAATCTGCTGCACAAAAGTTGGTGCTGCAGTCTGTGAAAAGTTGACAATCCAATAGGGTGGCTTCTCTGTACGTCCGAAAGAGCTCATCACATTTAATGCTCTTATCAACATTTAATGCATTTGAATTACATGCCCGTTGGCACTTAATGAACTGAACATATTTGCATTAAACTCCTTCTAGACTTAGAAACAGATTCAGGTGAAATCAGTCATTGGTAGATGCTCATTCATCCTTGAATAACGTCTGTCCTATAAGTAACGCTTGGTACAGCTGGTCGTTTGGTCGCTTGGAAACTTCATTTTCATTCAGACTTTAGGCGCTTGAGTCTTCGAACTAAACTACTGATAAGCTCACTCAGAACTCATCAGATGCTCAGCCTAAGACTACTTACCCTAACAATCTAGAATAAAACAAAACGAAGCCTTTAAAGCCTATTACAAATCTAACGCTTCAAAGCTTATACATGATTTCTACTAAAATCAAACTTACATATTTTGGGGTCTAACATAAACTCCTAATTGTCATTATCAAAACATCTAACATGAAGTTCCTAACAATTTCCCCCTTTTTTGATGATGGCAATACTTACTCTTTTATAGTTCAAGAGTTAGACAGCCAAAATAAAAGTTAGCTTTGGTTAGATAAGATTAGTTAAAGTTAGTTATGCTTTAACGAGTTGTTTCAGCTGAAAAATGCATTTTATATATGTCAATGATTACAAGCACTTTTACAACTAAACAAAAATTTCATAAGAGGCAAGAATATAGATAATGTAAATCAAAAAGCTTTAACAACTTGGTCTAACTTTGTATCGCTTGGGCATTTCAGCTCGGATAGCTTCAGTTAGGTTATCTTCCAAGGTCGTCATCGCTTCATGATCTTTGTCGATTATGAGCTTATTCTCTTCCTTTTGTCTCTTCTTGAAAGCTACAAAGTGTCTGTCCCATTCAGTCGGGTCAATACCTATATACCTTAAGCAATTCTAAAAGTTCGGTTGAAGTCAAACATCTGCCTTTCTTCAGCTAAAATTCTTGGATCTGTCGGTTCCAGAATCGATGCTCTTTGAAGAGGAATGTCAAACTGTTCAAGCTGTGCCCGAGAAGGTATTGGTAGATTTGGATATAGTGCTAGTGGAGGTTCTCTTAGCGTTCTACTAGGCGCTCTAGCAGAATCACTTACCCCATAAATAGTTATCCAAGATGGGAGACTTAGCGCAAAAGGAGGAGATATTAACTGACGCTTCGGCGGCGGAAGAGGTTCTTGAGCTCTTGAACTGGACGCTCTCCTCTTCTCCCCTTTTCTTTTCTCTTTCCCCTTATTGCCATCATCACTCTGCATGAAGTGTTCTGATAGCAGGCTGACTTGATTAGCAATCTGAGACATGGAAGCTGTAAGATCATCCTGACGCTTGTCGAAATGTTCCTGTATAGCGAGGATCTTAATGCTGATAGCATCATTCAGTGAAGTTTCTAGGTTGTCTAGACGCTGTTCAAGTCGTTCTTGCATGGCTAGTAGCTTGGCGTTGGTAGCATCAGTCATATCTAGAAAATCTTTTCGACATTCATTAACAGCTGCTTGAGCAGAACCGCGCATATGAGCAATTTGGGCGCTCATAGTATGAGATTCAATCTTTGCCAAATTCGTCTTAATCCAGTGGAGAGATTCTTCATTCTGAGTATCTTGATTGCTCATCTCCTCTAAGACAGATTTCAGCAAAGGTCCAAAATCTTGACTCACTTCCGATGAAACCGCTTGAGGAGCCGGTCGCTTGAATCTGGATGTATGCTTGAGTGAGTCAAGGGGAGCTTGATATGCAGGATCAAAAATTGTACCGTGTACATCAATTTGAAGATCCTCAGCACTATCAGCAATAACATGTTCAGGAGCATCAGGATTATCCTGTGGTTTAGATGCTTGAATTGGTTCTTCAGTAGACACTGGAATATTTTCAACTTCGGAGGGTGCAGACGCTTCAACTAACTTAGTAGATTTTTCCTGTAGAGCTGACTCTGGTTGGCGAAAATCATCGAATTGGAAGTTCCAATTTGCTATATCTGCATATGAATTTGAAGCAGCTTCCAGAAGTTCAGTCAGGCGTGAGCGAGAGATGCAAGTCCCTTGAATGAAAGTGCGAAGGGGACTATCTCTGGCACGGACGTACATTGGACCCATGATGTCCAATACGTGGTTTGGGAAGATCCTTGACCGTAGCTTTGGAATGAGAAATAATGTATCTGGGTAGTAATGCAAGGAAAATCCTATAATCCGATCTGTAGGAAGACACTGTGACTTGTGAGCTTCTGGTACATACCTGCAGTAATAGTCTTCCAAATATGGATACACTGCCCGAGCTATGCCTTGATTGCGTTCAAGTAAGGAGAGAACATAGGCATAATGATCGCTTACTTCCTGTCTGATAGAAGGTAGAAGTTGATAACCTTGGAAGTTTCGAATCCTCGAGCCATTTGGCTTCCGTAGATTTTCAGTGAAGATCTTGTCGAAATGAGGAATGGGAGCCATGATCTTCATCATCAATCTAAAGTTTTCATCGCAGTGACTTGGTGAGAAGTTCAAATAGGATGGAGATGAGCTGCCATTGGTGGACGCTTGAGCGTTGAATTGGAGAGGAGTAATGGACGGTCTGTGCAACGCTTGACGCAGACACTGCTTTATCTGTTGATGGACGTTAGGCAACTTGGCAATAGGTCCAGCTCGCTCTAGATGCTTTAGAAGACAATACTTGGCAAACTGATGCTTCTTGTCATGCATGCCTATGCCAAATAAATGGGGAGCTTGAACTAATTCTGTGAACGTATATCTATGGTCCACATACGCTTCAACCCAGTTGACTTCAGCCATAAAGTAGTCTGTTCCAGCATTGACCATAGCTCGAATGCCTTCATGATGGATATCTCTGATAGATTCAAAACGATATCTATCAGGCTGATAGTTGGCATTTCAGACGCTATCAAAGTATGCATCAACTTCGATCTGGATCAAATCCATTAGAGATTCGAGACGCTCACTGGCATGAACTCCTTTATTCTTCCACAGTCGAAGAAGATTGACAGAATTCTTGTTCTCATCACTGTTTGCTATAAGAGGAAAATGTGTGTAGCCTTCTCTGTTTAAGACTTCCTCTGAAGGGTTGAGAAACTCTGGGCGAAAAGGATCATACACTCTGATGTTGTAGTCTCTCAAAGCAAAACCAGTAGACTTAATGTGCCCATAATCTAGGTAGTAGGCGAGATCCATATCACACCTAGGAGTTCTACCTCCTTGTCTGTCTTGTTGAAGAATAAGAGAAGATGGTATCTGACCAGGAGATTTACCAAGTTGAACTGCCAGATAGTACTTCCTCTCAATTTCTGTCAGCTAGGTGTTGAACACTATATCCTTGATCTTACTATCAATATCAATCAGCAGGGCAATCTCATTCTTAGCAGCAATGTATCTTTCTTCATCATAGCCTGCAGGAATGAAATCTTCTTCAAATGCTGGAGGCATATAATTGATTGAATGATCAATCGTCTTCAGATCATCCAGTTTGAAGAAGTGCCTTGGCTTTGTAATTGTCTTTAGCAACGCTCTGACCTTCTGAGCGTGCCTCTGTTATAGCTGGAATAGAAATTGATGTTTGAACCTCTTTGGGAGCAGGTTCCTCAGTTTCAATTGCAGCAGCTTCTGCGGCAACATCTTTGGCAATAGCCACAACTTCTGTCATCGCAACATCTAGGTGGACGTCTGTTGATGCTTCAGCAGCAGCTGGAACTAAAGCTGTAACATATAAACTATCCTCTATAAGAGCAGGATCTTCTACAGATGTAGGAATAGAAATGCTGTGGGAAGAAATAAACTTACCCTGAGAACTTGTCTCAACAGCAACGTAAGCGCTTAGCTCAACAGCAACTTGAGGGCTTGGCTCAATAGTCTCAGGCTTCTCAGGAACAGGAGCAGCTTGACGCTTGCTTGTCCTGGTACGCTTAAAGATCTTCTTTACATTTACTCCTTCAATGAGCTTGAGCGATTGAGCGGGAGGAGCAACAGCTGGTTCCTCGAAGTTTATTTGTTTAATAATGCCTTCCAGTTTCCTCCGTTTGATGAGAGGTAACTTGTCCTTTGCATCCTCATCAGTTGCCTCATCATCCTTTTGAGGAGAGGGAACAACTTGAGCCTTGGGCTTTCTGGGAGCCCTCTTCTTTGTTGTAGCCGGACGCTTCACGGCTTCTTCTGGAACTGGGCGCTCAGCTTCTTCATCTGACGCTTCGCGTACTTCCAGACGCTCAGATAGTGGTCTAGCAGCACCACCAACTTTGGGAGGATTGAACAGATTGTTCAGAATTCTTCTTCCCAGCATCTTGGTCTTGTTCAGCGGTTGACCAGATAAGTAGACACAGTCTGATTTATACAATAGGTCGCTCAAAATAAGCCCATAAGGTTTATTTGGGGCGCTTAAACAGTCTCTAAACCTTCCAAATACATACTCACTCCACTATATCTTGAGATTAAGGAGTATCGCCGTCATCATCTGAAATTGCAATGGGTTCACCTTATCAAAGGTACCCACTCTGCATTCTATGATTTTGCTTCAGAAATCAGTCATCGGTCGGTATTTGGACACTAAATCTTTCTTTTCAAAGTGCTGTTTGTATGGTACTCCGTCATAAGCACTCATAGTTGTCCATGCGTTCTTGATTTGTTCTAAAGTAACACTGTCCAATGCCTCACCCTCATTTGGAAGATTGAAGTTCTTAGCAATGGAAGCAACAGACAAAACAAATTCTTTTGGTGGCTCCTTCTTTGATAGAGGAATGAGACAAGAGATAGACTTCTTGTCCTCGGAGAGTTTAGCAGTTTTCCAAAAGATGTCGACTTCCGTTGGAAACAGATAGGAATACTTAGTCAAGAATGTTTTGAGCCCAGTCTTGGTTACCATGTCCATCATATCAGTTAGATTGATCTGAGGTTGTTCATAAAGAAATTTCCAAACGACAACAAGGCCTTCAGTAACCTTGATGATAGGCTCGGCCAAAGTAGAAGCAGATTTCTTTGGTGCCATTTTTAGTGAAAGAGATGAACTGAGATTTTCTTTTGCTTTGAAAAAGAGAGAGAGAGAGAGAGAGAGAGAGATTAAAATTTGCAGAAAGCTTTAAGTGAATGTGAATAATTTTTCTGCGGAAATTGTGTTTTAAATGACACAGTAATGAATTTTTGAAACTTGTGTTCTCTAGTCTCTGTAGAATTTAGACACGTGTAAAGAATTTCTTTTAATTTTGAATCTCGGCCATGAAAATATTAACTGCGGACGCGAGTTTTGTGTAAGGGAGAGAAGTTACATTTGGTAACTCCCATATATATAATGATTTGACATCCGAGAGTTAAAATTAAAAAAAAAAACGTTTGGGATTTTCAGAGTGTAGTGCACGCGCCTAATGGTACACTGACACGTATATAGACACGTGCTATTTCTGAACCGCCATTTTGAAATTTTTTGATTACCCACCAATTTGATGTGATGGAAGCGTGTAGATAGAGTACAATATAGACTGTTGAGTCTATCCACTACTTCAAGAAGCTTGTAAAATTTATACATGAGTTTTATGAACGATTTTTTATTGAGTGTTGAATGGAATTGGTTCAACGCTTAACAGATACCACTCGTTGTTAAATTTATATTGACGCTTGAAATTAAGATCCTTTTATATTTTAGCATCAACATATTGTGCATAAATAATTCTGAGCGTTGATGATCATGCACATGAAAGTTTTTGATCATTGATACTTGGAATATGTTTCAAGTACAATTTTAGGGTTCCCCTTAAGTTAGATAACTTGTAACAACTTTTCAAAATCTTTTGGACATAAATAAAGTGGATTCCCCCTAAATTATATGTCTAATAAAATATGATGCATAATGATTAAGCGTTTAAGTCGATCATACCTAATTCACATCTCAAAGTAAGAAATCGTTGTTCATTGAGCGCTTTAGTGAAGATATCTGCCAATTGTTTGTCAGTTCTAATAAAATGCATGGAGATATCTTTCTTTTGAACATGGTCACGAAGAAAATGGTATCTAATGTCAATATGTTTGGTTCTGGAATGGAGAACGGGGCTTTAAGTCATGGCTAGAGCGCTTTCGTTATCACAATGAATGGGGGTTGGACCTAGGATTATGCCATAATCTCTAAGTTGTTGCCTCATCCATAACACTTGTGCACAACAACTTCCTGCAGCTACATACTCAACTTCGGCTATAGAGGTAGTTATGGATTGTTGTTTTTTACTATGCCATGAAACTATCCTATCACCTAGAAAAACTAACCTATCACATAGAAATTGACATGTACCACTTGTACTCTTACGATCTATTTTGTAACCTGCAAAATCTGCATCTGAGTAACCAATTAGTTCAAAAGGAGAGTCCCTAGGATACCATAAGCCCACATTTTGTGTGCCTTTTAGGTATTTAAGGATCTTCTTGGCATCAATTAAGTGTGACTCTTTAGGATTGGCTTGAAACCGTGCACACATGCATACCAAAAGCATAATATCAGGTCTACTTGCAGTAAGATAAAGAAGTGATCCAATGATATCTCTATAATTAGTGATATTAATCTTCTTCCCACTTTCATCTTTATCTAACTTAAGTGTTTGGCTCATTGGAATTTTTTAACATGATGCATTTTCCATACCAAATTTCTTAATCATATCTCTTGTCTATTTAGTTTGGTTAATAAATATGCCATTAGTGAGTTATTTATCTTGTAATCCTAAGAAGAAAGTTAATTCACCCATCATGCTCATTTCAAATTGTTCTTGCATCATTTTTGAAAATTTCTCACACAAACGCTTATTAGTAGAGCCAAATATAATATCATCAACATAAATTTGGACTAAGAGAATATCTTCATTATTGATAATTTTAAATAACGTTGTACCAATGCTGCCTTTTGAAAAACCTTTGCCAATAAGAAAGATAGAGAGAGTGTCATACCATGCTCGGGGTGCTTGCTTAAGCCCATAAAGTGCTTTGTCTAGCTTGTAGACCATACCCTTACCATGGTTGTTGATGAATCCGGGTGGTTGCTCCACATATACTTCTTCTTGGAGGTTACCATTCACGAAGGCACTTTTCACGTCCATCTGATATACCGTAAACTTGTTGAACGCTACATACGCTAGAAACATGCGAATTGCTTCAAGATGGGCGACAGGAGCATATGTCTCATCAAAATCAATTCCCTCTTCTTGGCAGTATCCTTGAGCTACGAGTCTGGCCTTGTTTCTTGTTATAATGCCACATCAATCTTATTTCTATAAACCCATCTAGTTCCAATAACTCCTTGGTGAGTTGGTCTTGGTACTAGCGTCCAAACCTTACTATGCTCGAATTGATTCAGCTCTTCTTGCATGGCTTCAATCCAACTTGGATTTCTTAGCGCTTCATCCACTTTCTTAGGTTCCATTTGTGATAGAAAGCTTGCGAACATAGCCTCATTGAATGTAGCGGCTCTAGTCCTAACAGGTGCTTCAATATCTCCAATAATCTGCTCAGGTGGATGATCACGCAGCCATAGTCTATCTGGTTGGAATGGGTTAAGAGATTGAACAGGCGCTTGACGATCAAACGCTTGACTACCTTCTTGCGTAGGCGCTTCAAGCTCACCAATCCTTGTTTGCTCTTGATGATCACTCTCTTCATGATCGTCAGCATTTCTTACATTGTTATCCAGAGTAACCTTACGAGTAATCTTAGGAGATGGCACTGAGATCTCATCATCGTCGTCACTATCATCATTAATGGTAATCTTAGACGCTTGATGACATAGATCTTCAACTCCTACATCATTCACATTAACCTTACTCGGTTCTTAGTTAGCATCATCAAAAACAACTTGAATAGATTCTTCAACCTTTGATTTGATCTTGTTTAAGATGCGAAAATTCTTTCCATTCTTGGCGTAGCCTAGAAAGATTCCCTCATCCGCTTTAGGATCAAACGTCTTTAAGCTTTGGGATCCATTGTTATGAATAAAACATTTAGAACCAAAGACATGAAAGTATGAAACATTTGGCTTACGTCCCTTCCACAGTTCATATGGAGTTTTCCCATGCTGTTTGTTGATCATGCAGCGATTTTGAGTATAACAGTCAGTATTGATTGCTTCGGCCCAAAACCTAGGAGCAAGCTTGGACTCTGCTAACATTGTCCTAGCAGCTTCCTTGAGCGTTCTGTTTCGGCGCTCAGCAACACCATTCTGTTGGGGAGTTTTGGGAGCTGAATAGTCATGATGTATTCCATTTTCTGCACAAAATTTCTCAACAACCTTGTTAGTAAACTCAGTACCGTGATCGCTTTTTATTCTTGCAACTTTAAGATTTTTCAATGTTTGAAGTTGCCGAATAAGCGTTGTTAACTTGTCACATGTCTCATCTTTGGATGACAGAAATTCTACCCAAGTGAATTGAGAGAAATCATCTACTATCACCAAAGTATACTTTTTTCCGCTTACACTGATCATTTGAACAGGTCCAAATAGATCCATGTGAAGTAGTTCAAGTATTCTAGGGGTAGATAGATGAGGTTTTCTCTTGAAGGATGATTTTACTTGTTTGCCCATTTGACAAGCGTCACAAAGGCGATCCTTGTGAAATGGTCCTTTTGGTAATGCCTCTACAAGATTTAGATTTATAAGCCGAGAGATTGTTTAAAAATTGAGGTGATTCATTTTTCTATGTCATAACCAACCCATTTTAGATTCATTTTTAGCAACAAAACGTGTTGGGTTGTTATCAAGTGTTGAACCCCAATCCACCAAATATACGTTGTTAGTTCTTTTACCTTTCAATTTAGTAGACTTAGTCTTTGCGTCATTTATATAGCAACAGTCACTTGAGAATATGACTTCAAAGCCTTTATCACAAAATTGACTTATGCTTAATAAATTGTGCTTTAGACCCTCAACATAATAAACATCACTTATCATGATGTTCCCCCTATGCACAGTACCTATACCTTTGGTTTTACCTTTGGAGTTGTCACCAAATACAACTTGAGGACCATTGGCAGCTCGATAGTTGATCAGAAGATCTTTAGAACCAGCCATGTGCCTTGACGATCCACTATCGAAGTACCAAACAGATGTATTGGCTTTAGCTCTAGGTACCTGCAATCAAAAGGGAAGTTCTATTTCTGTTTAGGTACCCATTGTTGCTTGGGTCCTTTACCATTAGTAGTTTTGTTAGTTTGAATTAGAACTTTAGGAACCCATATTTGCCTAGTCTTCATTGTAGGAATACTGGCCTTCTTGGGTTTCACATTGTGTTGTGTGTGCTATTTGGGTGTATAGTAATATCCTCGATTATAATAGTAATCATAATCATAGTCATAGTCATAATCATCATAGTAGCGATAATATGATCTAGACCGTTGTGGATATTGACGCTGGTATTTCCTTGGCACTGGCTTCGTTTGCATTTTTGATGCTGGACGCTTAACGCTTGACTCA
Organism: Buddleja alternifolia; assembly: GCA_019426215.1. Classification (NCBI taxonomy): domain Eukaryota; kingdom Viridiplantae; phylum Streptophyta; class Magnoliopsida; order Lamiales; family Scrophulariaceae; genus Buddleja; species Buddleja alternifolia. Next base: position 13,518,565 of record CM033408.1, on the reverse strand, counting down.
CAGTGGTTAGGTTTATCCTTCTTTTGAGCATTTAGATGAACCTTTCTTTGTGAATCATTTGCTTTTGCCTTTCCTTTGCCTGAGTCAGTTCTCATTTGGCCTCTTACCATTGTCGCTTGGTTCATTTAGCGTTTGTCTTTGTGAACCTTCTTTAACAAAGAAAATACCATTTCCTTTGTTGTTTGCCGTAACATTTGATTTGTTTGGTTGTTTACCGAATTTATTGCATCCTAAATCGGTCTTTTCCCTAAATAACCTTGTTACCTTAGTCACATTGTCTAGCTTTCTTGACGCTTTAGATAATGATGAGACGAGTTGTTCTGATTTAGCAAGTCTAGCAATCAACTCAGCTTCTCTCTTGACTATCATATCAAGATCACTTTTCAACTGGATTATTTCACTCTCAAGCGATTGGTTTTTCTCAATGCACTGTTGCTGAACTTGCAATTCTGCCTTGAGCGTCACTTTATCACTTTTGAGCGATGAAATAATATCAAAGTGATTTTGGTATAATTTGGCGGCAACTTGACAATCATTATAATATTCTTTGACTTTGTCAAGTAATTCTTCATGAGAAAAGGAAGAGATAATTCAGTGTTTACCTCAGGAGACGCTTCATCATCTCTGGCCATGAGACAAATAAGCGTTGAGTCATCAACTGGCTCATCATCATCACTACTCTCCTCTGAAGACTCCAAATCTTCAGGTGCAGACACTGGTTCTGATTCCGCTAGCAAACCTTGTTGGTGAAGGTTGCTCTGAATTGGTTTCTATCCACATAATCCTGCCTTGAGGGCTTGGATACATTTGGATAAGGGCAATTTACCTGGTAGTGCCTTGGTTTCCTGCAATTATAAAAAAGATTAGTTTTCATCTTTTGCTCATTTGTTAACCTTGCAGTGTGTGGTTTTGAGACCACGGGTGCTGAGAGATTTTGAGTAGACGCTTGGTATTGAGCAGGCGCTTGGTACTGTTGTTGTACTGGAGCAGGCGCTTGATATGAACTCTGTCCTTGATGCTTAGCACTATTTCCTTTCTTTTCATATATCAAGAACTTTCTAAATCTATTTAGCAAGACCAACTCCTCTTCCTCACTGATATCTGGAACTTTTCCTTTATTACCCAATTTACCCTTGATTGATGCTACGAGCGCTCCGGACTCAATTACCGGAGTGCTCACTGCATCACTCGCCAAATTCAAATCAAACTCAAATGCTTTGAGCTCTGAAAAAGCACCTTCTGGAGTTAAACAATCCAACATATTTGATTCTCTCATAGCTGTTGTCTTCATCAAGAATCTACTAGGTAGACTTCTAAAGATCTTAACCACCATTTCTCGGTTCTGTAAATCCATACCCAAAGATGTAAGTTCCGTAACAAGAGCTGTGAATCTTATGTCCAATTGCTCTAAAGTGTCATTGGATAACATCTTAAAACTGTTAAACCTTTCCGTGGCAATGGAAAGCTTGTTCTCTTTAATCTGAGCTGAACCACCACAGATTATAGCCAACTTATCCCAGATTTCTTTAGTGGTATTACATGATTTAACTTTGTTGAATAAATTGTCGTTGTCACCAATAGCTGTATACAAAGCATTTTGACCAACATTGTCCAGATTTGCTCTTCAACGCTCATCAGTGGACCATTCTTGTGTAGGCTTCTCAACATAGCCATCTGGAGTTTCTTTTGTGGCTCTAGGCACTTTGGTAATAACCTCAGAATTTGTATTGATCCATCTGAAATAATATCGCACATTTCGTCATCACATGAACAAAGATATGTAAAAGCTTTGACCTTCCATGAGTCATAGTTTGACTCGGTCAGCTTAGGAACTTTAGAAAATGCCATGAAAGACAAACTAAAAGCAACTAAATTTTGAAAAGGGATCTAAACAGCTGTTATGCTTGGAAATTTTAAAATTTCAACTTTAACCACTCTGATACCACTTGTTGGTCCCAAATGGCATACGAAAGGGTCTAGAAAGGGGGAGGTTGAATAGACCCTGAAGTCTTTTTCGACTTCAAAAATATTCGTATTAAAATGTTTTGGACGCTTGAAATGGAGACGCTCGACTAAGCATTTACTTTAAATATAGATGCCTAGGCTAAGCGTCTGATGAAGACTGTTTTAGAAAGTTAACTTAGACTTTAAGGTTTGAATACTTTAACCAAACAGGTTTAAGCGTTCAGTTTTTTAATCAATGTTAGCACAAGAATAATTTTAAAGTATTCTCTTTTGAAAGCTTTAGCGTCACAAGAAAGTGTTTTAGTTGCTTAGCGTTCACTTGAATTTTACTTAACAGATTTATACAAAGATATAATAATATGAAGAATGACTGTAAAGTAAAGAGCACGATATTTGTAAGGTTCGTTGGGTGGTGTAATCCCAACTACGTCCTTCTTCTCTTCAAACACTTGGAGGCAATCTACTAAAATGATTCTCAAAGAATCACACAGAATCTTCTATAAATTAGGGAGAGATGGATGTTGATGACTTGAACTCCTTGATCACACATATTTCTGCTCCAAAGCACTTCAATCCCCTTGCTTCTTTCACCCAGAAATAATGCAAGTATACTTCGACTTCACACAGATCGCGAGGCTTGGATGGGTTTTTTTTTTAAACTGTTTGTTTGATTTTGATGAAGTTCAAACAACTTGGGAATATCTCAATAGTAATGTGGGTTTCTTCAAAAAGAATGTTTGAGATATTGGTTGACTGTCTCAGGAATTGAAGAAAAGCAAAGAGAATGTTTGCTTGAATATTTTGACTTTTCTGAGAGTTTAAGGAATGAGACTTCAATGCAACAACAATTTAGCTTGGAATTGATCGTTGTATTTGACTTGTTGTTGAAGTCCTATTTAAAGGCATTCTTGGAAAAAGTGTCCGTTTGACACATGCATAGGCGCGTGTCTCTCACTTCCGAGAGTGAACCACTTTTGTCCTTTTTCCTGAAAATCTGCTGCACAAAAGTTGGTGCTGCAGTCTGTGAAAAGTTGACAGTCCAATAGGGTGGCTTCTCCGTACGTCCGAAAGAGCTTATCACATTTAATGCTCTTATCAGCATTTAATGCATTTGAATTAAATGCCCGTTAGCACTTAATGCACTGAAAATATTTGCATTGAACTCCTTCTGGACTTAGAAACAGATTCAGGTGTTATCAGTCATTGGTAGACGCTCATTCATCCTTGAATAACTTCTGTCCTATAAGTAACGCTTGGTACAGCTGGTCGTTTGGACGCTTGGAAATTTCATCTTCATTCAGACTTTAGGCACTTGAGTCTTCGAACTAAACTACTGATAAGCTCACTCAGATCAGACGCTCAGCCTAAGACTACTTACCCTAACAATCTAGAATAAAACAAAACGAAGCCTTTAAAGCCTATTACAAATCTAACGCTTCAAAGCTTATACATGATTTCTATTAAAATCAAACTTACATATTTTGGGGTCTAACATAAACTCCTAATTGTCATCATCAAAACATCTAACATGAAATTCCTAACAATTAGGGATTTGGGTTTGGAGATTTTCCCTTTTCACGATTTAGTATGGGTTAGGGGTTGGTGAGTAAGGTTATTTTGGGTATTAATTATATGCTGAATTTTTTTATTTATTGCAAAATATAAGTAAGAGTAAAATAAGCATTTCAAGTTTAAGTTAAATGAGAGAGGCATAGGTTTGTATAGTGTATTTGGATGGAGCACATACATCTATCTCTTTGTGCATTTTAATCCTTTTGACCTAATTTTCCCGGTAAATGAGATGGATGCCCTTAACTTAAATTATACAAAGTGATGGGGCATAGGCTTCATCCAATAATCAATACAAAGTAACCCCTTCCTCATTTCACTTAAACTTGAAACTTCTAATTTACCCACTTTTAATTGCAATTAAAAAAAAACAAAACTCAACATATATTCACCCTACTCCCATATCAAATCTCATTCACACTAATTAGTTAGGTTTGTGTTCTTCCCCAAATTCTACCAAACCCTAGAACCTAAATCCAAGAACAAATTAGCCAATTCTTCAATTCTCGTTCGTCTCCAATTCAGGTTCCCCAATTCTCTTATTGTCTCCCACCGTTCTTCCGCTGCTGATCGCTCCCACCACATAGGTCCCACCGTTCTTCCGCTGATCACGCTTGTTCACTCCCACCGCACAGGTGTGTTAGAAATGTTGACATTGAAGTTAAATTTTTTTTTTGCAAAGGTAATGTTGATGTTTGGGCAATCTGTTGATGTTGATGTTTTAATTCTTACGGCTTAGACAAGGTGGAATTCTTGGTTGCAGAGATTGATGTTTTAATTTTTGTTTTAACGAATGAGAATTAGTAATTCTTGGGACATGTTTGAGCTCTGAGTACACAAGAGTGTGATTGACCTTTTCAGTTCACCAGATATTGTTAAGCAGATTACTTCAATCACCATTGCAGATTCTTAAGACTCCTTGCTTGTGTTTTTAATTATGCTTTTGTTACTTGAGCACTATACTTGTTTTTCATTGATGTTGATCTGTAGTGGTTTGAGGAACTCCTATTTCAAGCCCTCAATTGATAAGTTTAAAATTTGTGAGCAAGTTATCATAGTTCTTTTTGGCTATTTACATATAATGCACTATCTCATTTGTGCGGTTGGGTATATTTTGTTGCCCATGAGTGCTTCAACATAATATTGTCTTTCCTTATAAGCTTGTGGTTTGGAGGGTGTTGTTCACAGTTTACAGGTTTATGAATGAATTTTGTGCATTTCTTCTACTGTAGGGTTTGTTTTACATGATAGTAAAGTTATGCAAAGTGAAAATTGTGGTGACGCTCTTATATATCTGATTAATTCCTTAAGTTTTAACATATGAGAGGTTTATATGGGGGGAAATGAGGAAAAATCTCAGTTTTTGTCCTATAGCCCAATTCCCATTTTAATTTTGATGTCATTCGTTACTAAATGTACTTGTAATAACTCTTTTTCTTTATTTTTCTGGGAAAATGTTTGATTTTGTGATCTACTATTTATACGATGGTGAGTGGAATGTAAAAGAGGGAGGCTTTGGAGAACGACAATGGGGATGGTTGTCAAGGAAACATTATGAAATGCTAAGTTTTGTACTAACTGGAGTTCATCCAAAGTCAATGACACGTTCCGAATTTTTCCATCACATGTTTGAATTTGCTTCTTTTCAATGGAAGAATTATGAAATTAGAGTGAGTTATCTTCCATCGTCTTGTAACTTTGGTAACCCGACATATCTCGTGAACGGTAATGACATAAAGTCTTATTTTATGGACTTATTTCCAGTGATGAAAAGATATAAAGCATTCTGCATGTCAAGCTTTTTATGGAAAATGTTGAAAAAAATAGTTTGTTTGAAAATGAGGTTGATATTGAGATGGAGAATGAAAAGTATTGTTTTGAAAAGGAGATAGAGAATGATTATACATATGTCCTTGGTCGGCCTGGTGTAGTTTTAGATAAGCCCACCTCCCTACCCATATCCTTTGCACCCACTTCTTCTAAACCCAATCCCCTTTCAATTTCTTCTACTTCTGTGGAAAATCTGAACTCAAGGCTTGATGCAATCACTCCTTCTAAACCCATCCCCAATCCCTTTTCTACTCCTTCTTCTTCTATGAAAAATCTGAACTCAAGGCCTGATGAATCCACCCCTTCTAAACCCAATCCCAATCCCTTTCCTCTATATCTTTTGAAAATTTGAACTCAATGCATGATGCAACCACTCCTTGTAAACCCAATCCTAATCCCCTTTCTACTACATCTTTTGAAAATCTAAACTCAAGGCCTGATGAAACCACTCTTTGTAAACCTAATCCCAATCCCTTTTTACTTCATCTTTTGAAAATCTGAACTCAAGGCCTGATGCAACCACTCCTTTTTCCACCCTATCTTCCTTCAATGTTCACCCTGCTCCCTTTCACCGATCATATTACGTAGATGAAGCTATTGCCAATGAGAGTCTTGCCATCTTCAACTTTGATGATGGTCTAGATCTTGTCATTGGTCAGGAATTCGCCAGCTAGCAAGAGGTGAAAGACTTGGTTGACAAGTTTGCGCTCAAGAATTGTTTCAATGTTAAAGTAGCTAAGTCACGTATAATAGTCTTGGCATATAAGTGTAAAGTCACGGATTGCAGGTGGAGTATTCGTGCGGCAATTACTAAAAGGTCAGAATTTTTCTCGTTGCGAACTCATAATAACATCCATACATGCGGCCCTACATTGGTAAAGCGACATGAAAGATCCTCTTCAAAAATGGTTGTTGGAGTTTTGTTAGATATTTACCCATGTCAGTTAAGTTCACCACCTTTAAAGGTAATAGGGGATATTATGAATAAGGGGGCATTGATGTTTCTTACTACAAAGCTAGGCGTGGTAGGAACATTACTAGAAGTACCATTAGGGGTGTTCCTATGGGTAGTTATGGGATTCTTCCGAGATATTTGTATATGTTGGAGATGGTGAATGAGGGCACCATTACTCATTTGTGTAAAGATGTGAATAACATTTTCCACTAGTTGTTCTTTGCATTGGGAGCCTACATTAAAGGTTTTGTGTCCATGAGGAAAGTACTCGTTATTGACGACACATATTTGAAGACCAGGTATAATGGAGTATTACTTGTTTGTACTGCAGAAGACGACAATAAACATCAGTATCCAATTGCGTTTGCCATGGCTAGTAAAGAATGCGATGAAAATTGGATTTGGTTCTTGGAGAAATTTCGGGATCTCATACCCGATTCTGACGATTTGATCATCATTTCTAATAGACACGCATCTATTAAAAATGTCGTTCTGAAAGTTTACCCAAAGTCTTCACATAGATACTGTACCTATCATATATCACAAAATTTTAATAACTATGTTTCTACCTGTAGGGGCACTAAGCAAAAGAAGCAGGTGAAAAATCACATTGTGACAAAGTTTATTGTTTGCGCTGAATCATATACTGTGCCGAATTCAAAAGCCTATTTAGTGACCTCGAAAGAAGGCAGTCTGTTTCAAATCTTAAGTGTCATGAGTATCTTAACGACACACTTGCTGTAAAAGAGCATTCGGCACGTTATTACTCTAAAGGTTCACGATACAATATTATGACAACGAACGAAGTGGAGTCCATTAATGCTGCCTTGACTATTGCGAGATCATATCCATTGATTCTTTTGTTGGATGAGATTGTGAAGTTAGTAATTGAGTGATTCAACAAGCACCATAACGAAGCTGCAGTGGGGTCCTTGTCACAAAAACTCACTCCTAAAGTGGAGAAAACGATGCATGCAGGAAGAGACAATCCATTTACTTTAAAATACGCATCTTAAATAACAGGTGAGTAAATTGTTGAGTGTGGTACTAAAACATTCTCCGTTGACTTGCAAGAGAAAAAATGTAGTTGCAGGGTTTTTCATATTTACCATATCCTGTGCGCGCACGCGATAGTGGCATTTAATGGTTTAGGGGATGATGATGCCCTTCCTAAATTAATCTCTAAATATTATTTGAAACAAACGTGGGCATTGGCTTATGGTCCAACTATATTTCCCGTCCCTAATAAGTGGTCTGAGTGGATCATCCCCGCTGAAATAGAAGCAAATGTTGTTGAAGCTCCTTCGTGCGTAGAAAAACATGGAGCGATTCGAAAAAATCGATATCAATTTGGTGGAGAGAAAGGGAAAAGCTACAAAAAAATGTGTGAAAGATCCATCAACCTTCTAAACAATGGTTTGTCTTGTATTTTGTGTAGTGATTCTTTATAATAGTGTATCTTTCTCTATAATGATTCTTTGTAATTGTGTATTTTGTATTTTGTGTGATGATTCTTTCTTTAGAGACCTTAGTATCTCAGTATTTTACCTCACTTAATATAACCAACTATATAATACTGCAATACATGACCCAGTATCTCAGTATTGCATTGCCACATTATATAATACTGAGATACAGGGGCCAGTATCTCAGTATTGTACTTCATTTAATGTAACCAACTATATAATATTGCAATACAGGGGTCCAGTTTCTCATTATTGCGTTGCTACATTATATAATAATGCGATACAGGGGCCCAGTATCTCAGTGTTGTACATCATTTAATGTAACCAATTATATAATACTGCAATACAGGGCCCAATATCTCAATATTATCTTCCCTGGGTTGGGACACAAACAATTAGCCGAATTAAGCCTAGAAATTTTATATCTCAATTAGTAATAAGCCTTTCCTAGTTTGAGCCACCAACAAGAAGTAATGGTTTGCGTTATAGCCCAATTAATAATAAGCCCATAATAAAATTAATAAAACAAGAAAATCAAAGGAATTCTTCACTAAATAATATGACAAGAACATAAAAACTTGTAATATGATTTTGTTATTTAAAGGGAAAAAAAGGGACATAAAATTCTGGGTATATTGTAATAATTCCATATTGTGTTCCCCAAATTAATGGTTAATATGAAACCATCTAACATAGTTCATCTTGATGCATTTCTTAAAAGCTGGATGATCAGATAATCTGAGATACTAGATCCAGTATCTCACTTTCTAATAACTATTAATAAATCTGAGATACTGGATCACATTATGAATCTAAAACATTTTCTACACAAATCTATATTATGGACGAATCAAATAACACTACAAAAAAAAGTGTCTTTTACTATGATGAGAAACACATGGTAAATAGTCAAAAAATTGTGGTAAAAAGGTTTTTAGTACAGTTGTGCTACGCTTTTTCAGGCGTGGGCAATGCAGCCGCGGTAAAAAGTTAGCTACGCTGATAAAGCTGTGGTAAATAACTTTTACCTCAAATTGATCCTTATTTACTACAAATTTACGGTGTGGTAATAAGTAGTCAAATACAACACGCTCTTTGCCCACACCTATGGAATTGTAGTAAAAAGTGAGCTAAATACTACAACTGTATGTGCGTAGTAAATATTTAAAGTATTCCCTATACCTACTGGACGTGGTAAATACAAATTGTATGCCCTGGGAAAAATTATTATTATGGTATTTGTTTATACGTTTATTACAATAATTAGTTGAATATAAATAAATATATTTCATATTTTTTTCCTCTAAAACTAATATTTTACTCATACAAACAAATAATAATTTATTTTTAATTTTTATAATTTATTTTTTACAAAGAATTGTTTAAATTTCCCAATCCTCTATCTTCTGAATCATCATTTCAACTTGAGATATCTACATTAATTAACAATACAAGTGAAGAAAGGAAAAGAAACTCAAATGCTTTAATATTTCGCCAGCTAATACATAACAAACATTATATATAAATTAATTTAGCAAATATGAGATAATATATTGATATTCTCATTAAAACTGTAATCTTGCTCACATCACATAAACCAAATCACATAATATCGACCAACACGAAAAAAGAATCAAAACACTGTCTTTTCAACAACGTTAAATAACAAACCAATGTTTCATACATGTCAAATCCTCACTAATTCTATCCGCAAAGTAAATAAATATCTAGAAATAAAACATGAAACCTAATAACCATGTTAAATAAAGGGATGTCCATAAATAAAATATTCACATCTTATCAGCAGAACCATAAGTGAAGTAAAAAAACTCTACCATATTGGTACTGAAAATGAAGCTCTTGACCCATTTTACTTCTCCATAACCTAAAAGATCAAATATCACTTACTAATATATGCAAAGAACTTCTACAACATATTCCCTATTAAATGTAAAAATGTTAAGAACAGATAAAAGCATAAATTACACTTACATTTACGTACTCCCATGCAACACTCTTTCCAACAGCTTGCCGAATAGTGCTTATACCTCTATGAGGTCGTATTAAAAAATAATCTGGTTTCATTGCCTTTTTAATGACGACCTTGACATATTCATGTCCTAATGCAAATTCATCGATCTTTTCATTTGGATCCATACTCAATAACATGCCCTCCGCCACAATTTCTTTTGGTATTTCAGAACAAAACAAAATCACATCACTTCCCACCTAGAAAATCAAAACTATAATATAATTATCCATATATTTTAAATTAATAATTATACATATACACAAGATCAGACAATCATATGTATGCTAAAATTAAATTTTTGTTATGAATTGTTCTTAAATCTGACAAACCTCGACAGGACGACAAACAAATGTATTAATTTCTGTGGCATTTCCAGCAACAACCTGTGCGAAGAAAGCATATTAAATCATGCTCCCAGAAAAATCAAATCCTCATCTTAATATTGAGCCTGAAGCACTAATCTCTAAATCTCCATTTTGTTAACATACATCAAAAAGTCTCTCACCATATAGATATCAACCAGATCAATCAATTGTAATCAATACCCATGTAGAAATACTAGATTCACGAATTTCATAGAAATCTTGTCACTAACATCTATTGCCTACAATCAAGTAGTTGTAAATGAACTTAATAAATATCAATCTCGACAAGAATCATCTAGTGTTTCTAATATAAAGTCATATGACATCACTAGTACCAAGCATACTCACATAGTGGGGTACATTTTTGTTGCCTTGAGTAGGAGCATCCACGTTCTTCTCATATATCTGCATCATGAAATAAAAACAAAACCAGCATTAAATTTAGAGTTCTCAAATGCATATGACAGAGTGGCATTAAAGCATCAATATATGTAAAGTGAACATCACAAACCAGCTCATGTGGCATTGGAAAGTCAGGATAGGGGCGTGGTTGTTGTTTGGCAGATGGAGTATCTTTGTCAGTGCTTAGTTGTGTTCCACAAGTATCAGCAAGTGGATTGACTTTGTTTGCAATCTGAACAATTAGGACTCAAGTAGAATCCTCAAGTTATTACATGATAAATGATAAGCATAACAAAATTGGATACATGCAATTTAAGAAACTAACCGTTTCGCCGTATGTTCTTACACGAGATAGAGCTGATTGTAGTGCAGAAGGATCTACCAATGATACAAAAAAAATCCAAGCTTACTTGCATATGATCCAACTCCTCCCTAAATTCTTTTCGTACTTGTTCTCTCTCCTTGGAAATTTCCTCCTTTTGATTAATCAAATCTTGTTTCAAAAGTTCAACCTCCTTTAACTCGTGTGTTAAAACATCTTTAAGTTGTCGAAATTCCTCAATTTGTCCACGCATTTGAGTAGTTGGAGCATTTGATGAAGATATCTTACGCAACTTATTGCGTGTAATACCTCGACCCATACACCTAACACGCCCATATGGATCTTCACCAAAAGCATTTACATACAAGTCCTTCTTGAATTCTTTGGTTTGCTCTTGTTCAGGCCTTTTTGATAATCCTTCCTTCAACTCTTTCTAGATAGAATTAGAAAAGTTAAAAATATATTCATATCCTTTAAGAAAATAATATTAAATAGAACTAACAATTATATTAGTTGTTTCCTCATCAGCTCCTTGCCCGCATGAACGAGATGCAATAAACATATCAAACTCCGTAGTATCTTCTCCTTCCTGATGCATCTGAAATAAGTTTGAATAAGATGAGAAAGCAATCAGACATTATTAATGTTTAGTAAAATTCTCCTACATAATAATTCAAAGAGTTGTGATGAGAAAAAAGAATTAATACATGGTTCTTTAAAAGTGGGATTGGGGTCTTCCTAGTACGGTGAGGATACTTCTTGTTTGCTCTGTTTATGGCATTCTGCTTTGCTTGTTTCTACAATAGTATATCCGTTGTTATCTATATTGCCATTAAAAAAGTAAGAAAAAAAAAACGAAACCACATAGATTATTGTTAACCTGTATTTCACTTTGTTTCCAGTATTTCACAAGAGTCAACCATTGATCTAGTTCTATTTGCTCATTTGGTAGCTCTGAAAAATCATGATCAGGATCATTCATGTAAGGCGTAAAGTAATCTACCTTCAGGCGGCGTTTCCAATCTCTCCACATGTTATTCAATTGGTGCAAAACATCACTTTTAGCCTCGAGAGGAAGAGTAGTACAGTCCTGCAGTAACTCATAACTTAAGTCTTCACTACATTTTAAGAATAGTAATCAATCATAAAATTTGATAGTCTAAAGATTTAAACAAAGATATTTCAAACAAAAACAAAACATTTTCAATGATTAAAAAAAGAACTAGGAACCTACAAAAATACAAGCTAAGACTGATGATAATGAAACTGACCTCTACATCTTTCCAAATTGCATCAAGCTTATCTTCAGGCATGTAAGACCAACTTGTATAATGTAAGGGCAATAAAGTCCCAATACGTGAAAATGTCCCTAAAGCACTAGAATAACAATTATATTCTTCTTTTTCTCCAATGACTTGCCCCTCCTCATTCAGTGTCAACTCAACTTTAGTACCTGAACCCCACTTGTCGGACAATTTTGCTGGGCCTCTCTTTCAACTGGGTGTAAGGGCAACCTAATATTATTCTTTTGGAGATCACGACGAGCTTTAAGATTATCCTTTGTTTTCTTCTTGACTCCCATGATTGTCCAAAGTATGTTATCACACACATTTTTTTCAATGTGCATGACATCCAAATTATGTCGTATCAAATTGTCAGCCCAATATGGAAGTTCAAAAAAGATACTTCTCTTTTTCCAAACATGTTCTTCATTTTCCTTTTCAAATTTTGTTCGACTTCGCTTTTTAATATCTTCCTTCTTATATTCAGTAGCCACTCTATCTAACTCCTCTAGCATGCCAACATTTTGCATTGAAACTTTCTTTATTTCCATTTCTATTGTTCCATCAAACGAAATTTTATCCCTGCGGAGCTTGTGTCCTCGAGGTAAGAAACGAAGATGGCATGTATAACAATATTTATGGCCATTATCTAGCCACTTAGATTGAGTATCTTTACCACAGTTAGGACAAGCATAAGCGCCTTTTGTTCCCCAGCCAGATAACATTGCATATGCAGGTAAGTCACTAATTGTCCATATTAGTGCTGCACGCAAATTGAATATTTGACTGCTGGATACATCATAAGTCATCACACCTTCCCACAACTCTTTCAGTTCCTCTATTAGTGGTTGCAAATAAACATCAATTTTGTTCCCTGGTGATTTAGGACCATCAATCAGAATGGATAGTATAAAATTCGGCTGCTTCATGCACAACCATGGAGGTAAGTTATACGGAATAAGTATAACTGGCCAAGTACTGTAAGAAACATTCATCATTCTGAAGGGATTAAATCCATCTGATGTCAATCCCATCCTAATATTACGAGCATCACTAGCAAACAATGGATTTTTAATATCAAAATCTTTCCATGCCAGAGCATCTACTGGATGCCTAAATTTGCCATCATCTATTCGTTCATCTGCATGCCATCGCATGAGTGAAGCCGTTTTCGATGACATGAATAACTTTTGCAACCTTTGCTTTAATGGAAAGTATCTCATACGCTTTGCCGCAGTCTTTTTACCATTATCTTTGTATCTTGAGGAATTACATATTTCACATCTGTTGAGACCATCATCTTTTCCTCGGAACAACATACAGTTGTTTGGACATGCATCAATTGTCTCATATGTGAATCCTAGATCATTTGTTATCTTCTGGGCTTCATAATAATTAGCAGGTATGTTGACACCATCAGGGAATGAATCTTTCAAAAGTTCCAGTAACAAGTCAATTGATTTGTTAGTCCATCCACAAAGTGCCTTAAGTTGCAATAGGCGAACAACAAAAGAGAGTTTTGTTTGTTTTGCACATCCTGGAAGTAACTCGGTCTCTGCGTCTTGCAACAACTTGAAGAAATTTTTGGTTTCTTCATTCATTTCATTATTAGACGTTTGGCTAAACCCTACATCCACATTTGTGGAAGGAATTTTCACCGCTTCATGCACCATACCCACTATATCATCTCTATTATCAGAAATTATGTGTTCATTAGTCTCATTCCTGTGTAATGGCACATACGCTTCCCCATGATATCTCCAATTCTTATACCTCTTCTCAAAACCATAGAGAAGACAGTGTTCCCTCACATCATCCTTTTTTTTCGTGAAACGATTTTTGCATTTCGTACATGGGCAATATATTCTAGAACCACTTAGCTTGCCCGTGAATGCAAATTCAAGAAAATGAGCTACCCCTGATATGTATTCAGCTGAAAAAGTTTCTGACGAATCAATCCAACTCTTGTCCATGATTCTATTAATTAACCTAGAACAAGCAAAAACGATTGAAAGATTGCAATTACTTATATTTATAAAATTTGTATAAATTAAATATGAGATAATACATACATCCATTTATGTAGTAAAATTATATAGAACATATTCTAATGATACTCAAGTTATATTTTATTTTGTTAAATCATCCAAAATAATAAGGTAGATTATTGGTTTATATTTTCTCATATGAGTTTTACAAATTAATTCAACTGAACCATGCTTTCCCGACATCCCCTTTATTTTCTAATCATTGTATATAAGGTGCTTAATTATTATTTATCTTATCTTCATATTTATTACAATGTTCATTCTTATTTGTCTTTTGTAAATTAATCTATGAGATTGATACACGGCTATTGACCTGATACATATTATAAATGAAGATTAAGTTTTGGAAACTAAATAACAAGATGTATATTTTAGGAACTTATAAACGTTTAATAACTACATTGTATTATCTAATTTAGTGAATATATAATTTTGGACAAATGTCACTTATAGTCCCTAAAGTATTCAATTTGTCTCACTTACGTTCCTAAACTAAAATTTGTTACGCTACCGTCCCTAAAGTAACAATTTTGTCTCACTTTAGTCCTTTTATGACAAAATTGAACCTAAAGTAAGGGTAAAATGGTAAAATTAAGTTTTTTGGTCCTTTTTTGAAGTTTTTCGGCTGTGCAGACAGCTGTGCGCGTCTTCACGAGAAACTTCATAACGCATTGTAGAAAGCTCGGATTCATGAACCGTTTTCTTCCTATGAACCTAGACACATAGGGCTATAGGCACATATATCGCACATAATCAGGAGATGTCTAGAACAAAGCAGTTTTGCATTCAAAGTTAGAGAAAAATCTGTCGTGAATCCGACAGCTGTGCGCGTCTTCACGAGAAAATTCATCACTAATTGTAGAAAGCTTGGATTCATGAACCGTTTTATTCCCATGAAACTAGACACATAGGGATATCCACACATATATCGCACATAATCATGAGATGTCTAGAACAAATCAGTTTTGTATTCAAAGTCAGCATCAAGCCGATAGATGTTTTGCTAACTTTGAATACAAAACTGCTTTGCTCTAGAGATCTCATGATTATGTGCGATATATGTGTGGATATCCATTTGTGTCTAGTTTCATGGAAATAAAACGTTTCATGAATCTGAGCTTTCTACAATGAGTTATGAATTTTTTCGTGAAGACGCGCACAGCTGTCGGATTCAGCGACAGATTTTTCTCTAACTTTGAATGCAAAACTGCTTTGTTCTAGACATCTCCTGATTATGTGCGGTATATGTGTGAATAGCCCTATGTATCTAGTTTCATGGGAAGAAAACGGTTCATGAATCTGGGCTTTATACAATGAGTTATGAATTTACTCGTGAAGACGCGCACAGCTGTCTGCACAGCCGAGAAACTCCAAAAAATTTCCAAAAAAGGACCAAAAAACTTAATTTTACCATTTTACCCTTACTTTAGGTTGAATTTTGACATAAAAAGACTAAAGTGAGACAAAATTATTACTTTAGGGACGGTAGCGTAACAAATTTTAGTTTAGGGACGTAAGTGAGATAAATGTAATACTTTAGGGACTATGAGTGACATTTGTCCTATAATTTTTTGTAAATCTCCATTTCTAAATAATGTCAATAAACTAATGTTAATCATAATAATACTAGTAATAATATAATATACATATAGACACACACACACACACATATATATTATATATAATTCATTGACATGACATATGTTTCTAAAATAAGTTTAACAAAAACATTGTTCGTAAATATTGTTGAATAGAAAAATAGTGAAGTACTTTTACCTTATCTTTAAATCTTATTTTTATATTAATTATTATTATTATTCCTTTACTTTTGTTATTATATTTTTAATTATATATTTATATTATTAAATACTTCAATAATTTGGTCAAATGAATAGAATTGAGTTTATTTGTTTAAAGAAAAATAATAATGAAATGAATTTTTTTTCTTCGAGCTCAACTCATCTATATCAAGCTCGAGCTTGATATTTAAAAATTAGGCTTGTCGTGATCAAACTCAAAAAATATAATTGAGCTTAAGATTGAAAATTTCATCAAGCTCAGGTGGAGCTCGACTCATTTACGCCCCTAGAGATGTCCAACTTCTTAGAGTAAATTTAGGAATACATATAGCTAGGAATTCATCAAGCTCAGGTGGAGCTCGAATTATTCTTCAAGAAGTACTATGTCATTTCCATATAAAGCAGACACATAAACTTTCTTTTTGAGAGGGTTGCTTTCATATGAAAAACATCAATTATGTATCTCACATGACAAAGTTAGATAGTAATAAGCTAAAGACAATGAAACGAAATAGTATCATAATTTTTTTTACCTGTATAAAAGAATCACTCTCTCCTTTGCAAGAACTCCAAGATTGGTAGTCAGAGAATCCAAAAGTGTGCTCCTACAATACAATTTTTCAAGGTCTCTCACCTTCAAGTACAAAATTCCAACTTAAACTATTAAATACTATGACCCACTTATCATAGCCTCAATTATGAAATGCCCATACCCATTTAAAACATATGGATCGATACCCATAACACAGATCTAAGCATGAGATCATTGAGGCACAAAACCAAAACAACAAAAAAAAAATATTAACACCCAATTGAATGTGGCTCCTTAATAATTTAATCTTTTGTATGGATTTTATTAAAGTTAAATCTTTCATATTAATGCAAGAATTCTTTTATTTAATTTCTATATAATTTGTAATTATATCCCAAAAACCCACCAGCAAACCAAACCAAGCATTCAAACAATGAAGAAACCCTCACACCTCTAAAAAAAGGCAATCCCTTTTGAATTCCTAAGAACTGGATATAAATTAACAAGTTGCATGCTAGATTAGAAGCCTTTATAGTTGCTATTTTTCGTAATTTTTCTAACAAGTAATTAAAAAATTAAGAAGTAGAGAGGTGAAGTTTTACAATACCAAAATCAGAACCGAAACTTCAAGTTTTTCTCCGTGGTTGCGAAATCAGTTTGCGGGATTGGAGATGAAGGAGGACTAGACGCAACTTCCTGCAATGTGATTTAATTTGAAGGGATGGGTGGGACTAGATAGGGTTGGGTGATGTTGAAAAGGGGCAGCCGGGGCTTTGGGAGTGGAGGGGTGTTTTGAGTGGGGAACAAATTGCAATACTTGTTATTTTGGTCTTCCCACTTTTGGCTCCCACCAAAATTTTATTAAATTACCGCCAAATTAGTCCCAAAATTCTTAATTGGGCTCCCTCAAAAAAAAATTAAAAAAACTGATTGGGGTCCACGTTAAGAGTGTGGGAATTAATACTTTAATTTTTAAATTCAAGCGGAGTAAAAACATAGTATTATTTACCTCAAATTAATATTGTAGTAAATAAGTCATTATTTACTACAAAAAATGGACCGAGGTAATTAAATTAGTTGTTACCACACGAATTAAGGACTATTAACCACAATTATAAAATTGAGGTATGTAGTAATTTGTTACCACATTTTTCCTAGGGAGGTAAAAATTATTGTGGTAAATGGCACATTTTCTTGTAGTGTAATAAGCCGATACCAAATCTATATTATGAGGCCGTTAGACTTAAAATCACATGAAGCCGTTAGACTTAAAATCACATCAAGACTTAAAATCACATTTGCACAAAATATTTGCTACAAATATGATACTAAATAACATGAAGCCGTTACACTTAAAATTTGTATTATGCACAAATCTATCAAGTTCACATTTCTATAATTTTTTCAAACAACTGAAAACATGCATAGCTAAAAATATTAACAAATGGGAACAGTGTTTTACTTACAGGGGGTGTCGATGAAGACAAATGTTCGTTCTTGGAAACCGATGAAAACTATAGATGACGGGGAGCAGCCATGAACTGCAAATGCATGATTAAAACCATAACATTAAAAAAATAATTATTTCAAAAACTCTAAATTGAGAAATATGGTTCAAAAATAAAAATTAACTTGGTGAAACTGAAGAGCAAAGATCTTTGCTGAAGGTTTTCCAAAATTTCACAACAAAAATTGAAGATTTTATCAAACATACTTCAAAAAATAAAAATTACCTTGGGGAAATTGTTAGGAATTTCATGTTAGATGTTTTGATGATGACAAATAGGACTTCATGTTAGACCCCAAGAAATGTAAAGTATAAAAGCTTTCATAGAACAAATATGTAAGCGCCTGAAAGCTCGTGTTTTTTCACTAGACTTGTATTTTTATAGAGTTTAGACTAAGAATGTGATACTAAATCATTAGAAGAATTCTGCGTGAGTCTACCAAGTGATGAAGTTGAAGATCAAGCGTCTGAAGAAACAGTAAAGATAAAGATTAGTCTCAAGCGTCCATCAAACGCTAAACGACTATCCCGGGTTACGAACTCAGCGCTCAAGATTTGACATGGACCTTAGACCAAGTACTTAACACTAAGTCAATGATAGAATTCTGAGTGAGTCTATCAAAGATAAAGTGAAAGGACGAGCGTCTAAAAGATCGGGCAAAAGATTGTGATCTCTTCAAGCGTCTGATTAACAAAGAAGACTACTTTCAAGAAGCCTAAAACTCCAAAGGCTCAAACGCCTAGTTCTCTAAGCGTAACCTGAAGATTCAAACCCAAGTTATCAAAGATGCATGAATCAACGGAAATTATTCCCAAACGGAAATAAAACAAGATGCATCAAAAGTCGGATAAGTGCGATTAAAATATAAGCACAACAACTTATAGGCAAACCATATCTTTGACCTAGACTGTCAGATTTATGAAACCAAGACCATGCCTAACCAATTAAATATACCCAAAGTTAGGATTGTCAGAATTCATGGAATGTTTAGGGAAACGAGACTCCAACCGTGTCCAACGGACAAAATCTCATAACCATCTATAAATAACCTTTTCAGCAAAAGGGACAACGGGGACAGATATAGAAAAACATCTGGACGTAAAAATAAAGGGTCCAAAACGTTGCTGAATTACTTTATAAAGAGCTTATACAATCCAGAGCCAAAATTTTTTTAAGCTTTCTCAAATACATTCCTAGACAGTCACCCATATCTCAAATCTCTTTTTAAGAAGAACCTACACTACCATTAAGATATCTCCAAGTTGTTTGAACTTTCCAAAAACAAACAAACCCGTGACCAAAACCATCAACACCTTTCATCTGAGTGAGAAAGCTGGTTGACTTACAAGCAATATTTTTGTGTAAAAGAAGCTTGTTGAAGTTAATCTCTATTGGAGCTGAAATCTGTGTGACCAAGGAGTTCCGAGATCAAGGGTAACTTGCACCATTTCTGAGTGAAAGAAGCAAGGGGATAAAAGGTCTTTAGTGGAGCTGAAATCTGTGTGACCAAGGAGTTCCGAGATCATATCCAATCTCCCTCTATCTTGTAGAAGTCTCTGTGTAACTCTTCGACAATCATCATAGTGGAAAACCTCCTTGATAAAAGGAGAAGAAGGACGTAGCTGAGATTACATCACCCAGTGAACCTTACAAATATCTTGTGTCATTTACCTCTTTAAGCATTCATTGTTTTACTGCTTTACTATTCATATTGCATACATTCTGATAAAGCTTTAAAACAACTAAGCGACTACTTTCGATTAACAAACTGAACGCTAAGCTATAAAATACTTCCGCTGTGCTAACCCTGATTTAGTGACTAAACTCTACCCTACTTTGGTAAGCGTTGAAATCACCGAGTCTAAGTTAACGTTTCTCAAGCGCCACATCCAGCGCTTAAAGCTTTCCGAGCGTTCAAATACCTCAAAGTGATACGAATTTTTAGAAGTCGAAAAAGACTTCAGGGTCTATTCAAACCCCCCCTTCTAGACCCTTTCGTATACCACTTGGGACCAACAAGTGGTATCAGAGCGGTTGAAGTTGAAACCTAAGCGTTTCCAAGCGTAACTGCTTGTTCAGATCCATTTTTTTTGTCGCTTTAAAAAAAAAATTACTTTAAATTCTTCATGGCATTTTCTAAAGTTCCCAAGTTGACCGAGTCAAATTATGACTCTTGGAAGGTCAAAGCGTTTACTTATTTGTGTTCATGTGATGATGAAATGTGTGATATCATTTCAGATGGGCCAATCAAAATATACAAAGTTATCACCAGAGCGCCCGAAGCCACAGAAGAAACACCTGACGGTTATGTGGAGAAGCCCAAACAAGAATGGTCCACCAATGAGCGTCGACGAGCCAATCTAGACAACGTCGGTCGGAATGCATTATACACAGCCATTGGTGATAATGACAACTTATTCAACAAAGTCAAATCATGCAATACAACTAAAGAAATTTGGGATAAGTTGGCTACTATTTGTGGTGGCTCAGAAAAAATAAAGGAAAACAAATTATCAATTGCCAAAGAAAAATTCAACGGCTTCAAGATGCTTCCTAATGAGACGCTAGAGCAATTAGACATGAGGTTTACAGCTCTTGTCACTGAACTAACATCTCTGGGTATGGAGCTACAAAATCGAGAAACAGTGGTCAAAATCTTTAGAAGTCTCCCAAGCAGATTCCTGATGAAAACAACTGCAATGAGAGAATCAAACAATCTGGACAGTCTAACTCCAGAAGATGTTTTTTCAGAACTCAAAGCATTTGAGTTTGAGCTGAATTCGGCCAGTGATGCAGTAAGTAATCCAGTGATCGAATCTGGAGCGCTAATGGCATCAATCAAAGGAAAATCGATCAAAGAAAAGGGCTCAGATATAAGTGAGGAAGAAGAACTGGCGCTTCTAAACAGATTCAGGAAATTCCTGAAATATGAAAAGAAGGGAAACAGTCCTAAGCACCCAGGACAAAATTCACATCAAGCGTCTCCCCAAATGCAACCACAACATCAAGCGCCTCACTATCCTGCGTCTCCCTCCCGAGTGCTAATTCAATATCAAACTCCCTCTCAGCAAGATCTCTCAATGCCTGCAGCGTTAAATCAGCGATCCACAAGATTAACAAACGAACAAAAGATGAAGACCAATCTCTGTTACAACTGCAGGAGACCAGGGCACTTCCAAGTTAATTGCCCATATCCAAATGTGTCTAAACCTACAAAGCAAGATCACACGGATAGAAATCAATTCAGGAGCAATCTAAGACAACAAGGCTTGCTAGCAGAATCAGAACCTCTCTGTACTCCTGAAGAGGACTTGGAATCATCAGATGAAAGCAGCGATGATGAACCATCAAAGGATTCAGCATTCATTTGTCTCATGGCAAGAGATAATGAAGCATCTAACGACTTACCATCTGAGGTAACCACTGATCCGCATCATCCTCTTTCTTATGATGAATTACTTGACAAAGTGAAAGAATATTATAATGATTGTCAAGAAGCCGCAAAAATATTTCAAAATCACCTTTACATCATCTCAGCACTCAAAAGCGACAAAGTGACGCTCAAAGCAGAATTGCAAATTCAGCAACAGTGCATTGAGAAAAACCAAGCGCTTGAGAGTGAAATTATTCAACTAAAAGGTGATATTGATATAATAGTCAAGAGAGAAGCTGAATTGATCGCTAAACTTGCTAAATCAGAGCAGCTTATCTCATCATTATCAAAAGCTTCTAGAACGCTAGATAATGTGACTAAAATAACCAGAGCATTTGGTGAAAAGACCGGTTTAGGTTGTGATAAATCTGGTCACAAAATCAAAGCGTCTGCGGTTATATCAACCAACAGAGGAAAAGGTGTAACCTTTGTTGGAGAAAGCTCAAACAGACAAACGCTGAATGAGACTCAGAATATTGGTATTAGACCAAATGAAAAAGCTAACACTGGATCAGTCAAAAGAAAGACCAAAGTAAATGATTTACAAAAGAAAGTATATCCAAGCGCTCGAAGGGCTAAGGAAAAACCTTCTACAAGTAAATCAAACGCTAAGCGTCTAGCACCAAAAGTGCATCTTAAGCCAATGTCAAGGAAATATCAATGTCAATATCCGCAAAGATCTAGATCATATTATCGACACTATGATAACCATGACTATGACTGTAATTATTGCTATTATCAAGGATATTACCATACACCTAATGAGCACACACAACACAAACCGAAACCCAAAAAGGCCAATCTTCCCAAAAAGAAGACAAGGCAAATGTGGGTTCCGAAGATTCTAATTCAGACTAACGTTACTAACAAAGAAGGACCCAAAACAAAATGGGTACCTAAAAAGAACTAGAACTGCCCTTTGAATGCAGGTACCTAGAGCCAACACCGATACCTCAATTTGGTACATAGATAGTGGGTCTTCGAGACACATGACTGGAACAAAGGATCTCTTGATCAACTATCGTGCAACCAATGGTCCTCTAGTTATATTCGGTGATAATTCTAAAGGTAAAACTAAAGGTATAGGTATCATGCAAAGGGGGAACATCATGATCAATGATGTATACTATGTTGAGGGTCTTAAACATAATCTCCTAAGCATAAGTCAATTCTGTGATAAAGCCTTTGAAATTAAATTTTCTAGTGACTTGTGCGAGATAATCGATGATAAGACAGGATCTACTAAATTAAAAGGAAGAAGAACAAACAATGTATACTTAGTAGATTGGGATTCAACATTAGATAACAACCCTACATGTTTCGTAGCTAAGAATCAAAACGAATTAGGTTGGTTATGGCACAGAAAAATGAATCACCTCAATTTCAAGACAATCTCTCAATTAATATCTCTAAATCTCGTAGAGGGATTACCTAAAGGTTCCTTTAATAAAGACCGCTTATGTGATGCTTGTCAAATGGGTAAACAAGTTAAATTATCTTTTAAGAAGAAGCTTCATCTATCGACCTCTCGAATACTTGAATTACTACACTTAGATTTGTTTGGTCCTATTCAAATCATGAGCGTTAGTGGTAAAAAGTATTCACTAGTAATAGTCGATGATTTCTCACGCTATACATGGGTAGAATTTTTAGCATCTAAAGATGAAACTAGTGCCAAGCTCACCTCTCTAATTCGTCAACTACAAAATTCAAAAGATCTAAAAGTGACAAGAATTAGAAGTGATAAAGGAACTGAATTTACTAACCATATTGTTGAGAAATTTTGTAAAGACTTTGGAATACTTCATGAGTATTCAGCACCTAGAACACCTCAACAAAATGGAGTTGCTGAGCGACGGAACAGAACGCTTAAAGAAGCCGCTAGGACTATGTTAGCCGAGTCTAAGCTGCCTCAAAGGTTTTGGGCCGAAGCTATCAACACTGCTTGCTACACTCAGAACCGGTGTATGATCAACAAGCAACATGAAAAGACTCCATATGATTTATGGAAGGGACGTAAGTCGAATGTTTCATACTTTCATGTATTTGGTTCAAAATGTTTCATTCATAACAATGGTTCCCAAAGCCTAAAGACATTTGATCCTAAAGCAGATGAAGGAATCTTTCTAGGTTACGCCAAAAATGGAAAGAGCTTTCGCATCTTAAATAAGATCAAATCGAAGGTTGAAGAATCCATTCATGTTGTGTTTGATGATGCTAACCAAGAACCGAGTAAGGTAAATATTAATGATGCAGGAATTGAAGATTTATCTCAACAAGCGTCACAAATCAATCTATGTGATGATAGTGATATTGATGAAGATAATGAAATCATTGTACCTAATCCTAAGACTACTCGTAAAGACATCAACGGTGACATTGCAAGGAACGCTGATGATCATGAAGGGAACGTTCATCAAGAGCAAACTCAAACTATAAACACTGAAGCGCCTACGCAAGGAATTGGTCAAGCGCCTGTACAGTTTAATCAAGCGTTAGATCAATCTCTTAACCCGTTCCAACCAGACAGAAAATGGCTCAGAGACCATCCACCAGAACTGATTATTGGAGATATTGGAGCACCTGTTAGAACAAGAGCCGCTACAATAAATGAGGCCATGTTTGCAAGCTTCCTATCTCAAATGGAACCAAAGAAAGTGGATGAAGCGCTTAACGATCCAAGTTGGATAGAAGCCATGCAAGAAGAGCTAAACCAATTTGAAAGAAATGAGGTATGGACGCTAGTACCAAGACCAACCCACCAAGGGGTCATTGGAACTAGATGGGTCTATAAAAACAAAATGGATGAGAATGGGATTGTGATTAGAAACAAAGCCAGACTCGTAGCTCAGGGATACTGTCAAGAAGAGGGCATCGACTTTGATGAAACATACGCTCCAGTTGCCCGTCTTGAAGCAATCCGCATGTTTCTAGCGTTTGCAGCATTTAACAAATTTACAGTGTATCAAATGGACGTAAAGAGTGCATTTCTGAATGGTAAACTCCAGGAAGAAGTATATGTGGAGCAACCACCAGGATTCATCAACAACCATGGGAAAAGCATGGTTTACAAATTGGACAAGGCACTTTATGGTCTTAAACAAGCACCAAGAGCATGGTATGACACTCTTTCTATCTTCCTTATAGGTAAAGGCTTTTCAAAAGGCAGCGTTGACACAACGTTATTCAAAATTACCCATAATGGAGATATTCTCCTAGTTCAAATCTATGTTGATGATATTATATTTGGATCTACCAATAAGCGTCTATGTGAGAAATTTTCGAAGATGATGCAAGATCAATTTGAAATGAGCATGATGGGTGAATTAACTTTCTTCCTAGGATTACAAGTTAAACAACTCCCTAATGGCATATTCATAAACCAAACTAAATATACTAGAGATATGATCAAAAAATTTGGTATGGAAAATGCATCACCTTCAAAAATTCCAATGAGCCAAACGCTTAAGCTAGATAGAGATGATAATGGAAAGAAAATTGATATCACTAACTATAGAGGTATTATTGGATCACTTCTTTATCTTACAGCTAGTAGACCTGATATTATGTTCTCAGTATGCATGTGTGCACGATTTCAAGCTGATCCTAGAGAATCACACTTAATTGCTGCTAAAAGGATCCTTAAGTACCTAAAAGGCACACAAAATGTGGGCTTATGGTATCCTAGGGATTCTCCTTTTGAACTAATTGGTTATTCAGATGCAGATTTTGCAGGATGCAAAATAGATAGAAAAAGTACTAGTGCAACATGTCAATTTCTAGGTGATAGACTAATTTCATGGCATAGTAAGAAGCAACAGTCCATCGCTACTTCCACCGCTGAAGCTGAGTATGTAGCCGCTGGAAGCTGTTGTGCACAGATCCTTTGGATGAGGCAACAACTTAGAGATTATGGAATAATTCTAGATCCAACTCCTATCCATTGTGACAATCAAAGCGCCTTAGCAATGACTCAAAATCCAGTTCTTCACTCTAGAACCAAACACATTGACATTCGCTATCACTTTCTACGTGACCACGTTCAAAAGAAAGATATCTCCATGCACTTCATTGGTACAGAAAAGCAACTGGAAGATATCTTCACCAAAGCGCTTAACGAACAACGTTTTCTCACTTTAAGAAGTGAACTAGGTATGATTGATCTAAATGCTTAATCATTCGAAACATCATACTTTTGTTAGGCATGAAATTTAGGGGGAATTCACTTTATTTTATGTAATTTATGGGGAACCTACATAGGGGGAATCTTAAAAGAGCTAACCACACTTAAGTGAATATGACCAAAAATGTTTTCTCTTGCATCGGTCATACGCACTTAGCACCATACACTTAAATCATTTTGACGCTTATTACACAAATCTTTCTTAGCGTCTGCACTTCGTTCAAAATAAACTAAACGCTTAGCTTTATTCCCAGCTAAAGCGCTTAGTAAAAAGATCCTTTAAAAGCAAGCGTACATTACCCTACGCTAAAACGAGAAAGTGGATTAGTCAATCAATGCAATTAATGTTGACTTGACATTCCTCACCTTTCGCTCAAGAAAACCCATGGGTACTCATCACATTTTTCAAAGATGGTTCAGCACATATACACGCGCCAGTACAACTACCATGTATCTTAGACGAATACAACCAGCGCAGAATATTTTAAATCAAAAGTGAAACACTACTACCAAGACATAATGATCAGTACTGGGAAACTGTGTCCTCATACACACCCTGAAAAGAATAATTCTATATGTTACAATGACCGCTAAAGTACAAAATGTTACTTGAAAGAGAACCTCAAGATTCTCAAGCGTCAACATAACACTGAATTGTTTCAATCGTCATTCTGAATAGGTCAGGACGCTTTAATAAATTTTTTGGCGGGTATTTGAATAGTTGTTCAAAATTATGGTTCCCGAACAGTTTTCATAAGATACGTGTCCGCTTTTCATGGGCACACGTATCACTCTCAGTATATCAAAAGTCACTATTTCAAATTTTTGATCGGAAGGGTCAAAATAGTATATGTGGTTGTTACTAAAAGTAACCGTGCTTATTAAATCTAAATTCACGTCCACAGTAGTATTTTAATGGCTGAGATTTATACTCCTCCACGTGTCAACATCTCAACCTTCAAACACAATTTTTTTTTTCAAATTGTAGTATTTCAAAACACACTCTCTGCAGAACATAATCTCTCTTCTACTCTCTTTCATTCGTACAAGAAAAATCTCTCTCTCTCAAAACAAAACCTTTATTCTTAATCTCTGTCTAATGGCACCCAAGAAAGCTACTGCCGGAAACACTGAAGTAGTTGTTAAGGTCACTGAAGGCCTTATAATCGATTGGAAGTTTCTCTATGAAAACCCCCAAATTGATTTAACGGAAGTGATGGATTCTGTAGCAGAGGCTGGGCTTCAGAAATTTTTCACCAAACACTCGTACATGTTTCCTGAAGAACTAGAATTTTTCTAGCGAAATGCTAAATTGTCTGACGATGAGACTACTATCACCTGTTTGTTTCCCGTCCCCAAGACGGAATCAAAGACGTTCACTCTCTCTGCGGCCTCTATTGCCCAGAATTTCTCTCTACCTAATGACGGAGCAACTTTGGACACTATCACTGAGGAACAAATTCAAGAAGTCTGGACTCAGATTAGCGCCTACGATGGTGTTCCATACAAACCGTACTTTGAGAAGAAAGATATAGTGAACAGGTATCGAGTCCTAGCTGACTTCTGTAGTAAAAACATTGAATGCAGAGTGGGAACCTTTGACAAAATCAACCCAACCCAGTTCCAGATGATGACTGCTATCTTGCTCAAGATAAAAATCAACTGGAGCGCCTACATATTCAGCAGATTCAGAGACAGTCTACGCACTCCAAACAGACCTTATGGCCTAGTTTTGAGTGATCTAATTTTCCGAGCAAAGTGCACCTCTTCAGCAGGAGTCACCGTGTTGGTCCCAAGTGGCATACGAAATGGTCTAGAAGGGGGGGGGTTGAATAGACCCTTTAAGTCTTTTTCGACTTAAAATTGATTTCGTATTAAACGTATTTGGACGCTTGAAATGATAGACGCTTGAAGAGTGTGACGCTTCACCTTAGCGTTCACACAAGATATTTGAGACTTTGTGAAGCGTCTAATGAAGACTGTTTTATAAAGTTAACTTAGACTTCAGGAATTGAATACTTTGACCTTGTAGGTTAAGCGTTCAGTTCTTTTAATCAGGGTTAGCACAGCGGAATGATTTTGGAGTCTTCTCTTTGAAAGTTTTAGCGTCACAAGATGTTTCTTAGGTGCTTAGCTTTTGATTGTGTTTTACTTATGCAGTGATATGATAGATGAATGAAATGACTGAAAAGTAAATAACACAATATTTGTAAGGTTCGTTGGGTGGTGTAATCCCAACTACGTCCTTCTTCTCCTTTGCACTTGGAGGCAATCCACTAAGATGATTCTCAAAGAATCACACAGAATCTTCTACAAATTAGGGAGAGATGGATGTCGATGACTTGAGCTCCTTGATCACACAGATTTCTGCTTCAAATCACTTCAACCCTCTTGCTTCTTTCACCCAGAAATGATGCAAGTATCCAACTTCGACTTCACACAGATCGCGAGGCTTGGATGGGATTTTCTAAAAGGTTTGTTTGATTTTGATGAAGTTCAAACAACTTGGTAATATCTCAGTAGGAATCTGGTTTCTGCAAAAAGAATGTTTGAGATATTTGTTGACTGTCTCAGGAATATAAGAAAAGCAATTTGGATGTTTCTTGAAGTTTCGGGCTTTTCTGAGAATTTAAGGAATGAGATTTTAATGCAACAGCAATTTGGCTTTGATAAAATTGTTGCGTCTTGTTTTGTTTGTTGTTGAAGTCCTATTTATAGGTATTCTTGGAGAAAGTGTCCGTTTGACACATGCACTGGCGCGTGTCTCTCACTTTCGCGAGTGAACAGCTTTTGTTCTTTTTCCTGAAAATCTGCTGCACGAAAGTTGGTGCTGCAGTCTGAGATAGTTGACAGTCCAATAGGGTGGCTTCTTCGTACGTCTGACATTGCTTATCATATTAAATGCTCTTATCAACATTTAATGCATTTGAAATTAATACCCGTTGGTATTTAATGCTTTGAGAATATTTGCATTAAACTCCTTCTGGACTTAGAAGTAAATTCAGGTGAGATCACTTCTGTCCCATAAGGTAACGCTTGATATAGCTGGCCAAAGTGGACGCTTGGAGACTGTATCTATCTTCTGAGATCAGGCGCTTGAGTCTTCGAACTTTACCACTGATAAACTCACTCAGAAATCATCAGACGCTCAGCCTAAGACTATTTTGCCTAACACTCTAAAGTAAGATAACAAAGCCTAATAAATCTATTACAAGTCTAACGCTTCAAAGCCTATACAAGTTTTCTACAAGAAATAAACTTACAACTTTTTGGGGTCTAACAAAAACTTAATTGTCATCATCAAAACTTCTAACATGAAATTCCTAACAATTTCCCCCTTTTTGATGATGGCAATACTTACTCTTTTATAGTTCAAGAGTTAGATAGCCAAACGTAAAAGTTAGCTTTGATCAGTAGACGTTAGTTAAAGTTAGTTACGCTTCAACGAGATGTTTCAGCAAAAAAAATGCATTTCATATTTATCGAGAATTACAAGCATTTTTACAGCTGAATGTTTAAAGATATAAGAGACAAGAATATAGATAATGTAAAATCAGAAAGCTTTAATGACTTGGTCTAACTCTGTATCGCTTGGACATTTCAGCTCGGATAGCTTCAGTCAGATTGTCTTCCAAGATCATCATTGCTTCATGATCTTTGTTGATGATAAGCTTGTTTTCTTCTTGTTGTCTCTTTTTGAATACTTTAAAGTGATTATCCCAGTCAGTTGGGTCGATACCAATGTACCTTAGGCAGATTCGAAAAGCTTGGCTAAAATCAGTCATTTTCCTTTCTTCAGCTAAGATCTGTGGATCTGTAGGTTCTGAAATGGATGTTCTCTGAAGAGGAATGTCAAACTGTTCAAGCAGTGCTCTTGTAGGAATTGGTAGGTTTGGATATAACGCTCTAGGAGGTTCCCTTAGTGTACTACTGGGCGCTCCGGATGAACTTTGTGTCAGAGCAGTTATCCAAGACGGGAGATTAAGCGCAGACTGAGAAGGAGGCATTTGACGCTTAGCAGACGGAGGATCTTCAACTTTTGAACTGGACGCTTTCCGCTTTTCTCCTTTCTTCTTCTCTTCCCCCTTATTGCCATCATCAGATTTTAAGAAGTGGTTTGTGAGTACACTTACCTGATGAGCAATCTGAGATAAGGAATCTGTGATGTCATCCAGACGCTTGTCGAAGCGTTCCTGCATAACAAGAAGCTTAGCGCTGGTGGCGTCATTCACAGATATCTCAAGGGTTGCAAGGCGCTTTTCAAGTTCTTCTTTCATGGCAAGTTGGGTGGCGTGGGCAGCATCCTGCATTTCTTGAAAGTCTTGTTTGCACTCACCAACTGCCGCTTGAGCTGAACTACGCATATGAGCAATCTGAGCGCTCATTACGTGAGTTTCAATCTTTGCCAGGTCTTCCTTAATCCAATGGAGAGATTCTTCACTCTGAGTAGCTTGAGCGCTAATTGTCTCCAAAACAGATTTAAGCAGGGGACCGAAGGCTTGACTCTCATCTGATTGAACCACTTGAGGAGCTGGTCGCTTGAATCGTGATGAGTGTTTGAGAGAGTCAAAAGGAACTTGATAGGCTGGATCAAAAACAGTACCTCGAATATCCAGGGAAGTATCTTCAGCACTATCAATGGTAGCATGTTCAGGAGCGTCAGGAATACTGGTATCTGCAGATTTGGACGCTTCAGATGTCTCAGCAGGCGCTTCCTCAAGCGTTGACTCAGGCTGGCGAAAGTCAGTGAATTGAAAGTTCCAGCTTGCTGAGTCGGCATAAGAGGTGGATGTAGAATCCAAGAGTTCAATGAGTCTGGTCCTGGACATACAAGTACCGGAGATAAATGTGCGAAGAGGACTATCAATGGCCCTGATGTACATTGGACCAATGATATCCAGCACATGATCTGGGAAAATTTTGGACGGCGCTTGAGCGATGGAGAATAGTGAATCTGTGCAGTGAGTTCTGGAAAATCCAATCAAGCAATCTGAGGGAAGAGATGCAGGACGTCGATGTGTAGGCACACAGTCCGCATAGTACTCTTCAAGATACGGATAAATGGCTTGAGCGAGCTCTTGATTCCTTTCAAGCAGAGAAAGAACATACTCATAGTGATTGAGTACCTCACTGCGAATGGAAGGGAGCAGCGGATATCCTTTGAATGAATTGATCACTGAGCCATTCCAAGATCTGAGATTGGCAGTGAAGATTTTATCAAAGAGAGATACGGGAGATAGAATCTTTACCATCAGATTGAAGTTTTCTTCACAGTGGCTTGGAGCAAGATTTAAGCACCGTTCACCAACTGTACCACTGGAAGACGCTTGAGCATTAAACCGAAGAGGGGTGATGGATAATCTCTGAAGTTCTTGACGTAGACATTGTTCTATTTGATGTCTAATAATTGGGAGCTTGAGAACAGGTCCGAGTCTTTGTTGACGCTTCAGGAGGCAATACTTGGCGAATTGACGCTTCTTGTCATGCATGCCTATGCCGAAAAGATGGGGAGCTTGGACTAACTCTGGGAAGGTGTATTTATGTCCCATGTACGCTTCAACCCAATTTACTTCATTTATACAGAAGTCTGTGCCAGCATTCACCATAGCACGAATACCTTCAAGATGAATATCTCTTATGGCTTCAAAGCGGTGCTTATCAGGCTGATAGTTGGCATTCCAGACGCTGTCAAAGTAAGCATCAGCTTCAGTCTGGAGCAGATCGGTCAACGATTCAAGGCGCTCACCAGCATGAATCTCTTTATTTTTCCATAGACAGAGAGGTCGGGCCGATGCAAGATTTTCAGGGCTGTGAGCCGTCTGAGGGAAATGTGTGTAACCTTCTCTGTTCAAGACTGACTCTGAGGGATTGAGAAAGCTAGGACGGAGAGGATCATACACACGAACACTGTAATCCCTTAGCGCGAACCCAGTTGGTCTGCTGTGGCCATTGTCAAGATAGTAAGCCACATCCACGGCACATCTAGGAGGTCTGTCTCCTGGTCTGTCTAGAACGGTTGCTTTGATTGCGCTGTCAAAGTCAATCAGTCTTGCAGCGTCAGCTTCTGCAGCAATATATCTTTCTATATTATATCCTGCAGGAATGAAATCTTCGTCGAGCGCTGGGGGCATATAGTTAATTGAATGATCAATTGTCTTCAGCGGATCGAGTTGAAAGAAGTGACGAGGAGCTCTAACGTCTTCAGCAGCGTTCTGATCTTCTGAACGTGCCTCTGTTAAAGTAGCAGGTTCCTCAGGTTCAATTGCAGCTACTTTAGCGGCAACATCTTGAGCGATAGCTACAACTCCAGTCAGGTCCACATCCAACAGAACATCTGTGGACACTTCAGCAGCAGCTGGAACTATAGCTGAAAAACAAGAGCCATCCTCTATAAGAGCAGGATCTTCTACAGATGTAGGAATAGAAATGCTGTGGGAAGAAATAAACTTACCCTGAGAACTAAGCTCAACAGCAGTTTCTTGAGCGCTTGGCTCAACAGCAGCATCTTGAGCGCTTGGCTCAACTACAACTTGAGCGCTTGGCTCAACTGTAACATCTTGAGCGCTTGGCTCAACGACGACTTGAGCGCTTGGCTCAACTGTAACATCTTGAGCGCTTGGCTCAACGACGACTTGAGCGCTTGGCTCAACTGTCTCAGGCTCTTCAGGAGTAGCTTGACGCTTGCTAGTCCTGGAACGCTTAAAGATTTTCTTAATATTGACTCCTTCAACTAGTTTAGCCGGAGGAGCGGGAGGATCAGCAGCTGGTTCTTCAAAGTCTATTTGCTTAATGATCCCTTCCAGCTTTCGTCTTTTGAGAGGCAACTTGTCCTCGGCATCTTCATCAGTTTCCTCATCAATCTTTTGAGAGGGGACGGCAATTTTAACTTTGGGTTTTCTGGGGGCTCTCTTCTTCGTTACTGCTGGACGCTTCACAGCTTCCTCTGGCACTGGTCTCTCAGCCTTTTGAGCAAGCAGTTGGCGTTCTTCCAGTCGCTCAGATAGGGGTCTAGCCGCACCACTAACTTTTGGAGGATTGAACATATTGGTCAGAATCCTTTTTCCCAACAACTTGGACTTATTCAAAGGAAGTCCAGACGAGTACACACAATTTGATTTAAACAAGATGTCACTCAGGATGAGTCCATAAGGCTTATTTGAAGCGCTTAGACTGTCCCGAAACCGTCCGAAGATGTACTCACTCCAGTTGATTTTGATGTTGAAGAGTATAGCAACCATCATCTGAAATTGGACAGGATTTACTTTATCAAAGGTTCCCACGCGGCATTCTATGATCTTGCTGCAGAAATCAGCCAATAACCGATATTTGGACACCAGATCTTTCTTCTCGAAGTATTGAGTGTAAGGAACGTCGTCGTACGCACTCATGATTGCCCATGCTTCCTTAATTTGTTTTAACGTAACAGAATCCAGTGCCTCACCCTCATTAGGCAAATTGAAGTTCTTGGCAATGGTGGAAGCAGATAGGATGAATTCCTTTGGAGACTCCTTCTTGGAGAAGGGAATTTTACAAGAGATGGACTTCTTGTCCTCTGAAAGGGTAGCAGTCTTCCAGAAAGTTTCAACTTCAGTAGGAAACATATAAGAGTATTGGGTTAAGAAGGGTTTGAGCCCAGCTTGGACGACCATGTCCATTACGTCCGTCAGGTTGATCTGAGTTTGTTCATATAGGAATTTCCAGTCGACAACAAGCCCTTCAGTTACCTTGATGGTAGTTTCAGCAGAAGTAGATGATGATTTCTTTGGTGCCATTTTTTGTTTAAAACGAAGAAGATGAACTGAGATTTTCTGTTGTATTGAGAGAGATAAAGAGAGATTTGCAGATATGCGTGAATAGAAAGTAAGTTACTTTTTCTGCAGAGTTTGTGTTTTAAATGACACAGTAAAGAGTTTTTTTTTTTTTTTTTTTTTTGAAACTTGTGTTGTGTAGTCTTAGTAGGATTTAAACACGTGTAATAACTGTTGAATCTTAGCCATGAATTTATTAACTGCGGACGCGAGTTTTGTGTAAAAGAGAGAAGTTACATTTGGTAATTCTCATATATAAAGATTTGACATCCGAGTTAAAGAAAAATTAACGTTTGGTATTTTCAGAGTGTAACACACGCGCATGTTTGTACACTGACACGTACACAAACACGTGCTATCTCTGAACCGTCATTTTTAAAAAAAATTGAGTACCCGCCAGTTTGATGTGATAGAGGCGTGTGAGTAGATTACAAAATAGACCTTTGAGTCTACCCACGACCTTGAAAGAAGTTTGAAAAATTTTATGCATGGCTTGTAACAAAAATATTTTATAAATTTTTGATAAACTATTCAGCGCTTAGCTGATAAGATGGACGCTTGAAGTCAAAAGACTTCAATATTTTGAGTATTCAATATTTTATGCAAACATAGAACTGATCGTTGATGATTATGCATCTGAAAATTTTATCATTGACGCTTACAGTTATGATCAAAAAAAAGTTGTTTAAGAATATTGTGAGATATAACTTAAGTGGGTTCCCCCTAAATTATATGCCTAATAAAATATGATGCTTCATGATCAAGCGTTTAAATCAATCATACCTAGTTCACTTCTCAAAGTGAGAAAACGTTGTTCATTGAGTGCTTTGGTGAAGATATCTGCCAGTTGTTTGTCAGTTCCAATGAAGTGCATGGAGATATCTTTCTTTTGAACGTGGTCACGAAGGAAATGGTATCTAATGTCAATGTGTTTGGTTCTTGAATGAAGAACAGGGTTTTGAGTCATGGCTAAAGCGCTTTGGTTATCACAATGAATGGGGGTTGGTCCTAAGATTGTTCCGTAATCTCTAAGTTGTTGCCTCATCCATAGAACTTGTGCACAACAACTTCCTGCAGCTACATACTCAGCTTCGGCTGTGGAGGTAGCTATGGATTGTTGTTTCTTGCTATGCCATGAAACTAACCTATCACCTAAGAATTGACAAGTACCACTAGTGCTTTTACGATCTATTTTGCAACCTGCAAAATCTGCATCTGAGTAACCGATTAGTTCAAAAGGAGAATCCCTGGGATACCATAAGCCCACATGTTGTGTGCCTTTTAGGTATTTAAGATTTTCTTGGCAGCAGTCAAGTGTGACTCTTTAGGATCAGCTTGGAATCGTGCACACATACATACCGAAAACATAATATCAGGTCTACTGGCAGTGAGATAAAGAAGTGATCCTATGATACCTCTATAATTAGTGATATCAACTTTCTTTCCACTTTCATCTTTATCTAACTTAAGCGTTTGGCTCATTGGAATTTTTGAATATGATGCATTTTCCATACCAAATTTCTTAATCATATCTCGTGTATATTTAGCTTGGTTGATAAATATGCCATTAGGGAGTTGTTTAACTTGTAGTCCTAAGAAGAAGGTTAATTCACCCATCATGCTCATTTCAAATTGTTCTTGCATCATTTTCGAAAATTTCTCACACAGACGCTTATTAGTAGAACCAAATATAATGTCATCAACGTAAATTTGAACTAAGAGAATATCTTCATCATTGGTAATTTTAAATAACGTTGTGTCAACGCTGCCTTTTGAAAAACCTTTACCAATAAGAAAGATAGAGAGAGTGTCATACCATGCTCGAGGTGCTTGCTTAAGCCCATAAAGTGCCTTTTCGAGCTTGTAAACCATACCCTTACCATGATTGTTGATGAATCCTGGAGGTTGCTCCACATACACTTCTTCTTGGAGTTTACCATTCAGGAAGGCACTCTTTACGTCCATTTGAAATACTGTAAACTTGTTAAACGCTGCGTACGCTAGAAACATGCGGATTGCTTCAAGACGAGCAACAGGAGCGTAAGTCTCATCAAAGTCAATGCCCTCCTCTTGGCAGTATCCTTGAGCTACGAGTCTGGCCTTGTTTCTTACAACAATGCCGTCCTCATCCATCTTGTTTCTATATACCCATCTAGTTCCAATAACTCCTTGATGAGTTGGTCTTGGTACTAACATCCAAACTTTATTTCGCTCAAACTGATTGAGCTCTTCTTGCATAGCTTCAATCCAACTTGGATCACTTAACGCTTCATCCACTTTCTTAGGTTCCATTTGAGATAGAAAGCTTGCGAACATAGCCTCATTAAATGTAGCGGCTCTAGTTCTAACTGGTGCTTCAATATCTCCAATGATTTGCTCAGGTGGATGGTCACGTAACCATAGTCTATCTGTTTGGAAGGGGTTTTGAGAATGAACAGACGCTTGAGAATCATTCGCTTGACCATTCTCCTGCGTTGGCGCTTCAAGTTCATGATTCCTTCTTTGCACTTGATGATCATTCTTTTCATGATCATTCGTGTTTCTTACATGATAATTTAGATTGATTTCACGAGTATTCTTAGGAGGAGGCACTGAGATCTCATCATCATCGTCAGTATCTTCATCAATAGTAATTTTGGACGCTTGATGACATAGATCTTCAACTCCTACATCATTTATACTTACCTTACTCGGCTCTTGGTTAGCATCATCAAACACAACATGAATAGATTCCTCAACCTTCGATTTGATCTTATTGAGAATGCGAAAATTCTTTCCATTTTTGGCGTAGCCTAGAAAGATTCCTTCATCCGCTTTAGGATCAAAAGTCTTTAGGCTTTGGGATCCATTATTATGAATAAAACATTTAGAACCAAAGACGTGAAAGTATGAAATATTTGGCTTACGTCCCTTCCACAGTTCATATGGAGTTTTTCCATGCTGTTTGTTGATCATGCATCGATTTTGAGTGTAACAAGCAGTGTTGATCGCTTCGGCCCAAAATCTAGGAGCAAGCTTAGATTCAGCTAACATAGTCCTAGCGGCTTCCTTAAGCGTTCGGTTCCGGCGCTCAGCAACACCATTTTGTTGGGGAGTTCTGGGAGCTGAATACTCATGATGTATTCCATTTTCTGCACAAAACTTCTCAACAACCTTGTTAGTAAACTCAGTACCGTGATCGCTTCTTATTCTTGCAACCTTAAGATTTTTCAATGTTTGAAGTTGCCGAATAAGCGCTGTTAACTTGTCACATGTTTCATCTTTGGATGAAAGAAATTCCACCCAAGTAAATCTAGAGAAATCGTCTACTACCACTAAAGTATACTTTTTACCGCTTACACTGATTGTTTGAACAGGTCCAAACAAATCCATGTGAAGTAGTTCAAGTATTCTAGAAGTAGATAGATGAGGTTTTCTCTTGAAAGATGATTTAACTTGTTTACCCATTTGACAAGCGTCACAGAGGCGATCCTTATGAAATGGTCCATTTGGCAATCCCTCTACAAGATTTTGACTTATAAGCTGAGAGATTGTCTTAAAGTTGAGGTGATTCATTTTTCTATGCCATAGCCAACCCACTTTAGATTCATTTTTAGCAACAAAGCATGTTGGGTTGTTATCAAGTGTTGAACCCCAATCTACCAAATATACATTGTTATTCCTTTTTCCTTTTAGTTTAGTAGATTTAGTCTTAGCGTCGTTTATATAGCAATAGTCACTTGAGAATATGACTTCAAAGCCTTTATCGCAAAATTGACTTATGCTTAATAAATTGTGCTTTAGACCCTCAACAAAATAAACATCACTTATCATGATGTTCCCCCTATGCACAGTACCTATACCTTTGGTTTTACCTTTGGAGTTATCACCAAATACAACCTGAGGACCATTGGCGGCTTGATAGTTGATCAGAAGATCTTTGGAACCTGTCATGTGCCTTGACGATCCACTATCAAAATACCAAACAGATGTATTGACTTTAGCTCTAGGTACCTGCAATCAAAAGGGAAGTTCTATTTCTGTTTAGGTACCCATTGTTGCTTGGGTCCTTCAACATTAGTATCCTTGTTAGTGTTAATTAGAACTTTAGGAATCCAAATTTGCCTTGTCTTCATAGTAGGAATATTGGCTTTTTTTGGTTTCACCTTGTGCTGTGTGTAATTTTTGGATGTATAATAATATCCACGATTATAATAATAGTCATAATCATAATTATCATAGTATCGATAATATGATCTTGACTGTTTTGGATATCGACGCTGGTATTTCCTTGGCTCTGGCTTGAGTTGCACGTTTGGTGCTAGACGCTTAGCGCTTGATTCACAGTGACTAGATTTATCCTTAGCTTTTTGAGCGTTTGGATGAGTCTGTCTTTGTGGATCATTTGCTTTAGCCTTACCCTTGTCTGAGTTAGTTTTGACTTTCTCATTTGGCCTCTTACCATTGTCCCTTGGTTCATTTTGAGTTTGACCTTGTGAACCTTTCTTAACAAAGAAAACACCCTTTCCTTTGTTGTTTGCCGTAACATTAGGTTTGTTTGGTTGTTTACCGAATTCATTGCATCCTAAACCGGTCTTTTCTCCAAACAACCTTGTTATTTCAGTCACATTGTCGAGCTTTCTGGATGCTTTGGACAACGATGAGATGAGCTGTTCTGACTTGGCAAGTCTAGCCATCAGATCAGCTTCTCTCTTGACTATTATATCAATATCACCTCTCAATTGAATAACTTCACTCTCAAGCGATTGGTTTTTCTCAATGCACTGTTGCTGAATTTGCAACTCTGCTCTGAGCGTTACTTTATCGTTTGTGAGTGATGAAATAATAGCGAGATCATTTTGATATATTTTGGCAGCTTCTTGACATTCATTGTAATATTCTTTGACTTTGTCAAGTAATTCATCATAAGAAAGAGGAATTGATAATTCATTGATTACCTCAGGGGACGCTTCATCATCTCTGGCCATGAGACATATGAGCGCTGAGTCATCTATCGGCTCATCATCATCACTACTTTCGTCTGATGATTCTAAATCTTCAGGTGCTGATGCTGGTTCTGATTCCGCAAGCAAACCTTGTTGTCGAAGGTTGCTCCTGAATTGGTTTCTATCCAAGTAATCCTGCCTTGAGGGCTTGGATACATTTGGATAGGGACAATTTACCTGGTAGTGCCCCGGTTTCCTGCAATTATAACAAAGATTGGTTTTCATTTTTTGTTCACTTGTTAGCCTTGCAGTGTGTGGTTTAGAAACCACTGGAGCTGGAAGATTTTGAGTAGACGCTTGATATTGAGTAGGCGCTTGAGGTAAAGGAACAGAATATTGAGGCGCTTGAAACTGTTGTTGTATGGGAGAAGGCGCTTGATATGAACTTTGTCCTTGATTATTAGGACCTTTTCCTTTCTTTTCATATCTCAAGAACTTCCTGAATCTATTCAGCAAAGCCAACTCTTCTTCCTCATTAATGTCCGAATTCTTTCCTTTGTTACCCGATTTGCCTTTGATTGATGCAATGAGCGCTCCAGATTCAATCACTGGATTACTCACAATGTCACTAGCAGAGTTCAACTCGAACTCAAAAGCTTTTATCTCTGAAAAGGCGTCTTCTGGAGTTAAGAGATCCAGCATGTTTGATTCTCTCATAGCTGTTGTCTTCATCAAGAATTTACTTGGTAGACTTCTAAAGATCTTAACCACCATTTCTCGATTCTGTAAGTCCATTCCCAATGACGTAAGTTCTGTAACAAGAGCTGTGAATCTTATATCCAATTGCTCTAGTGTTTCATTGGGTAGCATCTTAAATCCGTTAAACTTTTCCTTAGCAATGGAAAGTTTGTTTTCTTTGATTTGAGCTGAACCACCACAGATTGTAGCCAGCTTATCCCATATTTCTTTAGTCGTTTTGCAAGATTTGATTTTATTGAATAAGTTATCATTATCACCAATAGCCGTATACAGAGCGTTGCGACCAACATTGTCCAAGTTAGCTCTTCGACGCTCATCTGGAGACCATTCTTGTTTTGGTTTTTCAACGTAACCATCAGGTGTTTCTTCTGTGGCTCCAGGCGCTCTTGTGATAACTTTGTATATTTTGATTGGCCCATCTGAAATAATATCGCACATGTCATCATCGCATGAACATAAATACGTAAATGCTTTGACTTTCCATGTGTCAAAATTTGATTCTGTCAATTTGGGAACTTTAGCAAATGCCATATCTAAGCTTTTTTAAAAAAAAGCAACTAGATTTTGAAAGAAAAAGATCTAAACAAGCAGTTATGCTTGGAAATTTTAAAATTTCAAAATTAACCGCTCTGATACCACTTGTTGGTCCCAAGTGGCATACGAAAGGGTCTAGAAGGGGGGGGTTGAATAGACCCTTTAAGTCTTTTTCGACTTAAAATTGATTTCGTATTAAACGTATTTGGACGCTTGAAATGATAGGCGCTTGAAGAGTGTGACGCTTCACCTTAGCTTTCACACAAGATATTTGAGACTTTGTGAAGCGTCTAATGAAGACTGTTTTATAAAGTTAACTTAGACTTCAGGAATTGAATACTTTGACCTTGTAGGTTAAGCGTTCAGTTCTTTTAATCAGGGTTAGCACAGCGGAATGATTTTGGAGTCTTCTCTTTGAAAGTTTTAGCGTCACAAGATGTTTCTTAGGTGCTTAGCTTTTGATTGTGTTTTACTTATGCAGTGATATGATAGATGAATGAAATGACTGAAAAGTAAATAACACAATATTTGTAAGGTTCGTTGGGTGGTGTAATCCCAACTACGTCCTTCTTCTCCTTTGCACTTGGAGGCAATCCACTAAGATGATTCTCAAAGAATCACACAGAATCTTCTACAAATTAGGGAGAGATGGATGTCGATGACTTGAGCTCCTTGATCACACAGATTTCTGCTTCAAATCACTTCAACCCTCTTGCTTCTTTCACCCAGAAATGATGCAAGTATCCAACTTCGACTTCACACAGATCGCGAGGCTTGGATGGGATTTTCTAAAAGGTTTGTTTGATTTTGATGAAGTTCAAACAACTTGGTAATATCTCAGTAGGAATCTGGTTTCTGCAAAAAGAATGTTTGAGATATTTGTTGACTGTCTCAGGAATATAAGAAAAGCAATTTGGATGTTTCTTGAAGTTTCGGGCTTTTCTGAGAATTTAAGGAATGAGATTTTAATGCAACAGCAATTTGGCTTTGATAAAATTGTTGCGTCTTGTTTTGTTTGTTGTTGAAGTCCTATTTATAGGTATTCTTGGAGAAAGTGTCCGTTTGACACATGCACTGGCGCGTGTCTCTCACTTTCGCGAGTGAACAGCTTTTGTCCTTTTTCCTGAAAATCTGCTGCACGAAAGTTGGTGCTGCAGTCTGAGATAGTTGACAGTCCAATAGGGTGGCTTCTTCGTACGTCTGACATTGCTTATCATATTAAATGCTCTTATCAACATTTAATGCATTTGAAATTAATACCCGTTGGTATTTAATGCTTTGAGAATATTTGCATTAAACTCCTTCTGGACTTAGAAGTAAATTCAGGTGAGATCACTTCTGTCCCATAAGGTAACGCTTGATATAGCTGGCCAAAGTGGACGCTTGGAGACTGTATCTATCTTCTGAGATCAGGCGCTTGAGTCTTCGAACTTTACCACTGATAAACTCACTCAGAAATCATCAGACGCTCAGCCTAAGACTATTTTGCCTAACACTCTAAAGTAAGATAACAAAGCCTAATAAATCTATTACAAGTCTAACGCTTCAAAGCCTATACAAGTTTTCTACAAGAAATAAACTTACAACTTTTTGGGGTCTAACAAAAACTTAATTGTCATCATCAAAACTTCTAACATGAAATTCCTAACACACCGTGGCCAAGCATAAGTTCTATGGGCCAAGAATCATCAACAATCTCTTCAATCCACCCAAAGTTGGAGGTGCTGCTAGACCTCTCTCTGAGCGCCAAGGTGTACGTGCAGCATCAGATGAGGAGGCTGAGCGCCCAGATCAGGAGAAGGCTAAACGTAATATGAAGCGTCCCACTGTCACAAAGAAACGGGCTCCTCGAAAGCCCAAGGCTCAACCTATCAAAAGTGATGAAGAAGACGAGGACTCCATACCCCTCATTAGTCGGAAGGATCTGGAAAAAGTCCTCAAAAATATCGACTTTGGGGAACCAGCAGTTCCACAGACTCAAGCGTCCCCAGCCGAAGGGGTAAATGTGAAGCGTATCTTCAAGAGACGTAAGCGTCCAACTGCTGCCATTTCTTCTGAGGCTACACAAATGACACTAAGCGACCAAGCCATAGCTGCTATTCCGATATCATCCTTTGAACCACCAGTTGATGTCCATCTGGATGTGGATATGGCCCACATCGTGGCCATCGCACATGAAGCTGCCATCGAATCCACAAATCTCGAGCCTGATGAACCTGAAATCCCAGGGGTTCAACCATTGCTTGCATTACCAAGTACAACAGAGGCACGCTCAGAAGGTCAGAGCGATGCTAACGACGTTGTGATTCATCGACATTTCTTCAAGCTGGATCCCTTAAAGACCATCGATCACTCCGTCGATTATCTCCCTCCAGCGCCCGCAGAAACCTTCATACCTACCGGATATAATGAAGAAAGTCTTATCAATGCTGAGAATGATATCGCCAAGCTCATAAAGTTTGATCTGGCTGTACGCAACACCCTATTTAACACAGCCTTAACCCCAGCTGATAAAGCTTATTATACAGCCCTTGAACTCAGGAAGACTCCCAAACACATCCCGGCATCCGTAACTCTCCAAGCACAGAGGCAAGGAGGCAAGACTCCCAGAGCTGATGTTAATTTAGCTTATTATCTGGACTGTGGGACAAGCAAACCCACTGGCTTCGCTCTCAGAGACTACAACATCAGAGTCTATGAGCGTCAGGATAAGCTTGTGAACCCAACGGAAGGGCTACTCAACAGAGAAGGCTATTCTCACTCCCCAACACTGGTAAATAGCATGGAAAACAAGCGCTCAGCTAATCCTCTCCTCTTGTGGAAAAATAAAGGAGTACATGCCGGTGAGCGTCCAGCTTCACTGACCGAGATGATTCAACTAGAAGCCGATGCCTATTTTGACTGCGTCTGGAACGCTAACTACCAACCCGACAGGTATCGTTTTGAGTCCATCTGTGATATTCATCACCAAGGATTTCGTGCTATACTTAATGCAGGAACTGAATACTGCATGACTGAGGTAAAATGGGCTGAAGCTTACATGGGTGACACGTATAAATTTGAAGACTTGGTTAGCACTCCCCATCTGTTCAGAATAGGGATTCATGATAAAAAGACCAAATTTGCACGCTACATGCTAACGCAGCGCCAACATAGACTTGGACCCGTTCTGAAGCCGCCTCTGATCCGCCATCAACCTGAACACTGCTTAAGACAAGCGTTGCACAAACTGGCCAACTCTTCTCTACGCTTTGCTGATCAAGCGTCCACCAGCGGTTCTTCTCCCCTGTTCTGTCTGAACTTTACCCTAGCCACTGTGAAGACAACTTTTCTCTCATGATGACAATTATGCCTCCAGTCTCCCTATTCGACAAAATCGTCACAGAAAATCTGCGACAGTGGAATGGCTCTCGGATCAATCCTTTCAGAGGATATCCACTTCTTCGGTCTATTCGACAAGAAGTCTTAAGTCACTATGATTTTGTTTTGTCGCTGCTAGAAAGATCTCAAGCGCTTGCTTCAGCCATCTACCCATACTTGAAAGAGTATTACAGGCTCTACGTTCCCGACTCTCGAAAACCGAAGACTCTCCCAACAGATCGGCTAATTGGCTTCTCCCAACACTATTGCCCAGATGCCTTATTCTCCATCTGCCAAGCGCCCTCCAAAATCTTTCCCACTCATGTGCTGGATATCCTCGGGCCAATGTATATCAGGGCCCTGGATAGTCCTATCAGAACGTTCATTCAAGGTACTTATCTCCCCACTCTACATTTGAATGAACTTCTACAGACTGCTACGTATCCATATGCAGATGAGCCATTTGCCAGCTTGGACTTTCGGTTTACGGACTTTAGCCGTATAGAATCAGAATTTACTGCAGCACCAGCTGACACGTTACCTGCTCCTGAGCGCTTATTAGAATTACCTCAAGCGCCTAATTCCCCCAGTCCAACTGAATTCGACTCTACTGCATCCACCGAGTCCAACAGTGCCCCAGCGCTTCGAGGAACAGTATTTGATCCTAATTATCAAGTACCTGTTGAATCTCTCAAACACACATCCCGTTATAAGCCTCAAGTTAGCACTGCGGGTCTCGACGC
Organism: Buddleja alternifolia; assembly: GCA_019426215.1. Classification (NCBI taxonomy): domain Eukaryota; kingdom Viridiplantae; phylum Streptophyta; class Magnoliopsida; order Lamiales; family Scrophulariaceae; genus Buddleja; species Buddleja alternifolia. The sequence goes on along the minus strand of CM033408.1, from coordinate 13,474,744 downwards.
TCAAACGTCCATGACTGAATGCCTCACTCAAATATAGCAACTATCTACAGCTACTCAGGCAAGTCATGTGGCTTTAACAAATGATCTAAACCACCGTTTCACGGCTCTTGAGACCTCTCTTTCAGACGCTCATCACGCTCAACTACTGGTCATGAAAGAACACTTCGACCAGCGTCTGACCACTCTTGAAGCCTCTGTCGCTCAGATTGCTACTCAAGTCAGTCTTCTTACTCAGCACTTCATACAGACTGATGATGGCAATAAGGGGGAAAAGAAGGGAGAAAAGAGGAAATCTTCAACATCTAAAGATCAAAAAGATCCTCCTCCACCATCCAAGCGTCAACATATTGATACTTCCCTCACACTAAGTACAGAGCCAAGGTATCCCTATCCTTCTTGGGTACCTACCTCGGTGGGAGCGTCCAATAAAAAGGAAACCCCAAGAGTGCTCTATCCAAATCTTCCATTACCTTCAAGAGCACTGCTTGAACAATTTGATATTCCTCTTCTCAGAGCGTCAATTCCAGAACCATCTGATCCAGCTGTCTTAGCCTTAGAGCGAAAAATGTCTGACTTTGACCAAACCTTTAGAATTTGCTTACGATAGATAGGCATCAGTCCAGAGGAATGGGATAAGCAGCTCATTACCTTCAAGGCACGACAAGTAAAAGAAGACAAACATATAATCAGTAAAGATCATGCAGCGATGATGACGCTAGAAGATCAGATAACTGAAGCAATCCGTGCTGAAATGACTAAGAGATACAAGATCAAATCACGATCTTGAGTTTGTTTACTTATGATTCTTTCACTTCAGTTGTAAAATGCTTGTTAGTAAAGATATATATATAAAATGCATTTTACAGCTGAAACATCTCGTTGAAGCTCAAACTAACTTACTAATCTACGCTAACTCATACTTTAGGTATCTAACGCCTGAACTAAATAGGTATTGCCATCATCAAAAAGGGGGAAATTGTTAGGAATTTCATGTTAGATGTTTTGATGATGACAAATAGGACTTCATGTTAGACCCCAAGAAAATGTAAAGTATAAAAGCTTTCATAGAACAAATATGTAAGCGTCTGAAAGCTCATGTTTTTTCACTAGACTTGTATTTTTATAGAGTTTAGACTAAGAATGTGATACTAAATCACTAGAAGAATTCTGCGTGAGTCTACCAAGTGATGAAGTTGAAGATCAAGCGTCTGAAGAAACAGTAAAGATAAAGATTAGTCTCAAGCGTCCATCAAACGCTAAACGACTATCCCGGGTTACGAACTCAGCGCTCAAGATTTGACATGGACCTTAGACCAAGTACTTAACACTAAGTCAATGATAGAATTCTGAGTGAGTCTATCAAAGATAAAGTGAAAGGACGAGCGTCTAAAAGATCGGGCAAAAGATTGTGATCTCTTCAAGCGTCTGATTAACAAAGAAGACTACTTTCAAGAAGCTTAAAACTCCAAAGGCTCAAACGCCTAGTTCTCTAAGCGTAACCTGAAGATTCAAACCCAAGTTATCAAAGATGCATGAATCAACGGAAATTATTCCCAAACGAAAATAAAACAAGATGCATCAAAAGTCGGATAAGTGCGATTAAAATATAAGCACAACAACTTATAGGCAAACCATATCTTTGACCTAGACTGTCAGATTTATGAAACCAAGACCATGCCTAACCAATTAAATATACCCAAAGTTAGGATTGTCAGAATTCATGGAATGTTTAGGGAAACGAGACTCCAACCGTGTCCAACGGACAAAATCTCATAACCATCTATAAATAACCTTTTCAGCAAAAGGGACAACGGGGACAGATATAGAAAAACATCTGGACGTAAAAATAAAGGGTCCAAAACGTTGCTGAATTACTTTATAAAGAGCTTATACAATCCAGAGCCAAAAATTTTTTAAGCTTTCTCAAATACATTCCTAGACAGTCACCCATATCTCAAATCTCTTTTTAAGAAGAACCTACACTACCATTGAGATATCTCCAAGTTGTTTGAACTTTCCAAAAACAAACAAACCCGTGACCAAAACCATCAACACCTTTCATCTGAGTGAGAAAGCTGGTTGACTTACAAGCAATGTTTTTGTGTAAAAGAAGCTTGTTGAAGTTGATCTCTATTGGAGCTGAAATCTGTGTGACCAAGGAGTTCCGAGATCAAGGGTAACTTGCACCATTTCTGAGTGAAAGAAGCAAGGGGATAGAAGGTCTTTAGTGGAGCTGAAATCTGTGTGACCAAGGAGTTCCGAGATCATATCCAATCTCCCTATATCTTGTAGAAGTCTCTGTGTGACTCTTCGACAATCATCATAGTGGAAAACCTCCCTGATAAAAGGAGAAGAAGGACGTAGCTGGGATTACATCACCCAGTGAACCTTACAAATATCTTGTGTCATTTACCTCTTTAAGCATTCATTGTTTTACTGCTTTACTATTCATATTGCATACATTCTGATAAAGCTTTAAAACAACTAAGCGACTACTTTCGATTAACAAACTGAACGCTAAGCTATAAAATACTTCCGCTGTGCTAACCCTGATTTAGTGACTAAACTCTACCCTACTTTGGTAAGCGTTGAAATCACCGAGTCTAAGTTAACGTTTCTCAAGCGCCACATCCAGCGCTTATAGCTTTCCGAGCGTTCAAATACCTCAAAGTGATACGAATTTTTAGAAGTCGAAAAAGACTTCAGGGTCTATTCAACCCCCCCTTCTAGACCCTTTCGTATACCACTTGGGACCAACAGAAATTTACTCTAAATTTGGGAGCAAGGTTTTTGTAGCAAGATCACAACCAAAATCGATTGAACCTTTGCAAAATTACACGTTCTTGGGTCTCAAAATTCTCCTTTTTTTTTGCAAACTTTCTCCTTCTTTTGCTCTGCAAAATTCCCGTTAATGAGAGAGAGGAGAGCGGCGAGGGTTAAGGCAGAAAGGGGCATAAATGTAATTACATCATTTCAGTATAAAAAAAATAGGAGAAAGTCATGTTTCACTCATGAAACATGCTTCTTCAAGTTGGGGGTGTTTTGATCTTTACACCAGATAATTGAATAGAAAAACAAAAACAAAAAGAAAAAAAAATTATAACAGGTCTACCTTCAACCCTCTGCAGATGAAGCACATTCTTGCCAACGTCCCTACGCAGGGAGCAAATAAAAATTTGTATACCAAAATTACTCCAATACACTGATATAAGTTTTTATATTCAAAACATTTATTATCAATCTCAACAAATTTATTTTACCAGTTATCAATTGAATAGATCTAAAAGTTAAAAGATTAATTATTTTTTTAACTAAATTTCTCTTCACTTCGATCAATTGTTTTATTAGCCATTAGCCAAGTCTTTTTTTATTTAAATCGTCAAATGGATAAATTGTACAGTATAAACTTTATATAAAAGTTATTTTGTCTTTTAAATGGTAATATCTAAAATCTACCATTTTCTTATATTTTTAGGATTTGAACAATCTTCTATACAAAAGTATAATTGATTAATTTTTAATTCAGAAAGTTGTGAGCAATTAACTCCACAATTTTAGTAACCCTAAATATTGGGATTTTTTTAATGAAAAGTTGATGAAAATGAATTTTTTAGATCTAAAAAATTATTTTAAAGATATTTTAGTAATTTTCCCTAATTACTGTTTAGGGTTGAATATATTTTCCACTCCTCTAGCGTGCCCCATGTCGTAAACCTAAACTATATAACATTAGGTCTTTACCTATTAAGCATAAATGTTAGGAAATTCCATGTTAGATGTTTTGATGATGACAAGATAGGTTTCTTGCTAGACCCCAAAGATATGTAAGTTTATATTTTCTTAGAACATGTATAAGCGTTTAAAAGTAATCGGGTTGTAATTTTTGTTAAGGCATTTATCTTTATAGCTTTTACACTAGTATCGAGCGCTTGAGCTAAGATAGAATTCTAGGTGAGTCTATCAAGGTGAATCGAAGATCAGCGTCTGAAGACTTTGAAGATGTCAGATTCATTAAGTCAAACGCTTATGAATCAATTCACGATGACTTTCGTGTGTAAGCGTTTGTCGTCACCTGAAGTTAATTCGAAGTCAATATGTTATTGAAGGAAACCAACGGACATTTATTTCTAACGGGAAATAAATTCAAATGCATTAAATGCTTGATAAGAGCATTAAATGAGATAAGGACTATTGACGGTACGGATGTGCCTTTCCCATTGGCTGTCAACTCAAAGTAGGTCTGCTACCCACTCTGTGTAGCAGAATTTTCAGAGATGTCAGAAAAAGGACTAAGTCACGCGCTTCGTGTTTCTCACGCACCTGCTTATGTCCAACGGACAAATCCCGAGAAAAGTCTATAAATAGACACACACAACTCAAACCTAAATGACACAGAATTATTCACTTACGTTGTTGGAATCTATATCCAACTTTTAAAAGCTCAAATCCTCCATAGCCAAAATTTCGTTGAGTTTAAACATCTCTAAAGCCAAATCTATATCTCTTACCTTTTCATAGAAGAACCTAATCTTTCAAAGAGATATCACTAAAGTGTTTGAACTTTTCAAATCAAACAAAACCGTGATAAAAACCCATCAACCTCTTCCATCTGTGTGACAAAGTCGTTGAAGACAAAGCATTATTTCTGAGTGAGAGAAGCATTGTCAGAAGCAGATCTTAGCCGAGTTGAAATCTGTGTGATCAGGGAACTCGAGATCAAGCTTTCATCAATTTTCTATTGTGTAAAAGTTGTCTGTGTGAAGCTTCGTGATTTGTTTTAGTGAATTCCCTCCTAATGAAAAAGGAGAAGAAGGACGTCGTTGGGATTACACCACTCAATGAACCTTACAAATATTGTGTTCTTTACTTTACAGTCAATTTCCTTATTGTCATATTATTGCATAAATTTGTTAAGTGGGACTCAATTGAATTCTAAGCAACTAAACACACTTTCAGTGACGCTAAAGCTTTCAGAGAAGACTTTAAAATCATTCCGTTGTGCTAATACTGATCAAAGAACTGAACGCTTAAACCTATTCGGTTATAGTATTCAAATCTTGAAGTCTAAGTTAACTTTCTAAAAATAATCTTCAATAGACGCTCAGTCAAGCGTCTACTTTTCAAGCGTCCAATAAATTTTAATACGAATATTTTCGAAGTCGAAAAAGACTTCAGAGTCTATTCAACCCCCCCCCCCTTCTAAACCCTTTCGTACCCTTTCGTATGCCACATGGGATCAACAAATGGTATCAGAGCGGTTAAAATTGAAATTTTAAAATTTCCAAGCATAACTGCTTGTTTAGATCTTTTTTAAAATTTAGTTGCTTTTAAATTTTTCATATTTTCTAAAGTGCCTAAGTTGACTGAGTCAAACTATGACTCATGGAAGGTCAAAGCTTTTACCTATTTGTGTTCCTGTGTTGACGAAATGTGTGATGTCATTTCAGATGGACCTATTCAGATTTACAAAGTAATCACCAGAGCGCCTGGAGCCACAGAAGAAACTACAGATGGTTATGTTGATAAGCCTAAGCAGGAATGGTCCACAGATGAGCGTCAAAGATTTAATCTAGAGAATGTTGGATGAAACGCTTTGTACACTGCTATTGGTGACAACGACAACTTATTCAACAAAGTCAAATATTGTAACACTACCAAGGAGATATGGGATAAGTTAGCCATAATTTGTGGCGGTTCAGCACAAATCAAGGAAATCAAACTCTGGATCGCTAAAGAAAAATTTAATGGTTTTAAGATGTTACCTAACGAGACCCTAGAGCAATTGAACATAAGATTCACAACTCTTGTTAAGAAACTTACATCGTTGGGGATGGATTTGCAACACAGAGAAATGGTGGTTAAAATTTTCAGAAGTCTACCTAGTAGATTTTTTATTAAGACAACTGCAATGAGAGAATCTAATATGTTGGATTTTTTAAGTCCAGAAGACGCTTTTTCAGAACTCAAAGCATTTGAGTTTGAGTTAAATTCAGCCAGTGATGTTGTGAGTAGTTCGGTAATTGAGTCTGGAGCGCTCGTAGCATCAATCAAGGGTAAATCAGGTAATAAGGGAAAGGTTTCAGATATTAGCAAGGAAGAGGAGTTGGCCTTACTGAATAGATTCAAGAAGTTCTTGAGATATGAAAAGAAAGGAAAAGGTCCCAGCAATCAAGGACAAAGTTCATATCAAGCGCCCGTTCCAATACATCAACAATTTCAAGCGCCTCAGTATTCTGTTCCTACATCCCAAACGCCTGTTCAGTACCAAGCGTCTGCTCAAAATCTCTCAGCGTCAGTGGTCTCAAAACCACACACTGCAAGGTTAACAAATGAACAAAAGATGAAAACTAATCTTTGTTATAATTGTAGGAAACCAGGGCACTACCAAGTAAATTGCCCTTATCCAAATGTATCCAAGCCCTCAAGGCAGGATTACGTGGATAGAAACCAATTCAGGAGCAACCTTCGCCAACAAGGTTTGCTAGCGGAATCAGAACTAGCGTCCGCACCTGAAGATTTGGAGTCTTCAGAGGACAGTAGTGATGATGAGCCAGTGGATGACTCAGCGCTTATTTGTCTCATGGCCAGAGATGATGAAGCGTTCCCTGAGGTAAGCACTGAATTATATCTTCCTCTTTCTTATGAAGAATTACTTGACAATGTCAAAGAATATTACAATGATTGTCAAGATGCCGCCAAATTATACCAAAATCACTTTGATATTATCTCATCGCTCAAAAGTGATAAAGTGACGCTCAAAGCAGAGTTACAAGTTTAGCAACAATGCATTGAGAAAAACCAATCGCTTGAAAGTGAAATAATCTAGTTGAAAAGTGATCTTGATATAATAGTCAAGAGAGAAGCTGAGCTGATTGCTAGACTTTGTTTACCTTTGTGATGCTTGTCAAATGGGAAAACAAGTCAAATCATCTTTCAAGAGAAAACCTCATCTATCTACCTCTAAAATACTTTAACTACTTCACATGGATCTGTTTGGACCTGTTCAAATGATCAGTGTGTGCAAACTCCATATGAACTATGGAAGGGATGTTAGCCAAATGTTTCATACTTTCACATCTTTGGTTCTAAATGTTTTATCCATAATAATGGATCCCAAAGCCTAAAGACATTTGATCCTAAAGCGGATGAGGGAATCATTCTAGGCTACGCCAAGAATGGAAAGAATTTCCGCATCCTAAACAAGATCAAGTCAAAGGTTGAGGAATCTATTCATGTTGTTTATGATGATGCTAACCAAGAACCGAGTAAGGTTAATATGAATGATGTAGGAGTTGAAGATCTATGTCATCAAGCGTCTAAGATTACCATTGATGATGATAGTGACGACGATGATGAGATCTCAGTGCCACCTCCTAAGATTACTCGTGAGGTTACTTTGGATAACAATGTAAGAATTGCCGATGATCATGAAGAGAGTGATCATCAAGACCAAACAAGGATCTGTGAACTGGTAGCGCCTATGCAAGAGGATAGTCAAGCATCTAATGGACAAGCGCCTGTTCAACCTCTTAACCCTTTCCAACCAGATAGACTATGGCTGCGTGACCATCCGCCTGAGCAGATTATTGGAGATATTGAAGCGCCTGTTAGGATTAGAGCCACTAAGCGATCCAAGTTGGATTGAAGCCATGCAAGAAGAGCTTAATCAATTTGAGCGTAGTAAGGTTTGGACGCTAGTACCAAGACCAACTCACCAAGGAGTTATTGGAACTCAATGGGTCTATAGAAACAAGATGGATGAGAATGGCATTGTGATAAGGAACAAGGCCAGACTCGTAGCTCAAGGATATTGCCAAGAGGAAGGTATTGAATTTGATGAGACATATGCTCATGTTGCCCGCCTTGAAGCAATCCGCATGTTTCTAGCGTATGCAGCGTTCAACAAGTTTACGGTGTATCAGATGGACGTGAAGAGTGTTTTCCTGAATGGTAAACTTCAAGAAGAGGTATATGTGGAGCAACCACCAGGATTCATCAACAACCATGGTAAGGGTATGGTTTACAAGCTACATAAAACACTTTATGGGCTTAAGCAAGCACCCCGAGCATGGTATGACACTCTCTCTATTTTCCTTATTGGTAAAGGCTTTTCAAAAGGCAGCGTTGATACAACATTATTTAAAATTACCAATAACGAAGATATTCTCTTAGTCCAAATTTATATTGATGATATTATATTTGGTTCTACTAACAAGCGTCTATGTGAGAAATTTTCAAAAATGATGCAAGAACAATTTGAAATGAGCATGATGGGTGAATTAACTTTCTTCTTAGGATTGCAAGTTAAACAACTCCCTAATGACATCTTTATTAACCAAGCCAAATATACAAGATATTTGGTATGGAAAATGCATCGTATTCAAAAATTCCAATGAGCCAAACGCTTAAGTTAGATAAAGATGAAAGTGGGAAGAAAGTTGATATCACTACTTATAAAGGTATCATTGGATCACTTCTTCATCTTACTGCTAGTAGATCTGATATTATGTTTTCGGTATGCATGGGTGCACGGTTTCAAGCTGATCCTAAAGAGTCACACTTAATTGCTGCCAAGAAGATCCTTAAATACCTAAGAGGGACACAAAATGTGGGATTATGGTATCCAAGGGACTCTTCTTTTGAACTAATTGGTTACTCAGATGCAGATTTTGCAGGTTGCAAAATAGATCGTAAGAGTACTAGTGGTATATGTCAATTTCTAGGTGATAGGTTAGTTTCATGGCATAGTAAGAAACAACAATTCATTGCTACTTCAAGAGCCGAAGCCGAGTATGTAGTTGCAGGAAGTTGTTGTGCACAAGTGTTATGGATGAGGCAACAACTTAGAGATTATGGAATAATCATAAGTCCAACCCCTATTCATTGTGATAACCAAAGCGCTCTAGCCATGACTCAAAACCCTGTTCTTCATTCCAGAACCAAACATATTGACATTAGATATTAGATATCATTTTCTCCGAGACCATGTTCAAAAGAAAGATATCTCCATGCACTTTATTGGAACTGACAGACAACTGGCAGATATCTTCACCAAAGCGCTCAATGAACAACGCTTTCTCACTTTGAGAAGTGAACTAGGTATGATCGATTTAAACGCTTAATCATCATGCATCATATTTTATTAGACATATAATTTAGGGGGAATCCACCTTATTTATGTCCAAAGTTGTTTTTAAAATTGTTACAAGTTATCAAATTTAGGGGGAAGCTTAAAATTGTACTTGGAACATATCTGTAAGCTTCAATGATCAAAATTTTCATATGCATAGATCATCAGCGCTCAATAATATTTATGCATAACATGTTGAACACTCAATTATAAAAAGGTTTTGATCTCAAGCATCAACATAAATCTTACAAGTAATATGTGTTAAGCGTTGAACATATTCCATTCAACAATTAATATAAAATAGTTTATAAAATTCATGCATAAATTTTACATGCTTCTTGAAGTAGTGGATAGACTCAAAAGTCTATTTTGGACTATATTCACACACTTCTATCACATCAAATCAAGGGGTAATCATTACTTTTAAAATGACGGTTCAGTGAAAGAACGTGTCTATCTACACTATAGTGGTTTTTTAGGCACGTACTCCCCACACTGAATATCTCAGTGTGGGGAGTACACTGAATATCTTGTCATCATAAAAAAGGGGGAAAGTGTTAGGAAATTTCATGTTAGATGTTTTGATGATGACACGATAGGTTTCTTGTTAGACTCCAAAGATATGTAAGTTTATATTTTCTTAGAACATGTATAAGCGTTTAAAAGTAATCGAGTTGTAATTTTTGTTAAGGCATTTATCTTTATAGCTTTTAGACTAGTGTCGAGCGCTTGAGCTAACATAGAATTCTAGGTAAGTCTATCAAAGTGAAATCGAAGATCAGCGTTTGAAGACTTTGAAGATGTCAGATTCATTAAGTCAAACGCTAATGAATCAATTCACGATGACTTTTGTGTGTAAGCGCTTGTCGTCACCTGAAGTTAATCTGAAGTCAATATGTTATTGAATGAAACCAACGGACATTTATTTCTAACGGGAAATAAATTCAAATGCATTAAATGCTTGATAAGAGCATTAAATGAGATAAGGACTATTGACGGTACAGATGTGCCTTCCCCATTGGTTGTCAACTCAAAGTAGGTCTGCTACCCACTCTGTGCAGCAGAATTTTCAGAGATGTCAGAAAAAGGACTAAGTCACGCGCTTCGTGTTTCTCACGCACCTGCTTATGTCCAACGGACAAATCCCGAGAAAAGTCTATAAATAGACACACACAGCTCAAACCTAAATGACACAGAATTATTCACTTACACTGTTGAAATCTATATCCAACTTTTAGAATCTCAAAATCCTCCATAGCCAAAATTTCGTCGAGCTTAAACATCTCTACAGCCAAATCTATATCTCTTACCTTTTCATAGAAGAACCTAATCTTTCAAAGAGATATTACTAAAGTGTTTGAACTTTTCAAATCAAACAAAATCGTGATAAAAACTCATCAACCTCTTCCATCTGTGTGACAAAGTCGTTGAAGACAAAGCATTATTTCTGAGTGAGAGAAGCATTGTCAGAAGCAGATCTTAGCCGAGTTGAAATCTGTGTGATCAGGGAACTCGAGATCAAGCTTTCATCAATTTGCTATTGTGTAGAAGTTGTCTGTGTGAAGCTTCATGATTCATTTTACTGAATTCCCTCCAAGTGAAAAAGGAGAAGAAGGACGTAGTTGGGTTATACCACCCAACGAACCTTACAAATATTGTGTTCTTTACTTTACAGTCAATTTCCTTATTGTCATATTATTGCATAAATTTGTTAAGTGAGATTCAATTGAACGCTAAGCAACTAAACACACTTTCAGTGACGCTAAAGCTTTCAGAGAAGACTTTAAAATCATTCCGCTGTGCTAACACTGATCAAAGAACTGAACGCTTAAACCTATTTGGTTATAGTATTCAAATCTTGAAGTCTAAGTTAACTTTCTAAAAACAGTCTTCAATAGACGCTCAGTCAAGCGCCTACTTTTCAAGCGTCCAACAAATTTTGATACGAATATTTTTGAAGTCGAAAAAAACTTCAGGGTCTATTCAACCCTCCCCCCTTCTAGACCCTTTCGTATGCCACTTGGGACCAACAATAAATCTTTAGCTTTTAAATTAGTTTAAGATCTATTAATTGTCTAATATTTAATATAATAATAAATTTACTATATATGTATTGAAACAAACTATATCTTCAAGAGAATACTTGATTAATTACTAATAGTGATAATTAACATAGTAATCGTGATAGTGTTAGGTGCCCGATAAGCCATATAGTGACTTGACTACTGGACTGTAAAAAATATGGCAGTCTTATCTTTAATATTATATTGAATTAATATTTGGGAACCTCTTCTCTATTGCATATTCTTTCCTATGTTTAGATAAAGACATCATGGATCATTCATAGCTTGGGGAGTTGTCATAATGGCGACTGTGGAATGCTGTCCATGGTTGTGATCATAAAATCTTGTTCAAAATCATAAAGACTATGAGATGTAGGATATCATAATTTCATTAAGACTAGTTTGTGTATGACATTCCCATTGAAATGTACATTGTTCCTTAGGAAATGACCAAGGGGTCAGTGCATGCACAAAGATCCACACTTGGGTGAGTATGAGATTGAACGACTCCACTAGATTCCTTGTTGGTTCCTTGTCAAACTAGGAATCCTACGATTAACGTAGGTGTGAGATTAATCCTCTAACCTGAGGTATCATAGCTGGAATGTGTGCTACCTACTACACTACATGAATTCCATGAGAATCATATTGTGGCGTATGTTGGGTGTAGTCTGGTAGTATGACGGAACATATGACATCAGATACGGGGATCCATCCATGACTTCAAGCCTGGTATTTCCTAAGTTGTTGTGTAAGCGGAATGATTGATGAAAGACTCTAGCCAGAGTGTAGTCTTAAAGGAGTGGGTGTTAGGTGTATGCCCTCAATGCCTGTGATGAATTAGATTGAGTAGGGCTTTGATAAGCTATTTGTACAAACTATTTATTGTTTCTACTTATAGAATAAAGGTTTTGATTTTTTTCATATAAATCTAATGGCATTTGAATGTATTGAACAAACAAGTCCATGAGATTTGAAGATAGACTTTCCACCTCTTATGGTTAAGAGGAGACACTAGAAGAGTCAAGTACTTAATGTCTTAAAAAGGGAGTCTCGACAGTAAACGAGTATGTGACCTGTATGATCATAAGTAATAGAAATTACAAAGTCTTTGGCTAAAGCAAATAAACTAACTAGTAATAATCACTAAGGGTAGTTTGGTAATTTTACACTATTATGATTACCAAGTACAACATCAAGTTGTATGGGTTTGACGTACCATGGCTCTTACTTGATTGGGTCACGTTAGTGAAGAATTTATACGCATATGGTAGTCGTAATCAAGGTTCGTGATGACATGTTCATATCGTATTCAATTGGGTTACGATTTGGTTCACGGTGTTGGCTAGGTGACAACCTTATCCTTTGGAATCCTATCACTGCCAATTGAATCGAGCCTAGAGAGTCGCGCTATGTGAAGAAAATGAACATTTTCATGCTAAGGGTATTTTGGTAAAATCACATTAGATGTGATTGACTAACGAAATGGATGACATGATTTAATTAAAGATATTTAATTGGATTAAATAAATTAATTAAATCATATCAATTCATAAATTAAATTAATTGGCAATTAATTTATAAGTTGAATTAAATTAATTTTAATTAGATTAAAGTAATTAATTAATTGTCAATTGGATTGGACTTGGATTTAATTAATTACACATGGGCTAAAATGAAGTACATCCCGAAAACCCATCTTTATGTGGCCTAGCGGCCGCCCCCCTCTTAGTAAACCTAGGGGTTCTGCTTATTTGATATAAGTAGTTAGTCAGTGTCAGAATTCTACATACAAGTCATTATTCAGAATCTGACTTTCAGCTAAAGAAACCTAGAGCAATAGGAAAGACAAAATTCCCTCCCTCTCTCTCCAACTAGCCGTAGCTGCCATTGTTGCCGGGGAGGAGATCAGAGCTTTCTCAGAGAAATTACTTCCGCATGATTATCTAGAGGCAGGAGTTTGGGCTGCTACTGACTAATCAAATTTTTGTCGTTAAGAGGTAATTCGATTACTCTCTTACATTAGACATTCTTATTGCATAATTATAAATATCATGAAAATTCCCGGATTCGATTCTCAGTGTGATTCGGATCAAAATTTTTATTCGCTAAACCGAATCACAAAAGTGGTATCAGAGCCAAAATTCGGGAGATTCATGATATTCGTCGTATGTTTAAGTATTTTTAATTTTTTTAATATCATAAACTTGTATTTATATATTTTATGTAATTTGGGTAATTTATGTTATGCATGCGACTTTGTAAAATTGAATTTTCTTAAGTTGAATTGGATTTACTGGGTAAAATGAAAAATTAAATTGGATTTGTATTTTTTAGAAAAATCATGTTTTTTGAAAAAACGCTGGAGCAGTGGCAGGCGATGGCGAAACCGTTGCCGGCGCTGCTGCTCGTTGTCGAGGTGTTGGGCCTCGCCCAACACAATTAGGGTTGTGTTGGGCTACGTTTAACACTCGTTGGGCATGCATAAGAGGCGCTGCACATGTAGCACTGGGCTAGGCCCGCTGCATCAAATAAGCGTCGGGCTCATATGCAATAGCACTGGGCTCGATAAATAGCGCCGGGCTTGGCCCAACGCGGTGGAACTGCTCGGCTTGGCCCATCACATTAATTTAAAAGTGCTGGGCCAAGCTCAGCTGTATCATAAATTATAAATTTGGGCCGGACCCAACATAAATAATTATATAGGGACTGCCCCAACTATTTGATTGGATTACCTAATTATCGAATAATTAATTATGTGGGTTTGACCCAATTAAAAGTTTAACCGAACTATTTATCATTTGATGAACCCCAGTTAAATAATTTCCGTTTCAACTTCTAAATTGGATTTCATGAATAAATTAAATTACATTTAAGTTTATTCAAACTCTAAATTAGATTTAGTGAATAAATTAAACTGGATTTAAGTTTATTCAAATTTCTAAATTGGATTTAGATAAATAATTTAAATTGGATTCAAATTTATTTTAAATTGGATTTATTGAAAATTTAATTGGACTTAAATTCTTCAGGCTAATAATTGTTAAATGTTTTAAATTAGATTTAAACTCTTTTTATAATAGGTTGGTATGTGTAAAATCAGATTTATTAAATGGATTTAAATACTAACTTCCTTTTATATGATATTGCTATGTCTTTAGATTAGATTATCCATGTGACTTTATTTGATAATAGTCACACTTTAATTTGATTAAAGTGATCAAACTAAATTGGATTTATTTTGATGAGATTAAATTAGATTTAATCAAAAGATTAAATTAGATTTAGTCAAACCTTAAATTAGATTTAATGTATTAAATTAGATTTGATGCTTAATTGACATATGTGTCTAAATTGTTTATTTGCTCCTTATTTATGTGATGGTGACACCGTGTATGGACTTAGGGTTTATCTTTGTTGTCCAGAGTTTGAGCCCCCAGTCTGTATCTTCAATTCATAGAATTTTTGTATAGGTTATTTCTATGTAATTGTTTAAGAGATAGGCCCAATTGGCGGATCATGGTGGCGCATGAAGTCTTGGAGAAATATAAAGATTAGATCTTCTATAGGAGGAAACCCTTGTAATAGATAGAACCCCTCCCGGACCACTCATTGGCTCGAGTTGATCTAGAACAGTCCATACATGTGTGTGTTGTTAGAATTGCTAGTCTTATTCTTAAGCATTTCCTTTAAATTGCAAGATAAAGAAATTAATGTGCAAAGTGAGACCAATCCTATAACATTATCAAATGTTATAATTCTTCCATTAGAAAATACTGAGTAAGTAAAGGGGCATTTGATGCTCTAACTCTCAATCAAGCTGTAGAAGGTGGGTTCAATTCTAGTGCATGACATCTTTCCAGAATAAGGGGGTCATGCATCAAGATGTGGCACTCTATCTTCTCTAGTGCATTTCATGCCTTCATGTCGAAGCGAATTCCACCCCATATATCGAAAAAGGTTGTAAGGTGAGATTAAATTGTTAGACTGAAAGGAGTTGATGGGATAAATGACTCAGATGGATCACCACCTATATATCGAAAAAAATTTCAGTTCAGTGGTCCATGAGCTAAAGGAGATTGAATCATCAGTTGGATCAATTGGTGTATGACATCACCTCAATGATCTAACATGCCATATATCGAAAAAAGTTGCAACTTGTGTAGATAGTTGAAGAACTCAATCACTCACTATGAAACCAATCCATCGAGGTTTCCGATTATTACAGTAGGAGTGTAATGTTTCGAGAAAATAGTGAGAGTCAAGTAAATATTAAAATCCTTGATTTTACTTAAAAGTACATAACAACACATCTAATCATCAATCTTGGTATTTTCTGCAGTTTATTTCCTACAAAATGACTAACCCTTTGACCATGTTGCTTGAGAAAAATGTCCTTATTAGACTGAATTTCGTTGATTAGATATGAAATCTGAGGATTGTCCTCAGCCTTGAATCTTTGGGATATGTGCTCGATGAAGAAATGCCTGAAGTCCCAGACCCTGGATCTTTTGAAGATAGGTTTGCCAGTGATGAATGGGTAAAAGCTGACACTCGTGTCAAGGGGTATATGCTAGGATTGGTTGCCATTGAACTACAGCGATCTCAAGAAAAGATGGGAATAGTTGCTGAAATCATGGTTCATCTAAAGGAACTCTACGGAGAGCACAACAGGACTGCTTGTTTTGAGATCTCCAGTCAACTCTTTGGGGTGTGTTAGAAAATTTCATGTTAGATGTTTTGATGATGACAAGATAGATTTTATGTTAGACTCCAAAGATATGTAAGTTTATCTTTATTAGAATATGTATAAGCGTTTAAAGTTATCGAGTTATAACTTTCAATAAGGCTTTTTATCTTTATAGTTTTAGACTAGTATCTTGAGCTATGATAAAATTCTAGGTGAGTCTATCAAAGTGAAATAGAAGATTAGCGTCAGAAGACTTTAAAGATAAGAGATTCGTTAAGCGACTGTCAAGCGCCTAAGAATCATTCTAGGTGATCATGCCACAAGCGCCTTTCTTCACCTGAATAAAATCTGAAGTCCATAAGCACTTAATTGCAACATTCAACGGACATTTAATTCCAACGGGAAGTAAATTCAAATGCATTAAATGCTTGATAAGAGAATTAAATGTTATAAGGACTATTGACGTACGGATAAGCCTTCCCCACTGGCTGTCAACTCAAAGTAGGTCTGCTACCAACTTTGTGCAGCAAAATTTTCGGAGATGTCAGAAAAAGACTAAGTCACGTGCCTCATGTTAAACACGCTCCTGCTTGTGTCCAACGGACAAATCCCGAGAAAAGTCTATAAATAGATACTCATAGCTCAACCTTAAATACCGAGAATTATTATAAAAAACTTGATATATACTTACGTTGTTGAAATCTATATTCATTCTTAAAAGCTCAAAAAGTCGATAGCCAGATTATCTTTGAGCTTATACATCTCTACATCCAAACCAATATCTCTTACCTCTTCATAGAAGAACTATCATTTTCTAAAGAGATATTCTAAAAGTGTTTGAACTTTCAAATCAAACAAACCTTGATAAAACCTATCAACCTCTTCAATCTGTGTGACGAAGTTGTTGAAGACAAAGCAGTATTTCTGTGTAAGAGAAGCTTGTCAGAAGCAGATCTTAGCCGAGTTTAAATCTTTGTGATCAAGGAACTCGAGATCAAGCGTTCACCATTTGCTATTATGTTGAAGCTGTCTTTGTGAAGCTTTGTGATTCATTTTAGTGAATTTCTCCTGTGTGAAAAGGAGTAGAACGATGTAGCTAGGATTACACAAACCCAGTGAACCTTACAATTCTCGTGTCTTCTTTACTTACTGTTTTATTGCTTTATTTATTATCATCTTCATACATTATCTTAAAGCACGTGCAACTAAATATTACTAGCATCATCCTATAAATCTTTGTCGAGCCTATCAGGAGCCCGATAGTGACGTTTCTACAGGTCTTCTTTCCCAGGTATGTAGTGGTGCGAATGTTGCCTCGGCTGAGGTAGTTCTTCAACATGTTTTTGTTCTCTCGGTAATCCAGGTCGGGGTGCCCATCCTACCAGGTCTTCTTCGTTTTCTAGGTCTAGACGATGAATGTGACGCTCCTCTGGAGCCAAGTACCTTTTCCGAGGTGCGACAGCTCCTTTCTCTCCTTCCTCTTTCGAACATTCCGACTTTTTAGCACATTTTCCCAAGTTGTCATCGGGGTGACATCGTTGACACCCCCAGCCTCCGTGTTTCCAGCCTTAGACGCTCCCTTTTAAGGAAGGGACACAAAATTGTCCCTACATGCACGATCTGCCATACCTGCAAGTTTAGAATCTACCACCTTGGTGACAGGTTTGTCGATGACTTCTTCTAGCCTTTGAACGATGAGATCCATGCTTAACACACTTTGAGGGAAAACGTTATTTCCCTCAACCAGGCCTTCTGGTGAGTCGCCTATCATAGGATCTTGCAAGTCGTTCGTCAAACGCCTCACCAAGTGCACCGGTGTCTCAGGTGTGGACTGTTCGTCTCCAGGCAGGGATATCACCGCCTTCTTCCCTCTCTCAATATTGTCATCTCCATTTCTCATTTCCATGAAGTTCCTTTCTGCCATTAAAAATTGTTACAGTAAAAGAAAGTATTTTACGAAAATGTAAGATTACCTCACGCCTTTTTTGCTCAGATTTCCAACAGACGGCGCCAATTGATGTGTGTGGGTTTCACATCAATGATATTTATATTAATATATGGGAGAATATGAGTGTTGTAGCGAGATTTAATGTATAATATAAAAGCGATAATGTAAATAACAAGAGATTTAATGTGGTTCGGTCCAAAAATTAGACCTACGTCCACGGGGGTCAAGAGTTCAGATCCTTTTATTGATGTTGGAGTCGATATATATACAAGAATTTTATGGGGGGTTAAAAGGTTAAGTCAACTATGCAAGATATACATTTGGTAATAAGAATAAATCATAATCTATCCATATGAGGCTACAATCAATTCGGGTATAATTGGGAAAGATAGGTCAGATCTCCCCAGGTCTATATATGGTAAGGTTGAGGATTGATTGGATCTTGTCTCCCAACTGTCCATAATCAGCACTGCCCTACCTGTGCAGGTAGGGTCATCTGGGCCTCCAGCTAAGCCTGTCCGAATATGATGTCTTCTAGAAGGATCCAAGTCCATAAAAATATTGGGCTTGGGCCCATAGGTATTGGACTACCCAGCTTGGCTCAAAGGCGGATTTCTACCCACATCACACCTATTTTCAGGGATGGAGCTAAGGGGGCTGGTGTTGCACCCGCCCCCTCAACTTTGAAAAAACATAATTTTTAACGTACGAATTTTTATATTTAAAATTTTGGCGCCTCCAAAATGTATTAATATTAATCTTTGTCCCTTTTTTTTTGGATATTCTTCCTCCAAGCCACAATTCCTAGTTCCGTCGACCTGGCATATTTCGATTTTTCTAGAAAGTGAACCAATCATTTAATTATTCCACTGCAGGTAAAAAGAAAATGGTTAAGCAAAGGGGTGTGGTCCACAAGGCATTTCACCATGAAAGCCTACCCGGGTTCGAAACCCAGGAGAAAGGGATGGGGAGAAAGGAATGGGGGTTTACTTCTACATCCTCCTTTGGGGGGGCCTGCGCTTATTGAGCCTGTCGCCTATGGGTTACCTAGGGAGGATTACCTGCATACGTGGTTTGTGGGCTATTGCATATGAACAGGTTTGCTCTGTTAGGTGACTGGAGGAGATTTACCTTGAGATTTCCAAAAAAAAATAAATAAAAAAAAATGGTTCATTTGTGTTCAAGTGCTTAGCCAGAACCACACATGTCAAAGATTGTGGTTATACAATATATATAACTCATGTTCTTTGTCTTCTTTCCCCTCCGATCCTTCCCACTTTTTTATGTACCAAGGCCAAGTGGCATAAGATTTATACATTATTGGTTGGATCCGAATGGCATGTGATGTAGGTGAAAATTGGACTTTGGGCCAAGCTGACAAGCCCAAGACTTAATGGAGTAAAACCCATTAAGAAGCCAGATCTGGATCATTTCTAGAAGATATCCAACCTGAGCTGGAAAACCTAGAAGACCTGGAAAACCTGCCAACCTGGACCTGCGGGAATAAGGCAAATCTATATATGGCAAGGCTGGAGACAAGATCTAATTAAAGTCAAAGACTTTCCATAGCAAGAGGAGGAAATTAGGCCCCAGATCTGATTAATTAGGCCTAATTCCTTAATGGGATATAGCCTAATTAAGAAGATTATAATTAACCTTAGTTACATAAAGTAATTAAGGAAAGAAGACCAAGCGTTATTCATTTACCATATTGAAGATTCTCTACAACTTGTATAAAGAGTCATTCTAGAGGATGAATGAAAAAGGATCCATTGTAAAAATAATACATACTATAGAGAAATAAAGGAGACGAACTTTACACCCCCGTGGACGTAGGTCATATTCGACCGAACCACGTTAAATCTTGTGTTATTTACATTATCGCACTTATATTATCGTCATAGCTCATCATAACACTCATATTATCCCATATATTAATACAAATATTATTGGTGTGAAACCCACACACATCAATTGGCGCCGTCTATGGGAAATTGAGTTCAAGGCGTGAGTTTTTATTTTTATCTTTATATTATCTCTTTTTTTTAGTATGAAAATTACGAGAATATACATATGTACGATTATGTGAATATATGATTATATGCTTGTGAAATGTGAAAAGAAGTAAGGGGGAGTTGGTGGAATGGGAGGTAGCTAGAGGTAGGATGCACCACCTGGATGGGTAGCCCGGATTTGTATAGCCAGGCGGCCTGTGGTTTCGAATCCGATGGCCCCATACCAAGAGGATATAAGGGTGGGTTGGTGCGGAGTTATTCTGGGAATAATTCTGTGACCAACTCGCATTGGAAGACCGGGGTTAAGGGAGCTACAAGGTTGGCTGGAGATATAAGGCTGGAGGAGGGGACTAATTCTCCCACTCCTGGATGAAATAAGGTGGGAAAATCGGGAAAAGAGAGAATAAGGAAGGATGCCAACGGTAATAGGCTGGCCAGCTGTGAGCCCGTTGATGAAATATGTGGGAACGGAGAAAAGAAAAAGGGGAAACAAGGAAGGTGAAAAATGTTGATATTGGTAGGTCTCCACGACTGTATGAGATTGGCAGGTCTTCACTACTACATGAGAGTGGCAGGTCTTCACGACTGCATGATATTGGCAGGTCTCCACGACTGCATGAGAGTGGCAGGTCTTCACGACTGCATGAGAGTGGCAGGTCTTCACGACTGCATGAGATTGGCAGGTCTTCACGACTGCATGAGATTGGCAGGTCCACATGACTGCGCGAAAAAAGGCGAGTCTCCACGATTGCTAATGAGAATGAAATGCAAGTCTCCTTGACTGCACATGAGAATGAACTCGGCAAGTCTCCATGATTGCACACCTGAACTACCAGTAAGGCTGCAATGCTGCGGCTCAGATCTTGCCGGTAGAAATTCTTGAAAACTAACGAGTTCATATGTTTTGGTGGAAGGAATACCTGGTGTTTTGTTCACAGGGAAATTCTTAAGTCAGAAATGAGAAATAAACTTCAAAAAAAGGCAAGAATGACACAAGCAAAGCTGAATACTACAATTTATAAGCAAGTAAGTCAAAATATTCCATAATATTTGTGATACGTATGCATTCAAAGTTAAATGTAGGAAAAGCAGGTGGTATAACTTGATCTGCACAAGGAAAGTTCATAGAGTAAAACCTCAAATCGGGGAAAACACAGGTGTTCCTGCCTAAAGCCAGGCAAGTCAGGATAAGCAAAACCAGGAGTCAAATTTATCCAAGGGGCTACACATGCCCATCAAAAGCACAATAGTCATAAAGGTTGTGAGCATGGTTGTCCAAGCTGTGCTAAAGCTTCAGGTCTACAGGTCGGCGGAAGATATGGTTTACTTGCCCTGAAGGAGATACCCAAAGCTGGAGACGATTATGCTATGAGGGGTCATGAGATCACTCCAGAAGAAGGAAATACTTAGACCAAGAAGGAGAGAAGGAGGAGAACGAACCACAGAAAAAATATCAAGCTCCCAAGGGACGCCAGATGCACCGTCTGGATCTAGAACTGATGAAGAGCAAGAAGGTTGGGTGCCCCAACCTGAAATGTAGAAGTAGCGCAGCGGCATCGTGGAAAGGAGCCCCCTCACCAGGTGCGACAGCAGCATAATGTCATACCCGAAAAGGAAGATATCCAGGCAAAAGCAAATGAGGAAGAGTTGCATCACCAAATGCAACGCCGACGCAATAGCACACCTGAGAAGGAAGACCTCCAGGGACATCATCCAAAAGGCTGTGTAGGAAAAGGCAAGGTTCTCAAAGACGAGGCCATCAATAATGAGTCAGCCTATTCTCGTCAAGAAGACCATGAAAAAATAGAAAAAGCTGGATCAGCCAGAGGTGGGTATTCTGACGGAGCTGAAAAAGTTGCATTTGGGATCACACAGAATGCAGGTTGGCAGGAAAGAAATTTCCTCACGACAGGAGTCAACTCTCAACCTAATCATGGATCAGCTTAAAGAGATGGTAGGTGGACCTACCAAGCTGTGTTGCAAACTAAAAATGCAGGTATGCAGGAATTGAAGAAAGGAGATGGAGATTTGGTGCCCCCACCTCCGAAGGGGACATCTAACGCAGGAAAAGAGGATAGTAGAGGTGATCATGAGATCACCCTAGAGGACAATCCCTTCAGAAGAGCCGAAAGTATGGAATACTTGGAGCAAGAAAGAAGGGAAGATGAACATAAGCCACAAAAGATAGTATCCATCTCCAAAGAGCTACCGCAAGTGTTGAATGGAGTTAGAAGAAGAGGAAGATCGAGAAGGTTGGTTTCTTCAACCTAAGCCACAAAAAGAACATGCACGCGAGAAGGGGTTGCATCATCAACACACCTATGAAAGAAAACCTCCAGGAGGTCAGCTGCCAAGCTGGGCAGGAAGAGGCGAATGCCTCAAAGACGAGGCCAACAATTATGAGTCTACCTAATCTCTGTGGGAAGACTCTAAAATGAACATAGAATATAAAGAAAAGTAAGAAAAGATGGTGCTCATATCAGAAGAGGAGATCCAACTATATCAAGGGATCTCATTCATGGAATCTATCATGAAGGAAGAATTACCCCAAGATTTTAGAAGTTGTTCCATCACGCCACATAATGGTACCACTGATCTAGAATACCATTTGTACACCTTTTGGAACTATGCTTTATTGCATAGATATTTCGACGCTACGACCTAAGCTTAGCTATGTAAATAAAGAAGTCTCAGTTGAGCTCCAAAGCTAGCGGATAATGAAAAGCTAAAACCTATTCAACAAGGCACAGATAGCTGGTGTTCCAGCTAAGCTACTTCACTAGAAGTTTTAGCCCAGATAGGGCCATCCTAAAGTTCCAGCCCAGGTGGGGTAATCTAGAAGTTCCATCCCTACTGGCGAAGCCCAGAAGATCCAGTCCAGCTCGTGTAGAATGGGGCTATCAGCAATGAAGGATTGCAAGATCATGAGGTGAAGACCATAATTACAAGACCAAGTGGATTAAATCCCTATGGATTTTCACTCTAAACTGAAAAATCTCGCCTGGACCGGATGTCATCCATCAAAGACTCATAGCAAAGCTAAAAGGCTTGTAGGAGCGTTGTTATCTGATCCATAAAAGGAAGAAGACAACAAAGTAAAAGGAGGCAACCAAAATATACACGTTTGGGGGCCTTGTTCAAGGACGACTAAATAACCTCTTAAGTAGGCGTTGAGTGGTGCGATCGAGAAAGTTAGCCATACTTTTCACAAATCCCTGCTACATAGCTGGATTCTTGTTTTTCAGCACAAGTGTTTGAGGAGTACTTGGGGCTCGAGTCCAAGCCCGCAAAGCTGGAAGATCTGGAGATTGAAAAAGACCTAAGAGGAGAAACTTCTAAAGAAGCCTTTGGAGTAATCGACCTTTTTTCTAGCTCGTGCTAGGTCACAACCTGGACGAGCTGGAACCAGATGACCTAAACAGGGTGAAATTGTAGTTGGAGGCTGCTGATAAGAGTCGTTTTTACGTGTTTTTAAGCCCTTACGTTTATGTTTTATATTCATTTATCAGTTTATTTATGCCACATATGCGTATAATCTATGTGCTTATTGAGTAAACGTGGAAAATCACTGCAATTGACGTAAAGTGCACAAAAACACAGTATTTCAGTGTATTTTGAAATCGAATTTGAGGAAGTTTTCTTCTACAAAGTTGTAAATCTCTGTCTTGGCTTCACGTGGCAACTTGAATCATCCAAATCCGAGGTCCGTGGAGAAAGTTACGAAGAAAATACAATTACTGCGCTGAAAACCAAGAAAACGGTTCAGACTCTGCATCAGGCGCCTAGGCGCCACTTCACCCGCGCCCAGGCGCCAGTATTACCACGCCTAGGCGCCCGATTCTGAAAGGGGCGCCTAGGCGCCGTTCTGTCCACGCCTGGGCGCCGTATCTGCACCAGTTTCCACGTTCGAGCGATATTTTCTTATTTTTAGAGACCGAATTGGATGAAGTTTCCTTCTACAAAGTTGTAGAACTATGTGTTAGCTTCAAATGAGGACTTGAATCATCCAAATCGGAGTTTTGTGGAGAGAGTTATGAAGGAAATACAATACTGCGCCAGACAGAGGCAAATACTCCGAACATTCTGATTTGGGCGCCCGAGCGCCATAAAACCCGCGCCTAGGCGTGGACACATCCGAGATTTGACTCCTTTCAGCCAAAAGATCATCATTTGATGGGGGAATGGAACATTTAAAGCCAAGAGGTCATCACATGTATGGGGGGGATGTCATAAGTATGTTTCTTACTAGATCTACTTTTGGGAATTTTATACTACTCACTTTAAGAGTAGTGGAGGGGACACTAGGGGGACATACACATGAGGGGCTGATTTGTGGTGGTCTTCTTAAGGGATCCTAGGGGGAATCAATCAAGGAGCTTGGAGAGAAAGGGAGAGAGAGGCATTGGATCCATCACTTTTCACTCATCATCATTCATCACCATATTTCTTCATCACTTTTGGAGGGGAACAAAGAGGGAGGAGCTAAGGATTGAAGATCAAGAGCAAAGATCCATCATCAATCAATTGAGGGAGTTTTAATTATTTGCATTTACATGTTTATTTCCATGAGTATGTATATGTTTGTATTAGATTTTCTTAAGGCTTTGATGAGAGGCTAATATTGTAGAACTAAGGCCATGTGAAGGCCAAATTTATGAATCAATATATGTGAAGTTGCTCTTTGTATTAATTCTCCTATTGCTTTGTGTGTTAATTCTATGCTTTTATTCCAATCATGTGTTTGATCATCATATGCTTGCTATCTTGCCTAATCTAGTTGTTCGAGAGAAAATAGATTAGGGTGCAAGAGAATTAACACATCATCCGAAACAAATGAGGGATTGCCCTAGAAATAGGTAAAGATTCCCGGGTGTTGTTAGCCGGATTCGTTCGGGGAAGCTCTAGAACGTTAATGCGTGATTTTTGATTAGATTCTCGGATAGACATATTTAGAGAACCGTCAATTAATCATAGGATTATTATGTGCCGAGACATCGGGTAATGGTTAATTTAGGAGTTTCCACCAAAGCAATAGGAGTCTAATAATTCGAAGAGTAGTTCATATATATTGACGAGTAGATTTGGTTGTAGCATGTGCCTTAGTCATTTTATCATACGTGAGATTTAATTCATAGCTTGTTCCCTCCTTTGATCTTTCGTTTACTTAATTGTTTTCCTCTTGCACTTTACTTTAATTATCTTATCTTTATCGAAAATCATAAACTAGAATTCAAGTCTCCGTGGTTCGACAACCCGGACTTTTAGTCCACTTTATTACTACCACGACTAGTACACTTGCTATCAAAGCACGTTAAGTATTAGCGTGTTAAGTTTTTGGCGCCGTTGCCGGGGACTTGTTTATTTTAGTTTTTGATTTTTGTTTACATTTTTCATAATTCTTAGTTTTCGTTTATTTCTTGATTTTCTTTTATTTTCGTGTTTAGTCTAATTTTGTTTCTTGTGCTTAATTGCTAGGTTCGATTTGTGGTGCATGACCCGCTCCTCAAATGAGCCTTTGCTTGATTTTGTTATTTTTATTTTGAACATGTGCTCCGGGGTAGTAGATGAGTTTGAGAGATGGAGGACAATATCTATCAACCGAATCCGAATGCAAGTTTCTCGAATATGAATTTACCGGAGAATTGGGAGTGGTTACAAGGCACTTTCCAAGCTATGCAACCACCTCCTTTTCAACCACTCCCATCTGTCCGGGATAGTCTATCACTGAATTTCTTCCCCATACAGGAGGGATATTGTTTATCTCCAACTCTGGAGGAACGAGAATGGGTTCGACAACTCCTATACGACTTACAACTCACACTAGATGATTTGGATCAGCCGGAAAATATGAAATTGGTACACAAAGCCATTGATGCTTTGTATGAAGGACCAATTAAGGAGGCTCTAATGATCATTGAGGAAATGAAAAATGAGAGGATTTCTATTAAGGTGTCATCGCCTCAGTGTTGCACACTTAACATTCAAGCATCCGAGGCAGAATCTCCAAGTTACGAGAAATCCACTCTTATTCCTTCCCCAGCGATAACCGGCCCCATCTCCACGGGTGTGGAGGCAATTTGTGCCCATGATAGTAAGTTGTCCTATAGTATAGGAGATGACATGGTTATTTCTGATAACTATGAGGTTTTTAAGCATCCAATTGATTCTACATTATCTTTACGCATTGATGCTTTTGATCCTTTTAGTGTTGAGCTTTTTCAGGAAAGGATAACCAATAATCTCCTCGAGTCCTACCTCACAAACTCCAAGTTTTCCATCTCGATGGGTGAAGAAAAATGGCCATCTACTTATAACTTGGAGAATAGTCCAAGTCATCACTCGGTGCAGTGGGAAGAAAGAGTGATGGGTCCAAATGCTTCTATTAACACCGGGCCGAAATTCATCCCTACTTGGAGAATGAACAAGGCATTCATTCGGAAACCGCCTTAAAATAACTCGGTAAAGTCAAGCTAATGACTTTAAAAGAGCGCTTCTTGGGAGGCAACCCAAGTTTGTAAGTTTTCTTTTCTTTTTCTTTTTGCTTTTGTTTTTGTTTTGTTTAATTTGTTTCTTTTTGTTGTGTTCAAGCATGCACTTTTAGCATGTATGTGTCTTATGCTTGATGGTTTAAAGAGTTGAAGTGTTAGATATAATGCACATTTGGACCCCATGTTTAAGAGATGCGTATTGTACTCGAGAGGAGAGGAAGCTATAGGATTATGTATTGGAATTTTAAGGATGTTGTTCAATATTCTTGGTTGTAAGTGTTCTTGTACCGTTGTGTATGCTTGTCATAACAACATTGGGGACAATGTTGGATTTAAGTTTGGGGGTAGAAGAGTACTTATTTTGAACTTTGATGATGCAATCCTAATTTGTAGCTTGAGTTTGGGGGAAAGTTGTTTGCTATCATATTTATATGCTTCTTTGTTGAGAAAATCAAGTATAAAAAAAAAAAAAAATTTAGTCCTTCCAATTGATGCATTGAAATTGATTGACTTGGAGAAATGGCATGATCTCTTGAAATAATTTGAATTTAATGGAATATATATATCTTTGAAATTGCTCGTGGAGACACTAGACTAGGATTGATTCTTTAGATGATTCACATTGCACAATGAATCGAGGGTAGAGGAGTTGAGAGGATAACCATCTTGAGACACTTAAGGAGTTTTTCCCAGAAATATTAACTTAGATTTCTCATAAGGTTATAAGTTAAGTAGTAATTTTATATGCTAAACAATGAATTGAAAAGGTTGAATTTTGGTATGACCAAAAGTGGTCAGGCTAATACGTACCGGAGGTGATAAGTTTCATGCCTATATACTGTACTATTATGCTAATTTGAGCTATGCTCAAGCCAAAAAGAAGTGATTTGTTTAAAAGATCTAGTTTTATTTCGTGGCCTTTGACACTCGAGTGATTAAATCCGTAGGAGTGTCTCTACACTTAATGCCCCAAAACTATCTAGTTTGGGAGTCATTGATCTAAAACTTGTTACATGGGCGTCATAGAAAGCCTAATGGAATAAAACATTGCACATGATCTAGCCTTACTGAAGTTTAAATGAAAATTTCATATGAATTGAAAGTTGAAAGTTTGACATAATGAAATTTAAATGGCTATGAGATTTTCTATGATTCTTGTGCTTTGTGTTTGATCAAAAGTTTATAGATATGGGATTAATGTCCAAAATTTGGTAAGGATGCCTCTCGACTATAATGCCTTAGATTTATTTTTCACTACACCCTAAGGAGTCTTTTCAAGTATTAGTGTCACATGAGCAAAAGTAGTTGATATGTATATATATACTTGTGAGCTTTAAAAGGTTGATTTTATGCCATTCATTCTTGTTGATTATGTTGAGATGTATTGATTTGGTTATGATTGAAAATTTACTAGATTTTGTGGGTATATCATATGCAAACCCTCACGAGACTATAACTCGTCCTTTGAGGTGACTCAAAGGTTCAAAGGCTTGTTGCATTCGCTAAATGCAACCGTTTACTCCACGAAAGTGAGTTAGGTAGTTTTCTTTTTGTTTCTCTCTTTGATTGATGTGTTTCCTTATCTTAGAACTCTTATTGCTTGAGGACGAGCAATTGATAAGTGTGGGGGTGTTGATAAGAGTCGTTTTTACGTGTTTTTAAGCCCTTACGTTTATGTTTTATATTCATTTATCAGTTTATTTATGCCACATATGCGTATAATCTATGTGCTTATTGAGTAAACGTGGAAAATCACTGCAATTGACGTAAAGTGCACAAAAACACAGTATTTCAGTGTATTTTGAAATCGAATTTGAGGAAGTTTTCTTCTACAAAGTTGTAAATCTCTGTCTTGGCTTCACGTGGCAACTTGAATCATCCAAATCCGAGGTCCGTGGAGAAAGTTACGAAGAAAATACAATTACTGCGCTGAAAACCAAGAAAACGGTTCAGACTCTGCATCAGGCGCCTAGGCGCCACTTCACCCGCGCCCAGGCGCCAGTATTACCACGCCTAGGCGCCCGATTCTGAAAGGGGCGCCTAGGCGCCGTTCTGTCCACGCCTGGGCGCCGTATCTGCACCAGTTTCCACGTTCGAGCGATATTTTCTTATTTTTAGAGACCGAATTGGATGAAGTTTCCTTCTACAAAGTTGTAGAACTATGTGTTAGCTTCAAATGAGGACTTGAATCATCCAAATCGGAGTTTTGTGGAGAGAGTTATGAAGGAAATACAAATACTGCGCCAGACAGAGGCAAATACTCCGAACATTCTGATTTGGGCGCCCGAGCGCCATAAAACCCGCGCCTAGGCGTGGACACATCCGAGATTTGACTCCTTTCAGCCAAAAGATCATCATTTGATGGGGGAATGGAACATTTAAAGCCAAGAGGTCATCACATGTATGGGGGGGATGTCATAAGTATGTTTCTTACTAGATCTACTTTTGGGAATTTTATACTACTCACTTTAAGAGTAGTGGAGGGGACACTAGGGGGGACATACACATGAGGGGCTGATTTGTGGTGGTCTTCTTAAGGGATCCTAGGGGGAATCAATCAAGGAGCTTGGAGAGAAAGGGAGAGAGAGGCATTGGATCCATCACTTTTCACTCATCATCATTCATCACCATATTTCTTCATCACTTTTGGAGGGGAACAAAGAGGGAGGAGCTAAGGATTGAAGATCAAGAGCAAAGATCCATCATCAATCAATTGAGGGAGTTTTAATTATTTGCATTTACATGTTTATTTCCATGAGTATGTATATGTTTGTATTAGATTTTCTTAAGGCTTTGATGAGAGGCTAATATTGTAGAACTAAGGCCATGTGAAGGCCAAATTTATGAATCAATATATGTGAAGTTGCTCTTTGTATTAATTCTCCTATTGCTTTGTGTGTTAATTCTATGCTTTTATTCCAATCATGTGTTTGATCATCATATGCTTGCTATCTTGCCTAATCTAGTTGTTCGAGAGAAAATAGATTAGGGTGCAAGAGAATTAACACATCATCCGAAACAAATGAGGGATTGCCCTAGAAATAGGTAAAGATTCCCGGGTGTTGTTAGCCGGATTCGTTCGGGGAAGCTCTAGAACGTTAATGCGTGATTTTTGATTAGATTCTCGGATAGACATATTTAGAGAACCGTCAATTAATCATAGGATTATTATGTGCCGAGACATCGGGTAATGGTTAATTTAGGAGTTTCCACCAAAGCAATAGGAGTCTAATAATTCGAAGAGTAGTTCATATATATTGACGAGTAGATTTGGTTGTAGCATGTGCCTTAGTCATTTTATCATACGTGAGATTTAATTCATAGCTTGTTCCCTCCTTTGATCTTTCGTTTACTTAATTGTTTTCCTCTTGCACTTTACTTTAATTATCTTATCTTTATCGAAAATCATAAACTAGAATTCAAGTCTCCGTGGTTCGACAACCCGGACTTTTAGTCCACTTTATTACTACCACGACTAGTACACTTGCTATCAAAGCACGTTAAGTATTAGCGTGTCAGCTGCACCACTAGTGGCTGCAGATTTTTCGGAGCAGTAGAAGAAAGAAGGAGGGTTCACCTCCAGCACAACAAGTGGCGCCACTACTAAAGCAACTGGCAAACCCTTGTTCGACGAATCAAATGAATCTTTTTTGCCATGGCTAAGATTCCTGGAAAAGCCAAATTTGTAGGTTCCGCGGAAGAATGGAGTTTCGAGTTGTAATCACTAAAAAGAGAAGAGGAGTGGAAAAAGACAAAAAAAGACTAGGGTTTTCTAAACCCATCTGGAGAAATTGGAAGCTTTGCAGCTTGGGTAGCTTTGCAGCATTGTCAGCATACCCTTCATAGAAAATTGGCTCTACACGTGGCCCAGATCCGTATGCCAAAAGGAGAAGCAGTTATGGCAACACACAAGGCCAGCGTAATGATGAAGCATGAGCTCTTAGGAGCCATCAATAGCCTGCGGAGCATGGGAAAGCTCAACCGTCAAGCCATTTTTTGTCAAATCAACATTAGGGTTTCCTAACCCTTCTATGGAGGTCATTTCAGCTTTTCAGCTGAACAACTTGGTGTTTCATGCAGTTCTGCAGCTTGATCAGCTTGATTTTTCTAGAAAGTGAACCAATCATTTAATTATTCCACTGTAGGTAAAAAGCAAATAGTTAAGCAAAGGGGTGTGGTCCACAAGGCATTTCACTGTGAAAGCCCACCCAGGTTCGAAACCCAGGAGAAAGGGATGGGGAGAAAGGTTTTACTTCTACATCCTCCTTTGGGGGGGTCTGCGCTTATTGAGTCTGTCGCCTATGGGTTACCTAGGGAGGATTACCTGCATACGTGGTTTGTGGGCTATTGCGTATGGACATGTTTGCTCTGCTGGGTGACTGGAGGAGATTTACCCTGAGATTTCCAAAAAAAAAAAAAAGAAAATGGTTCATATGTGTTCAAGTGCTTAGCCAGAACCACACATGTCAAAGATTGTGGTTATACCATATATATAACTCATGTTCTTTGTCTTCTTTCCCCTCCGATCCTTCCCACTTTTTTGTGTACCAAGGCCAAGTGGCAAAAGATTTATACATTAAGATTTATACATTATTGGTTGGATTCGAATGGCATGTGATGTAGGTGAAAATTGGACTTTGGGCCAAGCTGACAAGCCCAAGACTTAATGGACTAAAACCCATTAAGAAGCCAGATCTGGATCCTTTCTAGAAGATATCCAACCTGAGTTGGAAGACCTAGAAGACCTGGAAGACCTGCCAACCTGGACCTGCGGGAATAAGGCAAATCTATATATGGCAAGGCTGGAGACAAGATCTAATTAAAGTCAAAGACTTTCCATAGCAAGAGGACGAAATTAAGCCCCAGATCTGATTAATTAGGCCTAATTCCTTAATGGGATTTAACCTAATTAAGAAGATTATAATTAACCTTAATTACATAAAGTAATTAAGGAAAGAAGACCAAGCATTATTCATTTACCATATTGAAAATTCTCTACAACTTGTATAAATAGTCATTCTAGAGGATGAATGAAGAAGGATCCATTGTAAAAATAATACTTACTATAGAGAAATAAAGGAGACGAACTTTACACCCCTGTGGACGTAGGTCATATTCGACCGAACCACGTTAAATCTTGTGCTATTTACATTATCGCACTTATATTATCGTCATATCTCATCTTAACACTCATATTATCCCATATATTAATATAAATATTATTGGTGTGAAACCCACACACATCAGCATGTATCTCAACACGCTATATATGTTGGACATTAAAATTTAAATTTTCAGAAAAATTATAATCATATATGAGATAGAGGTTCATGTATAGTCTGCGTACCATATACGAACAAATATAACTATATCAAGATTTAGAGATTCCAGGATTAGCTCAAGATTTGTATTGGTCGAACAAGCATACAGTTGCATGGTGAGTATGAATATACATTAAGTTTGAGAAAAAATTACTAAAAACACATAAAAATAAACTTTTATATCGAAGAAAAGAACATTAAAAATGTTTTGCAATCCATAATACCAATTCCATCAATTTTTCATTAAAACAAATCAACAATTAATAATAATAAGTTTTTTTACCAAACTACCTAGGGTTTTATGTTAAAAATTTATTCAATTAGTTCTTTTAATATAAATCTTTTTCCTTTTTGATTTCTCATTTTGACAAAATTGCATCATAAGAATTTTACTTTCTTAATATTCAGAATTATTTTTGTAAGTTTAACATGTTAATTGATTTTAAAATGCTTTTATTATTTTTTAAAAGACACAAGAAATTATAAAAAGTTAAAATTTATATTGTGATTAATACAAGTTATCAATTGAAAAATTCTAGGTAGAAATTCTAATCCCGAATGGGAAAATTGCATAAGACCCCCTTGTGATATGAGAAACCTTCGTCAAACTCCCCTACGTTAATGTTTTTGCGAATCACCCCCTTGTGCTATTTTTTTATTATGCATATTCCCCCTTTTTTGGTTTTTTTGGTGTTTTTTTCATCATAAATGTCAATCCAAATGCATTTTTGCCCCAAAAATATTTGTAATAGCTAAATAATTTAATTTGGGTTGGATCTAGAACATTTATGATGGAAAAAAAAACACCAAAAAAAATTGAAAAAGGGGGAATATGCAGAATAAAAAACAACACAAGGGGGTGATTCGCAAAAAAATTAAAACAGGGGAGTTTGGCGCAAGTTTCGCATATCACAGGGAGGTCTTATGCAATTATTTCAATCCCGAATATAAAAAGTCAAGGGTAATGAGTAAGAAAATCCGTGTAGTTCAGTCACTCCTGGTCACTACCATTTATATATAGCGTCGTCTTTGGTCCTTCAGTCATTGACTCATTAAGATGCCTCACCACACTTTCTATAGTGAAATTGGGTTTGACTGGTTAAATTCCCTTGCTGGAAAATGAAAGAGCCCTTTAATTTTTGAATTTTTTGAATCAAAAGCTAGTGAAATGAGATTTTAAGGTGAAACTCTATCATGCTTTCTTTGGATAGAAAAATTAATTTCAAGGACTTGTTAGTAATAGTCACTTAACTTAAAACCAAAAGCTGTAAATGTTGTTTATCTCAACATCTATATATATATATAGATCTATACTATTATATATTTGAAGGATATATTTGAAGGAGGTGTTTGACCAATTTTGACCATCAAATATGCTCAATTCTAATTTTCTAGAATTTTAAATTTTTTTTATTCTCTAAAAAACTTCTTATTGGATAATTCAAATAGTCTTCGTATTTACATATTTAAGCTTCAAGAGGTTGGATCTCGGCTGATGTAATCCCACCATATTTTGGAAAGTGGAATTTAATTCTCATTGGTGATTTATACTTCTAAGAAAACGTTCCATTTCCCAAAATAATTTATTCTCCTTATGCATACACTTGGACGGAAAACGGCTTGGGCACAAAAGATGCCCAAATAATTGACAGTAATTAATCCTATGTCTCATTAATTGTGTAATACTTATGGTAAAACTAATTGGTTGAGTAGTATTGTGGTAATTATTTAAATAATAACAATTTTTTCATTCAAGCCAAATTTATGGAAAAGTTGAAAAATCTGCTTGGTTGGCTTTTGAAATTTGAAAATATAATTTTCAAAATGGAACACATCCCTAAATCTAAGCTTAAATATTTAGTAATCCTACAAAAATTTATTTCTCTAGTGTTTATGTTGGGTAAATTTGATTTGCTGCCTTTCATATTCTCAATTGCAATAGAAATGCATGATCTGAAATCCACAGTAAGAGGGGAAGCAATTTAAATTTACATTGCATCTAGCAATTCTTCGATCTTTCTTTTTATACATTCAACACTTGTTTTTTTATAGTTATGTTGAATACTATATTATGTGTTTATCTTAAATGATTTAATTGATTAACATTATTTTTAAGATTATTGCTTTTTCCTATTGCAGAGTTGGAATTTGAAAGGCATTATTAGAAATTCACCACCATCATCGGGTGCTTGACTTGCACAACCCACCGTTAACTGGTGCTGATGGATGACTAATAATTTTGGAAAGGTACTATTATCTTTTTATTTATTTATTTCGATTATCTGTAAATTAATCCTATTGTTCTTGATCAATTCTTTGCAGCAAACATGCGTGCATATGATTGCTTGGCAATCAAGACTTTTATGATCACTTCTTTAATATTGTATATATTCACAATAGTTTAGAAGTTTTGGACTTCAGAAAACTCAATTTTGTTCTATTCTTCTTTTTTCCCTTAGTTATAATTTTTGAATTTCAAGCAAATAGGAAGTTCTCTTGATTATACCAATCAAGGTGCTCTTATGGACATTTTCTTCCCTAATGTTGTCATTGGCTGGCTTCTATTGAGTTATTGATATATACGGCCTCTCGATCAGTAGGTTCAAGTTTTCTCATATATCAATTTTATCTTCCAGTCGCCATAAATGAATGTCGCATAACTCTATTAGCTTTTCACTATGAAATTTTATTGTTGTCTTTGTCCAGGGACAGGTGTAATAAAAAAGGTTAATTAATTGGTCATTTATATATAATATACAGTTTTATTTAACTCTTTTTGTAAATATGAAATACTGTCACGATAGCCTCCGAGTTGGCCAAAAGAAAATGTTACTTTCACAGTTTGCATGCTTATTTTTCCAATCAATTCATCAGACATATTCCAAGTTTGTAGAAGGGCCACGGAATAATTTCATTCTTTTTGATAGTTCTCTCATAAAAAGAAAGTATATTCAATTATTCGGGAAAATATTTGAGCAACATTAGTATTCTGTTATTCATATTTAATTTTAAACAAATTTTCTGTGATTTTTCTTTTCTTAGTTGTGCATTTGTATTTTCATATTTTTTTATCTTATTTATGTTACTTCGTTTTTTCATAGTTTATATACTATTTAGATTCCTATACATCAATTATTTCGTTTTATTTCATCAAAAATTGTTATTGTTCCTTATATCCTCTTCAATTTTGATCAGTTGAATTTTCCATATATTATCATTTTATAAAATTATTTTACCACAAGCCTTATGTGTATATAAAGTTTTTGTACTTTATTTATTATATAGTATTGACCTGTCCCAAAATATTTTACATTTCATGGCATCAACTATAAAGTTTCTACTTCTGTATTCTGAATCAATTATAATTGTAGATCGCTAAAGAATGACTCAATGACCTTCCAAAACGATCTATTGCTTCATTTTCGTCCCACTCAATTATTTGCTACTAAATTAGTAAAGGAAGCTACCTGTCTAAGAATGTACGGGCGAGCCTTTTCTCTTTGATTTCTGTTTAGTATTATTTTTAATCTTTTTTGTTTAATACTATTTTTTAGTTTTTCTAATATCACTTATATTTCTTATTATCTGCTCACTTTATGAAATTTAATTTGTTTAATTTCGTCTTTCTATGTTTATATTGTGGCAATATATGATTCACCTTATTTCTGCTTTGATTTAATTTCCCTCTTCCTGTTTTAAGATGTTACTCAATATGTGTTAATTAGGTGCCTATTTTATTGGTTTGTCATGTGTGGATCTTAAATTCTAAGGGTTGATTTCATTTTTTACATTTTTTGTCTAATTTAAATATATTAATAATTATTTATATCCTAATTATGACATCACCTATCCGACCATGATTAAACCACGGTCTGATCAGTGAACCTTGAACAGATAAATTTTTTGTGGTTCGATAATCAAGCACGTTTTAAAACATTGGTTAATCTTCTCTTTTGATGTTTTCGAATGAGAAGTTTTTAGATGAGTTTTGAGATTGAAAAATGCTTTTATGGATCTTTTGGATATACAATTTTTTTTGAGGGGTTTTTTAATTATTTTTCTTATTTTCCAAAAGACTGTGGAAGTACAATATGTTATTTCTTGTGCTTTATTGGAATTTTCTTTTTCATTTGAGAATTATTGTATATTTTTATTTTCTTTCATCACCAAAGTTTAAGTTTTCTTTTATCACCATGTTCAAAGTTTCCTTTTAAGAAAATGATTTACGGTTAATATGATTTGTATCTATTTTTACAATTCTAACGTTTTTAATTGTTATGAACGGTGGTCATTAGATTCATATTTTATTTTCTATGGTGTGTGAACTTTTGTTCATTCAATTTTCTCTTCGTATTTCTTTTATTAATTTACTTCATTATACTATTCCGAATGTAAATTAATTTATTATTCTTGTGAGTACATAATAAGGTTATAGTTGATATAATAAATTTTATTTAGTTTATAATGGCCAACCATATTTTAGATTATGATATAATATTGTTTCCGTGCATAGCACGGGTCAAATGCTAATAGATAGATATATGAGGGATCATATGCATGAACTCAAGGTTCAAAAACCGCACTGCGATTCCTAATGCTAAACATGTAATGTTGTACGTGGACTATGGGAGAAAACTGGATCATATTTATGACCAAGTTAATTTAATGAAACTATTAATCAACTTGGATCAATTATTATTTTTAAAACTGCAAGAACAACAAGTGTGAAATATTTGATTGATTAATAAACTCTTAATCATCTTCTAAAGAATATAAGGTGACCCTAATCTATTTTTATGATCCTACCTACAAATTATTTTAATTTGGGCAAAATAAATTATGTACGAGATTGTCACTATATTAACATCTTAATTATAACCTTTACAATTTTGTTTTACTGACACACATCATGAGTTTATTTTTAAAATGAATACCGATTATCTTATAACCTCTAAAAATATTTTATATGATGCAATATAAGTTTATGTATAAATTAAATATTTTAAATAAACTTACCAATTGAATGCTTTCTTATTAAATTTTTGCAGCTACCAAATAGATTTTGTTTGTAAATGAAAAGCTTTTTCTTTTTTTTAATGAGAATTCCTCGGACCTCGACACAATAGAAAAGGGAAAATTCAACCAGTCTTGAGAATAAAGTTTCAAGCATCTAAACGAAAGTTGGACAGAAAAAATATTCAGATTAACTATATATATATATATATATATATATATATCTCATAATATTGAATGGGAAAAATAAAAGGATGAGGTGGACAAGCAAATCAGAGAAGTATATATCTTCACTGAAAAGTTGAGGGCAAGTGCAAGTTTTTCCTGATACGAAGTTTGGAGGGAAAATTACAGTTTTCGTCCTTAAAGTTGTAATCAAAAACACATTTGGTCCCTCATGTTTCAACCTCAACACATTTGGTCCCTCAACTTACAAATTTTGAACAAATGTGGTCCCTGCCATCAATTTACCGTTAGAACTAATGAAATTTGCACTGTTCATCATCTTCTCCAACTAACCCAACCCTAAAATCCGATTTCAAATTTTAAATTATGATATCTCACTCATTTCAAGTCCATTTTTAACGAATCTTATATGGTTAGAATCGTCTCAACGAGTAGAATCCATCCATGTAAGTTTTGTCCCAAAATAGGCTGATCCAAAAAACGGATTTTTTCGGATTTGTGCGGTTCGGGTCAATAGAATCAGCGTATTTTGGGACAAAACTTATATGGATGGATTCTACTTGTTGAGATGATTCTAACCATATAAGATTCGTTAAAAATGGACTTGAAATGAGTGAGATATCATAATTTAAAGTTTGAAATCGGATTTTAGAGTTGGGGAAGATGATGAACAGTGCGGATTCCGTTAGTTCTAACGGTAAATTGACGGCAGGGACCACATTTGTTCGAAATTTGTAAGTTGAGGGACCAAATGTGTTGAGGCTGAAACATGAGGGACCAAATGTGTTTTTGGCTTCAACTTCAGGGACGAAAAGTGTAATTTTCCCAAGTTTGGAATATGGGCAAATGCAAGTTTTCCACATACAAAGTTTGGATTCAATACCATATTCTCAACTCTAATCATGTTTGGATTCAATACCATATTCTCAACTCTAATCATCCTCCCCCAGGAGGATACTCTGACTTGATAATTTTTAATTATGGGTCACACAGACCCTATAAAACTCCAAATAAGGAGAAAAATTACAATTTATGACATTTTGAAACTGAATCCAAGACCTACTACATGAAAGTGGAAGCTGATACAACTATACTAACAAGTCTGAGTATCTCATATCGCTTTTGTGCCCATCATATAGAACACATTACATACACAGGCTCAAAACCATAGTAATATTCTGTAATAATAGGTGATCGTGTCTTGTCATTTTTTGCGGCTACTGTATCACAATTAATATTTTATATAAATAAAATTCCTATATGTATCTATTTCCTTTTTAGGTGAGGCCGTGAGGGAGAGGATGCCTCAATACTTGTGGGCTGCGGCCATAAAAGATCGAGCTCACCACCTTAGGGGTCTATACATGGTAGATGTGAGATTTAATGTTGGCCGTGAATATGGGCAATTTAGCCAAATCATGTGAATTACATTTGTGTCATCTTAGGCATGGAGCCAGATTTTTTTTTTTCTTTGGGTGGGGAATGTCAAATTTCAAATAATTTTAGGGGCAAGAAAAAATTCACAAAGTTCGGGGTGGGTGGGGGGGGGGGGGGGGGGGGGGGTTGGGCACCAGCCCCCTGGCTCCGCCTTTGATCTTAGGGCAAATCCACAATGCATGAGGCAGAACCGCGTTGCTAAGAGAGCATAAACATGAAGCCACATGGATCACAAGGGCAATGTCAAAGAGCAGGGACGGAGTCAGGAATTTTGGTTTGGGGGTAAATATAAAATAAAAGAGGGGTTAAAGCTTGATATTTTTAAACTCTGGGGAGGGAGGGGGGCGAAATTCCAAAAATAAAAAACTTATATGATAAAAAAATAAATTTCTCAAAGTTCACGGATGCGGGGCACCCCCCGCCCTCGCCAAGGAGGCAATTTCACAGAGTCAGAGGCTATAGTGGCAAAATAGTGGTGCTAGGAGGGCACATCAGTGAAATTGAAGGTCAAAGGGCAGGGTCGTGGTGCCAAAGAGGCAAATCCAAGTCGAAAACCAAGGAGGCAGAGGCTTGATACCTGGGGGCAGTCCGTGGAGCCCTAGATTGGCTGAGGGGTCAGATATAATTCCTGTAGCAGGAGTAGAGAGCGAATTTGTCAGACATCCGAGATTGCGATTAAAGAAAATAACTTAAATTAATTATTTATTTATTGTGACGAGTTGACCAATTAAGTTTTTGAATTAATCCTATTTGTATTAAAAAAAATGAAGTTAATTAAATGTGATAATTTGCAAAATAACTTGATTTAGTTTTTAACTATAAAAGTCAAAGATAAAATGAATTTAATTTGATAATATAGCATAATAGACATTTTCAAATTCTGAAATTATATACTAGTTCATTTTTATGCTTACAATTCTATTACCATACAAATGAGACAAAAAAATTTAAAAAAAATCGAAATACTTTTAAGTATGTCTAGAAGTTCAATAGGGAAGTGTGGTCTGCCATGTTACAATAATGGAACTAAAACGATAACCTCCAACGTGAACTTTGCCGCGTACCATGATAAAAACCAAGAGCCTTTCTCTGTGTCCAGGTTCAGATGCTTCAAGACAAGTTGAGTATTCAACCTCATCCACACTTGAGTACTTTTTGGGTAGAAGGGGGTTGTAATAGCACATGTCATTTTTGGAGCTTCTATATATTCACACCGCATGCAATAGATTTTATCTTCAACACTCCAATTCAATTTTTGTGTTTATCTTGTAAGAAAATCACTAACCTGGTCTATCTCTTAATATTATCACCTTTAAGACCGCTTTAATTTATATTCAAATAAAGAATTCTTGAGAAGTACACTTAACAAAATTATTCTCAAAATCATATATAATTGAAAATAAATAGTGAAATTTAACGAAGTTTTACTATATTTACCCCTTTATTTTAAACATTTAATTATTAACATAAATCCATTCTAACGAACGAGGTTATTTGCCAAGATTTCATGTTTTAAGAGTAGTGAGTAGCTCAAGGGTGCATGAATGTGAAAAAAAGGAATATTCTCCATAGCCAAGAGTGAATAGCTATATACCAAAAATAATTTTTTATATAGAGGAATTAATATTGTACTTTTTATTCCCAATAATTTAACACATGATATTTTTATTAAAAAAAAGAAAAAAAACACATGATCGTATATCTAACATGGCTCAAAGATTTTTACGAAGCTGAAAAAGATTGCAAATATTTGATGCATGTTGTTAAGTAGAGAGAAGCAAAATGAAAAGTTGGGAAAATGTTTTGTGTGGGACAATTTAGCCATAGGTCTTTGATGCCTTTTTCTAATACGATTTTCCTCCACAATATGTGGGTTTGTTCAATGAATCAAATTTTATCATCTCTTCTATTTCAATGTGTTATTACATTATGTATCCAATATTACAAATTCATATTCCGTTTACAAAAAATATTCTTTAAATATATACTTGGTTGCGAATCCTTGTATCTATCAATTAGACATACAAAGGGAAGGGAGGGGAAGGCTAGTTAGGGCTAAAAATCTATATCAGACCAAGTTCAATGGTCTTTGTATCTATTTTTCTTATACAGTAAAATGTATTGTGTATGGTTGCCACGAATACTTACGTATTTGATTTGAAATGCTAAATCCACTATGTATCAAGTGCCCGGTCCGTATCTTGATGGCAAAAAAATTAAACCCTTGATTAGATGATTTGCATGTAAAATTTTGGATGTTAAACTTTTAAATGTATCAATTTGACACTTAAAATAAAAGTACATGGTCAAACTTGGTAGGAAATAATTACTTAGAAGGATAAAAAAAAATCTTTTAACCATGTCGTAATTAATATATATATATATATATATATATATAGATATGTGACCATTTTCGTATATTAAATCTATTATGGTTATTAAAACTTTGCATGTACGATCACTTGTGTACACTAATAACTTTAATGATCACAAGTTGTACTCTAGTTATTCAATTTAGTCACACAAAGTTGAAGTCTTGGAACGTATTTCGAATTTTTTTTTTATGTTGGATATTTGGATATGAAAAATGTGTTGGATTCGATTTTTCCATAAGAAATTTGAACACCGTAAGTATCTGAGTTACGAAATATTATTGGATAATATTAATTTACGTTCCGAGTAGATAATTTTAGCATTTCGAATTTCTCAAATCGAATTTGAAACGAATGAGAAATTAAGTGTTAAAGTGGGTTATCTCACATAGGAAATGGATCAAAGTTGTAATTGGTTTATATACAATTAATTTGAGGTAAAGGGTTGACCTTTTGGGTCATCTCATCTTTGTGGGC
This sequence comes from Buddleja alternifolia, assembly GCA_019426215.1. Lineage (NCBI taxonomy): Eukaryota > Viridiplantae > Streptophyta > Magnoliopsida > Lamiales > Scrophulariaceae > Buddleja > Buddleja alternifolia. The sequence goes on along the minus strand of CM033408.1, from coordinate 13,433,604 downwards.
TTTGTGAGGGGGAAGGACTTAACCATGGTCCAGTTCACCCCAAGCGCGCGTCACCGTCTGCCCGGCAGGACCGGACTCGGGGTCTGGGTCGTGGGCTTGGCCTTGGCCTTGCAAGATACTTAAATTTTTGGAGAAAATTAATTCCACAAAGATTGATCCATTAAGAATTTATCCAACAAACTGAAAATCTGATCCATTAAATTGAGATTGAACAAACGCTGGCCACGTGTGTTCATTCTTAAATTGCCCTTCTAGAAAGTCTTACGTTCGAATGTGAATATGCTCACGTTCGAACGTTGGGTTTTAACGTTCGAACGTTGACACCTTCTAGAAGAATATCTGAAACACCTAGAACGTTTCAGCTGCATTAACAGATGGAAAATCACACCAAAAGCATTTCTCAGCTTTTTTCTCTCATTCTCTCAGGAGTTCTAAAGTAGCAAAAGCTCGTTCGGTTTTGGAATTTGAAGTGGTTTCGAATTCAGAACGTATATCGTTGTATCTTAGGATGCTTGTTGCAGTAACCCATACCACCTAGGCGGGTAATTTAGTGTTAAGAATAGAGAGTTCTCTCTCGCCTCAATATAATCATCAATTTGTTTGTTAGCATTTGATACGTTTGTGAAGTTTTGTCCAACAAACTTAATGCTAAATTCGTCGTTGTTCAAAAGTTGTCACTTTGTTCAAATGGCTAATATGGGAGCTGTTGATAGCACTACTCTTGATTTTGGTCTTGGACTGGGTGCTAGTCTTGGTCTTGGTATTGGCTCTGGCATCGATGGTGGTGTCGTTTTTGGTTCCGGTTCCGGTTCTGGCTCTAGCTCTGGCTCTTGAGCTAATCCACCAGTGGTTCCATCGGTTAATCCAGTTATTTCGACTCAGGACGAAAGGCCTTCGATGTTCAGCGGGGCTGACTTCAAAAAGTGGCAGCAAAAGATGTTGTTTTATCTCACGACTCTGAACCTGGTGAGGTTCTTAAGGGAAGATGCTCTTTATGTCCCTGAGGACTCGACCGACAACTAATTGAGGGTGGCATATGAGGCCTGGCACAATTGTGATTTCCTTTGCAGGAATTACATCCTCAGCGGGTTAGATGATTCGCTTTACAACATCTATCTATTGGTTAAGACCATTAAAGACCTCTGGGAAGCACTGGATGAGAAGTATAGAACTAAGGACGCCGGATTGAAAAAGTTCGTGGTCTCAAAGTTCTTAAACTTCAAGATGGTAGACTCTAAGTCCGTGATGAGTCAAGTTCAAGAGCTTCAGATAATTATTCATGAAGTTTATGCTGAGGACATGGCTTTGAGTGAAACCTTCCAAGTAGCTTCTATCATCGTGAAGTCACCGCCGTCTTGGAAGGATTTCAAGAATTACTTGAAACACAAGAGAAAGAAGATGAGTCCGGGAGACTTGGTTGTTCTACTCAGAATTGAGGAAGACAAGCTGGTTTCTGACAAGAAGCCTTCGATGCAGGCGATGGCAAACATTGCAGAAGTTCCGAAAACACAGTATAGAGCTATAGCTCCATTGTTATCATAGTATAGAAGTACCGAATTAACGATGGAGGGAACTACCTCCAATTCATGGACACAGTTCCTCATCCAAACAACTTCCTTAGCCGCTTCAGCAGCAGCTATATACTCAGCTTCCGTGATGGAGTCAGTCGTCGTCTCCTGCTTGGAGCTCTTCCAGCTTACAGCTCCTCCATTGAGTATAAACACATATCCGGATATTGATTTAAGATCGTCTAAGTCCGATTGAAAACTAGAATTCGTGTAGCATTCTAGTTCCATTTTTCCTCCGCCAAATACCATAAAAAGATCTTGAGTATGCCTCAAGTACTTTAGGATTATTTTCACGGCAGTCCAGTGGTCTTCCCTTGGATTCGACTGGAACCGGCTTGCCACCACATCTGGTCCAGTACATAGTATAGCATACATAATGCTACCTATTGCCGAAGCATAGGGAATCCTTGACATTCTTTCTCTTTCTTTGGGTGTCCTTGGGGACATCGATTTAGTGAGAGGGATTCCATGCTTAGCTGGAAGAAATCCTTTCTTAGAATCTCCCATACTAAATCTATTCAAGATTCGTTCTATGTACTTTGATTGGGAGGGACCTAGCAATCTACTTTCCCTTTCTCGGTATATCTTCATACCAAGAACGTAGGATGCTTCTACCATATCTTTCATTAAAAATTGGGTCGACAACCAACCCTTCGTTGATTGTAACATTCCTACATCATTTTCTATGAGAAGACTGTCATCAACGTAGAGTATCAAAAAGCTTATGGCTCTCCCACTAACTTTCTTGTATACACATGGTTCAAAACCATTATTGATGTAGCCGTATTCATTTACAGCTTCATCAAATCTCCAATTCCAGTTTTGGGAAGCTTGCTTCAAGCCATAAATATCTTTGCAGCTTGTACATCTTATGCTCGCTCCCACTGGATGTGAAGCCCTCTGGCTGTTCCATGTAGATTTTCTCATCAATGTTTCCATTGAGGAAGGCCGTTTTCACATCCATCTGCCAAATCTCATAATCGAGATAGGGAGAAGTGGCCAATAGAATCCTAATTGACTTGGTCATCGCGACTGGCTAAAAGGTCTCTTCATAGTCAATTCCTTGTCTTAGAGTATAACCCTTCGACACTAAGCAAGCCTTAAAGGTGGTAACCTCTCCATCTACTCCTAACTTGCATTTGTACCAATGGCCTTAATTCCAGGTGGTGGGTCTACCAAGGTCCAAACCTTGTTGGAGTACATGGATTCAATTTTAGATTCCATGGCTTCAGACCATTTTCCCGAATCATTGTCAGACATTGCCTCGTCATAAGACGTTGGATCTTCATCCAATACGAGGTTTTCCTTCTTGCTTTTCAGTAAAAGGCCATAGTACCTCTCAGGTTATCTCAGGATCCTTTCGGATCTCCTTGGAGGTGGAATTTGTGTACTTACAGTTTGTGGTCCATCTTGCTCTTCATTCACTGCCACTGGTGTTTGTGACTCTTGAGTTTCCTCAAGTTCTATCACTCTATCTATGCTCCCACTGAAGAGCTGCTTCTCTAGGAACACAACATTTGACACGCTAAAAGCTAACGTGCTATGATAGCAAGTGCACTAGCCGTGTGTAGTAATAAGTGTGGACGAAAAGTCCGGGTTATCGAACCACGGAGACTTGAATTTTAGTTTAAGATTCGTAATGAAGGTAAAGACAATTAAAGTAAAGCAAGAGAAAAACAATTAAGTAAACGAAAGATCAAAGGAGGGAACAAGCTATGAATTAAATCTCACGAATTGGTTAAAAAGACTAAGGCACATGCTATGACCAAATCCACTCGTCTATATATATGAGCTACTCTTCGAATTATTAGACTCCTATTGCTTTGGTGAAAACTCCTTAATTAATCATTACCCGATGTCTCGGCACATAACAATCCTATGATTGATTGACGGTTCTCTAAATATGTCTATCCGAGAATCTAATCAACAACCACGCATTAACGTTCTAGAGTTTCCGCGGATAAATCCGGCTAACCGCACCCGGAAATCTTTACCTATTTCTAGGAGCAATTCCACATTAGTTTCGGATGATGTGTTGATTCATTTGAACCCTAACCTATCTTCTCTCGAATGACTAGATTAGGCACAATAGCAAGCATATGGAGATCAAGCATATGATTGTGATAAAAGCACAAAATCAACACACAAAGCAATTAGGAGAACTAAAACGAAAATTAACTTCACATATATAGATTCATGAATTCGGCCTTCACATGGCCTTAGTTCTACAAGATTAGCTCATATTCAATAGCTCAAGAAGGTCTAAAACAATCATATACATAGTTATTAACATAAACATGTAAATGAAATGCAAAAGAAACTCCCTAAGTCTTGAATGATGATGAATCCTTGCTTGTAGCTTCAATCTCTAGCTCAATCCCCCTTCTTTGCAATCTTCAAAATGATGAAGAATGGTGATGAATGATGATGGGTGAAGAGTAATGGCCAGCTGCCTCCCTCTCCCCAGTGTGATCGGTCAAGAGTGAAGAAAATGGCTTCAGAAGACAAGAAATGATGGGCTCCCTAGTGTGTGTCTCCTTAGTGTGTCCTTCACTACTCTAAAGTGTGTAGTATAAAATTCCATAAAGTAGATCTACCAAGAAACACACTTATGACATCCCCCCAACACATGTGATGACCTCTGGGCTTTAAATATTCCATTCCACCATCAAATGATGAACTTTTGGCTGAAAGGAATCAAAACTCGGGTGTGGTCACGCCTAGGCGCCGAGCGCCGCTGACAGAATGCTGAAATTAAATGCAATGTGTCCTGCGCAGAAATCGTATTTCATTCATAACTCTCTCCACGAAACTCCGATTTGGATGATTCAAGTCCTCATTTGAAGCTAACACATAGTTTTACAACATCGTAGAAGGGAACTTCTTCCAATTCGGTCTCTAAATATACAGAAATAGCGCTCAACCGTGGAAACTAATGCAGATACGGCGCCCAGGCGTGGACAGGACGGCGCCTAGGCGTGGACAGCAGAATGATGACGTTATTTGCATCTTGTCCGGCGCCTGGGCGTGGTAATACTGGCGCCTGGGCGTGGACGACAGAAGCAAATTGGCCTGAACTTGTTTTATACGTCGTTTTTCGCCTCGTTTCTTCGTATGCTCAAATTTATCACCTGTAATCACTTAACACCCCGCTTAAACGCAAATGTGGCATGATTTTGTCAATAAATGAATCCATAGCATAAGTCCCATGGGCTTAAAAACACGTAAAAATGCCTGTAATCACTTAGCACCCCCACACTTATCAATTGCTCGTCCTCGAGCAATAAGAGTTCTAAGATAAGGAAACATCATCAATCAAAGAGAGAAACAAAAAGAAAACTACCTAACTCACTTTCGTGTAGTAAACGGTTGCATTTAGCGAATGCAACAAGCCTTTGAACCTTTGAGTTACCTCAAAGGACGAGTTATAGTCTCGTGAGGGTTTGCAGACGATATACCCACAAAATCAAAAGATTTTCAACCCCAATCACTCAACATAAATTACAATGATTAATAGCACACAATGGTATGAATTCATCTGTTTAAGCTCAAATTACAAATATATACACATCACACACTTGCTCATGTTACGCCTTAACATTGAAAAGATCATCCTAAGGGTGTAGTGTAATAAATCTCAAGTATTATAGTCAAGTGGCATTCTTATCACTTTTCAAACATTAACCCCATATTTATCAACTTTTGATTATTCACATGGTACGAGAATTGAATACAACTTCATAGCCACTTAAAAATTCATCACTTCATTCCACTTTCGACTTTAACTTATGCACTTTCAACTCGAAACATTAGAGGCTAGACCATGTGCAATGTTCGATCCTCTTAGGCTTTCTATGACACCCGTGTAACGAGCTTTAGGCCAATAACTCCTAAACCAGACGGCTTTCGGGTATCAAATGTAGAGACATTCCTAAGGGCTTAATCGCTTGAGTGTCAAAGGCCACAAAATCAAACTAGGTCCTTATTCACTTAACACTTGCATTGGCTTGAGCTCTAGCTCAAATTAGCTTAATAGTACAGTATTCTAGGCATGGTGCTATTCGCCCCCAGTATCTATTAAGCCTGACCTTTGCAGTCATACCAATGTTCACCTCTTTTTATTATTGTTAAACATACGAAGCTACATTCTCAACTCATAACTCATGTGAAAATTCTAAGTCGATATTTTTCGGGATCAAGCCTTTAAGTGTTTCAAAATGGTTGCCCACTCAACGCCTCTACCCTTGATTTATGTGCGTATGTGAACATCTTAAAGATAATCTAGTCATGTTTAGGGTCCCACAAACAAGGAATTGTGTGTATAGCCATTTAAAACCAAATTGATAGAGAATGCATACCATGTATTCACGTTAACCATGCTCAATTCATCAAGTGACGGGTTGAAATTCTATCCAAATTTTTTATTTTTTTTTCAAAATTTCACAAAATGCACAAGCTCACATGTAGATGTGTGCCATCCCCCAAACTTGGACTGAGTTATCTAAAACACCCCCCCCCCCCAAAACTTAACATGAACATTGGCCCCAATGTTCGGAAGAAAATAAGGGTAAAGTACACATCACCATAGGGGAGCTGAAAAGCAAACCCGAGTCCACTTAAGGCAATCGAGTCCAAGGATGGCAATCACTGTGTCGATCACTACATAGGTAAAAAAAGTGCTAGCCATACAAAGCATCAAACATTGGATAGAATAGAAGAAAACAAAGCGAGACGAACAAAAACGAGAAACACATAGATAAAAAAAACTGGAAAGAAAACATCAAGCATCCAAACATAAAACATAAAATATCCAACAACTAAAAAAAAACAGGCATGGAAATAAAACAAGATAAGCCTAATCTGTAGTGCCAAAACGGTCAATGTAGTCCTCATCCGCTCCGCCGAGATCATCCAAATCAATCAACGGGCTACCCTCATCATTATGAGCCTCATCATCACCTCCTACAGGAACGAGAGCACCTGACTCGTGCAAATCTGCGGGCTGCTGAGGCGGGGGGTGCGGGTAAGGTGGAGGAGTAGAATAATCAAACGGCTCCCGACAGACAAACTCATTATGCTCGACAAGAAGCTGACGGAAATAGGCACAAGTGTCGGACATGACCACCCTCATCTCATCTCGCAACTCATCCCTCAATTCATCCTTTAGTTGTCTAATGGCTGTGGCATCCATAGGTGGGAACTGGGAAGAACTAGTAGACCGGGAAGAAGACGGGCGAGGCCTCTTGGAAGCGGCCTGCGGTGGGGGAGCCTGTGGGTCATCAGCGACCACAGCGAGATAAGAACCCGGGAGCTCTGTACGCTCCATAGGAAGTATCGGAACCCTAGCAGCTTTGCATAAAACTGTGATCAGCGACGGGAGAATGATGGGATTCTTCCGGGTGGGCCCTTCGCCCTTTTGCTTGGCCAATTCTTTGTCAATCAACGGCCCTAACTCATTCTTCAACTTCCTAAAGTGATCCGTCAAAGACTTGTTGATCACCCGGGCAAAGTCCACAGATTTCTTGGACATAATAGCATAGATGAGGGTGGCCCGTTCCTTGTTTGCCTCTGACCGATTGGTACTCGGTATTAAATTGAATCGGATGAAGTCGAGCCAGAAAGCAGCCTCGGGAAGTAGAGCCCTACGGGGGACATGAGCTTCTCCGGGTACCCACTCCCAACCCTCTCGGGCAATAACCCGCAAAATATCCGACAGGCTAACCCGGAGGCGCCCTGCATTGTAAAGAGTGGTGAACTCGCATGTCTGAGGGGTGGGGGTGCCTATGCTCTCCCTAATCTATCTCAACTCATAATCAACATTTTTACCCCGTACCAAAAGGGTAGTCCCCGTCCATCCTCGCGTCTCAATCTCATCATAAACCCCGGAGCTGTAGAATTCCAGGACCCAAGGAAGACGGATGGCCTCGGGCTTTTGACAGAAAAATTGTAAGTGATGGAACTGTATCAATTCTTGCACAGAGGGCTGTCCCCGGGGGGTCAAATAGTGCTCCTTAATAAGGGTGCGGGGGGTGCTCAAACTTTGACATAAAATTTGGACTTTGGGGTTTTCAAAACGGATATCAATAGGAGTTTCGGGTTCATTAGAGGAACCCTCACCTATTTTCTTCTTTCCCTTAGACGGTTTGTGGGCGGTTCTCGGCATTTGCAACAACCACTCAATAGCTCAACTACTCAAATCACCCAACACAACAATCGTCAAAACCCAACAACACACCAAAATCAGCGGCAACCCACAAATGCAATCAATAGTCCACGATCAACAGATTCCTCAATTTTAAGCAACAACCCACAGATTTAACAATAATATAGCACCAAATTCAACAACAACAACCCCCAAATTCGACTACAACTCACAAATCGATAACAACCCGCTAATCCAATAAAGTCCTCAAATGCAACAAAAACCCACAATCGGACGAAGCCCCAAATAATCCTCAAAATATAACGTAAGGCACCTACTCGTCGGCTATGAATCGGAAATGGAAGAAGGGTAAAGCCAAAACTCACCTTTTTCCCCAAAATTATCGCACCGAGTGGGATGTGAACGAGGAGCCACTGTGCAGCGAGTTATGTTGATGGAAAGTGGCGGTGAAACACGGTGGAAATGGCCGGAAATGGTGAGAGAGTCGCCGGAAATCGCGTGGGAGAGGAGTTGTGAAGAGTTTGTGAAGATTTTTGACCGTTTTGACCCACAATTAGGTTTAAATCAGAAACGGGCGCCTAGGCGCGCGACACAGCGTACCTGGATTTTTAAGTGAAACTTTCCGCGCCTAGGCGGGAGTTTGTCGGCGCTTGGGCGGGCGATGCAGGGAAATTTTGAAATCACAGAGTGTCTCTGGGCGCCTAGGCGCGATGTATGCGGCGCCTAGGCGGGTCATTCAGGAGCATTTTAAAATTGAATTTCCATTTCTTATAAAGATTTAAAACTAGAAAATAAAGCAACCAACAGGATAACAAGAGAAAAAGAAAAGGAAACGGAAAGAAAACATGGGGTGCCTCCCAAGAAGCGCTAGTTTAGAGTCATTAGCTCGACTGAAGGCGAAGAATCACGGAGGGTCCGCGGGATGAAGGACTCTTTGTCTCTCGGTCCATCCATCCCTAAGTAAGGTTTTAGACGTTAAGCGCTGACCAAGAAAGTATGTCCTTTATCTGTTGTAAGCTCGACGGCGCCGGATGGATAGACATGGGAAATCAAAAATGGGCCCGACCATCGAGACTTAAGCTTCCCGGGGAAGAGTCGGAGTCGAGGGTTGTATAGCAACACCCGCTCTCCCTTGTGGAATTCCCGGGGGAGAATATGCTTGTCATGCCACATTTTGGTCCACTCCTTATAGAGTTTCGCGTTCTCATAGGCGAGGTGACGCCATTCTTCGAGCTCATTGAGTTGTAGCAAACGTTGTGTACCTACACGTTGAGAGTCAAAATTTAGAAACTTAATGGCCCAATAAGCACGATGCTCAAGTTCAACGGGCAAGTGACATGTTTTGCCAAAAACAAGACGATACGGGGACATGCCAATTGGGGTTTTATAGGCGGTCCGATAAGCCCAAAGAGCATCATCCAATTTAAGGGACCAATCCATTCTTGATGCGTTGACAGTTTTTTCTAAAATACGCTTAATCTCCCTATTTGAGACCTCCACTTGGCCACTAGTTTGTGGGTGGTATGGGGTCGAAATTTTATGCTTCACCCCGTACTTGGTTAATAAAAGTTCAAACTGCTTGTTGCAGAAGTGGGTGCCCCCGTCACTAATGATGGCTCGGGGAGTTCCAAATCGAGTAAAAATATGCTTCTTCAGAAAACGAGTGACAACCCGAGCATCATTAGTAGGCAAGGCCACGGCTTCCACCCATTTGGAGACATAGTCTACCGCAACAAGGATATATTTATTTGAACAAGAACTGGGAAAAGGGCCCATGAAGTCCACACCCCATACATCAAACAATTCACACTCTAACATGCTTTTTAAGGGCGTTTCATGATGTTTAGAGATGTTCCCCATTTGTTGACAGCGATCACAAGATTTGACATAATGATGTGCATCTTTAACAAGAGTAGGCCAGAAGAAACCTGATTGGAGGATCTTAGCTACCGTTTTGGAGGGCCCAAAATGGCCACCCACCGCCATATCATGACAATGAGATAGGATAGCATGCACGTCCGTTTCAGGTATGCAACGTCGAATTAAGCCATCTGCACAAACTTTGAATAGAAAGGGTTCGTCCCAAAGATATTGCTTCACATCAAATAGAAATTTCTTCTTTTGATGAAAAGTGATATCCGGGGGAAGACGGCCCGTAACAATGTAATTGGCAAAGTTAGCATACCAAGGTGAAATATTGTCAGAAATAGCAAGGAGGTGTTCATCCGGGAATTCCTCACGAATTGGTATCTCATCTAACGGATCATTCACTAGCTCTAATCGTGAGAGGTGGTCGGCTACTACATTTTCGGTGCCTTTCTTGTCTTTTATCTCTAAATCAAATTCTTGGAGTAACAAAATCCACCTAAGAAGTCTTGGTTTAGCATCTTTCTTGGCAAGCAAATATTTTAAAGCCGAATGATCGGTGTAAACTATCACTTTGTTTAGCACGAGGTAAGAGTGGAATTTATCGAATGCAAAGACTATGGCTAGTAATTCTTTTTCCGTGGTGGCATAATTCAATTGTGCATCGTTAAGAGTTTTACTAGCATAGTAAATGGTTCGAAATACCTTCTCCTTCCTTTGGCCAAGGACCGCTCCAACCGCGGTGTCACTCGCATCACACATCAACTCGAATGGTAAGCTCCAATCGGGGGGTGACATGATAGGGGCGGAAACTAAGCGTTCCTTCAAATCAAGAAAGGCCTGCATACAAGAAGAATTGAAATCAAAAGGTGCATCTTTGACAAGCAAATTAGACAACGGTTTTGCAATTTTAGAGAAATTCAAGATGAATCGCCTATAGAAACCGGCATGCCCGAGAAAACTCCTAACAGCTTTGACTGAAGTGGGCGGGGGAAGTTTTTCAATGACCTCAATCTTGGCTTGGTCCACTTCGATCCCTTTTTGAGAGATCTTGTGGCCAAGCACAATCCCTTCCCGGACCATTAAATGACATTTTTCCCAATTCAAAACAAGGTTGGTTTCCTCACAACGTTTAAGCACAACATTTAAATGAGCAAGACAAATATCAAAAGTTGTTCCGAATACAGAAAAGTCATCCATAAAAATTTCAAGGAAATCTTCAACCATATCATGAAAAATAGCCATCATGCATCTTTGAAAAGTGGCCGGGGCATTACACAAGCTAAATGGCATCCTTCTATAAGCAAATGTGCCATAAGGACAAGTGAAAGTGGTTTTCTCTTGGTCCTTGGGATCTATGGCAATTTGTTTATAGCCGGAGTAACCGTCTAGAAAACAATAGAAATCATGCCCGGCTAATCGTTCAAGCATTTGGTCAATAAAGGGGAGTGGAAAATGATCCTTACGGGTGGCATCATTCAACTTACGGTAATCTATACACACACGCCACCCACTAATTATACGAGTTGGGATTAGCTCATTATCGCATTCTCAATTACCGTTATCCTCCCTTTCTTAGGCACCACTTGGGTAGGGCTCACCCACGCACTATCAGAAATAGGATAGATTATACCTGAATCGAGCAGTTTAATCACTTCCTTCTTTACTACCTCTTGGATTTGTGGGTTTGACCTCCTTTGGGGTTGGCGTGTAGGCTTGGTGGAGTCCTCCATAAGTATTTTGTGCATACATATCGCTGGACTAATGCCTTTGATGTCCGCAAGTTTCCACCCAAAAGCCCGTTTGTGAGATCTCAACACCGTCATTAATTGCTCTTCTTGTGATCCTGAAAGAGATGAGGAAATGATCAATGGGAGTGTTTCATCGTCGTTCAAGTACACATATTTAAGGTGGGAGGGGAGGGGTTTGAGTTCGAGAGAGGAGGGTTCTTCAATAGATGGGCGAGGTGCTTCCGACAATGATCTATCAACTTTGATGGAGCCTCCCGAATGAGAGGAAGATTTGTACTCCAAGCTTAGAACTCTTTCCACTAGATCATCTCTCTCCGAGTCCACTTGCATGGATTTCATAAGATCCTGTTCGAGAGAATTTTCAATTGTATTGTCCTGTAAATACTCAACAATCAACTGGTCAAATGTATCAATTCGATAACACGAGTCATGATCAATAGGGTGTTTAAGGACTTTGTAAACATCAAAGGTAACTTTGTCATCGCCCACATTCAAGGTAAGCTTACCATTAGCAATGTCAATCACCGCCTTACCCGTGGCTAGGAATGGTCTCCCTAGGATTAATGGTACCTCCACATCTTCCTCCATATCGAGTACCACGAAATCAACGGGAAAATAAAACTTGTCGACTTGGACAAAAACGTCTTCGATTATCCCCTTGGGCCTCTTGATTGATCGGTCGGCTAGTTGAAGGCTCATTGAGGTCGGCTTGGGATTTCCAAGGCCTAGCTTTTTAAATAGTGAGTATGGAAGAAGATTGATGCTGGCCCCCGAGTCACATAACACCTTCTTGAACGATAAGGACCCAATCGTGCACGGGATTGTGAGGCTCCCGGGATCTTGGAGCTTAGTTGGCAATTTATTGAGCAATACGGCGGAGCATTCTTTTGTGAGGCACACCGTCTCATTCTCCTCCCACTTCTGCTTGTTGGAGAGTATGTCCTTGAAGAACTTCACATAATTCGGCATTTGGAGAATGGCGTCAATAAACGGAATATTAATTCTCACTTCCCGAAGGATTGCCAAAATTCGAAGAAAGCTCGGATCCATCTCCTTTTTCTTCTTTTTGTGAGCATTTGGGAAGGGGAGACGAACTTCGATAGGGGAAGAAAGCGTTGGATTAGACGGATGAAAAACCACTGAAACAGGAGGCGACGCCTGGGCGCGTATATTGGCGCCTAGGCGCGGATCTGTAGGCGCCTGGGCGTGCATGTCGGGGCTCTCGGGCGCGGGATTCAGAACAGATGCATCTGGCAGGGTTGTGGGTGGCGCCTGGGCTCCGTCAGAGGGGCGCTCGGGCGCGGATGTACTGGCAGTGTCACTCTCCAATTGTTTGCCACTTCTCAAGGCTACGGCATTGCATTGGGCCTTCGGGTTCTTTTCCGTGTCACTTGGGAGAGTCCCCGGGGCTCTACCGTTAACCGCATTAGACAGTTGCCCCACTTGTGTTCGCAAATCCTTCATCTCCATACACATATCCTTTATCATACCCCGAAGTTCGTTGAACGATGTATCGGACTTTTTTATGTGAGCATCTAGTTTCTCATCGATTGTGGGAGGTCGCATTTGCACTTGACCTTGACCTTGTCCATTGAAATTGCCTTGCCTCGGGGGTGGGTTATTGAAAGGTGGCCGTGGAGCTTGATAGATCCCCGGTTGTGCGTTTTGCGCGGGGTTGGGCCTTTTTGGAAAATTCTCGGGTACATGAAAGTTCACCTGAGGTTGATTGTGATTCCCCACATAATTAATGTTGCCAACCTCCGGTTCCAAGACTACTACTCCCTCAACTACTTCCTCAATACAAGCAACCTTTTTAGTGGATGAGGCCTCTTCATCGTCGGGGTAAAGCTCGTCTTCTCGGGCCAACTGTTCGACTTTATCCCATACACTTTGACAGTCTAACCCAAGGAGATCTCCTCCCGCACCCGCGTTGAGTCTATGCCGAATACGTGACCGAACCCCATCATAGAAATGGAGTACTTGTTCATTCAACCCAAAATTATGATCGGGACATTTACGGAGCATGCCCTTATATCTAGCCCAAGTCTCGGCTAAAGACTCATTGCTCCTTTGCCTAAACCCTTTTATATTACTCCGGAGCTCATTGATTTTGGAGGGTGGAAAGAATTTATTTAAAAAGGCATCGACCAACTCACCCCATGTTGTAATAGATTGTGGAGGTAAGGATTTGTACCATGTTGTCGCCCTATCCTTCAATGAGAAATGGAAAACTCTTAGACGAATTGCATCAAGATCCCGTGGGTGATATTGAATGGTCACAAGAGCATCGTCTATAGTCTCTAAATGAGCGTGAGGTGATTCGTCCGGTTCTCCATAGAAAGGCTTTCCTTGCACCATATTAAAAATGTGAGCCAGAATGTGGTAGTTTGGTGCAAAGAAGTTAGGCACGACCACGGGCCCCGAAATAGTATAGACCATAGGTGGTAAGCTACCCCGAACCGACGGGAGTTGTGGAGGAGTGGCTGCTTGCATGGCTTGTAGAACACCTTGTAACCACTCCCTAGTTTCCGGTGAGTTCATGTCCGGGAAATTTCCATTCGGGTTTTGGTTGAAATTATTGGCCATTTCTCTTGCTCGCCTACTAGTCCGAAGAACTCGTTCAATTTCGGGCTCCAACTCGTATAGAGGCTCGTTTGAGGAGCGGGTCATGCACCTCAAGAACCTAACAATTAAATACAAGAACAAAATTAGACTAAACATGAAAATAAAAGAGAATCAAGAAATAAATGAAAACTAAGAATTATGAAAAATGTAAACGAAAATCAAAAACTAAAATAAACAAGTCCCCGGCAACGGCGCCAAAAATTTGACACACTAAAAGCTAACGTGCTATGATAGCAAGTGCACTATCCGTGTGTAGCAATAAGTGTGGACGAAAAGTCCGGGTTGTCGAACCACGGAGACTTGAATTTTAGTTTAAGATTCGTAATGAAGGTAAAGACAATTAAAGTAAAGCAAGAGAAAAACAATTAAGTAAACGAAAGATCAAAGGAGGGAACAAGCTATGAATTAAACCTCACGAATTGGTTAAAAAGACTAAGGCACATGCTATGACCAAATCCACTCGTCTATATATATGAGCTACTCTTCAAATTATTAGACTCCTATTACTTTGGTGAAAACTCCTTAATTAATCATTACCCGATGTCTCGGCACATAACAATCCTATGATTGATTGACGGTTCTCTAAATATGTCTATCCGAGAATCTAATCAACAACCACGCATTAACGTTCTAGAGTTTCCCCGGATAAATCCGGCTAACCGCACCCGGAAATCTTTACCTATTTCTAGGAACAATTCCACATTAGTTTCGGATGATGTGTTGATTCATTTGAACCCTAACCTATCTTTTCTCGAATGACTAGATTAGGCACAATAGCAAGCATATGGAGATCAAGCATATGATTGTGATAAAAGCACAAAATCAACACACAAAGCAATTAGGAGAACTAAAACGAAAATTAACTTCACATATATAGATTCATGAATTCGGCCTTCACATGGCCTTAGTTCTACAAGATTAGCTCATATTCAATAGCTCAAGAAGGTCTAAAACAATCATATACATAGTTATTAACATAAACATGTAAATGAAATGCAAAAGAAACTCCCTAAGTCTTGAATGATGATGAATCCTTGCTTGTAGCTTCAATCTCTAGCTCAATCCCCCTTCTTTGCAATTTTCAAAATGATGAAGAATGGTGATGAATGATGATGGGTGAAGAGTAATGGCCAACTGCCTCCCTATCCCCAGTGTGATCGGTCAAGAGTGAAGAAAATGGCTTCAGAAGACAAGAAATGATGGGCTCCCTAGTGTGTGTCTCCCTAGTGTGTCCTCCACTACTCTAAAGTGTGTAGTATAAAATTCCATAAAGTAGATCTACCAAGAAACACACTTATGACATCCCCCCAACACATGTGATGACATCTTGGCTTTAAATATTCCATTCCACCATCAAATGATGAACTTTTGGCTGAAAGGAATCAAAACTCGGGTGTGGTCACGCCTAGGCGCGGGCATGGCGGCGCTCGGGCGCCGCTGATAGAATGCTGAAATTAAATGCAATGTGTCCTGCGCAGAAATCGTATTTCATTCATAACTCTCTCCACGAAACTCCGATTTGGATGATTCAAGTCCTCATTTGAAGCTAACACATATTTCTACAACATCGTAGAAGGGAACTTCATCCAATTCGGTCTCTAAACATACATAAATAGCGCTCAACCGTGGAAACTAATGCAGATACGGCGCCCAGGCGTGGACAGGACGGCGCCTAGGCGTGGACAGCAGAATGTTGACGTTATTTGCATCTTGTCCGGCGCCTGGGCGTGGTAATACTGGCGCCTGGGCGTGGACGACAGAAGCAAATTGGCCTGAACTTATTTTATACGTCGTTTTTCGCCTCGTTTCTTCGTATGCTCAAATTTATCACCTGTAATCACTTAACACCCCGCTTAACGCAAATGTGGCATGATTTTGTCAATAAATGAATCCATAGCATAAGTCCCATGGGCTTAAAAACACGTAAAAATGCCTCTTATCAACATTCCTTGGAACAATTACCTTTTGTTTCAAGGTGTGATAAAAGTAGTACCCATAGGACTCTTTAGGGTAACCCACAAACCTACACAAGATAGATCTTGAATCTAACTAATCTCCCACCAGCTGCTTGACATGAGCAACACATCCCCATACTCTTAGGTATTTATATGAGAGTGGTTTGCCGTGCCACATCTTATATGGCACTTTAGGGGCACTTTTTGACGGTAATCTATTCAATAGATAAGCCGCCGTCTCCAGGGCATAGCCCCAGAAGTAGGTAGGTAAATCTGTGGACAACATCATTGACTGAACCATGTCCATCAATGTGCGGTTTCGCCGCTCAGACACACCATTTAATTGTGGCGTTCCAGGCGGCGTCCATTGTGAGAGAATCCCATTCCCTTTCAAATAATTCAAGAACTCACCGGACAAGTATTCTCCTCCTCGATTAGATCGAAGAGTTTTAATATTTTTTTCCAGTTTGTTTCTCTACTTTCTTTCTGGATTTTTTGAACTTATCAAAGGCCTCAGACTTGTATCTAAGTAGATACAAATAACCATACCTAGAATAATCGTCGGTAAAGGTTATGAAGTAAGAAAAGTTCCCTAATGCATTAACACTGAGTGGTCCACACACATCTGTGTGAACTAGCTCAAGCAAATCCTTGGCACGATCTATTTGGCCTTCAAATGGTGACTTTGTCATTTTACCTTTCAGACAAGATTCACAAGTCGGTTGTTTCTCTTCTTCATCAAGCTCGAGGAAACTTGATAACTTGCGAATCCTATCCTTAGATGCATGACCAAGTCTAGCATGTTAGATTTGTGCATTACGTGGATCATCAGATTTACGCTTTCTCATGTTTATTGGTTGAATAGCAAGAGAATTAGTACATGGGTAAAAACGTAAAGGTTGTTATACATGCATGCTTAATTGATTAATTTAGAACCATAAAACATTGAACAAAAACCATTATTTATATTAAAAGAAAAACCTTCTTTGTCCAAAACGGAAACAGAAATTAGGTTCTTAATCAATCCGGGAACATAATAAACATCCTTTAAAGTAAACCTACTACTATCCTCAAGAACTAAAATGACGTTTCCAACAGCCTTCGCAGCGACAAATGCTCCATTAGAAATTCTCAGGACCATGTTCCCGTCATCTACCTCTCTGCTTCTAGACAGCACCTGCTAGTCATTGCAAAGGTGAGTACCACAACTGGTGTCAAACACCCAAGAAGCATGGTTGATTGACAAATTAACCTCAACAATAAACACACCTTCGTTGTGGCTTTTGAAGGTAGCAGGACAATCCGTGCTCAAGTGTTCCATTCCATGGCAGTGAGGGCAATCACCCTTTGACGTATTCTTTCCAAACGTCTCCTCAATATCTTTGATGATGTCCTTGGCCAGTTTGACATCTCCATATATCTTAATCAAATCTTTCGACATCATAGATAATATGAAATGTTGAACATAAGCCTCGTCATCAATCTGCTTTGTCAAGTACTCTAAAGTCGAGCGTGAGTTGCAGGTTTGGGTCTAGGTGGGATGTCCCCTTTGATTATGTAATCAAGTTTCTCACCCTTGAGATAGATATCCAAAAATTTACGCCAGAGGGCATAATTCAAGCCATTAAACTTGTTTATTTCCAAGACTTTTAAACTAGCATAAACAATATCCATGATAATACTGTGTAAAATGCGATAAAATGAAAAACGATCATTAGCATTCAGTTTTAACATATATTCACATGCAATTAAGGATTTTTAAATATACATGTAATTTCCCACTAACTTTACGAAATCCATCACCCCAATTTGACAGAAGACGGGAAATTTAAAAAATCTCCAGTGGGATCAAGCGTCAAATGTCCCAACCTCATTCCACTACACGTGAGACAATGGGATGTAACATTGAATAGGTATGACGACCCCATCCACATCCAGGTGGTTCTCGAGATGTTCGCCTCATATTTCATGCACATCCCGAGAACACGATGCAATCGTACACTAATCTGTGTTTAAGTCCGACCCATCAAATTCTCACACAATTACAGTGCCTAGGTGGTCCCACGGCTCATAGACGACTCCTTAGATAGACTAAAGTCCTTGTGAACTTCTAGTATGACCGTCTGTCATAGCAGAAGGCCTAGTTGTGAGATTGCTACACTTAACTTGCCACCATTCCACGACTCATGAGACAATGATGACAAGCCGCGCTATTCCCTCTCACATCTAATGATTGAAGGCACTGGACCTAATCAAGGGGCTTTCGGGCCCCCGATTTATCCATTTAAGGAGTTAATATGGATTAAAGGAGTTTTTCAAAACAAGGTCTCACACTTTTGAATTACTTATCTTTCTTAGATGATTATGCATACAGGACAACATATATAACATATAAAATAAGCAATCATACATAAAGCGGTAAATGTGATCTTAGTCAAGCCAATAACTAAACACCCCGAGCCATCAAGGTGTTGACCAATCAAATCTAAGGACCCGGACCCTACTCTAAGGTCTTCAAAACTCTGAGCTTGATCGTCTTCATCTTTTTCTTCAAAATTACATTTAAATAAACTTTTCTCTCTCATTTACAATAAAAGGAAAAACATGGTACGCAGGCCTCAAAATATAATAACGACTAGTCTATGCACGACCCTGATCACCACATAATCACATAAACATGCTATCATGCAAATATGAATTAATATTCACCTTTTTTAATTAAAGAAGATCTAATTAATTAACGGATCCATAGACGCTAATTTCTAAAAACCAATTTTAGAAACTTCCATGAAAAAGTCATACTTTTCCAATTAATCTAAAAAGATTTTCAAAAACTTTTCCAATTAATCTAAAAAGATTTTCAAAAACCAAATTTTATTCAATTCCGAAAATTAACAAAATTCCATCTTATATCAATTCTCAAAATTAAATAAAACGTTTCCCATTTCGAAAATCCATTTTAGAATAAACTTAAATAATTTTAATTTGAGATTCAGAAACTTAATTTTATAAAATTACAAATTAGGGTTGCACTTTTAATTTAATTGCAAAAACGACCCAAGACCTAAAACACAATTATTATGAAAAACATTTGGAAATTGGGGAATTACATTTCGACCCCTTAGGTCAAAACACGGGCTGCCGAACCTTTCCCCTTTCACGTCATCGTTGTGACAGCGCTGCCGGAGCAACGCCGTCTACGACGGCGCATCGCGCGCAGTGCCTGTGCTACCTGCTCACGCGCCGCCTCGGTGCGTTGCTGTTAGCGACGGCAAACAGCAGTCGCCGTCAAGTAGCAACGCTGTTCCGAAAGCGCTGGCGCGATGGCAACATCCCCCCCTTTTCAAAAAAAAAACCTTTAGGGCCCCTCTGCAGGTAGAGCTGCCGGCCACTTCCTGATTTCTTTGTACCATTCTATCATCGACCTTGAAGCATCAATGTCACAAAGAAATGCAGCCCTTCTATTTTTCAGATTAATACCAAATCAACGGATCCAAAAATTAAATAGAAAATTCATCCAATTCAAATATGCAATAAAACTAATTTCAATGCATATAAACACAAAAAGAATTCGAGCCATGTCTAACCTTGGCTCTGATACCACTGTTGGGATCGGTACAACCCCCCGGGGATACCGGCGCCGTGGAAAACATATAATTTTAAAAATTAAAGCAGAATCCCCAAAATTAGGGCTAGGTTGACATGGTACCATTGGATTCAAAACTATCCTAGGAGTAAGTTTACTCTTGTTTACCTCTTGTAGACCTTAAAGCAACAACGCCTTTTCAAGCTATTCCCTGCTACAGTCTTCGAACCCATTACCTAAGATAAAGAAGTGCATCCTACAAGTGAAGCAAAGGCTAAGTCGGAACTTTTAATGATTCCTATACTGTCATGTAAATGAAGTGGAGTATGGTAGGATACTCTTAAATAGGAGATCACCTATGTAAGTGTGAGGTGTAGGCCGCCTCAACATTGAGTAAAATATAAACACTTATGAATCCAAGAAGGGGTGCAACGGTTAAAATGGACCCAACAGTGAGAACTGAAGCTACTGAGAATTTATCATGTGAATATCATTGTCTGATTTTATACGAACGGCTGACCAATTCAAGACATCATGTTCATTGGGTAGCCTAGTCAATCCGATAGTATCTCACTAAGAAAGATTCAAAGCTAAAAGCTACCTCTTCTAATGTTATAAATTTTCGTCTGAACTCTTGGATAATGCATTGCATTAATTTCATTCGTGTGGGGGATTGTTGGATATTTGTATATGAAAAGTGTGTTGGACATGACTTTTGTATAAGAAATTCGAACACCGTAAGTATCTAGGATACGAAGTATTATTAGATAATATTAATCTACCTTCCGAGTAAATGAGTTTAGCATTTTGAATTTCTCAAATTGGATTTGAAACGAATGAGAAATTAAGTGTTAAAGTGGGGTGTTTAAAGTGGGTTATCCCACATAGGAAATGGATCAAAGTTGTAATTGGTTTATATACAATTAACTTGAGGTAAAGGGGGAAAGACCTAGCCATGGTCTGGTTCACCACACGCGTGCGCCACCGCCGCCATCCGTCCGCTAGCCCGAACCGAACTCGGGCTTGGGACTGGGTCCGGGTCCGGGTCGTGGGTCGTGGGCCATGGCTTGGGCTTGCAAGATAATTAACTTTTTAGACAAAATTAATTCCACAAAGATTGACCCATTAAGAATTTATCCAACAAACTGAACATCTGATCCATTAAATTGAGATTGAACAAACGCTGGTCACGTGTGTTCAACATTTGAATTGACCTTCTAGAAGGTCTCACGTCTGAACGTGAATATGCTCACTTTCGAACGTTTGGTTTTAACGTTCGAACGTTGACACCTTCTAGAAGAATATCTGAAATGCCTCGAATGTATCAGCTGCATTAACAGCTGAAAGGCATTGGGATCTCACGTTCGAACGTTGAGGTGCTCAAGTTCGAACGTTGGCGGCAGTTTCATACTGCTAATTAATTCTCATGACTAATTTGTCGGGATTTCTTAGCCTATAAATAGGCTCCTCCAAAAGTTGGAAAATCACACCAAAAGCATTTCTCAGCTTTTTTCTCTCATTTTCTCATTCTCTCAAGAGTTCTAAAGTAGCAAAAGTTCGTTCGGTTCTGGAATTTAAAGTGGTTTTGAATTCAGAACGTATATCATTGTATTTGGGGACACTTGTCGCAGTAACCCGTATCACTAGGTGGGACAATTTAGCGTTAAGAATAGAGAGTTTTCTCTTGTCTCGATTTAATCATCAATTCGTTTGTTAGCATTTGATGCGTTTGTGAAATTTTGTCCAACATTTTAAATGATAAATCATCTTATATTCTATTTGGAAGACACGTAATCTATATACGCTACATGTCACCTATTTGTTTAATGAATTCTTTTACATATACGACCTACATATAAATATTAAAATATGAATGCAAACACAAACACCAATCAAAAAAATGTTTCAAACTGCTTGTACCGACCCATTATAACCCTATTTATGGAGAGCAGTGAGCATTAATTGCATTCAACTGTAATATAAGCATGGTGCAAAGTTTTTTTTCTTTTCCACCGAAATTTTTGAAAAGTTTTTGTTTTTCGACTTACCAAAATGAAATCACCATGTAGTTTCGAAATTACATTGTTTCCTAAAAAATTCTTATTGTTTCCAATGTTTTCATGGAAACTCTCAATGTTTCCATAGTTTCCATGGAACATGGGAACCAAACCATGGAAACCATTGCAACATTGAGAGTTTGGTAATTTATTTTCAAAAAAACTTGCTCTATAGCCAACACATTGAGAGTTTCAAAATGATTTCCATGGAAACTATGAAAATATTGAGAGTTTGGTAATTCTTTTCAACAAGATTTGCTCTATCGCAAATACAACAGAACTCTCAAATCTCTCAATGTTTGGGAAAAAGGTAAAAAAGAAAAGAAAAAAAGAAGAAGAAGAAATGAAGAGTAATAAATTTAACAATCAAACAAATATTTATTTCACCGAGAAGTTTTTTTTTATCATGCGACTCAAGATGAAGATTATTGTATTATTGATTAAAGTAATTTTTTCATATAATTTGCAGATGACTTTGAAACCATGGTATAATCCATATTAACTTTTTATTTTTTTCACACCAACACTTTAGAATTTTTTATTTCACAATTTAAGTTATTAAAATTTTATCAATTATGTGCTATGTGAATGTTAAATTTGAATCAAACTTACCACTTTTCATTTTTTTCACAACAACACTTTTAGAATTTTGTATTTCACAATTTAAGTTTCTAAAATTTTTGGTGGTCCCAAGTGGCATACGAAAGGGTCTAGAAGGGGAGGGGAGTTGAATAGACCCTGAAGTCTTTTTTAACTTCAAAAATTTCGTATCACTTTAAAGGTTTGAACGCTTGGATAACTGAGCGCTTGGGTCAGACGCTTGAGGAAAGTTAACTTAGACTTAGTGATTTTAGCAGTTTACCAAAGTAGGGCAACGCTTAGATCGCTTCATCAGGGTTAGCACAGCGGAAATGAGTTTTAGCGTTCTTTTAGTTTATTTAATCGCTTTGCACTTTAATTTGTCTCTTTCAAAGATAAATGATGTAATAATAATAATAAGACAATAAAGATAAATGACACAAAATTTGTAAGGTTCACTGGGTGATGTAATCCCAGCTACGTCCTTCTTCTCCTTTTCACTCGGAGGAATTTACTAGATTAATTTTCAAAGAATCACACAGAATCTTCTACAAGATAGTAAAGGGTGAAAATGATCTTGGGCTCCTTGATCACACAGACTTCAGCACCAATGAAGATCGTCTTCTTCAAGCTTCTCTCACTCAGACATACTGCCTAAAAGGGTTCAACAACTTTTCTCACTCAGATGAAAGGTTGAGGTTTGTCACTAGGGTTTTGTTTGTTTTTTAAAAGATCAAACAATTTGGAATATCTCAGTTGGAATTTGGGTTTCTTCTTTGGAAGATGTTTGAGATATTTGTGACTGTCTGGAATGTAGATAAAAAGCTTGAAAGATTTGGCTCTGGAGTTTCTAAGCTTTTTCCTAGAAAATGTACGTAAGATTTTTGGCAATAATTTCTCTTCTCTTTTTCGTACGTATCTTGTGTATTTTTAGGGTTTGCTGGGGTAAGGTATTTATAGGCAATTTCTTGGGATCTGTCCGTTGGACACATGTAGGAGCGTGCCTTTCACGCAGCACATGAGTTTACCTAAAGTCTGACATTCCTGAAAATTCTCTGAAGCCGATTGGACGGGAGCAGCTGAAACTCTGAAATTTCTGACAGTCTGGTCAAAAGGTGGTTTGTCCACAAGTCACATTAGCTTATCACATTTAATGCTCTCATCAAACATTTAATGCAATTTGAATTTATTTCCCGTTGGAAATAAATATCCGTTGAATGATTGCATTTAAGTCCTTCATGACTTGAGGATTTATTTCAGGTGAATCTAACATAAGTCGCTTGAGAGATATTGAGCGCTTGATCCATAAATCCTGAAATGAGGTTTTTTAGCGTTTGACAGACGCTAAGAAGAAAATCTTTATCTCTGGTTGACTTCAGACGCTGGTCTTCAACTTCTTCTCTAATAGACTCACCGAGAATTCTACTAGCGATTCAGTTTACTAAGACTTAGTCTAAATTATATAAAGATAAATATTTGCAAGCCTAAAAAAATAAATTACAACTTTCAAACGCTTATACATCAATCTATGAAAAACGGAAACTTACATTGTATTTTTGGGGTCTAACATTAAATCCTATTTTGTCATCATCAAAACATCTAACATGAAATTTCCTAACAATTTCCCCCTTTTTGATGATGTCAAGACTTTTAACTCTTATAACTCTTTTATATTTTTAAGAGTTACTTTAAAAAGAAAAGGCCCAAAGGAATATAAGTTAGCGTTTGAAAAGTTAGTAAAGTTAGCTAAAGTTAGATTAGCTTCAATAAGATGTTTCAGCGTTAAAACATTCATTCATTGAAAGAATTAAAGCATACATGTTTTACACTGAAAGAATATCATAAAAGGAATCCAGTCATTTTTTCTGTCGCTTCACTCTTTCTTCGCCTTGTAGAACTTCTAACGCTAAGTCCTTCAAGAGTCGATCGATGTCAATCATTGTTGTATGTTGAATTTCATCATAATCATGCCTACGAAGTCTGGCGCTTTCATTTAGCTCTAACAACCTTTCCGTCCATTCCCTTGGTGTAATACCAAGTTCACGAATTAAATCATGATAGATATCTCTTTGTCGATCATTTGACGGTCTAAAAATTGATAGGTCGTTGTAGCGGTCCGGCATATGCAGGAAATTCCATACTTTCTAAGAACTCGGGGTCCAACTCTGGAAGCGCGTACTTTCCGAGATAATACCTTTGCTTTCTTTTCTTGGATAGCATTTTCTTAATGCTTACTAATTCTTCGAACATTGAACGCCAATGTTTATTATCTGTCTTGGAAATCGCTTTGGAATTTTCTTTATCTTCCCCCTTCTTGACATTATCAAGGGAGATCTTGAGTTCAGCGACATCTCGGCACAAGAGTCTAACTTCTTCAACGAGAAGAGCAACTTGTTGAGCGACACTCTGAGCGGCGGCATCGGATGAAGTGTGTCTTTCAGCATCGGTTGAAGTGCTCTGAGCTAAGTGATGGTTGAATTCAGATGATAGCTCAGCGATAAGAGGTGATATGCTCTTCATGATAGCAATAGTGCTTTTATTTGCAGCGTTTCCAATATCACAACTCCGCGTATCTGAAACTATGCGGATATGTCTATCAGCAACCTCAAAGATCTTGGATCAGGAACCCTCAATGTTGGTAAGCGAGTTTCGGACTGCCTGTTTGAAGTCTCTGGCTTCTGAATCGCTCTCGAAATCTGAATCAGAAGAAGGACGCTCTGGGGACTGGAGAAGTCCATAAGAACCTGAAACTGCAGCCTTACCTTTGGATTTATCTCTGATAAAAGGTTCTTCAGGCTCTTGAGCAATTTCAGCATGCATTTCTTCAATCGCTTGATCCATGATAGGATCTGCAATCGCTGGGGGCTCGACTACCGAGGCGCTAGAAGAATCTGGAAAAGAATCCTCAGGATGTTGAGCGACTTCCGCAGTAGGAGCAATGTCTTCTTCTATAATTTGGATTGGGGGAGAAGGTTCTCTAATACCAATGACCCAGAGGGGGCCAAGGGCTTCCAGCACATGCCTTGGACTGATCAGGCTAGATCGCGGGATAAAGAATATAGCGTCTTTGCTCTCTTCGGTACTTAGTGCAAGTTGCACACCTTCCGGTAAAGCAATCCCTGAAGTATAACAGTTGAGGAAGTCCAAAATCAAAGGCATGAGCGCTTGAGCTGCTTCTTGGCCCACTGGCCTAATCAGCGAGATCATCTTGGCCACTTGAATATTTGATTCACTAAAGAGCACAGGGTGAAGAGTATATCCTCTGAAATTGTAACACCCGGAATAGTGATTGAAACTGACGTCTAGCGCTTGGGCATTTTCAAACACTGCTCTCATTTCTCTGTGGAACTCAGCGAACTCAGCGTGTTCATTCAAAACATCCACACGAATCTGACTCTGCCCTGGAAGAAGTGGTCATTTACTTGATGAAGCGTCTTCATTTAGGTCAGGAAAGACTCGTTGAACAAACCCTGCATGAGGATGCAAAACTTAGCGTCCGCCTTGGCCGTATAAGGCAAGTTGCTGGTGAACGTAGCTTTCGATTGGTTGTCTATATCATGGCAAAGCGCTAACATTCCCTGCAATAATCTAACATTGTTGAAGCAAAAAGGTTGCATAACCTCGGCGTCTGTACTCTATCCTGAATTTGAACAAAAAGGGATATCTGATCAGTTCTTCAATGGTGTAAAAGTGAAGAACAAATTCTTCAACCCACCTGGCTGTATTCATCATCCAACGTTTTCCAAGTTTGTCCACTTTCTTTTGCTCTTTATTAGCGGCAAGGAACTTCTCAAAATGTTCCGTCTCTTCATCATAGTCGTCAGCCCATAATCTGGTTAGATATTCACGAGCCTCATCTTCTATCCACGATTTGACCGGATTTGGGCGCTCTGCAACAAGCGGTCCTTTACCTTTCCATAACTTAAGTGGATTAGGAGAGAGATCGTTCTGGGGAGACTTGACAACGGAGGGGAGAGCCGAATAGCCTATCTTGTTGAGATCTTCCTCATCTGGATTTTTGTTCCAATCACCCATGTGGGGGTTCTTGAAAACAATCTTGCTTTGGTGCAGAGGATAAACGGACTCGTCCGAGCGACCATTTAAATTGAAACGTTGAAGATCAAAGTCAGCTCTGTTGAAAACTGGACGACGAATATACTCAAAGCGTGATTGCAGACGCTCCAAGTTATATAGTCCTAGATTGACAATACGCTCGAAAATTTCAAACTTGTGAGAGTTGGACATATCGCATCGATGGAGAGTTGTTTGAAATTGTATTTCCAACTCGGCAAGCGTTTGAGTGTCTCATTCTCTAGCAACATAATAGAATTTAACATCTGGAGTATATCCGCGTGGGAAGAAATCAATGACAGGAGGAGGAGGTCCCGCTAGCGTGGGAACAATGGCAATTGCTTTTGTTGGGATGGGGGCCACTTCTATCGACCGCTCAGCATTTAAAGTCGCTTCACTGGCTGATGATGGTTCAGCGTCAGGAAGGGCTTGAGATGCTTCCTTAGCGATATCGAAAACAGTTGCCATATCCACATCTACTTCAACTGGAATCTCGGAGAGTGGAGGGGCATCAGCGATTGGTGCATCTTGAGGTTCATCTTGAGCTAATACATGTAAGCGATTGAGAAAAGCAAGCAAAATTTCCACTAAGTAGAAATTTAGAAAAGAAAAGACTAAATCGCTTACCCTGAGGAATATAATCGACTATTTTCAGTCGCTTGATCTGTTTCTTGGACAGGTTCCTCAGGCTCTTGGACTACTTCTTCTGTATCTAAGTCGAGAAAAGAAGTTATAGGATCAGCACGAATGGGAATATCTAATTCTTCAAGAGTGTTGAGAACATATTGAATATCTGCTTCACATTGGGCTGAATGAGTTTTTATCCTAGCGTTAGAAACTTAGAGACTAACGAGGAAAGGATAGAGTAATTTGCTTAGCAAATACTTACCCTGGACACTAGAAAGTTTCTCAGATTGAGTAGCGGCTTGAGGATCTGAGCTGATTTCGGGAACAGCGTCGGAGGGAGGAACGCTTACTGACTCTCTAAGTGCTGGTTTCGCTGAAGCGCTAGAGGATGCTGCGGGAGTAGAAAGAGGTGTACGTCTTCGTGCAAGCGGTACTTCTTCTTCTACTACTTCCTCTTCCTCGGGAACGAAAAAGATAAACGCTGGAGGAGGCGATGGAGATTTAGGAGAGGGAGAAGGAGAAGGAATCTTTTGCTTCTTTTTAGGCTCCGGCTTCTTCTTCTTGGGTTCAGGCTTCTGTTTCTTTACTGGCTAGGATGGCTCAACGACTTTGAGAACTATCTTTCTCTTAGGTCGCTTGACCACCACTTCTTCTTCGGACGAAGAGGATGATGATGAAGAGGAAGATGCTTGATCTTCATCATCACTACGAACAACTCCTAAAGCACGAAGTCGCTCACGCTCTTCTTTTGGAACAGCTGCACCACCTATCTTCCTTGGCTTTTGCAGCTCACCGATCATTTTCTTTCTATAGAATTTTGTCGCTGGAATCTTTTTGCGAAAAGATTTTGCATAACCGCAAGCGCTAAGAATACGACTTAACACAATCCCATAAGGCTTGGGATTCACCGACTTGGCCATCGCTGCCTTGAAGCGATTAAAAACGTAGAGAGACCAATTTACCTTTAATTTGGTCAGAATGGCCACCATCATTTTATATTAGATATTCATCACTTTATCGAATGACCCTTTTCTGCATTCGATCATCTTTGAGCATATATCCGCGAGAATAACGTATTCGCCCTTCATATCGTTCTTCTTGAAGTTCGGCTCATACGCAGTATCAACATCTTCTTTCTTGACCAATTCCCTGACTTTTTTAGCATCTCCGAGAGTGACGTGTTCCACCTCAGTGCCATCATTGGGTAGAACCAACAATGAAGAAATCAAGGAAGGGGTGAGAACAAAAGTCTCTTTAGAAAAAGGAAAGATGCAGGATATGGAATTTCCGTCTTCAGAAATCTGGGCATTGTTGAAAAAGTAGAGAGATTCGTCTTTAAAGTAGTTGAAAATAGTAGTGATCATATCTCTCAAACCAGATTCTTGAACGAGTGGAAGAACCGTTCGAAGAGAAAAGTTCTGGTTATCAAACAGGTAGTCCCAGTTAACCAGAAATCTGGCGTTAACCGTGACTGGTTTTTCAGTACGGGAAGTTTTTTCGGTAGCAACTTGGATGATTTGGAAGATTTTGAAGCTGTGGGTGCCATTGCTAAAAGTTTGAAGCTTTTGAAAGAAAGAGAGAAGTTTTTGCCTTGAGAGAGATGAAGATTTTACAGCAGAGAGAATTTTTGGAAGTGGTAAAGTCTGACTGTAAAAGCTTTGAAGAATATATATAGAGGCAAAAATAACTCTTCAGTTGCTTAGATGACTGCCACGTGTGACATCATTGAATTTTGAAAAATTGAAATATTTGAATCTAAGTCGTTTATGAATAAGTACGGATGTCAAAAGGTGCGGTAAAATAGGTTAACTGTTAAAATAGAGTGTTTTTTTTTGGAATCCGCAGTTACCCTCTTAATTGAAAGATGTTTGAAATTTTTTAAAATTTTCAGCGTGAAATACACGCGCCTGATAGTACACTGACACGTACTTAGACTTGTGCAGTCACTGAACCGCCTAGGTTTAGATAGGAATCATAACCGTCAGTTTGATTTGATAGGCACGTGTGGGTAGTTATCAAATCTTGTCTTTTGGACTTATCCACACGTTACCTTTAGCAATGAAAACTATGCATGAGTTTTAAAATAATTTTCTTAACATTAACGTGGGAATCTCTTTAACGCTTAAGACTTTTGGAGAACAAAGTTTAATTTTGTAAAGTTTGAGATAAAGTCAATCGCTTGAATTTATAAATGACATTTTTATTTAGAGATTGACTTTGTCATGCATAAAGATAAGTGCTAGTGATCAGTGCATATATTTTTAAAGTCATTTTTTATCACAGTCGCTTATAAATTGTTATAAGTACAATTTTAAAGTTCCCCCTAAAATTGATGACTTATTTCAGATTTTTGTCAAAACGCTTTAGACATAAACATAAGGTGGATTCCCCATAAATGGTATGTCTATTAAGATATGATGCTTTTATGATTTAAGCGTTTAGATCAATCATACCTAATTCACTTCTCAAAGTGAGAAAGCGTTGTTCGTTGAGCGCTTTGGTGAAGATATCTGCCAATTGTTTGTCAGTTCCAATGAAGTGCATGGAGATATCTTTCTTTTGAACATGGTCACGCAAGAAATGGTATCTAATGTCAATGTGCTTAGTTCTAGAATGAAGGACAAGATTTTGGGTCATAGCTAAAGCGCTTTGGTTATCACAATGGATTGGGGTAGGACCTAGGATTGTTCCATAATCTCTAAGTTGTTGCCTCATCCAAAGGATTTGTGCACAATAGCTCCCAGCGGCTACATATTCTGCTTCAGCGGTAGAAGTCGCTATGGATTGTTGTTTCTTACTATGCCACAAAACTAGTCTATCACCTAGAAATTGACATGTACCACTAATACTTTTTCTATCTATTTTGCATCCTGCAAAATCTGCATCTGAATAACCAATTAGTTCAAAAGGAGAGTCTCGTGGATACCATAAGCCCACATTTTGTGTGCCTTTTAGGTATTTAAAGATTCTCTTGGCAGCATTTAAGTGTGATTCTCTAGGATCAGCTTGAAAGCGTGCACACATGCATACCGAAAATATAATATCCGGTCTACTAGCGGTAAGATAAAGAAGTGATCCAATGATACCTCTATAGTTAGTGATATCAATTTTCTTCCCACTTTCATCTTTATCTAACTTAAGCGTGTGGCTCATTGGAATTTTTGAAGATGATGCATTTTCCATACCAAATTTCTTAATCATATCTTTTGTATATTTAACTTGGTTTATAAATATTCCATTAGGGAGTTGTTTAACTTGTAATCCTAAGAAGAAAGTTAATTCACCCATCATGCTCATTTCAAATTGATCTTGCATCATTTTCAAAAAAAATTCACACAATCGCTTATTTGTAGAACCAAATATAATGTCATCAACATAAATTTGGACTAAGAGAATATCTTCATTATGGGTAATTTTAAATAACGTTGTGTCAACGCTGCCTTTTGAAAAGCCTTTACCTATAAGGAAGATAGAGAGAGTGTCATACCATGCTCTTGGTGCTTGTTTAAGGCCATAGAGTGCCTTATCCAGTTTGTAGACCATACTTTTGCCATGGTTGTTGATGAATCCTGGAGGTTGCTCCACATAGACTTCTTCTTGGAGTTTACCATTCAAGAATGCACTCTTCACGTCCATTTGGTACACCGTGAATTTGTTGAATGCGGCAAACGCTAGGAACATCCTAATTGCTTCAAGACGGGCTACTGGAGCGTATGTCTCATCAAAATCAATACCCTCCTCTTGACAATAACCCTGAGCGACTAATCTAGCTTTGTTTCTTATAACAACACCATCTTCGTCCATTTTGTTCCTAAAAACCCATCTAGTCCCAGTAACTCCTTGATGAGTTGACCTTGGTACTAGCGTCCAAACCTTATTTCTCTCAAATTAGTTAAGCTCTTCTTGCATCGCTTCTACCCAACTTGAATCACTGAGTGCTTCATCCACTTTCTTTGGTTCCATTTGAGATAGAAAACTTGCGAACATAGCCTCATTAATTGTAGTTGACCTAGTTCTAACAGGTGCTTCCATATCTCCAATTACTAGCTCTGGTGGATGGTCTCTAAGCCATTTACGGTCTGTTTGGAAAGGGTTGAGAGACTCTTGGTTATCAATCGCTTGATCCATATTTGTCTCTTGCGCAGTCGCTTCATCATTCACAGTTCCAATTT
This sequence comes from Buddleja alternifolia, assembly GCA_019426215.1. Classification (NCBI taxonomy): domain Eukaryota; kingdom Viridiplantae; phylum Streptophyta; class Magnoliopsida; order Lamiales; family Scrophulariaceae; genus Buddleja; species Buddleja alternifolia. The sequence continues at coordinate 13,402,584 of CM033408.1, read as the reverse complement.
GCTCTTGGTGATCATTCTCTTCATGATCATCAGCGATTCTGACTTTATCATCATTTGTAACCTCACGAGTAACCATAGGAATAGGCACAAAGATCTCATCATCCTCATTATCACTATTATCATCAAGATTAATTTGTGACGCTTGTTGGGCAAGATCTTCAATTCCTACATCATCAGGATTAACCTTACTCGGTTCTTGGTTAGCATCATCAAACACAACATGAATGGATTCTTCAACCTTCGATTTGATCTTATTTAGGATGCGAAAACTCTTTCCATTCTTGGCATAGCCTAGAAAGATTCCCTCATCCGCTTTAGGATCAAAAGTCTTTAGGCTGTGGGATCTATTATTATGAATGAAACATTTTCAACCAAATACATGAAAATATGAAACGTTAGGCTTACGTCCCTTCCATAACTCATATGGAGTCTTCTCATGTTGTTTGTTGATCATACACTGGTTTTGAGTGTAGCAAGCGGTGTTGAAGGTTTCGGCCCAAAACCTTTGAGGCAGCTTAGACTCTGCAAGCATCGTCCTAGCGGCTTCTTTATGCGTTCTATTCCGTCGCTCAGCAACTCCATTTTGTTGAGGTGTTCTAGGAGCAGAATACTCATGAAGTATTCCAAAATCTGTACAAAACTTCTCAACAAATTGGTTAGTAAATTCAGTTCCTCTATCGCTTCTAATTCTCGTCACCTTTAGATCTTTTGAATTTTGCAGTTGACGGATTAGCGTTGTGAGCTTGACACTAGTTTCATCTTTGGTCGCTAGAAATTCTACCCATGTATAGCGAGAGAAATCATCAACTATTACTAGCGAGTACTTTTTACCACTAACACTCATGATTTCAATAAGACCAAACAAATCTAGATGCAATAGTTCAAGGACTCTAGAAGTAGATAGACATGGTTTTTTCTTGAAAGATGATTTAACTTGTTTACCCATTTGACATGCATCACATAAGCGATTCTTTTGAAAGGAACCCTTAGGTAATCCCTCTGCTAGATTTAGTGATATTAACTGAGAGATTAACTTAAAGTTGAGGTGATTCATTTTTCTATGCCATAACCAACCCAATTCATTTTGATTTTTAGCAACAAAGCATGTGGGGTTGTTATCAAATGTAGAATACCAATCTACTAAATACACATTATTTGTTCTTTTTCCTCTTAGTTTAGTAGACTTAGTCTTAGTGTCGTTGACATAGCAGAAGTCGCTTGAAAATTTAACATCAAAGCCTTTATCACAAAATTGACTAATGCTCAACAGATTATGCTTAAGACCCTCAAAGTAATATACATCTGTTAGGAATTTCATGTTAGAAGTTTTGATGATGACAATTAAGTTTTTGTTAGACCTCAAAAAAAAAGTTGTAAGTTTATTTTCGTAGAAAACTTGTATAGGCTTTGAAGCGTTAGACTTGTAATAGATTTATTAGGCTTTGTTATCTTACTTTAGAGTGTTAGGCAAAATAGTCTTAGGCTGAACGTCTGATGATTTCTGAGTGAGTTTATCAGTGGTAAAGTTCGAAGACTCAAGCGCCTGATCTCAGAAGATAGATACAGTCTCCAAGCGTCCACTTTGGCCAGCTATATCAAGCGTTACCTTATGGAACAGAAGTGATTTCACCTGAATTTACTTCTAAGTCCAGAAGGAGTTTAATGCAAATATTCTCAAAGCATTAAATACCAACGGGTATTAATTTCAAATGCATTAAATGTTGATAAGAGCATTTAATATGATAAGCAATGTCAGACGTACGGAGAAGCCACCCTATTGGACTGTCAACTATCTCAGACTGCAGCACCAACTTTCGTGCAGCAGATTTTCAGGAAAAAGGACAAAAGCTGTTCACTCGCGAAAGTGAGAGACACGCGCCAGTGCATGTGTCAAACGGACACTTTCTCCAAGAATACCTATAAATAGGACTTCAACAACAAACAAAAATATGAGCAACAATTTTATCAAAGCCAAATTGCTGTTGCATTGAAAATCTCATTCCTTAAACTCTCAGAAAAGCCAGAAACTTCAAGAAACATCCAAATTGCTTTTCTTATATTCCTGAGACAGTCAACAAATATCTCAAACATTCTTTTTGAAGAAACCAGATTCCTACTGAGATATTACCAAGTTGTTTGAACTTCATCAAAATCAAACAAACCTTTTAGAAAATCCCATCCAAGCCTCGCGATCTGTGTGAAGTCGAAGTTGGATACTTGCATCATTTCTGGGTGAAAGAAGCAAGAGGGTTGAAGTGATTTGAAGCAGAAATCTGTGTGATCAAGGAGCTCAAGTCATCGACATCCATCTCTCCCTAATTTGTAGAAGATTCTGTGTGATTCTTTGAGAATCATTTTAGTGGATTGCCTCCAAGTGCAAAGGAGAAGAAGGACGTAGTTGGGATTACACCACCCAACGAACCTTACAAATATTGTGTTATTTACTTTTCAGTCATTTCATTCATCTATCATATCATTGCATAAGTAAAACACAATCAAAAGCTAAGCACCTAAGAAACATCTTGTGACGCTAAAACTTTCAAAGAGAAGACTCCAAAATCATTCCGCTGTGCTAACCCTGATTAAAAGAACTGAACGCTTAACCTACAAGGTCAAAGTATTCAATTCCTGAAGTCTAAGTTAACTTTATAAAACAGTCTTCATTAGACGCTTCACAAAGTCTCAAATATCTTATGTGAACGCTAAGGTGAAGCGTCACACTCTTCAAGCGCCTATCATTTCAAGCGTCCAAATACGTTTAATACGAAATCTTTTTTAAGTCAGAAAAGACTTAAAGGGTCTATTCAACCCCCCCCCCTTCTAGACCCTTTCGTATGCCACTTGGGACCAACAAGTGGTATCAGAGCGGTTAATTTTGAAATTTTAAAATTTCCAAGCATAACTGCTTGTTTAGATCTTTTTCTTTCAAAATCTAGTTGCTTTTTAAAGCTTAGATATGGCATTTGCTAAAGTTCCCAAATTGACAGAATCAAATTTTGACACATGGAAAGTCAAAGCATTTACGTATTTATGTTCATGCGATGATGACATGTGCGATATTATTTCAGATGGGCCAATCAAAATATACAAAGTTATCACAAGAGCGCCTGGAGCCACAGAAGAAACCCCTGATGGTTACGTTGAAAAACCAAAACAAGAATGGTCTCCAGATGAGCGTCGAAGAGCTAACTTGGACAATGTTGGTCGCAACGCTCTGTATACGGCTATTGGTGATAATGATAACTTATTCAATAAAATCAAATCTTGCAAAACGACTAAAGAAATATGGGATAAGCTGGCTACAATCTGTGGTGGTTCAGCTCAAATCAAAGAAAACAAACTTTCCATTGCTAAGGAAAAGTTTAACGGATTTAAGATGCTACCCAATGAAACGCTAGAGCAATTGGATATAAGATTCACAGCTCTTGTTACAGAACTTACGTCGTTGGGAATGGACTTACAGAATCGAGAAATGGTGGTTAAGATCTTTAGAAGTCTACCAAGTAAATTTTGATGAAGACAACAGCTATGAGAGAATCAAACATGCTGGATCTCTTAACTCCAGAAGACGCCTTTTCAGAGATAAAAGCTTTTGAGTTCGAGTTGAACTCTGCTAGTGACATTGTGAGTAATCCAGTGATTGAATCTGGAGCGCTCATTGCATCAATCAAAGGCAAATCGGGTAACAAAGGAAAGAATTCGGACATTAATGAGGAAGAAGAGTTGGCTTTGCTGAATAGATTCAGGAAGTTCTTGAGATATGAAAAGAAAGGAAAAGGTCCTAATAGTCAAGGACAAAGTTCATATCAAGCGCCTTCTCCCATACAACAACAGTTTCAAGCGCCTCAATATTCTGTTCCTTTACCTCAAGCGCCTGCTCAATATCAAGCGTCTACTCAAAATCTCCCAGCTCCAGTGGTTTCAAAACCACACACTGCAAGGCTAACAAGTGAACAAAAAATGAATGCAGGAAACCGGGGCACTACCAGGTAAATTGTCCCTATCCAAATGTATCCAAGCCCTCAAGGCAGGATTACTTGGATAGAAACCAATTCAGGAGCAACCTTCGACAACAAGGTTTGCTTGCGGAATCAGAACCAGCATCAGCACCTGAAGATTTAGAATCATCAGACGAAAGTAGTGATGATGATGAGCCGATAGATGACTCAGCGCTCATATGTCTCATGGCCAGAGATGATGAAGCGTCCCCTGAGGTAATCAATGAATTATCAATTCCTTTTTCTTATGATGAATTACTTGACAAAGTCAAAGAATATTATAATAAATGTCAAGAAGCTGCCAAAATATATCAAAATGATCTCGCTATTATTTCATCACTCACAAACGATAAAGTAACGCTCAGAGCAGAGTTGCAAATTCAGCAACAGTGCATTGAGAAAAACCAATCGCTTGAGAGTGAAGTTATTCAATTGAGAGGTGATCTTGATATAATAGTCAAGAGAGAAGCTGATCTGATGGCTAGACTTGCCAAGTCAGAACAGCTCATCTCATCGTTGTCCAAAGCATCCAGAAAGCTCGACAATGTGACTGAAATAACAAGGTTGTTTGGAGAAAAGACCGGTTTAGGATGCAATGAATTCGGTAAACAACCAAACAAACCTAATGTTACGGCAAACAACAAAGGAAAGGGTGTTTTCTTTGTTGAGAAAGGTTCACAAGGTCAAACTCAAAATGAACCAAGGGACAATGGTAAGAGGCCAAATGAGAAAGTCAAAACTAACTCAGACAAGGGTAAGGCTAAAGCAAATGATCCACAAAGACAGACTCATCCAAACGCTCAAAAAGCTAAGGATAAATCTAGTCACTGTGAATCAAGCGCTAAGCGTCTAGCACCAAACGTGCAACCCAAGCCAGAGCCAAGGAAATACCAGCGTCGATATCCAAAACAGTCAAGATCATATTATCGATACTATGATAATTATGATTATGACTATTATTATAATCGTGGATATTATTATACATCCAAAAATTACACACAGCACAAGGTGAAACCCAAAAAGGCCAATATTCCTACTATGAAGACAAGGCAAATTTGGGTTCCTAAAGTTCTAATTAACACTAACAAGGATACTAATGTTGAAGGACCCAAGCAACAATGGGTACCTAAACAGAAATAGAACTTCCCTTTTGATTGCAGGTACCTAGAGCTAAAGTCAATACATCTGTTTGGTATTTTGATAGTGGATCGTCAAGGCACATGACAGGTTCCAAAGATCTTCTGATCAACTATCAAGCTGCCAATGGTCCTCAGGTTGTATTTGGTGATAACTCCAAAGGTAAAACCAAAGGTATAGGTACTGTGCATAGGGGGAACATCATGATAAGTGATGTTTATTTTGTTGAGGGTCTAAAGCACAATTTATTAAGCATAAGTCAATTCTGCGATAAAGGCTTTGAAGTCATATTCTCAAGTGACTATTGCTATATAAACGACGCTAAGACTAAATCTACTAAACTAAAAGGAAAAAGGAATAACAACGTATATTTGGTAGATTGGGGTTCAACACTTGATAACAACCCAACATGCTTTGTTGCTAAAAATGAATCTAAAATGGGTTGGTTATGGCATAGAAAAATGAATCACCTCAACTTTAAGACAATCTCTCAGCTTATAAGTCAAAATCTTGTAGAGGGATTGCCAAATGGACCATTTCATAAGGATCGCCTCTGTGACGCTTGTCAAATGGGTAAACAAGTTAAATCATCTTTCAAGAGAAAACCTCATCTATCTACTTCTAGAATACTTGAACTACTTCACATGGATTTGTTTGGACCTGTTCAAACAATCAGTGTAAGCGGTAAAAAGTATACTTTAGTGGTAGTAGACGATTTCTCTAGATTTACTTGGGTGGAATTTCTTTCATCCAAAGATGAAACATGTGACAAGTTAACAGCGCTTATTCGGCAACTTCAAACATTGAAAAATCTTAAGGTTGCAAGAATAAGAAGCGATCACGGTACTGAGTTTACTAACAAGGTTGTTGAGAAGTTTTGTGCAGAAAATGGAATACATCATGAGTATTCAGCTCCCAGAACTCCCCAACAAAATGGTGTTGCTGAGCGCCGGAACCGAACGCTTAAGGAAGCCGCTAGGACTATGTTAGCTGAATCCAAGCTTGCTCCTAGATTTTGGGCCGAAGCGATCAACACTGCTTGTTACACTCAAAATCGATGCATGATCAACAAACAGCATGGAAAAACTCCATATGAACTGTGGAAGGGACGTAAGCCAAATATTTCATACTTTCACGTCTTTGGTTCTAAATGTTTTATCCATAATAATGGATCCCAAAGCCTAAAGACTTTTGATCCTAAAGCGGATGAAGGAATCTTTCTAGGCTACGCCAAAAATGGAAAGAATTTTCGCATTCTCAATAAGATCAAATCGAAGGTTGAGGAATCTATTCATGTTGTGTTTGATGATGCTAACCAAGAGCCGAGTAAGGTAAATGTAAATGATGTAGGAGTTGAAGATCTATGTCATCAAGCGTCCAAAATTACTATTGATGAAGATACTGACGATGATGATGAGATCTCAGTGCCTCCTCCTAAGAATACTCGTGAAATCAATCTAAATTATCATGTAAGAAATACGGATGATCATGAAAAGAATGATCATCAAGAGCAAAGAAGGAATCGTGAACTTGAAGCGCCAACGCAGGAGAATGGTCAAGCGAATGATTCTCAAGCGCCTGTTCATTCTCAAAACCCCTTCCAAACAGATAGACTATGGTTACGTGACCATCCACCTGAGCAAATCATTGGAGATATTGAAGCACCAGTTAGAACTAGAGCCGCTACATTTAATGAGGCTATGTTCGCAAGCTTTCTATCTCAAATGGAACCTAAGAAAGTGGATGAAGCGTTAAGTGATCCAAGTTGGATTGAAGCTATGCAAGAAGAGCTCAATCAGTTTGAGCGAAATAAAGTTTGGATGCTAGTACCAAGACCAACTCATCAAGGAGTTATTGGAACTAGATGGGTATATAGAAACAAGATGGATGAGGACGGCATTGTTGTAAGAAACAAGGCCAGACTCGTAGCTCAAGGATACTGCCAAGAGGAGGGCATTGACTTTGATGAGACTTACGCTCCTGTTGCTCGTCTTGAAGCAATCCGCATGTTTCTAGCGTACGCAGCGTTTAACAAGTTTACAGTATTTCAAATGGACGTAAAGAGTGCCTTCCTGAATGGTAAACTCCAAGAAGAAGTGTATGTGGAGCAACCTCCAGGATTCATCAACAATCATGGTAAGGGTATGGTTTACAAGCTAGAAAAAGCACTTTATGGGCTTAAGCAAGCACCTCGAGCATGGTATGACACTCTCTCTATCTTTCTTATTGGTAAAGGTTTTTCAAAAGGCAGCGTTGACACAACGTTATTTAAAATTACCAATGATGAAGATATTCTCTTAGTTCAAATTTACGTTGATGACATTATATTTGGTTCTACTAATAAGCGTCTGTGTGAGAAATTTTCGAAAATGATGCAAGAACAATTTGAAATGAGCATGATGGGTGAATTAACCTTCTTCTTAGGACTACAAGTTAAACAACTCCCTAATGGCATATTTATCAACCAAGCTAAATATACACGAGATATGATTAAGAAATTTGGTATGGAAAATGCATCATATTCAAAAATTCCAATGAGCCAAACGCTTAAGTTAGATAAAGATGAAAGTGGAAAGAAAGTTGATATCACTAATTATAGAGGTATCATAGGATCACTTCTTTATCTCACTGCCAGTAGACCTGATATTATGTTTTCGGTATGTATGTGTGCACGATTCCAAGCTGATCCTAAAGAGTCACACTTGACTGCTGCCAAGAAAATCCTTAAATACCTAAAAGGCACACAACATGTGGGCTTATGGTATCCCAGGGATTCTCCTTTTGAACTAATCGGTTACTCAGATGCAGATTTTGCAGGTTGCAAAATAGATCGTAAAAGCACTAGTGGTACTTGTCAATTCTTAGGTGATAGGTTAGTTTCATGGCATAGCAAGAAACAACAATCCATAGCTACCTCCACAGCCGAAGCTGAGTATGTAGCTGCAGGAAGTTGTTGTGCACAAGTTCTATGGATGAGGCAACAACTTAGAGATTACGGAACAATCTTAGGACCAACTCCCATTCATTGTGATAACCAAAGCGCTTTAGCCATGACTCAAAACCCTGTTCTTCATTCAAGAACCAAACACATTGACATTAGATACCATTTCCTTCGTGACCACGTTCAAAAGAAAGATATCTCCATGCACTTCATTGGAACTGACAAACAACTGGCAGATATCTTCACCAAAGCACTCAATGAACAACGTTTTCTCACTTTGAGAAGTGAACTAGGTATGATTGATTTAAACGCTTGATCATGAAGCATCATATTTTATTAGGCATATAATTTAGGGGAATCCACTTAAGTTATATCTCACAATATTCTTTAAAAAAAAAATATATATATTTTTTTACTTGATCATAACTGTAAGCGTCAATGATAAAAATTTTCAGATGCATAATCATCAACGCTCAGCTCTATGTTTGCATAAAATATTGAATGCTCAAAATATTGAAAAGTCTTTTGACTTCAAGCGTCCATTTTATCAGCTAAGCGCTGAATAGTTTATCAAAAATTTATAAAATATTTTCGTTACAAGCCATGCATAAAATTTTCAAACTTCTTTCAAGGTCGTGGGTATACTCAAAGGTCTATTTTGTACTCTACTCACACGCCTCTATCACATCAAACTGGCGGGTACTCAAATTTTTTAAAATGACGGTTCAGAGATAGCACGTGTTTGTGTACGTGTCAGTGTACAAACATGCGCGTGTGTTACACTCTGAAAATACCAAACGTTAATTTTTCTTTAACTCGGATGTCAAATCTTTATATATGAGAATTACCAAATGTAACTTCTCTCTTTTACACAAAACTCGCGTCCGCAGTTAATAAATTTATGGCTAAGATTCAACAGTTATTACACGTGTTTAAATCCTACTCAAGACTACATAACACAAGTTTCAAAACTCTTTACTGTATCATTTAAAACACAAACTCTGCAGAAAAAGTAACTTACTTTCTATTCAAGCATATCTGCAAATCTCTCTTTATCTCTCTCAATACAACAGAAAAATCTCAGTCCATCTTCTTCGTTTTAAACAAAAAAAAATGGCACCAAAGAAATCATCATCTACTTCTGCTGAAATTACCATCAAGGTAACTGAAGGTCTTGTTGTCGACTGGAAATTTCTATATGAACAAACTCAGATCAACCTGACGGACATAATGGACATGGTCGTCCAAGCTGGGCTCAAACCCTTCTTAACCCAATACTCTTATATGTTTCCTACTGAAGTTGAAACTTTCTGGAAGACTGCTACACTTTCAGAGGACAAGAAGTCCATCTCTTGTCAAATTCCCTTCTCCAAGAAGGAGTCTCCAAAGGAATTCATCCTATCTGCTTCCACCATTGCCAAGAACTTCAATTTGCCTAATGAGGGTGAGGCACTGGATTCTGTTACGTTGAAACAAATTAAGGAAGCATGGGCAATCATGAGTGCGTACGACGATGTTCCTTACACTCAGTACTTCGAGAAGAAAGACCTGGTGTCCAAATACCGGTTATTGGCTGATTTCTGCAGCAAGATCATAGAATGCCGCGTGGGAACCTTTGATAAGGTAAATCCTGTTCAATTTCAGATGATGGTTGCTATACTCTTCAACATCAAAATCAACTGGAGTGAGTACATCTTCGGACGGTTTCGGGACAGTCTAAGCGCTTCAAATAAGCCTTATGGACTCATCCTGAGTGACATCTTGTTTAAATCGAATTGTGTGTACTCGTCTGGACTTCCGTTGAATAAGTCCAAGTTGTTGGGAAAAAGGATTCTGACCAATATGTTCAATCCTCCAAAAGTTAGTGGTGCGGCTAGACCCCTATCTGAGCGGCTGGAAGAACGCCAACTGCTTGCTCAAAAGGCTGAGAGACCAGTGCCAGAGGAAGCTGTGAAGCGTCCAGCAGCAACGAAGAAGAGAGCCCCCAGAAAACCCAAAGTTAAAATTGCCGTCCCCTCTCAAAAGATTGATGAGGAAACTGATGAGGATGCCGAGGACAAGTTGCCTCTCAAAAGACGAAAGCTGGAAGGGATCATTAAGCAAATAGACTTTGAAGAACCAGCTGCTGATCCTCCCGCTCCTCCGGCTAAACTAGTTGAAGGAGTCAACATTAAGAAAATCTTTAAGCGTTCCAGGACTAGCAAGCGTCAAGCTACTCCTGAAGAGCCTGAGACAGTTGAGCCAAGCGCTCAAGTTGCCGTTGAGCCAAGCGCTCAAGTTACAGTTGAGCCAAGCGCTCAAGTTGTCGTTGAGCCAAGCGCTCAAGATGTTGCTGTTGAGCCCAGCGCTCCAGAAACTGCTGTTGAGCTTAGTTCTCAGGCTATAGTTCCAGCTGCTGCCGAAGTGTCCACAGATGTTCTGTTGGATGTTGACCTGACTGGAGTTGTAGCTATCGCTCAAGATGTTGCCGCTGAAGTAGCTGCAATTGAACCTGAGGAACCTGCTACTTTAACAGAGGCACGTTCAGAAGGTCAGAACGCTGCTGAAGACGTTAGAGCTCCTCGTCACTTCTTTCAACTCGATCCGCTGAAGACAATTGATCATTCAATTAACTATATGCCCCCAGCGCTCGACGAAGATTTCATTCCTGCAGGATATAATATAGAAAGATATATTGCTGCAGAAGCTGACGCTGCAAGACTGATTGACTTTGACAGCGCAATCAAAGCAACCGTTCTAGACAGACCAGGAGACAGACCTCCTAGATGTGCCGTGGATGTGGCTTACTATCTTGACAATGGCCACAGCAGACCAACTGGGTTCGCGCTAAGGGATTACACTGTTCGTGTGTATGATCCTCTCCGTCCTAGCTTTCTCAATCCCTCAGAGTCAGTCTTGAACAGAGAAGGTTACACACATTTCCCACAGACGGCTCACAGCCCTGAAAATCTTGCATCGGTCCGTCCTCTCTGTCTATGGAAAAATAAAGAGATTCATGCTGGTGAGCGCCTTGAATCGTTGACCGATCTGCTCCAGACTGAAGCTGATGCTTACTTTGACAGCGTCTGGAATGCCAACTATCAGCCTGATAAGCACCGCTTTGAAGCCATAAGAGATATTCATCTTGAAGGTATTCGTGCTATGGTGACTGCTGGCACAGACTTCTGTATAAATGAAGTAAATTGGGTTGAAGCGTACATGGGACATAAATACACCTTCCCAGAGTTAGTCCAAGCTCCCCATCTTTTCGGCATAGGCATGCATGACAAGAAGCGTCAATTCGCCAAGTATTGCCTCCTGAAGCGTCAACAAAGACTCGGACCTGTTCTCAAGCTCCCAATTATTAGACATCAAATAGAACAATGTCTACGTCAAGAACTTCAGAGATTATCCCTCACCCCTCTTCGGTTTAATGCTCAAGCGTCCTCCAGTGGTACAGTTGGTGAACGGTGCTTAAATCTTGCTCCAAGCCACTGTGAAGAAAACTTCAATCTGATGGTAAAGATTCTATCTCCCGTATCTCTCTTTGATAAAATCTTCACTGCCAATCTCAGATCTTGGAACGGCTCAGTGATCAATTCATTCAAAGGATATCCGCTGCTCCCTTCCATTCGCAGTGAGGTACTCAATCACTATGAGTATGTTCTTTCTCTGCTTGAAAGGAATCAAGAGCTCGCTCAAGCCATTTATCCGTATCTTGAAGAGTACTATGTGGACTGTGTGCCTACACATCGACGTCCTGCATCTCTTCCCTCAGATTGCTTGATTGGATTTTCCAGAACTCACTGCACAGATTCACTATTCTCCATCGCTCAAGCGCCGTCCAAAGTTTTCCCAGATCATGTGCTGGATATCATTGGTCCAATGTACATCAGGGCCATTGATAGTCCTCTTCGCACATTTATCTCCGGTACTTGTATGTCCAGGACCAGACTCATTGAACTCTTGGATTCTACATCCACCTCTTATGCCGACTCAGCAAGCTGGAACTTCCAATTCACTGACTTTCGCCAACCTGAGTCAACGCTTGAGGAAGCGCCTGCTGAGACATCTGAAGCGTCCAAGTCTGCAGATACCAGTATTCCTAACGCTCCTGAACATGCTACCATTGATAGTGCTGAAGATACTTCCTTGGATATTCGAGGTACTGTTTTTGATCCAGCCTATCAAGTTCCTTTTGACTCTCTCAAACACTCATCACGGTTCAAGCGACCAGCTCCTCAAGCGGTTCAATCAGATGAGAGTCAAGCCTTTGGTCCCCTGCTTAAATCTGTTTTGGAGACAATTAGCGCTCAAGCTACTCAGAGTGAAGAATCTCTCCATTGGATTAAGGAAGACCTGGCAAAGATTGAAACTCACGTAATGAGCGCTCAGATTGCTCATATGCGTAGTTCAGCTCAAGCGGCAGTTGGTGAGTGCAAACAAGACTTTCAAGAAATGCAGGATGCTGCCCACGCAACCCAACTTGCCATGAAAGAAGAACTTGAAAAGCGCCTTGCAACCCTTGAGATCTCTGTGAATGACGCCACCAGCGCTAAGCTTCTTGTTATGCAGGAACGCTTCGACAAGCGTCTGGATGACATCACAGATTCCTTATCTCAGATTGCTCATCAGGTAAGTGTACTCACAAACCACTTCTTAAAATCTGATGATGGCAATAAGGGGGAAGAGAAGAAGAAAGGAGAAAAGCGGAAAGCGTCCAGTTCAAAAGTTGAAAATCCTCCGTCTCCTAAGCGTCAAATGCCTCCTTCTCAGTCTGCGCTTAATCTCCCGTCTTGGATAACTGCTCTGAAACAAAGTTCATCCGGAGCGCCCAGTAGTACACTAAGGGAACCTCCTAGAGCGTTATATCCAAACCTACCAATTCCTACAAGAGCACTGCTTGAACAGTTTGACATTCCTCTTCAGAGAACATCCATTTCAGAACCTACAGATCCACAGATCTTAGCTGAAGAAAGGAAGATGACTGATTTTAGCCAAGCTTTTCGAATCTGCCTAAGGTACATTGGTGTCGACCCAACTGACTGGGATAATCACTTTAAAATATTCAAAAAGAGACAACAAGAAGAAAACAAGCTTATCATCAACAAAGATCATGAAGCAATGATGATCTTGAAAGACAATCTGACTGAAGCTATCCGAGCTGAAATGTCCAAGCGATACAGAGTTAGACCAAGTCATTAAAGCTTTTTGATTTTACATTATCTATATTCTTGTCTCTTATATCTTTAAATATTCAGCTGTAAAAATGCTTGTAATTCTCGATAAATATGAAATGCATTTTTTTTCTTGCTGAAAATCTCGTTGAAGCGTAACTAACTTTAACTAACGTTTACTGATCAAAGCTAACTTTTACTTTTGGCTATCTAACTCTTGAACTATAAAAGAGTAAGTATTGCCATCATCAAAAAGGGGGAAATTGTTAGGAATTTCATGTTAGAAGTTTTGATGATGACAATTAAGTTTTTGTTAGACCTCAAAAAAAAAGTTGTAAGTTTATTTTCGTAGAAAACTTGTATAGGCTTTGAAGCGTTAGACTTGTAATAGATTTATTAGGCTTTGTTATCTTACTTTAGAGTGTTAGGCAAAATAGTCTTAGGCTGAGCGTCTGATGATTTCTGAGTGAGTTTATCAGTGGTAAAGTTCGAAGACTCAAGCGCCTGATCTCAGAAGATAGATACAGTCTCCAAGCGTCCACTTTGGCCAGCTATATCAAGCGTTACCTTATGGAACAGAAGTGATTTCACCTGAATTTACTTCTAAGTCCAGAAGGAGTTTAATGCAAATATTCTCAAAGCATTAAATACCAACGGGTATTAATTTCAAATGCATTAAATGTTGATAAGAGCATTTAATATGATAAGCAATGTCAGACGTACGGAGAAGCCACCCTATTGGACTGTCAACTATCTCAGACTGCAGCACCAACTTTCGTGCAGCAGATTTTCAGGAAAAAGGACAAAAGCTGTTCACTCGCGAAAGTGAGAGACACGCGCCAGTGCATGTGTCAAACGGACACTTTCTCCAAGAATACCTATAAATAGGACTTCAACAACAAACAAAAATATGAGCAACAATTTTATCAAAGCCAAATTGCTGTTGCATTGAAATCTCATTCCTTAAACTCTCAGAAAAGCCAGAAACTTCAAGAAACATCCAAATTGCTTTTCTTATATTCCTGAGACAGTCAACAAATATCTCAAACATTCTTTTTGAAGAAACCAGATTCCTACTGAGATATTACCAAGTTGTTTGAACTTCATCAAAATCAAACAAACCTTTTAGAAAATCCCATCCAAGCCTCGCGATCTGTGTGAAGTCGAAGTTGGATACTTGCATCATTTCTGGGTGAAAGAAGCAAGAGGGTTGAAGTGATTTGAAGCAGAAATCTGTGTGATCAAGGAGCTCAAGTCATCGACATCCATCTCTCCCTAATTTGTAGAAGATTCTGTGTGATTCTTTGAGAATCATTTTAGTGGATTGCCTCCAAGTGCAAAGGAGAAGAAGGACGTAGTTGGGATTACACCACCCAACGAACCTTACAAATATTGTGTTATTTACTTTTCAGTCATTTCATTCATCTATCATATCATTGCATAAGTAAAACACAATCAAAAGCTAAGCACCTAAGAAACATCTTGTGACGCTAAAACTTTCAAAGAGAAGACTCCAAAATCATTCCGCTGTGCTAACCCTGATTAAAAGAACTGAACGCTTAACCTACAAGGTCAAAGTATTCAATTCCTGAAGTCTAAGTTAACTTTATAAAACAGTCTTCATTAGACGCTTCACAAAGTCTCAAATATCTTATGTGAACGCTAAGGTGAAGCGTCACACTCTTCAAGCGCCTATCATTTCAAGCGTCCAAATACGTTTAATACGAAATCTTTTTTAAGTCGGAAAAGACTTAAAGGGTCTATTCAACCCCCCCCCCTTCTAGACCCTTTCGTATGCCACTTGGGACCAACAACATCACTAATCATGATGTTCCCCCCTATGCATGATACCTAAACCTTTGGTTTTACCTTTAGAGTTATCACCGAATATAACTTGAGGACCATTGGTAGCTCGATAGTTGACTAGGAGATCTTTTGATCCAGTCATGTGCCTTGATGACCCACTATCGAAGTACTAAACTGAAGTATCGGCGCTGGCTCTAGGTACCTGCATTAAGGATAGTTCTAATTCTTCTTAGGTACCCATGTTTTCTTGGGTCCTTCAATGTTAGTAACAATAATGTTAGGCTGAATTAAAACTTTAGGAACCCATATTTTCCTAGTCTTCATTGTAGGAATACTGGCCTTTTTGGGTTTCACATAGTGTTGTGTGTGCTTTTTGTTCACCTTCTTTTGGGTGTGCTTTTTGGGTGTATAGTAATATCCTCGATTATTGTAGTAATCATAGTCATAATCATAATCATCATAGTATTGATAATATGATCTTGACTGCCTTAGATATTGACGTTGGTAATTCCTTGGCACTGGCTTGGGTTGCACTTTTGGTGCTTGACGCTTAGCGCTTGATTCACAGTGTTCAGGCTTACCTTTAGCCTTTTGAGCGTTTGGATGAGCCCGTTTTTGTGAATCATTTGCTTTTGCCTTACCCTTACCTGAGTCAGCTTTGGCTTTCTCATTTGGCCTCATACCATTGCCGCTAGGTTCATTTAGCGTTTGGCTTTGTGAACTTTTCTTAACAAAGGTAACACCCTTTCCTTTGTTGTTTGCCGTAACATTAGATTTATTAGGTTGTTTACCAAATTTATTGCATCCTAAACCGGTCTTTTCACTAAATAATCTAGTTACTTCAGTCACATTATCCAACTTTCTAGAAGCTTTTGATAATGATGAGATGAGCTGCTCTGATTTAGCAAGTAATTTCACTTTCAAGCGATTGGTTCCTCTCAATGCATTGTTGCTGAACCTGCAACTCTGCTTTGAGTGTTACTTTATCTCTTGTGGGTGATGAGATAATAGCGAGATCGTTTTGATATATTTTGGTGGCCTCTTGACAATCTTTATAATATTCATTGACTTTGTCAAGTAATTCATCATAAGAAAGAGGATGAGATAATTCATTTGTTACCTCTGGTAGCGATTCGTCAGACGCTTCATCATCTCTTGCCATGAGACAGATTAATGCTGAGTCGCTTGTAGGCTCATCATCACTGCTTTCATCTGATGATTCCAAATCCTCTTCAGGTGCGAAGAATGGTTCGGATTCCGCTAGCAAACCTTGTTGGCGAAGGTTGCTCCTGAATTGGTTTCTATCCACATAGTCTTGCCTTGTGGGCTTAGACACATTTGGATAAGGGCAATTTACCTGGTAGTGCCCTGGTTTTCTGCAATTATAACACAAATTATTTTTCATTTTCTGTTCAGTGGATAATCGCTTTGATCCAACTGGCGCTGAGAGATTCTGAGTAGGAGTTGTAGGCGCTTGGTAAGGAACTGGCGCTAATGGTTGAGATGCAGAATATCCTGGCGCTTGATACTGAGACGCTGGTGCTGGGGGAGGAGTTTGAAATGAAGTTTGTCCAATAGGATTTCTCTTTTCATATCTTAGAAATTTCTTGACTAACAAGGCCATTTCCTTTTCTTCATTTGATTCCACAGATTTAACCTCACTAACCGCTTTACCCTTATTTTTGGTGGTAGCGATTAATGCTCCTGATTCAGTCACTGAAGTTGTTGTCGCTGACTTCACCTAACTCGAATTCGAATGCCTTTAACTCTGAAAACACATGTTCTGGAGTAAGAGTCTCCAAGGTCTGTGATTCTCTCATAGCAACAGTCTTAATCAAATATTTACTTGGAAGACTTCTGAAAATCTTATTGACCATTTCCTAGTTGGTCAATTCTTTATCTAATGACGCTAACTCGGTAATGAGCAAAGTGAATCTTGCGTCCAATTGTTCTAGCGTCTCACTGGGCTGCATTTTGAAATGCTCGAATCTTTGCATGGCTATGGAGAGCTTGTTCTCCTTCATTTGTGCTGAACCTTCGCACACAATGGCCAACTTATCCCATATTTCTTTGGAAGTCTTACATTGCTTGATCTTGTTGAACAATGCATCGTTATATCCTAACGCTGAGTAAAGTGCACTTCGTCCAACATTATCCAGATTAGCTCTTTTTCTATCCTCTGACATCCATTCTAACTTAGGTTTCTCGACATAACCATCTGGAGTAGCCTCGGTCGCTCCAGGGGCTCGAGTTACAACTTTCATAGTCTGAATGGGGCCATCTGTAATCACATCACACATTTCATTATCGCACGAACATAAATATGCGAATGCTCTAAGTTTCCAAGAATCATAATTTGATTCTACCAACTTAGGCATTTTGTTAAAAGCCATAATGAGATGTAAGAGAAAATAAAAGCGATTAGGTTTTTTTTTTTTAAAAATGGATCTAAACAAGCAGTTATGCACAGAAACGCTTAGGTTTCTACTTCAACCGCTCTGATACCACTTGGTGGTCCCAAGTGGCATACGAAAGGGTCTAGAAGGGGGGGGGGTGAATAGACCCTGAAGTCTTTTTTGACTTCAAAAATTTCGTATCACTTTAAAGGTTTGAACGCTTGGATAACTGAGCGCTTGGGTCAGACGCTTCAGGAAAGTTAACTTAGACTTAGTGATTTTAGCAGTTTACCAAAGTAGGGCAAAGCTTAGATCGCTTAATCAGGATTAGCACAGCGGAAATGAGTTTTAGCGTTCTTTTAGTTGATTTAATCACTTTGCACTTTAACTTGTCTCTTTCAAAGATAAATGATGTAATAATAATAAGACAATAAAGATAAATGGCACAAAATATGTAAGGTTCACTCGGTGGTGTAATCTCAGCTACGTCCTTCTTCTCCTTTTCACTCGGAGGAATTTACTAGATTGATTTTCAAAGAATCACACAGAATCTTCTACAAGATAGTAAAGGGTGAAAATGATCTTGGGCTCCTTGATCACAGACTTCAGCACCAATGAAGATCGTTTTCTTCAAGCTTCTCTCACTCAGAAATACTGCCTGAAAGGGTTCAACAACTTTTCTCACTCACATGAAAGGTTGAGGTTTGTCACTAGGGTTTTGTTTGTTTTTTAAAAGATCAAACAATTTGGAATATCTCAGTTGGAATTTGGGTTTCTTCTTTGGAAGATGTTTGAGATATTTGTGACTGTCTGGAATGTAGATAAAAATCTTGAAAGATTTGGCTATGGAGTTTCTAAGCTTTTTCCTAGAAAATGTACGTAAGATTTTTGGCAATAATTTCTCTTCTCTTTTTCGTACGTATCTTGTGTATTTTTAGGGTTTGTTGGGGTAAGGTATTTATAGGCAATTTCTTGGGATCTGTCCGTTGGACACATGTAGGAGCGTGCCTTTTACGCAACACGTGAGTTTACCTAAAGTCTGACATTCCTGAAAATTCTCTGAAGCCGATTGGACGGGAGCAGCTGAAACTCTGAAATTTCTGACAGTCTGGTCAAAAGGTGGCTTATCCACAAGTCACATTAGCTTATCACATTTAATGCTCTTATCAAACATTTAATGCAATTTGAATTTATTTCTTGTTGGAAATAAATATCCATTGAATGATTGCATTTAAATCCTTCATAACTTGAGGATTTATTTCAGGTGAATCTAACATAAGTCGCTTGAGAGATATTGAGCGCTTGATCCATAAATCCTGAAATGAGGTCTTTTAGCGTTTGATAGACGCTAAGAAGAAAATCTTTATGTCTGGTTGACTTCAGACGCTGGTCTTCAACTTTTTCTCTAATAGACTCACCTAAAATTCTACTAGCGATTCAGTTTACTAAGACTTAGTCTAAATTCTATAAAGATAAAAGTTTACAAGCCTAAAAAAATAAATTACAACTTTCAAACGCTTATACATCAATCTATGAAAAACGGAAACTTACATTGTATTTTTGGGGTCTAACATTAAATCCTATCTTGTCATCATCAAAACATCTAACATGAAATTTCCTAACAATTTTGTCGGTTATATGTTCTGTGAATGTCAAATTTGAATCAAACGTTATCACTTTATTTATTAGTGTAATTTGATTGATCAGATATAGATGTATAAACATTTTACACGACTATTTTTTTTTACTAGTGAAAAGAGGAAGCAACTCTTCTTTATTTCTTTTTTCACAGTTTCTATCTTGTTTCTGGCATTTTTCAAGTTTTCCATAACGTTTCCGAAATATTTTCGATACATTTCTTATATTTAAAAACTCGAAACTTATCATCGAAACGAAATTTTAAACCTTGAATATAAGATAAAAAGAATTATATACTGTCGACTACATCATCACTACTTTGCCTTTTTTTTTCCTCTTTTGAATAGAATATATATATATATATATATATTGACTAAACACATATATTTTGGTGCTTTAGATCAGCAATATGCCATAGATTCCTATCAAAACAAGAAAATTAATGTCGGCTATGATCCAAAAGGGTGATGACATATATCATTTAATTTCTGTGGTAAAAAACGTACTCAGTAGCAAGTCAAATTGTACAAGGATAGAAATTTTGACACTTTATATTAAAATAATGGAATCATTAGATAACATGACTTAATTACAATAATATATGGTAAGTAGCGCAAAGTTGCATGTATTTGATTGGATTAATATCTATTTTAAAATGAGATTTTATTTTGTATTTAATTTCATATTCACACATTATATATATATATATATATATATATCCACATCATCACTATATCTAATATTTATACACATAAATATGTATATAAAAAATTAAAATAGAAAATAATAAAACATGTATAAATCTGAAACTTGAGGTTAGAGACAAGACATCACTTTGTATTTTGTGCTGTTGCCCCTACCATATTGGTGTTAAATCAAGAATCCCATTTTCAGAATCAATCATAAAATTTGCCACTCAACCCACCCCAATAGCGAGCAAATATATTATATTATTATTTTCACAAGATCTTCCAATAGCATATAAGTGCTAGCAATTTTTTGAACCAAGAAAAGCAAAACCAAATCTAATTGCTAGCATATATAAAAGGAAATATATTACTACTATATATACTTATAATAAATTCACCTTATCGTTGTCATTGACATATATTATCAAATCCCATGTCTGAAAATTCCCCTGTGAAGAAGCCCTCCAACTCCAAGGGTGGTTGGAAATCCGCTATTTTCATCATATGTATAAGCTCTCTCTCTCTCTCTCTCTCTCTGTGTTTATATATGATTGATTTGTAATTACGTGTATTTGCATAATTGTGTACAGTTGTGGAGGTGGCAGAGCGATTTGCATACTATGGGGTGGCAGGTAACTTATTCATGTATCTTACAAAAGTACTCGGCCAGCCCACCGCCACCGCCGCCAAGAATGTCAACACCTGGCAAGGCGTCTCCGCCATCTTCCCGGTGGTTGGCGGCTTCCTTGCTGATTCTTACCTCGGCCGTTTCAAGACTATCCTCCTCTCATCCACCATATATCTCATTGTAATTTCTCCATTTACATATCCCAATTCATTTCAATTGAACAGTAATAAATTAATATTGCTGTAATTTTATAGGGATAATTACACTAATCCCCTTCACTTATTGTGTAATTACACCAACGTACCCGTCGAGGGTGAAATCGTAATATATTTCTACTTGGCAGATGGCGAAATTGTAATCCAACACGAAATGAAGATGTAAACTGTTTTTACTCACACAGCTAGTTAGAGACGGAGCCACATGGGGTTGGTGGGGCATCTTGCCATATAAACTTTTGAAATATGAAATTTTACCTCTCCCTCCCCCATCACAAAATATCAAGGTTTAATCCATTATTAAAAGAGGGGGAATTTTTGTATTTAGATTTATTATTCGGGGATAATTACAATCATCCCTAATTTTTATATTATGTGTTTCTCTGATGTGAATAATTGAAATTGAAATGCGGCATGACATGACATGCAGGGCCTGGTTTTATTAACCATAGCAGTATCTGGTGTTCCTCCACCGCTACGGCAAACAGTATTCTTCATAGCACTTTATATTCTGGCCTTTGGAGAAGGCGGGCACAAGCCATGCGTACAAACTTTTGCTGCAGATCAATTTGATGAAAATCTGGCGGAAGAAAAGGTGACAAAGAGTTCTTTCTTCAACTGGTGGTACGTTGGTATTGTTTTCGGCGCCACCTCAGCCGTGCTGGTGGTGATTTACGTGGAGGATTACGTGGGCTGGAATATCGGGTTCGGAATGCTGGTGGTGGCGATGGCAGCGGCCCTAATCGTTTTTTTGATCGGAAGTAGGACTTATCGCCGCCAGGCACCGGTGGGTAGTCCATTTACGAGGGTGGCACAGGTGGTGGTTGCCGCCGTGAGGAAGCGGCGGTTGGGTGGTGGCATTTGTAATGAAGATGATCAGGAGAATAGTTATAGTGCTGCTGGTGTAAATACGGAGGAGGATGGTATTGGTATTGGTATTGGTATTGGTGGTGGGGGAGTGGTTCACCCTTTGGTCCGTACTACACAGTTCAGGTATGTTATGTACAGTACATACATACCTGTTCCTTTCATTTTCTCTTTTTATATTAATATTTCAAAGGTACTAAGTATAAGATACTTAATTAGTTTGGGCAATTAAAACTCATGATATTATCTATCTATTTTAATTAATACTATTTCATTACACATTGTAAATGGTTCTTTGCTGATTGTTGATCGCTTTTAGTTTGTGTGATTGATATTCATGATATCATAATGTATGTATTCATGTTTTTCAGAAAACCCCGAAAATAAAAATGAAAAATAATTTCTTTTTTTTTTTTTGACGTATAATGAATTGTTATTATTACAGAAAAAACTCAAGTCATTGTGAAAACTTGCAGAAATTTTTAGTTTAGAGTGGATTTGTCTAAATCCAATCAATCAAATATATTTGTTTTATGATTGGTATTTTATTTTGAGTTTATGATAATCTTAATTCATCAACTTGTGAATAGTTTGAAATCGACCAAACTAAATTCGGGTCAAAATTTATCGAGACAAAATTCTGGCAAGTTTTTTGACAGCGCAATAAACTTAAATGGCATGGTATTAAATATAATAAGAAATGAAAATTCTAGCAAGCAAAAACAATACGGATAATTTTATGTCAGGTCGAATTCAATGGTCAAAACGTGTAATTTGTGTCTATCTCTTTTAGACAAGTATGTGTGAGACCACACACACTACGCATTATTGTGTAAGAGAAATATACACTAACACCACTGAATTTAGTTTAGAATAAAATTTTCCCAAACAATACCTAGTTAATCAATCCAAATAGAGAAGTCCATTTGCATTTTTCTGTCTTAGATAAATTAATTAAGTTATTTCAGATAGTATAATCAAATTAAATTGTTAAAGAGAATTGAATTACATTTGTGTTACATTTCCACTTTAAGTCAAATCAAAGCTTTTTCTTTCAGACAATTGCTATCTAGTTTGATTTTTTTTGATAATGATCTAGTTTGATTTCTTCTTTCAGACAATTGCTATCTAGTTTGATTTTTTCAAGTCATTCTATATTAGTCACAAAACATATAAAATTACAAGAATTAATATTAAGTTATTACCAGTCCCAATAGTTTTGCGCAAATGTGTGGACATGTGAACAACCTTCATGATTAATAAGTAATTAATGATAACTAAGCTATCATGACATTAAAATATTAAATTGATTTAAAAAAGTGTTACAATCTCACTACATTATATTTGATCCAATTGATTTGGAGTTTCATCTATGGTTTTAATATGACAAGTAGTAACTGATAATCACCTCGGTAATAATTTTTTACACAAAATTCCACTATTTTTTTTTTATGTAAAAATTAAATATGAGCATGTAATCATTATTACCTCGAAGCACTTGGTCAGATGGTTGAGCACTCACCCAATCTAGCAATCGTACGCCACTTAATTGCCATTAATAGTGATATCGTACAAGTGTGTTTAGTCAACTATGTTTAAAATTAGTAAATTCTAGTTTTTTTTCCTTTCGAATTTTTCTTGCAATCAATTATGATAAAAGTACTAAACCTGTCACGTGGAAGTTGTTGAACCAAATATATTAAGTTATATTACCAATAAATTGCTCCCCATACTTATGAAAGGTCAATTACTATACAAATAATATTTATTTATCTTTTTTATTTTCCTGATAAGGCAATTGCTCTTTATTGCTATTATTATGTAGGTTAAGAATGATATGGAACTAGGCCTATACTAGTGCAATATTATTGCCTATTATAGGAAAAGGAATATAAACATCACAAAATGTTTCTTTACCAAATCTCCTTGGGACATAGTTCAATTTGGATAACATTTCCACCAACGCTTTAGCAAATAAGTCATAAACTTAGAATTATCACTGGATCAAGTTGGTGATGCAACTTAGAGGTGTAAAGTTAGCAGAGCCGTACCGCAAATATGACAAGCCGGCTTTACTATAGCTCAACTCAAATTTGTGTTATTTCGAGCTCGAATTTTTTTGTGACTCGAGGTCGAACTCAATAATAGCTATTTATAAGCTTGTGAGGCTGCTCGTAATTTTGTATGTGTATATATATATATAAATATATATAATTAAGTATAACTAATACTTATTTATGTATAAACACATAAATAAGTATAATACTTATTTATGTATAACTAATACCTAAAATAATTAAGTATAATATATGAAGAGGATATTCAAGCCATGTTTCAGTATTTTGAATTGCTTCATGCAAATTACTATTATCATTATTATTATTGTTGTTATTGTTATTATTATTATTACTATTATTATTACTACTATAACTATTTCGATTGATATTCAGGGAATGTAGGTTTCCAACTTCATCTCATATTTTGCAAAAGTTATTGAATATAAGATGCATAAATATTGTTATCTTATCTTGATCTTTTTAGTTAATAACCTATCTCATTTTACTTTTGTACATGTTTTAAATCTCAGACAGAGTTATTAACCTCATTTATATATTAAATAAAGAATTGCATTTGCAAACTATATTCTAAAAAACTATGAAAACTTTTCATATTTATCTCATATCCTCAAATTTGATAAATATACAATTACACTATAGATATGTATAAATGTATATAACCTGATGTATGTTTTGTACATCTTTATTGAATTTGGTAATGTCAACTAACAGATATCAATTATAGACGCAATATAATGATAACATGTCAATTATGTATAATTACATTAACAATATATGAACGTTCCTATATAAGTTCAAAAAAAAATATTGTACTTAAATAATTATTGTACTTCTATATTATCTGATTATGTATTTTTATTATAATCATAATCATTTTCCTTATATCTTTTTAATTTTAATATACAATTATTAAAATAATAAATAGAATTAACTTAATTATTCTACACTTCAGAGAAAATAATTATAACTTTTAACTCTCCTCAAACTCAATTCATTTGATTTGTGATTATGTTTGACTTGGACTCGATTAATCTATTTTGAGCTTAAGCACTAGGTTAGTATTATTTTAGCTTGAGCTTATATAAATAATTATAATTAAGTTTTAACTTGACTCGAGGTAGCTCGATTGCATTGTTTGGAGCTCAACTTGTAGAAACTAGAATCGTCAAGCTCGAACTCGAGACATAAAAATACAGTTGAGCTTGAGCTCGAACATGTGATCAAATTCGGCTCCAACTGGACACGTTTTACACCCCTCACATCTTGTCATCTTCACATGATTTACATTCTCTTACCCCTCATGGTTTTCTTCTTTCTCCCACTTTTTGAAATAATGAAGAAACTAATGAAAGTATTGTTTTACCTTTTCTTCATTATGTTTTCAGAATGATCCCTCTCTCAGGAGGTACCTAAAGTAGCAATCTCTATGCATTTATTAAGTTAATTAAATAGAATCTCAACAATTAAGAATCATACTCAATAAAAATTGTCACTTACCTAATTTGGCCACACTAGTGATTCATAAAATAATCAAGTTACTCGTGTGATGTGACTGATTTATATTTAAAATTGAGTTGAGCAAATTTACGGAATTAGAATTTTCAACAAAGAAACCGGATAATTGTTATCGTATTTGCTCCAATTTTGCAGATTTCTTGACAAGGCAACAATCATAGATACCAAAGATGCATCAAGTGAAAAAAGGAATCCCTGGAGGCTCTGCTCCACAAACCAAGTAGAGGAAGTAAAACTTGTCCTTCAACTCATTCCCATTTGGTTTAGCTGCTTAATGTTTGCAGTAGTAATAGCCCAATTAGGAACATACTTCACCAAACAAGGCACCACCATGAACAGATCCATCACACCAAACTTCCAAATCCCGGCCGCATCGTTCCAAGTCTTTACGGGACTCACAATACTCATTTCCGTTCTATTATATGAACGGGCCTTCGTCCCTATCACCAGAGCCATCACGGGCCGTCCCTCTGGCATAACAATCCTACAACGTATCGGAATTGGACTACTTCTATCAATCTTGACCATGACGGTTGCAGCATTGGTTGAGTCTAAAAGGGTTCACATTGCAAGACAAAATGGGCTATTGGACAACCCCAAATTAGTAGTTAATATGTCCGTTTGGTGGCTTATACCGCAATACGTGTTGTGTGGGCTTTCGGATGTGTTCACTGTTGTTGGATTGCAGGAGTTGTTTTATGATCAAATGCCGGTTGCTATGAGAAGTGTCGGTGCAGCTGCGTATATTAGTGTTGTTGGGGTTGGAAGCTTTTTGAGCAGTGGTTTGATATCTATTGTGCAAGGGATTAGTTCAAGGGCAGGGCATGAGTGGCTTGGGGACAATATTAATAGAGCAAATCTTGAGTATTTTTATTGGGTTTTGGCTGCAATGAGTGTTGTTAATTTGTGTGGTTATGTTTGTGTTGCTAAAAGGTTTGTTTATAAGAAAGTTGAACCTGGTCATGAAGGCCATTCTAGTGAAAAAGAAGTTGATTAGGAAATGTAATGGAAGATATGGAAAATGGTTTTGATGCATTTCATTAAAGCATTCTTATTTGTCAACTCTGTAAATTATTGGAATCTATATGTTTGTCAGATTTTTGGTAAGTCATGTCAAAACTCATCTGAGTTGTGTGAGGTCGAATTTGAGAAATTAGTTTTTTTTTAGGCAATACTCAGGCCCAGTCTGCTTACATAACAAATTACTCTTTCACTTTGAATGGGAAGTATCTAAATCGAGGGAGCACCAAGATCATCTTCGACCCCGTTATCTTTGCATCTCTTGAGAAGAAGGAGCTGTTCTCGCAAGTGCAAAATCTGCTACATCCACAAATACACAACAATAAAATGACTCACTTGAAGATTTAACGAACGGACAAGGATGGAATACGAATAACACTAAATGCAAAAAAACTATACCTCATCTGGAAGCAATGAAGGAAGAGTCTGTATAGAAACTAAGGCAGATATTTCCTTCAAAACTTGTTCATTTTTAACGACAGACCATGTTTGAGGAGGCAATGCCAATAGAAGCGCCGTGAAGACATCATTTCTAGCTGGGTTGAAACTGCAAGAGGAACTAGGCTCTGTTTGAGATAGAGGGAGACCACCCATATCAACTCCTTGATCTACTATAACCTGCCTGTAACACCTATTCGACGAGCCAGATTCCCCTGCTCCTTGGCAGCAAACAGTAGCTGTGCTATTGAGCAAACAATCTCTCTGACCCGAATTTTGTTCTATCTTGCGTAGAAATTCTTCTGAAGACAAGGTATCTGTCACGTGCTTGTAAAGGGCAGTCTCTTGTACTCGTTTCAACACCTCCTCCTGTAAAATTGGACAGTTTTGTGAAGTTAGTAGAAGCAGACATACTAGCAGACAAGGAGCTAGTAGGAGGCTGGACCTGGGCAGTTGCCCTTCTCCCTCGTCTATATTCTCATGTTTTGTATGTAAATTAAATTGAATTTAAATGTTTTCTACTTGAATTCCTATAGTGCCCAAAATCTCTCTCTCGCCCCAAGGAATTCTGGTTCTATCGGTTTATTATGATAGTAGTTTAGATGTTTCATTTGCTTTTACCTTAATAGCAAGCCTTCCTTTCTCTTCTTGACTTAGACTTTTCCCACCATCCTCTTTTGTGTGAACCTCTGCTACCCACTTACTGAACTCTGCAAAATCTGATGGTAGAGATGAGAAAACTGTTGAAACGACATCTTTTATGTCCTTCACATTATCTGAACTTAAGAGCACCGGAACATCTTCCGTCAAGTATTTTGCAGTATTAATCCAACTCTCATGTTTGCAGCTCTGCCAAACAGTATCAAGTATAAACCCGATGCAGCAGCTAAGGGAAAAATAGACTCCAACCAAACCATAATGCTGGGTGTGTATAGGCAAGACATACTTCCATTATTCATGCGCAGCATAGAGAAGACGCAATAAAAGCATTGATTTAATCCTCTAGCATTTAGATACTATGCAGAACAGTAGAAATTCATATCAAAACCCGAATATTGCGTAATACGTATGGGAAGGATATGTGTACTTGGACCCTAATAAAATGTACCCTACCATAATTCGGATGAACAGTTAACCGGACCGGATGATGTATATGAATTTTATTTATAAGGAAAATATTTCTCAACACGAACCAAATTCCGAGGATACGCACCGTAACAAATAAAATTAAAAAAGCAGCAGTAACCTAGTTCAATTTTTAATCTCAGTTGTCCTTTAAGTAACATAACTCCTTTTTAAACAGACATGCATAAACACATCTGCCTTCCATTCTTTTGATTACAGAGTTTAGGACTGTAACATCAGTTGTATGGATCATACCAGGGTATAAAGGAAAGCTGGCGGTCTCTGCTGCCTAGACACAAGCATGAACCTGATATCATCAAAAACAAAGCAATTGAACGACAAAGACGACTTGCATATTTAAGCAACACAATATTGAAAGGCTTCTCTCACTGAAATTGCCTAGTTTTCGATTGCTAAAATAAGATAAACAAGAAGAATGATCACAACAAACGTCCAAGATACAATGAAAACCCCGTAACTGATGAATAAAATAAACACTAACTGATAATAATAATAGTAATAATAATAATAATAATAATAATAATAATAATAATAATAATAATAATAATCTGGTTGCAAGGAGTCTTTGAAGGACACTTTTATTTTCTTTCACAAAATGGGCTAAAAGATGAGAGGTTTAAAGTTTAATAAGAGCATCCAATAAGACTGAAAGTTTAAAACCAGAAAATTGAGTTAACCAAAGTAAGTCATCAACATGCAAGTAAAATTTCGAATAGTCAAGTATATATGACTCATCTGTGAAAGAATAAGATGGACGGGCAATATTCCAGAAAGCTATTATCTGATAAAATTATTGTACTTTTTTGTCTGGTTGCATAGACATGTTTCCTTTCCTACGTTGGCGTCTATGCATCCATGAAATTAAAGACAAAGAATTAATTAAAACATAGTGACTGCATTAAAACATAAAATGGTGCCATTTGCCTGGTGTGAGTACTGTATGTCTCAGGAAAGAGAGCACAAGAAAATGCGCTTAGGCATACCCTCGGTGTAGTCCAGTTGCTTGATCAACAGTATCCATGGCTTCCCAAAGGAGAGATAATGGAACCCAGTGAGGCGGATATTTAAACCTTGCAACATCTAGAATCAGTACCATATCACTCTCAGCATGATATCCGCCAATGGGTGAAAAATGACCTGTTCCGGTCTACAATAGATATCATTGTTTCAATAAAACAATACCGAATGGCACATTGCTGTCTGTACAGTCCAGAGATTGATAATTAACGTATTTTTGAACAACTTTCTTAAATTTGAAAATCAGGAGTTTTGAAAATACAATAGTTTCTTTCAAACACTGCCTGGCTATTCTAAGAAGCCAGGGACTCTGTTTATAATTTCCTTTTCCTTATTTTTCTAAATGAAAATAAGAAAATTACTTAAGTCGATGGAAAATCTTCTACTCGATGTAGCACCTTAACATGGTATTTTTATGGAAAGAAGCAGGATGGAAGAATTAGCTTTACCCAAGTAGATGTACTCAGGCACATCCAAGAGACCAGCATGTAGAAAGAAATAGTATTAAATTTGAGAAAGTAAGAGAGAAACTTAAAGAGTGTATTAAACTTGGGAAAGTAAGACAGAAATTATAAGTCATCTGAACAATGTAAGGAAAATAAGTGACCACCGGAGTAGTTAAATATCAACCTGTTTAAAAGCTCTTCTGTTATATGATGAGATCACATGACGATCATCTGATTTTGAACAGGCAACGACATACTTCCGGAACTCGTCAATAGAGATTTGATTTGTACGAAAAGCGTTGACATTGGCTCCTGCACAATGTGCCAAGCATACAACTTTTTCAAATGATATGCCTTTCTCCCTAATTTTTTCCAAAGGCTCACAGCAATCCAACATAGATTCATCAAACCATCTCCAAGGCCCTGTGGTTGAATTTCAATATAATCATGATAGAAAACTTCAACCAGGAGAAAAGAGAAAAAGAAATTCCTAGATTCAATGAAGTGATTTAGAACAGATAAAAATAAAAAGCAAAGTTGAGAATTTCATTGAATAAATGTTCTTTAAAAATAAAACCATATTCTAATTGACAGAAGGCAGCAATCTCTATTTTCCGTTTCCCACCACATCATCCTACTAAGAGTAAAAGATGCAGAACGTTACGTTGATGTGTGAAAAATTAAAGTAATTCGTAATTCCAACAAGTACATAGATGAGGCAGATAAATAAACACAGATTTCAAGGACTCAGTAATTCTCAACTCAAGTAAAATGCAGTAAATCAGTAGTTGAATTTTGATAATCTAAAAATATGGGTTTGGCAGTAATGTGACACTCAAGTTGACATATAGATGATTTTCTTCTTACCCGTAATGCCAAACAGAAATTAATTTTTGGATTTTCTTCTTACCCGTAATGCCCTCAAAGAGATGGAAGCCATGTTCAAGCACAAAACATTTAAAGAAATATGAGAAGAGCATCACCAAGACAAACAGAGATAACTCTCCGAAACTTAAATAATAATATCAAAGCAATCAAAGGTACCTTTCCAGCAGAAGCAATTTTAGCGCGTAAAAGTAATTAACAATGGAAGTTACCTTTCCATTTTCTACATGGATCAATAGAAAGTGCATTCAAGACCATGGCAAGGGTGGTCAAACCACAATATGCAGGCTCGGATTGTGTCTGAAAATTAGGAATCAACTTGAAGAAGCCTTCCATAGTTCCCTCGTGAATGGCTTCTGTGAAGAGTTTCTGCAGTAGCGCAGCATATCACACACAACAGAAAAGATCAATCACTTGAAGAACACAAACTGGTAGCCACAAGATTCAAATGTTGATGATGGATTCATTATGCACAACTGAATGCCATAGTGTGATAAACCACAGTCAAATATGGCAAAACCAACAAGAAGAGGGAAGAATCGACGTCCAAAACTTATTGTGCCACTGCCACTATCATCATGTCAACATCCCCAAACTATACATACATATCTTACTTACAAACATATATGAAACTGCACAAAGATTCACAAATAAAACGAGAGAGCGAGCGAATGAGAGAGGGCAAAAAGAAATGTACAGCCTTAGATGCAAAAAATTGAACCGCTGGAGGAACCTTCAAAGAGTAACTGTTTCTTAGAGACTTCCACACCGACAGTCACACTATAAGATTTAGGAAAAATTACACACAGACCCCCTCACTTATTGGACATTACTAACACACCCTTCAATGGGTCTATTTATAAGATTTATAAGGGTAAATTTGTAAGAATTGTTAAGCGCATAGGGGGTGTAATTATAAGAAATCTTAACTCGAGGGGGTGTTTTGGTAATTTGTAGTACATAATAAGTGAGGGGGTCTGTGTGTAATTTTTCCTAAGATGTAACACAAAATTTTACCTAACGCCAAAAATTAGAAAAAAAAACAAAAACAAAAAAGAAAAAGTAGCATTCATGATCAGGTTGAGTGTCCTTCGATAGATTTTGCTAATTCATTTGCTTGAAGGCTGACGATGATGAAAATAAGGAAAATTATCTTTAACCATAAACACAAACTAGTCGCGTGGGCACACTCGATGCGTGTGCTGAGTAAATAAAAAATTCATTAATATGTGAGCATTTTATTTGAGATTTTGTAAATAAATATAAATGAATTGAACAAAGGATTAAAAAATTTGGGTGAAAAACAAAATGACAATATGACATAGGAGAGAGAGTGGGTGAGAGAGAGAATATAGTAAAAGATGAGATATGTGAAATAAGAGAGAGAAGAATGGATAAAAATTATTTAAAAATTATTTTTTAATTGGGGGTAATTTAGTCATGACACTCCAAAACACACCAAAAGTAGTTATTTTAGGGTGTTTGTGCTTTATAAAAGAGTATAGAAAAAAGAGCACCCACCTCCTAATTACTTTCTTTACTTGACTTAGGGTTCATGATTTTTCAAAATCGTACTATACCGATCATACCGTATTGAGTTCTACCGAAATTTCGGTTTTTTTACATAAAAATCTAAGTTTTGGTATGAGCTGAGATCGCACTGATTATTTTGGCATGATTTTGGTTTTAGAAATTCTAAACCGATAAAAAATCGTCCCGAACTGTATATCACATATAATAATTAATTATATTATTCATGTTATTTAGAAGTGATTCTACTAGAGAAACTTCTAAAACGTAGAGGGACAAATACACTAAAAATCAAATTCATTTCACAACTTATGTAAGATTTGAAGGATTTTAAAAAATTATGAATTTAAGAATTAGTTAATGAAATTTATCACTCAATTTTCTTTAGTTGATTCCTATTGAATTTATATTTTTAGTAAAATCTTAGTAAATTAGTATTGTTTGTGTTGGTTTCAACTACAGTAATAAGAGTTTGTTTTTTATTTGATCTTTATTTTTCATTGCCTTTATTAGGCAATTTTAATGCGAATAATTTTTTCTATCTTTTTAGTATATCATGTAAAATTTTACAAACTCAAGTCTTTTTCAAGTCTGTCAATATTAAATAGTAATATTTAATGAGATATTCATGTGACTTATAACTAAGTTTTGTATATACTTTTTCCCTTCTAGCTCTTTGATAATATGTAAAATCTACGGGTTTCTATGCGATAAAGTCGTAATTAAGGAGTATAGAAGACATTTCACTGGACTTTTTTTGCATAAAAAGTTGACATAATACTCTGTGGTAAATTTGCAAAAATACGGCAAAATTGTATCATACCATGCCGGACTGAAACCTCATGATACCATATGCAATGGTATAAGTTTCAAAAAGTTCAGTTTTGGTTTTAACTCTAAAAACAGTAATTATTGGTATGGTATAAATTTAGTGAAAAAACCGCAAAAACCAAACCATGTGCACCCCTAACCTATTTTTTATTGGCTAATTTAATTGCATTAAACAATAGAAAGGATACATAAAAAGTGCATAAGCATTACCTTGCCACAACCAAACTAGCCGACAAAGACTAGAAAACTGCTAGGAAACAAGCACAACATCTAAAGAGAATTGTTTTCAGATCTTATATTAGAAGAGAACCCTATGACCTGTGCAATGACTCTCAAACCAGATGGTTTTGAGGCATTAGGTATTGAGACACCCCTGTGGACTTAATCACTCAGATAATATCAGCCTCAGAACGACACATGATCATTATGCTCTTTAACTTATTCTATAAAACCGAGAGCAACTCGTATAATCGGTGACTCACCTAGAACAAACGAAGCAGAAGCAACCAAAATTAAATACCATGCACACATAACCCACAGCAAGCCTATACATTAAATCTAATTATAAATTGAACAACAGAATTAAGCATATCCTAATGTTAATTGAAATGATAGTAATTGATACAGTAAGTAAGTAATAGATATCATAGGAAAAATACCTTGCCTTGGGGAGATGAAAATTCAATTGCTGGAGGAGAAGGTAGCACGCGTCTGTAAAATCCACCCACCTCCATTTTCACACACTTTACCCGCTTTACTGTGTGCGGCAAAGAATAGGAAGTAGTAGTGTACAGTTTTAGCAGCAAGTCCTCCCGCCTAAATAAAGCTTTAAAAAACCCTACTTTCCTATGTAATTCCAACAAATGAAAGGTCGACACGTCTCTCTAATTTAGGATACAAGCCCAAATATGTAATGTGTTGACTTTCGTTAGATTTACTTTAAAAAAGTTTTTCAGCCGAAAGATAAAAAGATAAAATTCCGATTCTCTCCTTTCAAGTGCATCTTTTTAACCAATTAAAAGTACTTTTAAGATCCGTTATGTTCAATCAAATCCGTGAACCGCTCCAATATTCCATACGGCACCTAGGTATTAAATATTGGTTTCGTTATTGATTTCGGGGTATTAAATTTACTGAAATTGTCCGTAATTTCGATTTCAATTCTAGAGATTTCATACAAAATTATAAATGAAACTTTGGATATCTTTAATTTATATTAGGGTAAATTACACCCAACCCCCCTATGATCGACCTTATTATCACTTCACCACTCCATAGATTTTTTTTGTCAACTTACCCTCTTGCCATTTCTATAAAGGTTATCTACCGCCTCACTCGAATATTTTTGCCTGTAAATTTTTTTGTAAAGATCAAAATACCCTTGCCTATTGAAAATATTTACACTAATATTAACTCTAATTTTTTATATTATTTTTATTATTTTATATTGTAATTTTTATTTACCGTTTTTTTTACTAACATTAACTCTAATTTCTTATATTATTTCTATTATTTTATATTGTAATTTTTATTTACCTTTTTATTCTTATTTTTCTTTTATTTTCATCTTCTTCCCCAACTCATTCCTTCCCCCAAAATCCTTAATCCTAATACAGCATTTCCTTATCTAACCAAAATTAGTCCCCAAAATCAGCCCCCGAGAGGGCACCATAATCCTAATCATCTTCCCCATCCCAATTTAAATTTTATAATCATAAAAGATATTTAAAAATATATATTAATAATATTATATATATATATATATATGTTATTCAAATCTGCAAATTTGCAGATTTGAAGAAATAATGTGGAGAGAGAGTGGAAGAAAAGGATCTCCACCACAAGAGGCTCTGCAAGAATTTGTTTTTATGCGTTTTGTTTTTGCTTCAATAAGTATATAAGTGTATATATATATTTCTCAACATGTAATGAGGGTTTATGGGTGCCTTTTTTTGAAGTTTGAAAAAATCTGTAAAGTGTTTGCTCGTGAGTTGATTTATATAATTTTTTCCTTTCATTATTTCGCTCTCGTGGAGGGGAGAGAGAGATAGGATTGGGGGAAATTCTTCAAATCTGCAGATTTGAAGAATTAATATGCAGATTTGAAGAAGGGTCGGGCTTTGAGCGGCGATTTATAATGCTTGTGGAAATAGTTGAAGAGAACAAATTTCATGGAAGTCATCCTCGCCGAAAAATTTCAGGGCCATATTGCGACTTATCGACGAGAAAGGTGTTGGAGGCATTGTCGGAGGTTTGCTAGAAGAGCAACTCGACCAGAGTTGATGGGGTTTTTCACTTGTTATTGAAGCTTGGAGGTTGAAGGTGGTGGATATGCAGCTGGTGGATTTGGAGGTTGAAGGTGGTGGATTGCATGTGGTCACCTGGTGTATATATATATGTGTATGTATAATATTATTTATATGTATTTTAATATTGTTAAATATATATATATATATATTATATTATTTGAATGTGTAAATATATATAATGTTAATATATTAGTAATATATTTAAATTATAAAAATATATGAACCATTGATTTTAGTAGATCAAATTCAACGGTTGTAAGATTAAGGGGGTTGGAGTGATAATAAGGTCGATCATAGGGGGTTAGGTGTAATTTACCATTTACATTATTATGTGTTTTTTACATTAATAGTATTGTGTGTATAATATTTATACAGTGAGCTTTGTTAATTAGTATGAGTAAAATTCGTGGTGAAAATTTTAAATAAGTATGATTTGGAAGTAGAGTAATGAATAAATAGCTTTAAAACCTCACTACAACAATACGCATACAATTTTCATAGAATATATTATTCAGAATCATATGAAATTTTTAGGATTAAAATCGTTATACTCCGTCTCATATTAACTTTTCATACTCGATAATTGTGGTCCCAAAAAAAGAAAAAGAATATCTAAAATTATTTTTTTCCATGTTATAACTAAACATAAATATTTAAATAAAATATAAATAATTTAATATTATATATAATAAAAAAAATTGGGTTTTGGTCGAAATTTTTGTGGATAGCTGCAAAATAATTTAATCTTGTATTTAAATTTTGGGAAACTTTGGGTTTCGATCAAAATTTCAACAAATATCGTACAAAATGGGATCGAAAGTGAAATTTCGCTTTAGGATACTAGGAAACCCAAAATTTCGCTCGAAATCTCAGGATTTCGACCGAAATTTAAGACCATGTTTTAATTTTCGATATATCGGTGTCGGTCTTCGGGTTAATTCCAAAAACCCAAAGATTTTGCAATCAAGATCAATTTATAGTATCTTAGACGAGCATAATATTTACTAGTTGCTATAGCATACTCTATATGTGTGCAAATAGAAAAAAAATTACAAGAAATTATTGAGTAAAAAAATAACTAATATAAACTAAAATAAATTTCACACTTAATTTTTTGAATAAGCATTAAATTGAATAAAATATAAAAGAAGATACATAAATAGACAAAAAGAAGGCAAAAGAAGATATTGTGTGGTTATTAAAATAAAAAGAGCGAGATAACATGTGACATGAGAGAGCATGTGAGAGAAATATGGAAATATTAGGATAGAGAGAGAAAATATGAGAGAATAAATAGGAAGAGAATTGAAAAGTTAAATAATATAAAAAATATAATATATTCAAAAAATTATGGGACACTTATCAAGCTTTTAGAATAATAGTGGTTTCAACAAAACTGGATAGCCCAAATTAATTTTTCTAGACCCTTTTCACTTTATATAATATGAGTAATAAAAATAATAACGGGTTTTAGGGATAAATCCTCAATCAACATTTCACTTTTTGAACCGGCCTTAACCAATATTTTAAGTTTTGCACTCCCCAATTTATGTTTATTCTTTCTCCTAACTTCCTAATCCATTTCAGAAGACAAAAATACCCCTACTAACATAACTAATTACATAATACCATTTCATTTTCTTTTCTATTTTTCTTTCCAAATAATAAAGAAACAACCCCACCCCCTCCCATCCCCCATCCACCCCCAACTGCTGACGACACCAGCACACCACCAGGAGCAAACCACTGACGACACCAGTCCACTGCCGCCGCCAACACAGGCACACCGCCACCTTCAATCCTCAACACAAAGTACGATTGAAGCAAACAAAAAGTATGATTACTACTAAGATGAAGTATATTTAAACTATACTTAACGTATGAATATTGTTGTGTTTGTGTCATTGATACCAACGAGGAGTTAGAGTACAAAGCACTCATTTATTTTATACAAACCTTTTTCTCATAGAAAGACAATTACGTTTCGCTAATGTAATTCTTATTGGCATTTATAAGTCTTGAACAAACAACTAGTCCATGTGTATCAAGGTAAACCTTTCACTCCTTATGGAAGTTAGGGAGATGGCACTGAAAGGGTTTGGTACTTGAACACTTAAAGGGGTTTGCAAGTTGGAGAATCTCAATTCGGCATTGAGATTCGTGTGGACTTGTATGACACATGCTCTGCCAAGGAGTATCAATCAAACACTATGATGATAGTGGGAGTGTGTGTGTCATAGATACATTAATGAGATTAATGTATTCGAACACGGCTTGTAGTAATCTGATCATATGATTTTTTACTCTGGGACTGTCAGTGATTGGATTACTGATTATGATAGTATGTGTGAGCTCTAGACCTGAGGAGTTACGGTCACAGTGTGCTTGTGATATTAGTTCTGTCATCAGTGTAATTAGTTGATAAGTTCAAATTTTACGATATTTTACCCCCTTTATATAGATGTTTTCGTCTATGTTTAGTCATGATAATCCCACATTTTGCTTTGATTAGTTGTCATTTCTTGTGTAGGGATTCAAGTGGAAGAGATTAATGCACAAGTGACAAGACCGGATCCAGCACTTAACAGTATCGTAATACAGGACCGTGGTCTGTACTGCTGTCCAAAAACGCAGACTTGATGTTTGTTAGAAATTGGACCACATTATACTTCTCCATACGCAATTTTTCAATCCAGTGTTTTTGCACTTTTTGGGGGTACTTTTCACCTGCTTAAAAGACTTTTCACCCGCTAAAAGACCGTTGGGAGCTATAAATCATTTCTGGTTCTATACGCAGTCAATGTTCTACTTATAGGAAGTGATATAGGTTTAGTGACTTCGGTCAAAATATAACTCTTAAGCACACTCTTCATAAAAGACATGGGAAAATGCCACATGTATCCTTGGGATTCAACTCTATAAGGATAGAGCGAATAGGATGGGATTTCCCCAAGACCATTACTTAGAGAATGTCCTAAAATGATTTAGGATGTAAAATCCGAGAAAAGGCTCTTGCCTTTGAAGCACATGGTTCATTACCATAAGAGTCGATGAATCCTCATAGTGAGGGGGGGGGGGGTACGAGAGGAGATGAATGAAAAACCCCATGCCTCAGTCATAAGACTTGCACTATTTCTAGGTGAAAGAAGCAAGTAGATCAAACGGAGCAGAAATTTGTGTGACTAGGGAGCTCGAGCTATCTTTTGTTCATTTATCATCTAGATTGTAGAAGTGTTCTAAGTGAAACTTCCAGGATCATTTAGTGGATTCCTCCAAGTTAAAAGGGAGAAGAGGGGCATAGTTGGGATTCCATCACCCAACGAACCTTACAATTTTTGTGTTATTTACTTAGCATTTATTTCTTTCATCATTAATGATTATCATAATAAAAGCATACATATAATACTCTAATGATTAACTAAGCGAAAGTAACTAAGTAAAATCTAAGCGCTCCCTATTTAAAAAGAAGACTAAAATCATTCCGCCGTGCTAACCCTGATCTAAACGCTGAAAGTTAAATCTTACTTTGGTTAATCATTCAAACCTTGAATCTAAGTTATCTCTAAATCAGTCTTTAAACAGGCGCTCAATAGGCGTCGAGCTATCTTAAGCATTCAAAAATCTTTGTGAAGTACAAAATTTTTTGAAGCTCGAGAAAACTTTACTGTATATTCAACCTCCCCCCTTCTAGAACCTTTTTGTATGCCACTTGGGACTAACAATTATTTGCTACAATGAGAGCATAACATGTATGCTGTAGCAGAATTGAACCATGAAGATGATCCCTCTACCTACGACCAAGCAATGCTGGCCATAGATTCTGCGAGATGGTATGAAGCTATAAAACTAGAGATGGATTCGATGTATTTGAACCAAATCTGGACTCTATCGGATCATTCCTAGTGCATTTTACCTATCGGATGCAAATGGATCTATAATAGGAAAATTGGTCCTGATGGCAAGGTAGATAGCTATAAGGTCAGGCTAGTGGCAAAAGGGTATAATCAAAAGAAAGGCATTGTCTATGCGTATACCTTTTCACCAGTTGCCATGATCAAATCTATCAGAATTCTACTTGCCACAGAGGCACAAGTGGATTAAGAAATCTTGTAAGTGGATATGCAGACTATTTTCCTGAATGGATTTCTCAAGGAGGATATCTATATGGAACAATCCAAGGGTTTCATATCCAAAGAAGATTCCCATAAAACTAAACAAACTGAATAGGCTCATTTATAGATTTAAACAGACCTCTTGTACCTAGAATCGTTGCTTGGATGAAGAATATAGGAACTATGACTTCACTAAAAAGGAAGATGAACTTTTTGTCTATAAAAAGGCCAGTGGGAGCAAGATATCGTTTCTATTTCTATATGTTGATGATATTCTATTTACAGGAAATGGTATAGGCTTATTGACTATAGTCAAGACATGACTTTCGAGCACCTTATTCATGAAAGACTTGGAAAAAGCCACATATATTCTAGTAATTCGAATATGCAGGGATAAATCGAACATAACTATAGAGCTCTCTCAAGCCCTCTACTTAGAGAAAATTCTATAGAGATTTGGAATAGAAAAATCTATGTAGCGGGATGTTTCCAATGAGGCAAGTAATTCATCTCTCTAAATCGATAAGTCCTCAAAGTGAGGATGATCGAAGAGAAATGAGTGTTGTCCCATATGCCTCTACAGTGAGTACTCTCATGTACACGATGCTGTGTACGAGATCTGATCTTCCTTACGCCGTGTGCATAGTAAGTAGGTTTTAAGCTAACCTAAGCAAGGAACACTGGGTAGCTTTGAAAAGGATCATGAAGCACTTGAGAAGAACTAAGGATATGCTTCTCATCTTTGGAAATGGAAAATTTAAAGTGGATGGTTATACAGACTCAAACTTTCAGTCAGATGTAGATAACCGAAAATCAAATGATATTAATTGATACAGTAAGTAATAGATATCATAGGAAAAATACCTTGCCTTGGGGAGATGAAAAATCAATTGCTGGAGGAGAAGGTAGCACGCGTCTGTAAAATCCACCCACCTCCATTTTCACACACTTTACCCGCTTTACTGTGTGCGGCAAAGAATAGGAAGTAGTAGTGTACAGTTTTAGCAGCAAGTCCTCCCGCCTAAATAAAGCTTTAAAAAACCCTACTTTCCTATGTAATTCCAACAAATGAAAGGTCGACACGTCTTTCTAATTTAGGATACAAGCCCAAATATGTAATGTGTTGACTCTGTTATATTTACTTTAAAAATGTTTTTCAGCCGAAAGATAAAAAGATAAAATTCCGATTCTCTCCTTTCAAGTGCATCTTTTTAACCAATTAAAAGTACTTTTTAGATCCGTTATGTTCAATCAAATCCGTGAACCGCTCCAATATTCCATACGGCACCTAGGTATTAAATATTGGTTTCGTTATTGATTTCGGGGTATTAAATTTACTGAAATTGTCCGTAATTTCGATTTCAATTCTTGAGATTTCATACAAAATTATAAATGAAACTTTGGATATTTTTAATTTACATTAGGGTAAATTACACCCAACCCCCCTATGATCGACCTTATTATCATTTCAACCCTTGAATTTTCTTTATCAACTTACCCTCTTACCATTTCTATAAAGGTTATCTACAGCCTCACTCGAATATTTTTGCCTGTAAAAAATTCTGTAAAGACCAAAATACCCTTGCCTATTGAAAATATTTACACTAATATTAACTCTAATTTTTTAAATTATTTTTATTATTTTATATTGTAATTTTTATTTACCTTTTTATTTATTTTTTACTAATATTAATTCTAATTTTTTATATTATTTCTATTATTTTATATTGTAATTTTTATTTACCTTTTTATTCTTATTTTTCTTTTATTTTCATCTTCTTCCTCAACTCATTCCTTCCCCCAAAATCCTTAATACTAATACACCATTTCCTTATCTAACCAAAATTAGTCCCCAAAATCAGCCCCCGAGAAGGCACCATCATCCTAGTCATCTTCCCCATCCCAATTTAAATTTTATAATCATAAAAGATATTTAAAAATATATATTAATAATATTATATATATATATATATATATATAAGTTATTCAAATCTGTAAATTTGCAGATTTGAAGAAATATGTAATGGCCTGACTGGATTGGATAGGAAATGGGGGATAAAGGAGAAGAATTGCAGTAGAAGAGAAAAAAGAATAGGAGAGATAGGAAATTCAGACTTAATTTCATTCATACCCATAAAAGCGTCCAATTACATTATATATAGAAAACTTGAAATGGAATGTAAACAGAATTGATAACAAATTGGAAAGATGCTCTGCAGATGCGTTGGTGATGCGTGTTGCAGAGTCCAAGTGTCAAAATGGGGTTGGCCCTGCGCAACTGATGGTTGTAACGGAATTGAGTGAGCAGGAGCCTTCAGATCGATTGATGATGGATTGAATCTGGTGCGTTGATGTAGGCGGAAGTGGTGAATGACGTGGTGTAATGTGCGATTGACAGCGCATTATTGGAACGCTGTCGTTTAAGCGGGTTTGCTGAGTCTTCTGGTCAACGAGGATCTGACAGTTGCGTTTTAATCGAATGATCGGGCGGTGCAGAAATGAAGCCCCAAACTTCCAAATTGAAATTGAATTTAGGGTTCTTCCTTCCATTTGTAAACATGCGGAATTTTTCCTGACATTACCCCCCCCCCTTCAGGTGATCCTTGTCCCCAAGGATCAAAGGTTGGAAATTTAGCTCTAATGTCGGCGAGGTCCTCCCAAGTGGCTTGTTCCGAACTTGCATTTGCCCAATGAATGAGCATTTGAGTAGCAGCTGAGTTGTTTCTCTGTAATCTTCTATCTAACACGGCTAATGGAAAAACTTTAATCTGACCTTCGTGATTTGTTTCCGGTAGATGGATGGATGGAATGTGGCGGTGTCTAATCTTCTTCTTCAGTAAGGATGCATGAAAAATTGGATGAATCTGGCTTGATGCTGGTAAGTCCAATCTGTAAGCAACAGTCCCAATCTTTTGTAAAATGGTGTATGGTCCATAATATTTTGGTGCAAGCTTCATGTGTTTTCGCATAGCAATGGATGTCTGTCTGTATGGTTGCAGTCTGAGGTAGACTTGATCTCCTACTATGAAAGTGCGCTCTGATCTGTGTTTGTCTGCAAAGTGTTTAATCCTTCCTTGTGCTTGTATGGGATTGTCTCTGAGTAACTGTGTAACCTTGAATCTTTCTTGTACCATGTTCAGTGCATCAGTGTGAGTAGTGTATGCATATGGTCCTAGGGGAATGTAAGTGGGTGCATAGCCATAGAGGGCCTGAAATGGTGTTGTTTGGAGACTAGAATGATAATTAATGTTGTACCAAAACTCAGCTAAGGTTAACCATTTATGCCATTTTTTTGGAGTGAGGTGACACATGCATCTTAAGTAAGTTTCTAGACACTGGTTGACCAGTTCAGATTGACAATCTGATTGGGGATGATATGCAGTGGACATGTCTAAAGAGGTACCTAAGAGCTTCAATAAGGCCTTCCAAAATGAACTAGTGAAAAGTTTGTCCCTATCAGTGACTATGCTAGTGGGCAAACCATGCAACTTATAAATATTATCAAAGAAGACTTTTGCAATGGACTCAGAAGTGTAGGGGTGGGATAAAGCAATAAAATGAGAGTATTTTGTAAATCTGTCCACAATGACTAAAATGGAGGTTTTACCTTCTGAAGAAGGTAAACCCTCTATAAAATCCATTGTGATATGTGACTGAGATGGAACTGGCAAGGGTTGTAAGAGTCCTGGATATGCCACATTTTCATGTTTACGTTTTTTACAAATATCACACACCTTTACCCAATTAGTGGCCTCAGATTTAAGGCCAGGCTAATTGAATAAAGATTTCACTCTTTGGTATGTGCCATGAATCCCTGAATGCCCTCCTATTCCTGAATCATGCAAAAAATGAATAATCTTCTCCCTTATATTCCCACTTTTTCCCACACAAATCCTGTTTTGGCTTCTTAGTAATCCAGAACTATAAGTGTATTCAGGGTAAGCTTGAGAGTCAATAGCTTTCCTTTGTATTACCTCTTCCCAGTGATTGTCATTTATGTGACTTTGTTGAACCTCTGAAACCCATCCTGGAACCATGACAGTGATGGCTGAACACTGTGCTTCACTGTGTTCCCTTCTTGACAGGGCATCTGCCACCCTATTCTCTGCCCCCCTTTTGTATTGAATCACATAATCTAATCCTAACAACTTAGTAGCCCATTTTTGTTGTAGTATTGAATCCAATCTCTGGTCCAACAGATGTTTGAGACTCTGTTGGTCAGTCTTGATGATAAAATGTTGACCCTGAATGTAGTGCCTCCATTTGGAGATGGCCAATAGAACTGCTAGAAACTCCTTTTCATGAATAGAGAGCCTTTGGTTTTTGGGTTCTAAAGCTTTGCTAAGAAAGGCTATTGGTCTGTGATTTTGCATTAGAACAACTCCTATACCCTTGTCACTTGCATCAGTTTCAATAATAAAAGGTTTGGAAAAATCGGGAAGGGCTAGCACAGGAGCAGTAGTCATAGCCTGTTTAAGTTGGTTAAAAGCAGTGATGGCAGCTTCATTCCATTTGAAATTATCCTTCTTTAATAAATCAGTTAGTGGTCTACTGATGGTGCCATAATCCTTTATGAATTTCCTATAATAGCCTGTGAGGCCTAGGAATCCCCTCAAGGATTTGATAGATTTAGGAGTGGGCCATGTAATCATACCATCAATTTTGGTTGGATCAGTGGCTACTCCTCTGTTAGAAATCAAGTGACCCAAATATTCTATTTCATTCTGTCCAAAACTGCATTTACTTCTTTTTGCAAATAATTCATTCTGTCTGAGAAGTTCCAAGACCTGTTTTAAGTGGGTTAAATGTTCACTCCAGCCCTTACTGTAGACCAGGATATCATAAAAAAAAACTAACACAAATTTCCTAAGGTGAGTAGCAAACACTTTATTCATGAGAGACTGGAAGGTTGAAGGTGCACTACAGAGCCCAAATGGGATAACTAGGAATTCATAGTGCCCTTGATGGGTTATGAAACTAGTTTTTTCAATGTCAGGTTCATGCATTTTGATTTGAAAATACCTTGACCTTAAATCAATTTTTGAAAAGAAGTGTGCACCATTGAGCTCATCCAGCAGCTCATCAATAATTGGAATAGGGAATTTGTGTTTAATAGTTAGAGTATTAAGGTATCTGTAGTCAATACAGAGCCTCCATGAACCATCTTTTTTCTTAACAAGGAGTACTGGAGAAGTAAAGGGACTTTGGCTAGATCTTATGACTCCAGCCTCTAACATTTCTGCCACTATCCTTTCTATCTCATTTTTTTTGAGCAAAAGGATATCTGTATAGCATTTGTTTCTTTGGGACAGAGTTAGGAAGTAAGGTAATATGGTGCTCAATCCCTCTAGAAGGTGGTAAGGAATTTGGTTCTCTGAAAACATCCTCATAAGAGTCTAAAAGGTTTTGTAAATAAGTGTGTGTGTGTTCAGCTATGGGGGTAGCTATGACAACAAAAAGCTGTCCAAATATGCCATATGACCCCTTTCTTTTAAAAAGTTTGGAAAAAGATTTAGCTGAAATCAGTTGTAAGGATGCAGAGTCAGTTATGGCCTTCATAGTGATTTTCTTTCCTTGTCTTGAGATAGTCAACTTCATTTTTTGGTAATCAAACTCAATTGGGCTATTTTGTCTAAGCCAATCCCCCCCTAATACCATGTCACAGCCCCCCAATTTGATAACTCTGATAGGGTAAGAAAAAGTATGGTTCTGGATAGTCCATGAAAAGTCAGGACACTCTAATCGACTAACCATCTTACTACCATCAACAACACTCACTAACAGGGGTGTAGTGTAATCCATCCTGCACCCCAGTTTATGAGCTGTTCCTTCATCAAGGAAGCAATGGGTACTTCCACTATCAATTAAGATGTGGATGTCTTGCCC
Source organism: Buddleja alternifolia (assembly GCA_019426215.1). Taxonomy (NCBI): domain Eukaryota; kingdom Viridiplantae; phylum Streptophyta; class Magnoliopsida; order Lamiales; family Scrophulariaceae; genus Buddleja; species Buddleja alternifolia. The sequence continues at coordinate 13,357,900 of CM033408.1, read as the reverse complement.
ATTAACAGTTCCCTTGATTCTTAATGTATTCATGTCAGTTGTGCCAGACAAAGCATTAAGAGACATAGTCATGTCCTCTCCAGGACTCTCTTCTTCAATTTCATTCAGATTTTCATTTTCAGTTAGTGAATTAAGCATTAATTCTTCCTCCTCAGATATCATAACATAAATTTATCTTTGTTTACACCTATGACCAGGTACAAAGGTCTCATCACAATTGTAACACATATTTTTTTCTCTTCTAGCTCTCATTTCACTAGCAGTTAAGAACTTCCTATGGCTTAAGGTATGGTCTGTTGGGTTATTGTAAGGTGGTTTTGGTGGTTGGTGTGGAGGTCTAGGAGGTGGATTTGAACTGGTTTGTGGGGATCTATATGTAGGTTTATGTTGTGAGAAGTTTCTAGTAGTCAAGTTGGCCCTCTTAATGATGGCATCCACAGTTGATTCCTGTTTTTTTGCAATTGAGACTGCCTGATGGAACCCAGAGGGTTTAAGTGCCATCACAGCCCCTCTTATATCTTCCCTCAACCCACTCAAAAAACTAGCAGAAAAATATACCTCAGGTAAATCTCTATTAAATATAAGCATATATGATTTTAGTTCTTCAAACCTCTCTAGGTAATCTGCAACTATACCTATTTAATGTAGCTTGTTGAAGCCATCCACAATAAGTTCCGGATCTTGTTCATCAAACCTTTCCAAGACAGCCACTATGAATTGTTGCCAGCTAGGTAGTTGTCTGACTTCCATGAACCCTTGATACCATAGTTCTGCTTTGCCTTCTAAGTGTACCGATGCTATGGCCACCCTTTGATCCTTAGTTATAGTAGATATTACTTGGAAATACCTATTACTCCTTTGGATCCATGATCTTGGGTTGTCACCATCAAAGTGAGGGAACTCCATCCTGGGAAAGGGTGTGAAATTGCTGTTGTTGATATCTATAGAACCTTGTGTGTTGTTTCTGGATTGAGAACCCCTTTCTACAGGATTAGAAGGACCTTCACCTAAAATGGATTTGCCCCTGTTTTGTTGTTGAAATTGCTCATTGATGAGTTGCATTTGTTGTTGCATATTTCTGGAGAATGCCTCTATTGCTGCCACTGATGCTTGTAGCCCTTCTTGTGTGTTGAACATCTGCTCTAGTTATGACTGAATGTGTTGTTGCCCAGCTAATCTTTCAGCTCATTCCTCAGTTAAACGGAATTCTTATTTTTTTTTATTTTCATATAACTCTTTGTTTCTAGTCGCTTCAGCCATGACTTCTTAATTACCCAAGAACCGATTGGCTCTGGATACCAAGTTGTAATGGCCTGACTGGATTTGATAGGAAATGGGGGATAAAGGAGAAGAATTGTAGTAGAAGAGAAAAAAGAATAGGAGAGATAGGAAATTCAAACTTAATTTCATTCATACCCATAAAAGCGTCCAATTACATTATATATAGAAAACTTGAAATGGAATGTAAACAGAATTGATAACAAATTGGAAAGATGCTCTGCAGGTGCGTTGGTGATGCGTGTTGTAGAGTCCGCGTGTCAAAATGGGGTTGGCCCTGCGCAGCTAATGGTTGTAACGAAATTGAGTGAGCAGGAGCCTTCGGATCGATTGATGATGGATTGAATCTGGTGCGTTGATGTAGGCGGAAGTGGTGAATGACATGGTGTAATGTGCGATTGACAACGCATTATTGGAACGCTGTCGTTTAAGCGGGTTTGCTGAGTCTTCTGGTTAACGAGGATCTGACGGTTGCGTTTTAATCGAATGATCGGGCGGTGCAGAAATGAAGCCCCAAACTTCCAAATTGAAATTGAATTTAGGGTTCTTCCTTCCATTTGTAAACATGCGGAATTGTTCCTGACAAAATAATGAGGAGAGAGTGTGGAGGAAAAGGATCTCCACCACAAGAGGCTCTACAAGAATTTGTTTTTATGCGTTTTGTTTTTGCTTCAATAAGTATATAAGTGTATATATATATTTCTCAACATGTAATGAAGGTTTATGGGTGCTTTTTTTTGAAGTTTGAAAAATGTGTAAAGTGTTTGCTCGTGAGTTCATTTATATAATTTTTTCCTTTCATTATTTCGCTCTCGTGGAGGGGAGAGAGAGATAGGATTGGGGGAAATTCCAAAAACCCAAAGATTTTGCAATCAAGATCAATTTATAGTATCTTAGACGAGCATAATATTTACTAGTTTCTATAGCATACTCTATATGTGTGCAAACAGAAAAAAAATTACAGGAAATTATTGAGTAAAAAAATAACTAATATAAACTAAAATAAATTTCACACTTAATTTTTTGAATAAGCATTAAATTGAATAAAATATAAAAGAAAATATATAAATAGACAAAAAGAAGGCAAAAGAAGATATTGTGTGGTTATTAAAATAAAAAGAGCAAGATAACATGTGACATGAGAGAGCATATGAGAGAAATATGGAAATATTAGGATAGAGAGAGAAAATATGAGAGAATAAATAGGAAGAGAATTTAAAAGTTAAATTATATAAAAAATATAATATATTCAAAAAATTATGGGACACTTATCAAGCTTTTAGAATAATAGTGGTTTCAACAAAACTTGATAGCCCAAATTAATTTTTCTAGACCTTTTTCACTTTATATAATATGAGTAATAAAAATAATAACGGGTTTTAGGGATAAATCCTCAATCAACATTTCACTTTTTGAACCGGCCTTAACCAATATTTTAAGTTTTGCACTCCCCAATTTATGCTTATTCTTTCTCCTAACTTCCTAATCCATTTCAGAAGACAAAAATACCCCTACTAACATAACTAATTACATAATACCATTTCATTTTCTTTTCTATTTTTCTTTCCAAATAATAAAGAAACAACCCCACCCCCTCCCATCCCCCACCCACCCCCAACTGCTGACGACACCAGCACACCACCAGGAGCAAACCACTGACGACACCAGTCCACTGCCGCCGCCAACACAGGCACACCGCCACCTTTAATCCTCAACACAAAGTACGATTGAAGCAAACAAAAAGTATGATTACTACTAAGATGAAGTATATTTAAACTATACTTAACGTATGAATATTGTTGTGTTTGTGTCATTGATACCAACGAGGAGTTAGAGTACAAAGCACTCATTTATTTTATACAAACCTTTTTCTCATAGAAAGACAATTATGTTTCGCTAATGTAATTCTTATTGGCATTTATAAGTCTTGAACAAACAACTAGTCCATGTGTATCATGGTAAACCTTTTACTCCTTATGGAAGTTAGGGAGATGGCACTGAAAGAGTTTGGTACTTGAACACTTAAAGGGGTTTGCAAGTTGGAGAATCTCAATTCGGCATTGAGATTCGTGTGGACTTGTATGACACATGCTCTGCCAAGGAGTATCAATCAAACACTATGATGATAGTGGGAGTGTGTGTGTCATAGATACATTAATGAGATTAATGTATTCGAACACGGCTTGTAGTAATCTGATCATATGATTTTTTACTCTGGGACTGTCAGTGATTGGATTACTGATTATGATAGTATGTGTGAGCTCTAGACCTGAGGAGTTACGGTCACAGTGTGCTTGTGATATTAGTTCTGTCATCAGTGTAATTAGTTGATAAGTTCACATTTTACGATATTTTACCCCCTTTATATAGATGTTTTCGTCTATGTTTAGTCATGATAATCCCACATTTTGCTTTGATTAGTTGTCATTTCTTGTGTAGGGATTCAAGTGGAAGAGATTAATGCACAAGTGACAAGACCGGATCCAGCACTTAACAGTATCGTAATACAGGACCGTGGTCTGTACTGCTGTCCAAAAACGCAGACTTGATGTTTGTTAGAAATTGGACCACATTATACTTCTCCATACGCAATTTTTCAATCCAGTGTTTTTGCACTTTTTGGGGGTACTTTTCACCTGCTTAAAAGACTTTTCACCTGCTAAAAGACCGTTGGGAGCTATAAATCATTTCTGGTTCTATACGCAGTCAATGTTCTACTTATAGGAAGTGATATAGGTTTATTGACATCGGTCAAAATATAACTCTCAAGCACACTCTTCATAAAAGACATGGGAAATTCCACATGTATCCTTGGGATTCAACTCTATATGGATAGAGCGAATAGGATGGGATTTCCCCAAGACCATTACTTAGAGAATGTCCTAAAATGATTTAGGATGTAAAATCCGAGAAAAGTCTCTTGTCTTTGAAGCACATGGTTCATCCCCATAAGAGTCGCTGAATCCTCATAGTGAGAGGGGACGAGAGGAGATGAATGAAAAACCCCATGCCTCAGTCATAAGACTTGCACTATTTCTAGGTGAAAGAAGCAAGTAGATTGTGGACCAGGGAGCTCGAGCTATCTTTTGTTCATTTATCATCTAGATTGTGGAAGTGTTCTAAGTGAAACTTCCAGGATCATTTAGTGGATTCCTCCAAGTTAAAAGGGAGAAGAGGGGCATAGTTGGGATTCCATCACCCAACGAACCTTACAAATTTTGTGTTATTTACTTACCATTTATTTCTTTCATCATTAATGATTATCATAATAAAAGCATACATATAATACTCTAACGATTAACTAAGTGAAAGTAACTATGTAAAATCTGAGCGCTCCCTATTTAAAAAGAAGACTAAAATCATTCCGCCGTGCTAACTCTGATCTAAACGCTGAAAGTTAAACCTTACTTTGGTTAATCATTCAAACCTTGAATCTAAGTTATCTCTAAATCAGTCTTCAAATAGGCGCTCAATAAGCGTCTAGCTATCTTAAGCATTTAAAAAATTTTGTGAAGTACAAAATTTTTTGAAGCTCGAGAAAACTTTACTGTATATTCAACCTCCCCCCTTCTAGAACCTTTTTGTATGCCACTTGGGACCAACAATTATTTGCTACAATGAGAGCATAACATGTATGCTGTAGCAGAATTGAACCATGAAGATGATCCCTCTACCTATGACCAAGTAATGATGGCCATAGATTCTGCGAGATGACATGAAGCTATAAAACTAGAGATGGATTCGATGTATTCGAACCAAGTCTGGACTCTATCGGATCATTCCTAGTGGATTTTACCTATCGGATGCAAATGGATCTATAATAGGAAAATTGGTCATGATAGCAAGGTAGATAGCTATAAGGTCAGGCTAGTGGCAAAAGGGTATAATCAAAAGAAAGGCATTGTCTATGCATATACCTTTTCACCAGTTGCCATGATCAAATCTATCAGAATTCTACTTGCCACAGAGGCACAAGTGGATTAAGAAATCTGGTAAGTGGATATGCAGACTATCTTCCTGAATGGATTTCTCAAGGAGGATATCTATATGGAACAACCCAAGGGTTTCATATCTAAAGCAGATTCCCATAAAAGTATGCAAACTGAATAGGCTCATTTATAGATTTAAACAGACGTCTTGTGCCTAGAATCTTTGCTTGGATGAAGAATTTAGGAACTATGACTTCACTAAAAAGGAAGATGAACTTTTTGTCTATAAAAAGGCCAGTGGGAGCAAGATATCATTTCTATTTCTATATGTTGATGATATTCTATTTACAGGAAATGGTATAGGCTTATTGACTATAGTCAAGACATGACTTTCGAGCATCTTATCCATGAAAGACTTGGAAAAAGCCACATATATTCTAGTAATTCAAATATGCAGGGATAGATCGAACATAACTATAGAGCTCTCTCAAGCCCTCTACTTAGAGATAATTCTATAGAGATTTGGAGTGGAAAAATCTATGTAGCGGGATGTTTCCAATGAGGCAAGTAATTCATCTCTCTAAATCTATAAGTCCTCAAAGTGAGGATGATCGAAGAGAAATGAGTGTTGTCCCATATGCCTCTACAGTGAGTACTCTCATGTACACGATGCTGTGTACGAGACCTGATCTTCCTTACGCCGTGTGCATAGTAAGTAGGTTTTAAGCTAACCTGAGCAAGGAACACTGGGTAGCTTTGAAAAGGATCATCAAGCACTTGAGAAGAACTAAGGATATGCTTCTCATCTATGAAAATGAAAAATTTAAAGTGGATGGTTATACAGACTCAAACTTTCGGTCTGGTGTAGATAACCAAAAATCAACTTCTGGGTTTGTATTCATACTAAATGGTTGAGCAGTAACTTGGAAGAGTTCCATGCAGAGTACCACTGCTGACTGATATATGTTATTTTTACACTAGTTTTCCCCCGTTTATCGACTTAGTTTTGATTGTTTCCTTGATAATTTGATCACATATGATACTTTGACCCTTGTTTTCTCATATTTTATAGAATAGCATAACATTTTGAGGAAAAGAACAAGGATTGAAGGTAAATCATGCATAAAGATACAAACTGTCTGCGCAGTGATAGAGTTTATTGAATAGAGTTCTCTACCCATGTCCAAATTACACACTTGATTTACCAATGGAAAGATAAGAGGCAAAGGTACATTTCTTATGTTGAAGACAAAGATCAGATATGTAAGGAAGGAGGTGAAAATGTCATCGGAAGAGACGTCTTACGATGGAGTTTTCTCATTCAGTGACTTGTGAGACAATTTTTTCCTCTTTAACGTTTGATTTTGGATTTGGTGTCTTCTTGAGAGTTGTAGATATTTGTTTGAGGATTCTATAGCAACTTGAATCAGCTTATTCCGACATCGGTACAGAAAGTTATGCAAATTTTACCAAAACTGGTCAGAGGCAAAAATTGAACGCCGCGGCGTTCACCATCCAACGCCGCGGCGTTCGAGACAGAATGGTGACCACCGCGGTGTTCAACATGCGAACGCCGCGGCGTTTGAGGCATCGGGTTGGTCTATAAATACCCCTTTTAGCCATTTTTTACCCTAACTCACCTTGGATAGCAGCTGCCACACGAAAATAGAGAGAGAGGGAGCTTAGAAGAGAGGATTGAAGGTCAAAACATGGAGAATTCAACAAGGAATCCACATCTCTACAAGAATTAGGGAGTTTTTACATATTTGTTTCTTGAATTTGTTCAAATCTCCTATGACTTGTAAGATTTATATTTGCACTTTTGACATGAATATGAGCTAAACTTGTTTGATTGAGGCCATGGATAGGCCATTTATGTTATTTTGATTGTTGTTTTGTTGGTATTTATTGAATTAATTTTGGTTTTAGCTATGTATTCAATATTTGATCTCAATGCTACATTTTCTTGATCACCAAGTGTTTGATAAAATGCCTAGTTTAGAGATCGAGAGATAATAACCTAGGGAAGATATAAACATTGAATACCCTATAGTTAAACCGACTAGAGATAGACTTGGTTTCTTTAGGTGGCTTTCCATTCATGTGGGGAATTCCTAGACCTTAAATGCATCCTCGTTAATCGGGTTTTCATATAGAGATATATAGGAAATCGTTACCAAGGGTAGGGTTGCTATGCCAAGAGATTGGGTAGTACGTACGTTAGGGAATTTCGCCTTAGCTAAATCAATCTAATAATCCAATAGAACCTAAATCACAATCGAAATGCATAATTGGTTGAACCATGTGCCTTGATCGCTTCTCTCTATTGTTTCCTCCCTTTATTTGGTGTGACGTTGCCTTAGTTTATTTTCTAGTATTTATTAATTAGTTAATCAACCTTTCTATCGACCGATTTAACTTAGAATTGAGTAATATAGTAGTCTTGGTACTTAGATTATAGTTGTCCCTGCGGATACGATAACTCTGGACTTAGAAATCCACTTTACTACTTACGCGACCTAGTTCTCTTGCTAGGATTTTGTCGTGTCACTGACTCCACCAGAGGCTAAATATGTGGCTGCCTCATATGCTGCCAAAGAGGATGTTTCGATCAAAAAGTTTGTAACTGAACTTCAAGTGGTTCGTAGTATGGAGTCCCCATTGTCTCTTTACTGTGACAACAATAGAGCAAGAACACAAGCTGAGGAACCGAGGTCTTACAACAAGTCCAAGCACATTGAGGCAACGTATCACATTATCCGAGAGATCATTGAAAGGGCCGATATAGCCGTGCAAAGAGTAGCCTCAGCAGACAACGTGACTGATCCATTGACTAAGACACTATCATAGGTGGTGCTGGAGCAATATCTTGACAAGACGGGCATTAGATACCACATCAATTAGCATTGAGTGCAAGTGGGAGATTACTAGGTTTATGCTCTCGATGCCAATGAGAAGTTAGAATGTAACAGGGCATTTAGTTTTATTGCACTCTTTATCAGTTAATAAAAAGGCAGTTAGTTCTGTTCATATGAATCTATATGGCATCTTTAAGCATTAAACAAACATATAGTCCTAGTGTATTAAGGCAAGTCTTCCACTTCTTATGGGATAAGAAGAAGGGCACTGGAAGACATGGTACTTAGACATTGAATAAGAGTTCGCAAGTCAGAGGATCTTGATTGGGCATCAAGATCCATACTAACTTGTATAACATATAATTTGACAAGGAGTGTCAGCCGAACACTATGAGATAGTAGGAGTATGTGTTATAGAAACATTGATGGAATCATTGTACTCGAACTTGGCTCATAAAAATCTAATCACATGCGTATTACTAAGTGATTGTCAGTGATTAGATTAAGGGTTGTGATTGTATATGTAGACCTTTGACCTTAAGAGTCACAATTACAATGTACTTGTGTCAATTGGATTTGTTGTTGGTGTTATGCCCTCAGATGCCATAGAAGATAGATTGTATAAGTCATATTCATTGTAATTAAACAATATATATAAGGCATTTGCGTTTTCATATTGGCATTTGTAAGTTGATGGACAACTCTAAGTCCATGTTATTAAGGCGGATCTTCTACTCCCTATGGATTAGAGAGATGGGCACTAGGAGAGTTCGATACTTATTATCTAAACAAGTTCGCAATTCATAGAAAGTTCTAGGTAAGACTTTTATGGCATTAGCTTTGACAAGGAAGTGCCAGTCGAACACTATGTGATAGTGGGAGCTTGTATCATAGACACATCAGTGAGACTGATGAATTTGAACATGACTCGCATCAGTTTTGTCACATAGGGTTTCACTCAATGACAGCCAATGATAGATCTGATTAGTTGTGATAGTATTCATGAACCTTAGAACTGAGAAATCATGTTGAAGATGTACTTGTGATATCAAGTTCGTCATTAGAGTAGTTAGACTCAATTCACCTGTCGGTGGGGTCGACATCGAAGTGCAACTTGTTAGACAAGTAGTAGTCTTAACTGATTTGTAAGATTTGAATTTATTCTCTCATAAGTGAATGAGCATATATCCTATGCCATCATGAATGAGTAAGGTCAAAAGTCTTTGGCCAAAGCAATGGAGTTTACTCATGTCAGACACAAGAGTAATCTTAGTGACCTCGACTCATTATGTATTTTAGCATATGGTCAAGTACTATGAGTTTGATCGGACCTTGACTCTCACTTGACTGAGATATTAAAATAAAAGGTTTATACTCGTACAATATTCGTAATAGGAAAGGTTTAGAATGATCCCAATCATTCATTCTTAATTGGGTTACGATGTGAGCCACGTGACTAGCTAGGTGTTACTCACATCCTTTGGTTTCCTCCCAATTGCCTTTCGAGATGAACCTAAAGAGTCGCGCTATGTTACTCATTAAATTTATATAAATTAAATTTAAATGGAACCAAGTGGGTGCACTAGCCCGAAAGCTGGGTTTCTTTTATTCTCTTGTGTAATATATATATATACACACACACACACACACACTAAGTGAGAAAGAAAAATGCTAGCCTCTCTTTTCACTGCTTGAGAAAAAGAACTCTGTCAAAAACTCTCCCACCTCTCTCTCTCTAGCCATCACCTATCAAGAGGAAAGAAGAAGAGGTTCCAAGCTTTGGATTCCAGTGTGGTGATTTAGAGACAGCAACATATTGGTTGCTTGGATCAAAATTTTTGAACAGAAGCATAATAGGAAGAAATTGTAAGTTTTTCTTTCTTTAGTTTAAATATGGAAATTGAAAGATGACCACGTTTGGGATTTTTAATTTCCACAACGTTTTTCCCATGTTTCCCAACATTTGTTACAAGAGTTCACCCTCTGGTGGGATGACCTTGATGTGCGATCTTGATGGACAAGTAGCAGTTATAAGAAGATTTTCAAGATGGGATTCACTGTCTCAGTAGTAAATGAGAAGATACGTTGGCCAAAGAAAGTGAACTAACTCTGTAAGACACAAAGGTTAGTTTGGTCATTTTATGTACTATGATCTATAGCATAGTATTGAGTTATGTGAGTTTGAAATATTCCATGACTCTCACTTGATCGGGATATTTCAGCAAAGGGTTTATACATATATTGAAATCATAACCAAGAGGTTCTTGATGACATAGTCATTTCGTACTTGATTGGGGGATGATGTGGGACCACGGGCTGGCTAGATGTCACCCACATCCTTTGGTGTCCTACCATTTCCAATCAAGACAAATCTAGAGAGTCGTACTACATTAAACAAACGAAGGAATCACTTTATGTGTATTAGGGGCAATTTGTCATTGGATAGACAAATTAAATTAAAAGGAAAATTAATTAAAAAATTATATGGTTAGATTATATAATGGAATATTAAATTAATTAATTAATAGAATTAGTTAATTAGTTAGATTAAATGTTAATTTAATCACACAATAATTAATTGGATTAGTTTAAGTGTATCATTAAATTAAAGTTGACAAAGTTTACTGGGCCAACCTGGCCCACTCTAAGACACCCCAAAGGCCTACTAGACATGTGAGTGGGGCTCACGTTTGAGGATTTTAAAATCCTTAAACTCAAGTCATAACTCTCTCTCTCTCTCTCTCTCTCTCTCTGTCACTCTAGCCGCCTTGTGCATAAAGGAAGGGATTGAAGCTTTGTTGCTGGACTCGAGGATTTACAACCATTTCGCTACAAAGGTTGTAAGTTCTTTACAGTATCCATTTGATTAGATTAAATAGTATTAAAATTTATAAATCCCAAAACGATGTTTGCTAAGTGTGATCGAACTTTTATTTTTCATTGCTCTGGCTCATTTGATCAACCAACAGTGGTATCAGAGCCGATTTTGGGGTTTTGTAGTTTTAATTGCATTTTAATTCATGTTGACAATTTTTTATTTTGATTAGATTTGAATTTTTTTGATAAATTGAATATTTGAGGAAATTGAAAAATATTACACTAGGATAGACCGGGGCTCGGGGAGCCACCAGTGGAAGTGGGGAGGAGGCGTGTGAGGGGACGCTCCGCCACACACGTGAAACAGTCCGCTGAGGCAAACTACACAGCAACCACTATTGGGCTACTGTGCAGTCTGTTAGGTTTATGCCTTCAATACCAACGAGGAAATAGATTCAATAGGTTTTTTTTCTTTATGTTATACAACTCTGATTATTATAAAAGGTAATTTACTTTTGTGCATGTAAATCTTAATGGCAATAGTAAATATTGAAAATATAAGTTTAAATTAATCAAGAGAGACCTTTTACTCCTTAAGGATTAAGGAGTGGGCCACTAGAACCGTTAATTTCTTGATTACCCAAAAATGGGTTCGAGTGTCGAAGAGTCTTAATTTGGGCATTATGACTCGACTTGTATGACAAAGGCTCTGAGAAAGAGTATCAGTCGGTCACTAGCTATTAGTGGGAGCTTGTGCCATAGATATGTCAACGGAATTGACATATTCAAACACGGCTCGCCGTGATCCAATCACATGGGTATTTACTCAGTGACTGTCAATGATTGAATTACTTGTCACAATAGTGTGCGTGGGGCTTAGACCTGAGGAGTCACGAAGATTGTACTTGTGACACTAGACTCGTCACTAAAGTAGTCAGATCCATTTCACCCTTGAGTGGGGTCGACCTCTGTTAGGATTATGCCCTAGATGCCAAGAGGGAAATAGATTATATAGGGTTTTCCATTATGTTGTACAAACTATATTTCGGGTTAATAAAAGGCAATTTAATTTTCTTCATATAGTTTCTAATGGCATTAATAAGTGTTGAACAAATAAGTACAAAGTAATCAAGAGAGATCTTCTATCCTTAAGGATTAAGGAGAGGGACGCTAGAAGAGTTGTTTCCTTGATTACTCAAATTGGGTTCGCAAGTCGAAGAGTCTTAATTGGGCATTATGACTTGACTTGTATGACAGAGGATTTGGCAAAGAGTGTCAGTCAGTCACTAGGTATTAGTGGGAGCTTGTGCCATAGATATGTTAATGAATTGACATATTCGAACACGACTCAATGTAAGCTGATCACATTGGTATTTACCCAGTGACTGTCAATGATTGTATTACAGGCTAAGATAGTGTGTGTGAGCCTTTGACATGAGGAGTCACGAAGATTGTACTTGTGACACTAGACTTGTAAGACCTATTTCACCCGTGTTAGGAAAAATATATAAAATGCGGCGGAAATGGTATAACGAATTTTTTTCACATTTTTCCAAAACAAAATCAACCGAGGATTTTGTTGGGAAACATCATAGAACCCGACTAAGCACAGTGAAAAATTAAAATTTTACTTTCTAGGATTTAAACATGCGAGTTTATTAATCCTACGGAATTATCACGTATCATAAGCTTGCGCATCTCTACACTAGTTATTTAAAACTTGAAGAAAGAAGATCTTACCTTATTTGACTTTTCATAAAAGTCGAAGAGTTTCTTCTTCCTTAACATAAGCTCCCTAGCTTGCTCCTCGGTCCATGAATCAACTTCCTCGTTTTCTCTTTTGATGATGATTTTGAATTACTCCACCAAAAACGTCTTTAATCGGATTCTTGATTCACTTCAGAGACCCAAGTGTTTCTCCTCTAAAGTTGATCCACACCCGAATACCCACTGGTTTATAATCTTTAGCTAGGTTGATCTATGACCTTTACTCTAACTCTAAAGAATAGCGTATGTGATTAAGTTGAAAAAAAACAATACTTCTCTAAGTAGTTTGGATGAGTTCTTGAATTCAAGATCTTGAAAAATAATCAAGAACTCAATAACATGTACGTGAGAAAGCGAGAGAACTATTTTTACTTGCTAAGGGGGACTAAAATTTTGGCTTCCAAGGTCATATTATTATTGTTCCCTACTAGCTATATTTATAGGATTAATTCTTCCAATTCTTTTCCATGTAGAACTCTTCTAAATTATTTCTTTTCCTTGAAGGAGTAGAAGACTAATAATTACTCAAGTAGAACTCTTCTACTTTAATTAGTTTCCTCATACAATGTAGATTCCTATTTATTAGGAACCTTATCCTTATCTGATAAGAATCCTATTCCTATTTTTTTAAAAGGAATCCTTTCTCTCCAAGAAATCTAATTTCCTTCTAGAAGAAAATTAATTAAACTCATTTAATTATTTCTTCCATAAATTTCGACAAAGACCTATTAAAATAGCCTTTTAATAATTAATCCCCAATACTAGATTCATTAAAAGTCTCTTCCAATTAATTAAATGCTTTTTACACTTAAGCTTAATTAAGTTGATCTTACCAACTTAATTAATTCATTTATCCAACACTTGAATAAATAAAAAGTCTTAATTACTTAATATATTAATTCAACTACTTTGAATTAAATTTCCTTAGTTAAGAAATGAATTTGTCCGAGTATTGTGTGTGACCCTTTAGGTTCACCGACATACTAGTAGTGGGTTCACAACCTTTATGGTTTAATTTGGGCAATTAAATTGTCTCCATTAGTTAAAGATTTTTAATTAACCATCTTATTATTTAATCTTCATTAAATGTAAGATATCCACAAAGCAAAGAAAAATTTCTAGCTACTTATCTTGAAGACCAAGATGGAGGCGACCAAGATGGAAGCGATTCAAAGTGAATCTTTCCAATTGCGCATTCCATGCAAGTGAGATTCTTCCATCATCTAATTTCCCAATTGAATTAAGGATCTAGGAATCTTATTGGTTGAAATCCTTGTAAACTCAACCTTAATAATTCAAGTGTGTTTAACTAGTGGTTAATTATTTCAAGAAACTCATTTCTTAATTAATTACTTATTTGCCTTGGCTAAGGACTAACTCAGTCAAACCACTTCGAATATTATAGAAAATTTACATGTTCATCTAGACAAATGATTGATCCTTTGTTGTCAAGATCAACCTCCATATACGAGTCACTACACCTAATCGCCAATCAATATGTGTCCTTGTAAAAGAACTGACACATGAGTCAAAGTGCAGTGAGTTTATATACAAGATTACTGTGATAACTCAAGTCAACGAATTAATCTTGCATTGTTGTGATTAAGAAACTCCTAATTCGACATATATAGAAATAATTTCAATTTAGAAAGTTTCAGTCGGGGTGATCAATGAACTTATTCTCAACAAACACTCACGTATGTGCATTTGTGTCAATTACACTAATGTCTATAAAATGAGACATTCTCTAATTAAGAGTGTTCATCATAGGCGCAAGTCTATCCAAATTATCAATGTCCCATTAAGATAATTTTATGAATTGGATGGTATTTAGAAATCACAGCTTTAGAGCATTGTTTTATTATATCCATCCAATGAGATATCTGTTGGGAATCCTGGTATCATGCACACCAAAAATTTAAAATCATATCCGGATTCCCAAAGCCAAGATCAATTTGTTTGTTTGCTGATTTTATTGAAAAAGATGAATACAAAATACTTGCCTTTTTGCGTATTCACTCAATCCCCACGAATCTTCGTTCAACGCTCCACGTGTCCCGTCTCTAGATTATCACGCGGTGGAATCGACTCCAAAAATCTCCATCTCTAAATTATCACTCGGTGGAATAGAACTTTTTCTCTGTGTTGTATTTCTGCGGAGGAATTTCACGTTATGTTTCTCTTGTGTGAATTGTGTTACTCCAGAGCTTGTGTTGGATCCAACTAAGCCCACCAGTCACACACGCCCATATGGGCTATTGGACGTCTATTTGAGCTATGTTGACCTAGTCAACTTAGTCCAATCAATTTAATTAATTAACATTTAATCCAATTAAATATATATTGATGAAATCAATATTCTTATTAATTAATGAATTAATATTCTAGTTTAAATATTTAATTAACCCAAACAATTAAATATTCAAACTAATTAATTTAATTTACCATTGTTTAATCCAATTAAACAACCAGTTAAATTAATTTATCCAATTAATTAAGTCGTCCTTCCAAAGGATAAATTACCAAAATGTCCTCGAAATAAATACAACAACCGATTTTCCCATCTATTCCTATAGCGCGACTCGCGAGGTTCATTTCGATTGGCAATGGGACGATACCAAAGGATGTGGGTGACATCTTGTCAGTACCATGGCCCCACATAGTAACCCAATCGAATATGAAATGATCAAGTCATTACGAACCTCTAGATTATGAATACTGTATGAATATAGGCCCTTCACTGACGTATCCCAATCGAGTGAGAGTAATGTAATATGTCAAACTCACAGGACTCGATGCTATGCTACAAATTATAGTAAGATGAGATTACAAAACTACACTCCGTGTCAAACACGTGTTAGTTCATAAGCTCGAGCCAGAGACTTTCAATCTCATTTACCTATGATGGCATAGGATACTTCTTTTTTACTTTCAAGACATTTAATTCCCTCTTGGAAATCACTTCACAACTGCTACCTGCCCATTGGAATGCACTTCGAGGTCGGCCCCACCAGCGGGTGAATTGGCCTAACTACTCTAATGACAGAACTAATGTCACAAACACACTGTGTCCGTGACTCCTCAGGTCTAAGGCTCATGCATACTATCATAATCAGTAATCAGGTCATTGACAGTCACTGAGTAAAAACCTATGTGACCAGATTACTATTAGTCGTGTTCAAATACAATAATCCAATCAATATATCTATGACACAAACACTTTGACTGACACTTCTTGTCAGAGCATGTGTCATACAAGTCCACACGAATCTCAATGACTAATTGAGATTCTCTGACTTGCGAACCGATTAAGTGATCAAGTACCAAACCCTTTGCAGTGTCTATCTCCTTAACTACTATAAGGAGTGGAAGGCTTGCCTTGACTCACATGGACTAGCACTAATTAAAGATCTTAATAAATATATTTGTAGAATATTAATTAATATATATATATATATTTTTTTTACAAACTTGGTGAGAAAGATAAATCTTTCCACCAAATCCACATACACACATGTACACGCCACACGTGCACTTATGTGTATATATGTATATTATTTTATTTTATTTCTCCTAATTAATTAATTAGTCCTTCCCAATTTAATATCCTAATATTAAATTATAGGACTATTAATTAACTAGTTAAATTAATTCTTTTTTCCTTTGATTAATTAAATCCAATTAATTAATCCCACCATAATTCACAAAGAATTAAATAGCTAATAGGTACTACACTAAGTTATGTGTGTGACCCCTCAAGCTCGTTGTCAAGCTAGCAATAAGTCCCCATAGACTAGATTAATTATTCTAAATAATTAACTAGTCCTTGAATTAATTTCACCAAATTAATCCAAGGCACCTATTGGTCATGGTTCGATGTCTAGCAACATCGTCATAACTACCTATATGTCAACGATGAAAAGCAAATAACCTATCCGAGTTACGATCGTCATGTGAGTGGAATCGTTCATCAATTTCCCATCCATGGTCTAAGGTATGGCGACGATCGAACCCTAATAACCTTGGAAACTATTACCTGTGTTGTGACATCTAATGATCCAGTCTTCCGATCCGAGATCATCAATCCCTCTTAGAAAACAATCGCTTTGATCAAAGGCTTTTCACAATCATTTAGATTTTTGCAACAGCAAAGGAAAAGCTGGGTACTGGTGACCCTGGATGAATCCCTCTTCGACTGCCATTTGTTCTACCACACTACTAGACTATACCCAACATACACACCGTATTACTCTCTTGGAGTGCACGTGCATATCAAAGCAGAGTGGGTCCAGCCCTTTCCAAATGACATCTTAGGTCTGAGGATTAATCTCACACTACGAAACTCAAGGACTCCCTGTTTAATAGCACCAAATAGGAATCCTTAAGCGGGGCCGTTCAATTCCATAATCCATTATGAATCTTCATACATGTATTTCCATTCAAGGCATCGACAATGGAACACGTCGACCTCTCAAAAGAGTTACATGTATGAACAAGTTTTGACGAGGCCAGTGATATCCCACATCTCACAACCTTTATAACTTGGAACAATATTTAGGATTACGGTCTTTGAGAGCATTCTATATGTTTTCCCTGACCTCCTCCCCTAACCATATGTAATCCATGGGATCTTTATCTATACTACCAATAGTTATAACAATAAAGAAGCATACCATTTCATAAAAGATTCAATATATTTAAAACAAGACTGTCATAGTGTATACATTTTAATATGGCTGAGCCCAAAGCAATTGGCTCGCCGGGCACCTAACACTATCAATCTCCCACTTGCCCTAGAGCTAGTTGCCCTTGTACTTTAGTCACATCATTTCCAGATGTTTTTCTAGTACATTTTGACTAAGAGCCTTGATGAAGGGGTCTGCTACGTTTTTCGTAGAGTCGACTCGTTCTACTCGAACATCTTCTTTTTCTACTATCTCCCTGATGAGATGATATTGTCTTTGAACATGTTTGGATCTTTGGTGAGACCTAGGCTCTTTTGATAGAGCTATTGCTCCATTGTTATCACAGTACAACAGTACCAGATCTACAATGGAGGGAACTACCTCCAACTTATGGATGAAGTTCCTAATCCAAAGAACTTCCTTAGTTGGTTCAACAACAACTATATACTCAACTTCCATGGTGGAGTCAGTTGTCGTCTCCTGCTTGGAGCTCTTCCAGCTTATAGCTTCTCCATTAAGTATAAACACATATCCGGATATCGATTTAAGATCGTCTAAGTCCGATTGAAAACTAGAATCCGTGTAGCATTCTAGTTCCAATTTTCCTCCTCCGTATACCAGAAAAAGATCTTGAGTACGTCTGGAGTACTTTAGAATCATCTTCACGGGTTCTCTGCTGGATTTGACTTGAACCGGCTTGCAACACTAAGTGCATAAGCCACATCCGATCTAGTACATAGCATAGCATACATAATGCTACCTATCGCCGAAGCATATGGAATCCTTCACATTCTCTCTCTTTCTTTGAGTGTCCTTGGTGACATCGATTTAGTGAGATGGATTCCATGACCAGCTGGAAGAAATCCTCTTTTGGAATCTCCCATATTGAATCTATTCAAGATTCGTTCTATGTACTTAGATTGGGAGATTCCTAGCAACCTACTTTCCCTTTCTCGGTATATCTTCATAACAAGAACGTAGGATGCTTCTCCCATATCTTTCATCAAAAATTGGGTCGACAACCAACCCTTCGTTGATTGTAACATTCCTACATCATTTTCAACGAGAAGAATGTCATCAACGTAAAGTATCAAGAAATTTATGGCTCTCCCACTAACTTTCTTGTACACACATGGTTTAAAACCATTCTTGATGTAGCCGTATTCTTTTACAACTTCATCAAATCTCAAATTTCAACTTCGGGAAGCTTGCTTCAAGCTATAAATGGATCTTTGCAGCTTGCACACCTTGTGCTCGCTCCCACTGGATGTGAAGCCCTCCGGCTGTTCCATATAAATTTCTTCATCAATGTTTCCATTGAGGAAAGCCATTTTCACATCCAACTACCAAATCTCATAATCGAGATATGCAGATATAACCATTAGAATCTAATTGACTTGGTCATCGCGACTGGCAAAAAAGTCTCCTTATAGTCAATTCCTTGCCTTTGAGTATATTCTTTTGCCACCAAGCTAGCCTTAAAGGTCGTAACCTCTCCATCTACACCTAACTTGCGTTTGTATACCCATCTTCAACCAATACGAGGTTCTCTTTCGTGCCTTTCAGCAAAAGGCCACAGTACCTCTCAGGCTGTCTCTGGTTCCTTTCGGATCTCCTTGGAGGTGGAATTTGTGTACTAACAGTTTTTAGTTCATCTTGCTCCTCATTCACTGCCAGTGGTGTTTGTGTTTCTTGAGTTTCCTCAAGTTCTATCACTCTATCTTTGCTTCCGCTAGAGAGTTGCTTCTCCAGGAACACAGCGTTCCTTGAAACAATTACCTTTTGTTCCAAGGTGTGATAGAATTAGTACCATAGGACTCCTTAGGGTAACCCACAAACCTACAAAAATTAGATCTTGAATCTAACTTATCTCCCACTAGCTGCTTGACATGAGCAACACATCGCCATACTTTTAGGTATTTGTATGAGGGTGGTTTGCCGTGCCATATCTTATAAAGCACTTCAGGTACACTCTTTGACGACAATCTATTTAATAGATAATCCACCATCTCCAGGGCATAGCCCCCGAGGTATGTCGGTAAATCTGTGGACAACATCATTGATCGAACCATGTCCATCAATGTGCGGTTTCTCCGCTTAGACACACCATTTAATTGTGGCGTTCCGGGCGGTGTCCATTGAGAGATAATCCCATTCTCTTTCAAGTAACCCAAGAACTCACCAGACAAGTATTCTCTTCCTCGATCAGATCAAAGAGTTTTAATACTTTTACCAGTTTGTTTCTCTACTTCATTTCTGAATTCTTTGAACTTATCAAAGGCCTCAGATTTGTACTTAATAAGATACAAATAACCATACCTAGAATAATCGTCGGTAAAGGTTATGAAGTAAGAATAGTTCCCTAATGCACTAACACTAAGAGGTCCACAGACATCTGTGTGAACTAACTCAAGCAAATTCTTGGAATGTTCCATTTGGCCTCCAAATGGTGACTTTGTCATTTTACCTTTTAGACAAGATTCACAAGTTGGTAGTTCCTCTTCTTCATCAAGCTCGAGGAAACTTGACAACTTGCGAATCCTATCCTTAGATGCATGACCAAGCCTAGCATGCCAGATTTGTGCATTAGGTTGATCATCAGATTTACGCTTTTCCGTGTTTATTATTTGAACAGCAAGAGAATTAGTATACGGGTAAACATAAAGATTGTTATACATGAATGCTCTCATGCATAACAATCTTTAAGTATACGGGCAATCACCCTTTGGTGTCTTCTTTCCAAAAAACTCCTCAAGGTCTTTGATGATGTCCTCGGCTAACTTAACATCTCCATATATATCAATCAGATCTAACGACATCATAGATAATATGAAATGTCGAACATAAGCCTCGTCATCAATCTGCCCCGTCAAGTACTCCAAGGTATGAACACGAGTTGCAGGTTTAGGTCTAGGTGGGATTTCTCCTTTGATTATGTAATCAAGTTCCTCACCCTTGAGGTAGATATCAAGAAACTTAGTCCAAAAGGCACAGTTCAAGCAATTGAATTGTTTCTTTCCAAGACTTTTAAACTAGCATAGACGATATCCATGATAATACTGTGTATAATGTGATAAACGAAAAATGACCGTTAGCATTCAGTCTTAAAATATATTCACATGTAATTTAGGAATTTTAAATATACATGTGTTTTTCCACTTAACTTTACAAAATCCATCACCCCAAATTGACAGAATACGGAAAATTCAAAATCTCTAGTGGGCTCAAGAGTCAAGTGCCCCAACCTCAACCCACGACTCATGGTCAATGGGCGGCGACCAGGTGGTTCTTGAGATGTTTGCCTCACATTTCATGTACGTCCCGAGAACACGATGCCCAGGGAGTCCCATGACTCATGGTCGACCCCTGGGTAGACTGAGAACTGTGTGCACTTCTAGTATGACCACCTGTCATAGTAGAAGGCCTAGTTGTGAGATTACTACACTAAACTTTGCCACCATCCCACGACTCATGGTCAATGATGACAAGCCAAGCTATTCTCTCTCACATCTAATGATAGAAGGCATTGGACCTAATCAAGGAGCTTCCGGGCCCCCTGATTTATCCATTTAAGGACTTAATATGAATTAAGAGGTTTTCCAAAACAAGGTCTCACACTTTTTCAATTACTAATCTTTCTTAGGTGATCATGCATACATGCATAACGTTCATTACATAAGAAAACAAGTAATCATGCATAAAGCGGTAAATATGATCTTAGTCGAGCCATTATTAAAAGCACCCCGAGCCATCAAGGTGTTGATCATTATAATCTAAGGACTTCAAATTATAAAACAACTGTTCTATGGCTCGAACCGGATCACCACATAATCACATAAACATGTTATCATGCAAATATGAATTAATATTCACCATCTTTAATTAAAGATGATCTAATTAATTAATGGATCCAAAGACTCTAATTTCTAAAACCAATTTTAGAAATTTCCATGAAAAGTCACACTTTTCAAATTAAACTAAAAGGATTTTTCAAAAAACCCAATTTTGTGCAATTCCAAAAATTAATAAATTCGATTTTGTTTCAATTCTTAAAATCAAATAAAACGATTCCAATTTTGAAAATCCAATTTTAGAATAAATTTTAAATAATTTTAATTTGAGATTCAAAAATTAATTTTACAAAATCACAAATTAGGGTTGCGCTTTTAATTTAATTGCAAAAATGGTCCAAAGCCTAAAACACCATTATCACGAAAACATTTGGAAATTGGGAAAACAGAAATCGACCCCTAGGTCAAAATCAAGGAGGCGGCCTGAAAGCCGCCATCGTGCGCAGTCGTATGCGATGGTGCGTGGCTGAGCAGCGGTGCACTGCTGGAGGTACGTGCACGATGCATGCGCTGCCGAACAGCGCACTGCAGTCGCCGTAGCACAGCGACGGCGCTGTTCCGGCTGCGCTTCCGTGCGACGGCGGCCCCTCCATTGTCCTTTTTTTTAAAAAAAAAAACATAAAAACGCAGCCCTCGATTTTCAGATTAATATCAAAACTACGGAGCCAAAAATTAAACAGAAAATCCAACCAATTCCAATATGCAATAAAAGTAATTTTAAAGCATATAAAACACGAAAAGAATTCGAGCCATGTCTAAACCTTGGCTCTGGTACCACTGATGGGATCTCGTTCAACCCCCGGGGATACCGGCATAGCGGAATACATATAATTTCAAAACTAAAGCGAAATCCCCGAAATTAAGGCTTGGTCGACATGGTACCATCGGATTCTAAAACTATCCTAGAGACAATTTTATACGTGTTTACCTCTTCTAGACCTTAAAACAACAACGTCTTTTTAAGCTACTCCCTACTATAATCTTCGAATTGGTTTGCTCTAGTGCCCCAAGTGTTGCTCCTCTGAGATGTATCCATACCCTAGCTTGTACCCTCAATTGTATCCACTAGTGCTAGCAAGGAGAATAACGAATCTTGGCTTTTTAGGAAAAAAGGGTTTGGAATTATTTCAGTGTTCTTCGCACTCAACACATGAGTTTGAAGAAATAATGTGAAAGAAAAATTGGGAGAGAATAAAGAGAAAAAGACTTATGTTTTTCAAGATTCCTTTTCAATTCTTAAAACTTGATCCTTAAAAAAAAACCATCATAAAAGAGGTGAAATATACACATATATATAGAGTCCACCTAGGGTTAAAAAACCCTAAGTGTTAACACGCCCCCCTCTCCTAAAAAATAGGAGAGAGGCGTGTATACATGTATGTATATATGCATATTTCCCTTTTTCTTTTATTCTCTCTCCACAATTAATTGGATTCCTTTTCAACTAATTAGATACTACCATATCTAATAATATTCTAACATATATCTAATATGACCCTTCCTTATTAATTAGTTACCTTATCTAATTAAAGATCTTAATAAATATATTTGTAGAACATTAATTAACATATATATATATATATATTTTACAAACTTGGTGAGCAAGATAAATATTTCCACCAAATCCACATACACACATGTACACGCCACATGTGCACTTATGTGTACATATATATTATTTTATTTTCTTTCTCCTAATTAATTAATTAGCCCTTTCGAAATTTAATATACTAATATTAAATTATAGGACTTTTAATTAACTAGTTAAATTAATTCTTTTTTCCTTTGATTAATTAAATCTAATTAATTAATCCCACCATAATTCACAAAGAATTAAATAGCCAATAGGTACTACACTGAGTATTGTGTGGGACCCCTCAAGCTTGTTGTCAAACTATCAATAAGTCCCCACCGGCTAGATTAATTATACTAAATAATTAACTAGTCCTTGAATAAATTTCACCAAATTAATCCAAGGCACCTATTGGTCATGGTTCGATATCTAGCAATGTCGCCACGACTACCTAGATGTCAACGATGAAAAACAAATAACCTATCCGAGTTGCGATCGTCATGTGAGTGGAATCCTTCATCAATTTCTCGTCTATGGTCTAAGGTATGGCGACAATCGTAACTTAATAACCTTGAAAACTATGACTGTGTTGTGACATCTAATGATGCAGTCTTCCGATCTGGGATCACCAATCCCTCTCAGAAAACAATCGCTTTGATCAAAGGCTTTTCACGATCGTTTAGATTCTCGCAACAGCATAGGAAAAGCCGGGTACTAGTGACCCTGGATGAATCCCTCTCCGACTGCCATTTGTTCCCCCACACTACCAGACTATACCCAACATACACGCCGTATGACTCTCATGAGTGCACGTGCATATCAAAGCAGAGTGGGTAGTGCCCTTTCCAAATGACATCTTAGGTCTGAGGATTAATTTCACACTACGAAACTCAAGGACTCCATGTTCGACAACACCAAATAGGAGTCCTTATGCGGGGACGTTCAATTCCATAATCCATTATGAATCTCCATGCATGTATTTCCATTCAAGGCATCGACAATGGAACGCGTCGACCTCTCAAAAGAGTTACATGTATGAACAAGTCTTGACGAGGCCAGTGATATCCCACATCTCAGACCCTCTATGATTTGGAACAATATTTAGGATTACAGTCTTTGAGAGCATTCCATATGTTTTCCTGACTGCCTTCCCTAACATTATGTAATCCATGGGATATTTATCTATACTACCAATAGTTATAACAATAAAGAAGTATACCATTTAACAAAAGATTTAATATATTTAAAACAAGACTGTCATAGTGTTCACATTTTAATATGGATGAGCCCTAAATAATTGGCTCACCGGGCACCTAACACTATCAATATGAACAACACACTAATGCCTTTATTTTAATAATTAGTTGTATAATATAAGCTAGTGCACTATTCTCTAACTCCTCATTAGCATCGAGGGCACAAACCCAACAATCTCTCACTTGTATTCTATGCCAATCTCTATGGTATCTAATACCCATCTTCTCAAGATCTCGCTTTTGTTAGTGTGTATGCCCTCAAGGGCCTTGATTTGTAACTAAACAATATCTTTTCATAATAAATGGCATATTCTTGTTGTTTTCTTATAGTCATTTGTAAGGTGTTAATAAACAACGTAAAGTCCATGATGATAAGGCAAACCTTCTACTCCCTATGGGTTAGGGAGAATGACACTAGAAGAGTTTGACCCTTATTATCTAAAATCGGTTTGCAAGTTGAAGAAAGTACTGACTAGACATCAATACCAGAAAGAGACTTGTATGATATAAGTTTTGACAAAGAAAATGTCAGTCGAACACTATGGAAATGGTAGCGGGAACTTATGTCATAGAGACCTCAGTTAGACTGATGTGTTCGAACACGACTCGCATCAGTTTTGTCACATGAGTTTTCGCTCACTGTCAGTCAATGATAAAACTGATAAGTCGTGTAGGTAAGCATGAACCTTAGACCTGAGGAATCATGTTGAAGATGTACTTGTGACATTTAGTCTGTCATTAGAGTAGTTAGATCCAATTCACCCGTTGGTAGGGTCGACCTCGAAGTGCGGCTTGATGGGCAAGTAGCAGTCTTAACTGATTAGCAAAATGAGATTTATTCTTTCATAAGTAAAAGAGCTAAATATCCTATGTAGTCATGAATGAATGAGGTCAAAAGACTTTGGCCAAAGCATAAGAGATATTCGTGTTAGACATGAAAGTATATTCAATCACCTCGATTTATTATGAGCCAAGCATATGGTAAAGTTTGGTGAGTTTGGGTAAACCATGACTCTCACTTGACTAGGATATGTGAATAAAAGGTTATTACTCGTACGGTATTCACATCGTAAAGGTTTAGAATGATCATATTCATTCGTTCTCAATTGGGATATGATGTGGGTCACGGGACTGGCTAGGTGTTACCCACATCCTTTTGGTTTCCTCCTAATTACCTTTTGAGACGAACCTAAAGAGTCACGCTTATGGGATTGCAAAAGAAAACGTCATGGAATTGACTTGAGAGAGTTTTCGTTATTGGATATCGCAATTAATGAATTAATTAATCATTGGATGATTTTATTAATTAATTAAGTTAATGTGTTAATTAATTCTTAAGGGAAATTAATTATAGAGTTAACATGGATTTAATTAATTATTTGATTAATTTATTTATTGGATAAATGATATTAATTAAATAAATAATTAAACAATTGGACTAAGCCCGAAGGCTTTAAAATGCCTAAGTTGGGCGTCCACATTGATTAGTTGTCTAGGGTTATTATTTTCTACTGTAGTATAAATATACTACTTAGTAAAAATAATAACAAGCCTCAATTCATTACTTTCTCTCCATGTCAAAAAGTTTTCCAATCTCTCTCTCCCCCTCTAGCCGATTTCAAGGAGCAAGGAGAAGAGGATTTTTTGCTTTGATTTTGGCGTGGTGATTTAGAGACAGTAGCAAGTTTTCTGTTCAGAGAAGGATCACGAAAGCTGGTTCAGAATTCAACATACTAGAAGAAAGGTATATGAATTCTTATCACGATTTGAATATGCGAAATCGAGATTAACCACGTGGGATTATTTA
Organism: Buddleja alternifolia; assembly: GCA_019426215.1. Lineage (NCBI taxonomy): Eukaryota > Viridiplantae > Streptophyta > Magnoliopsida > Lamiales > Scrophulariaceae > Buddleja > Buddleja alternifolia. Next base: position 13,332,079 of record CM033408.1, on the reverse strand, counting down.
TTTTCCGCCGTGTTTTATTGCTAAATACCCAACAGTGGTATCAAAGCTAATCTCTGATTTCCGTATTTAATCGAATACGTGAATTATGTGATTTTCGTGTTTTTGAAGCATGATAATTTGATGTCAAATTTATGATTTTGAACCATGATTTTTCTGCGTTTATTCTTGGATATTGTTGCATGATAATATATGAATTGAAAAATCAAAGTTGTGTGAGAAACGAGGCTGAAAAATCCCGAGACGCGTGTGACGCGCACGAAGTGCTCAATATGCGCACTGGGCTCGCAAACAGCACGCACATCGTGCGCGCAGCACGCACATCGTGCGCGCAGCACGCACATCTTGCGCCCAGGCCCGCGGAGGCCTAGGTCCATGACCCACGTCTTAGCTGGTCAAGTCGAAAATTTGGGTTCGATTTTTTAACAAACGAGTTTTTGGTTATTTTAATTATCCGGGTGGGTCAAAAGGATGATGACCCGGATTTTAATTAAATGAGCCCAAATAGGTTTAATATAATTATTAGGCATTCAATAAAATAGTTTTGGGCTTAATTAATTGAATTTAAATATGCCAATGGTTGGTAATTTATGTTTAATGAAATCGAGCCCAAATTTTTTTTTATTGAATATTAATTATTTGAATAAAATAATTACTTTATTATTCTTGGAAAATTTTAATTAATTAATTTATTTAAATAATAAATTCTCACTAGATGGTTTATTATCATAAATATCAATAAAATTTGGAATTTTATTGGAGAAATTAATTAGTTGGATTAATTAATTATTAACTTAATCACCAACATAGTTGCTTTAATTAACGCGAGCATGTATTATATGATGGTGACATTATCCATGGGCTTAGGTTGTTTTCTTTTTGAATGTATTTCTTTTTATAAGTTGTAAGGGCCGGATTTGTGCCCATTATTTTATTTCTAGAAATATGTATAGGTTGTTAAAATAATCTTTTGTAATAGATAGAAAGCGAATAAGCCTTTGAAGAAGAGATCAATCCAAAAGGAGGAGCTTGGAGCCCAAGAAGAACAACTAGGTTTATTTTTCTTTATTTTATGATGGCCCATTGGCTTGGGCCCTCTAGAAAAAACCCATGGATATATGTGTTGATTTTATTGCTTTCGATGCATGTTCATTAGTTGTATGAAGTATGTATGTAGTTAATATACGCTATATAAATATGATAATGTGTAAAGTGAGACTTAGATAAATGTTTAGAACATGAATCCTCTAAACAAAAATTATACTAAGTTAGTAAGGGGCGTTAGGCATCCTTTCCCTCCATTAAACTTAATAGAGTTAAGATTTAAATCTAGTATATGGTATCTTCCCAGTAAGTGGGGCTCATATATCAAGATTTAATTTCGAAATTTTATTAAGTGCATTAGATGCCTTGATCGAAACACATTTCACCCCAAGTATTGTTAAAGGCTTGCGAGGTGAAATTAAAATGTTAGATAATGAGGAGTTAGTGGGAACGAACTTAGATAGTCCCAAGCCTATATATCGTTAAAGGGTTGCGGTTTTGGTGGATTATGGGAAAAAGAAGATTGGACCGTCTATTGGATAGATTGATGTTGGACATCACTTTAGTTAAGTAAAGGACCAAATATTGTTAAAGGGTTGTCATCCATTACATTAATTAAACAACTCAATCTCCACTACGAAGCATAAACAACGATCACTTCCATTTTTCACAGTGGGAGTGTGAATCTCGAAAAATGTAGTGAGAGCCAAGTTATAAGTCGAAGTCCTTGATGTTAAACTTGGTTTTAGTTTAAGATACAAATGTCTAATATAGTCTGGTTTATTTTCTGCAGTTATTTGAATTATCTCTCTCAAAACAAAAATGACTATCAACCCATTTTTCGTTTTACTTGAAAAGAACATCTTTACCGGACCTAACTACGTGGATTGGCTAAGGAACTTGAGAATTGTTCTCTACATGGAGTCTTTGGCGTATGTGTTGGACACAGACATCGCTGCTCCGCCTGCCAGGACACGTGCCAACGAGGAAGAAGTCCAAGCTCATGAAAAATGGGTAAAGGATGACGTCCGAGTGCATGGGTACATTCCTGGCTCGATGACAAACGAGCTTCAGAGGTCCCATGAGAAGATGACCACTGTGAGGGCTATCTTGGTACACTTGGTTGAGCTCTATGGTGAGCACAGTCGCACTGTTACATATGAGATATCTAAAGAGCTCTTCGGAGCCAAATTGAGAGAAAGTAAAAAAGTTGGGGATCATGTCCTCAAGATGATCTCGAGGATCGAAAGATTGGAGGCTCTCGATTTTACAATGAACCCACAACTTCAAATTGATCTCATTTTGCAGTCTCTTCCTGATTCTTTTTCCCAATTTGTCATGAACTTCAATTGTAACAAGATTGAATGCAACTTAACTGGGCTAATGAACAAATTGAACACTGCACAATCTCAATTGAAGACTAAGGGAAAACAAACTGCATTGGTTATCTCTTCTGGGCCTAAAAAGGCTAAGAATAAGAAGAAGAAAAACAAAAGGCGGAGTGGTGAGCTTGGAGCTCAGGGTGGTGTCGATAAGGGAAAAGGGAAAGCTCCTATGAATTTCAAGCGTAAGGGGCCACAGAAGACGGATAGATGCCTACACTGCGGTGAGCTAGGCCACTGGAAAAGGAACTGTCCAAATATGGGCCCAGGGGCACAAGGTATGAAACTTTATGTTCATGAAACTTATTGTTCTATGATCGTTTTCTCTACATCTTGGATTCTTGATTCTGGAGGTAGTGCTCACATTTGTTGTATGCATCAAAATCTGGTGCGAGGAAGGAAGTTGAACAGTGATGAGGTAAAGATAAGAGTAGGCAGCGGGCAAAGTGTCACAACTACTAGAATTGGATCTACCTCATTACTTTAAAATTTTGGACATTTACTATTTCTGGATAATATTTTAGTTTTGCCCAATGGGCTTAAAAACATTGTTTCAATTCCCGTTTTAGTTAAGCATGGTTATACTTTCCGTTTTATAAATGAACATAGCAATATTTATTATGGTAATAAATTAGTAGGCTCTGCTTCTTTAGTAAATGGTTTGTATTACCTTAATGTCCAGAACAAGTGTTCTGTAAATACTATACAAAGGAAAAGTAGTAGGTAGGGAATTAACCAAAGATTGATCTAGCATTTTAGACTAGGCCATGCCGGCAAACACAAAGTTCACAAAATGGAGAAAGATGGACTAATCGGTCCATTGGGATTGGATCCCTATCTTACTTGTGAATCTTATCTCAAAGGCAAGATGGCTAGACCCCCCTTCACAGGGACTTTTGAAAGAGCCTCACAAATCTTAGTGCAGGTTTTCTTTACTTCATAACATTCACTGGTGACCATTCAAGATATCATCCAGTGTACCTGATGAAGCATAAGTCTGAATTCATTGAAAAGTTCAAGAAATTCAAGGCTTTAGTGGAAAATCAAACTGGTTAACATATAAAAACTCTTCGATCTGGTCGAGGAGAAGAATATATGAGCGACGAGTTTGATGTATATCTTAGAGATAATGGTATAGTATTACAACTCACACCTACAGCGACACCACAGTTGAATGGAATAACAGAACAAAGGAATCGAACCTTGTTGGACATGGTTCGATCATGCTCAGCTACACTAACTTACCCATTTCACTGTGGGGTCATGCGCTGCTTACAGTTGCACACATTTTAAAAAGATGTCCATCCAAGTTCGTTCCTAAGACTCTATATGAGATACGAAGAAATAGGAAACCAAGTCTTAATCACATTTAGATTTGGGGATGTTCTGCTTATGTCAAGAAGACTAAAGTGGACAGGTTGGAGGCTAGATCCTTGAAAGGGAGTTTCGTTGGTTATCCTGAGGATTCCATGGGATACCTCTTTTACCTGCATGATGATCAGAGAATCATCATAACTTTACAAGACCACTTTCTTGAAGATGAGTTCATACAAGAACGAGGAGCAAGTAGAAATATTGTTCTAAAAGAACAAAATTAAACTCCACTGGATATATCTACACATTAAGTGAGAACCGAACCTTCTTTAACACAACCACAACCGCAAAGATCAAGTAGGGTACCTCAACCGCCTTAGAGGTATGGATATCTATTACAGAGGGAGCTGAGTCTCTATTCTGTAATGGAGAAGGGTCATGGAGATGATCCCTTCCACTTATGATCAAGCGATGGTGGATGTGGATGCTACAAGATGGCGTGAAGATATGCAAATTGAGATTGATTCGATGCATTAAAACCAAGTCTGAAAACTTGTGGATCGACCTGATGGGGTAAAACTAATTGGGTGTAAATAGATTTACAAGAGAAAGATTGGACCTGATGGCAAGGTTGACACCTACAAAGCCAGGCTAGTGGCGAAAGGGTATAGTCAAAAAGAAGGAATTGACTACCAAGAAACCTTTTCGCCAGTGGCTATGATCAAATTAATAAGGATTCTACTTGCAATAGCAGCTCACCTAGACTATGAAATATGGTAAATGGTTGTCAAAACTGCTTTTCTAAATGGATTCCTAGAGGAGGATATCTATATGGAACAGCCTAAAGGTTTTGTATCTGAGAGTGATATTCATAAGATGTGTAAGCTTGACAAATCTATTTATGGACTGAAGCAAGCATCTCATAGCTGGAATTTACGCTTTGATGAAGCAGTCAAAGGATTTGACTTCATCAAGAAAGAAGATGAGCCATGTGTTTACAAGAAGGTTAATGGGAGCAAGATAACATTCCTTGTGTTATATATAGATGCCATATTACACATAGGGAATGATATAGGAATGCTCACCACTGTTAAGAAGTGGCTTTCGAGTACTTTCTCCATGAAAGACTTGGGAGAGGCAACTTATATTCTAGGGATTCAAATCTACTGAGATCGAACAAATAGAATTATAGGGATCTCTCAAGCCCTTTACTTAGAAAAGGTCCCAAAGAGATAGAGGATGGAGGATTCTAAGAAAGGGTTCCTACCAATGAGACATGGGGTACATCTCTCGAAATCTACGTGTCCTCAAAGTGAGGAAGATATAAAAGAGATGAGCACTGTACCATATACATCTGCAGTGAGTAGCCTAATGTACGCAATGCTGTGTACTAGGCTTGACATAGCTTATGCAGTAAGCGTTGTTAGTTGATTTCAAGCAAACCCTGGTAAGGAACATTGGATAACTGTGAACAATATCCTAAAGTATCTGAAGAGAACTAGGGATATGATTCTCATCTATAGGAGTGGTAACTTGAGAGTGGACGGGTATACTGAATCTGATTTTCAATCAAAGGTCGATGACCAGAAATCCACCTTAGGATTTGTATTCACCCTCAACGATGGCACGGTAACTTGGAAAAGTTCCAAGCAAAGCATGACCACAGACTCCATAATAGAGGCTGAATACATAGCTCCCTCTGAGGCAACTAAAGAGGTTGTTTGGCTTAGGAAGTTCATAGGAAAACTTCAAGTGGTTCCAAGCATAGAGCTCTCGTTGCCACTTTATTGTGACAACACTGGAGCAATAGCACAGGCAAAGGAACCTAGGTCTCACAACAAGTCTAAACACATTGAGAGGAGATATGACATCATAAGAGAGATCTTTGCAAAAGGAGAAATATCTGTTCAGAAAATAGCCTCAACCGACAATGTCGCTGACCCATTGACCAAGTCATTGGCACAGGCGGTGCTAGAAAAACATATAGAAAATATGGGTATAAAATACCATAGCAAATGGCATTGAGTGCAAGTGGGAGATTGTTAGTGTGTATGTCCTCAAATGCCATAAAGAGGATAAATTTATAGGGCATTGATTTGTAACTAAACAATATATTTTCATAATAAACGGCATATTCTTGTTGTTTTCTTATAGGCATTTGTAAGGTGTTAATAAACAACGTAAAGTCCTTGATGATAAGGCAAACCTTCTACTCCCTATGGAAAAAACTTGACACGATAGAATTTTACGTGTATGCACAGCAAGTGTACTGGTCCTGTGTAGTAATAAAGTGGACGTTAAGTCCGGGTTTATGGTCTCCACAGGGAAAACTACTATTTAAGTACCGAGACTACTGTATTACTCTTTTCTAAGTTAGATCGGTCGATAAGAAGGTTGATTAACTAATTAATAAAAATTAGAAAATAAACTAAGGCAACTTCAAACCAATCAAAGGGAGAAAGCAATAGAGAGAAGCGATCAAGGCACGTGGTTCAACCAATTATGCATTTAGATTGTGGTTTAGGTTCTATTGGATTATTAGATTGATTTAGTCAAGGCAAAATTCCCTAACATACGTGCTACCCAATCTCTTGGCATAGCAACCCTACCTTTGTTAACGATTTCCTATATATCTCTATATGAAAACCCGACTTAACAAAGATGCATATACGGTCTAGGAATTCCCCACGTTAAATGGAAAGCCACCTAAAGAAACCGAGTCTATCTCTAGTCGGTTTAACTATAGAGTATTCAATGTTTATATCTTCCCTAGGTTATTATCTCTCGATCTCTAACCTAGGCATTTTATCGAACACTTGATGATCAAACAAGTGAAGCATGGAGATCAAATATGGAATACATAACTAAAACCAGCATTAATCCAATAAATACCAAAACAACAACAATCACAACAACACAAATGGCCTAGCCAAGGCCTTAATCATAATGTTTAGCTCATATTCATGTCATAAGTATGGATCTGAATCATACAAATCATATTAGAGAGTTGGACAAAGTTAAGAAATAAAGATGTAGAAACTCCTGAATAATCGTGATGATTTTGATCCCTCATTGAATTCTCCGTCGTCTTGCGAATCCAGGCCTTCAAAGAGTCGTTATGACCTTCAATCCTCCTCTCCCAAGCTCTCTCTCCCCTTTTTGGTGTGTGGCTGCCCCTCTAGGCTATTTAGAGTGTATTTAGGGCTTTTTTTTCGGTCCAAATGACCTGATGGTCTATTTATAGGCCAAGTCCGCCGCCTTCAACGCCGCGGCGTTGGCTACTGCATATGAACACCGCGGCGTTCGTGAATGAACGCCTCAGCGTTCATCCCCTGCTGCTCCGGCCAGTTTTGGTAAAATATGTATAAATTTCTCTACCAATGTCGGAATAAGCTGATTCAAGTTGCTATAGAATCCTAAAACAAAGATCTAAAACTTTCAAGAAGACACCAAATCCAAAATCAAACGTTAAAGATGATACAATTGTCTCACAAGTCACTGAATGAGAAAACTCCATCATAAGACGTCTCTTCCGATGACGTTTTCACCTCCTTCCCTACATATTTGATCTTTGTCTTCAACATAAGAAATGTACCTTTGCCTCTTAGCTTTCCATTGGTATATGAAGTGTGTAATTTGGACATGGGTAGAGAAATCTATTTCATAAACTCTAGCACTGCGCTGACAGTTTGTATCTTGATGCATGATTTACCTTCAATCCTTGTTCTTTTCCTCTAAATGTTATGTTATTCTATAAAATATGAGACAACAAGGGTCAAAGTATCATATGTGATCAAATTATCAAGGAAACAATCAAAACTAAGTCGATAAACGGGGGAAAACTAGTGTAAAAATAACATATATCAGTTAGGGAGAACTGCACTAGAAGAGTTTGATCCTTTTTATCTAAAATCGGTTCGCAAGTCGAAGAAAGTATTGAGTGCACATCAATACTAGAAAGAGAATTGTGTGATATAAGTTTTAACAGAAAAAGTGCCAGTCGAACACTATGGAAATGGTAGTGGGAACTTATGTCATAGACACCTCAGTTAGACTGATGTGTTAGAACACGGCTAGCATCAGTTTTGTCACATGGGTTTTCACTCACTCTCAGTCAATGACAAAGCTGATAAGTTGTGATAGATACGCGTGAACCATAGACCTGAGAAATCATGTTCAAGATGTACTTGTGACATCAAGTCTGTCATTAGAGTAGTTAGATCCAATTCACCCGTTGGTGGGGTCGACCTCGAAGTGCGGTTTGATGGGCAAGTAGCAGTTTTAACTGATTAGCAAAATGAGATTTATTCTCTCATAAGTGGATGAGCTAAATATCCTATGCATTCATGAATGAATGAGATCAAAAGACTTTGGCCAAAACATAAGAGATATTCATGTTAGACATGAAAATATACTCAATGACCTCGATTCATTATGAGCTAAGCATATGGTCAAGTTCAGTAAGTTTGACTAAACCATGACTCTCACTTGACTGAGATATGTGAATAAAAGGTTTATACTCATACGGTATTCATATCGTAAAGATTTGGAATGATCATATTCATTCGTTCTCAATTGGGATACGATGTGGGCCATGAGACTGGCTAGGTGTTTTCCACATACTTTTGGTTTCCTCCCAATTGCTTTTTGAGACAAATCTAAAGAGTCTCGCTTAAGGAATTGCAAAAGAAAACGTCATGGAATTGACTTGAAAGAGTTTTCGGTATTGGATATCGCAATTAATGAATTAATTAATCATTGGATGATTTTATTAATTAAGTAAGTTAATTTGTTAATTAATTTCTTAAAGGAAATTAATTATAGAGTTAACATGGATTTAATTAATTATTAGATTAATTTATTTATTAGATAAATAATTAAACAATTGGACTAAGCCCGAAGGCTTTAAAACGCCTAAGTTGGGCGTCCATATTGATTTGTTGCCTGGGGTTATTATTTTCTAGTGTAGTATAAATATACTATTTAGTAAAAATAATAACTAGCCTCAATTCATTACTTTCTCTCCAAGTCAAAAAAATTTCCAATCTCTCTCTCTCTCCCTTTAGCCGATTTCAAAGAGCAAGGAGAAGAGGATTTTTTGCTTTGATTCTGGTGTGGTGATTTAAAGACAGTGGCAAGTTTGCTGTTCAGAGAAGGATCGCGAAAGCTGGTTCAGAATTCAACATACTAGAAGAAATGTGCATGAATTCTTATCACGATTTGAATATGCGAAATCGAGATGAACCACGTGGGATTATTTATTTTCCACTGCGTTTTCTTGCTAAAAACCCAACAGCTCTAGCACTACCTATGATAGTGTCTTAGTGAGTGGGCCAGCCATGTCATCAATTGAGGTTTATTTTCTACAAGGCTATATCGTCTTTTCCAACGATCTATAAAAAGATGTTGTATCTCTCAACATTGTGTCTGGGTTTGTGAGACCTCGGTTCCCTAGCCTGCGTTAAGCTCCATTTCATCACAGTAAAATGAAGAATGCAAGCTTCACACTAGGAACCAATAGAAGTTCCACCACGAACTTCAGATTCAAACAATTTTCTTAATAGCCTCCAAGGCTCCAAGGCAGTTTCATATTCATTCTCAGTAGTGGAGTACTTTACTAGGAATTCTTCCAATTTACTACTCCACTTTTGAGGTTGAATACAAACCCAAAAGTGGAATTTTGATCTTCGTTGTCAGACTCAAAGTCCGAGTAAGTGTAAACTTCCACTATCAGTTCTCCATGGGCATAGACAAAAAGTATATCGTAAGTTCTTCATGATATATTTTATGCCTATCCATTGCTCTTCCTCATAGGTAAAAGCCCTTTCTCAGATCTTCTATCCTAAATTTCTTTAGGATTTATTCTAAGCAAAGGGTTTAGAAGGTCCCCAACATCCTAATCGCTCTACCTCCATAGACACGAATCATAAGGATACAGGTAGCTTCTCCCAAGTCTTTTCATGGAGAATATGCTTGATGTTTATGTCTTGATCCAAGTCAATGAGACCACGTCATTTTTCTACATATAGTACCAGAAATGACATCTCGCTTCCATTGGCCTTCTTGCACACAAATGGTTCCCCTTCTTTTTTGATGATATCATAATTCCAAGTTATATCATCAAAGTGAAGATTCCAACTATAAGAGGTGCGCTTAAATCTAAAAAGTGAATTTATACAGCAAGTAGACCTTATGAGAATCGGCCTCGAATGTGAAACCCTTCGGCAGTTCCATATGGATGTCCTCCTTGAGGAATCCATTCATGAACTAGTCTTCACATCCATGTGCCAGTTTTTCATAATCTTGGTTTGTTACTATCGAAAGTAAGATCTAGTGGATTTGATTATAGATGCAGAAAAGGGGCTTTCTCATAGTCAATGCCCTTCTTTTGCTGCACCCTTTCGCTATCAGCTTGGCTTTTCCATAGTCAATCTTTCTCTTGTAGATGTGTTCACCTCCGATGGGTATAACACTCTCAGGGAGATCTACTAGAGTCTGGGATTGATTCAAAGACATCTAATCTATCTTCACTTTCATAGCCTTACATCTTCTCGTAGAGTCTATATCCACCATCGATTTATCATGCGTAGAGGGATTGTATCTATAGTTCCTCTCTGACACAGTCCTTGTAGCATAGAACTATATCTTTCAGGCGGCTGAGATACTTTACCAGATCAACTCGTTGGTGGTTGTGTTATAATGGGCTTGGTTTGGGTTTCTTGAATAGTAGTCTCCTAAGGAGTATTTGTTTTATTTTTTTCGGAATATTCTTTTTACCAACTACACTTTCTCAAATGAACTTATCTTCGAGAATGCTGGCCTCCAAGGCCACAATGATCCTCTGATCATCATGTAGGCAAAAGATTTCTCCCACTAAATCCTTGGGATAACTAACAACACATCATTCTAAAGACCTAGCCTTCAGATTCTCCACCTTTGCCTTTTCTGCGTAGGTTGGGTATCCTCATACCCAAACGTGTTTATGACTAGGATTCCTGTTATGCCACATCTAATATGATACCTTAGGAATGAATTTGGAGGAACATCTATTCAAGATGCACCTATGAGCATCGCATGACTCACTATGAATTGGGCAATTCTTTGTATCTTAGAAGAATGAGTCATGTCTAACAATGTCTCGCTCTTGCATACTACTTCCCTATTCAACTGTAGAGTTGCTAGAAGTATTAGCGGTACGTTCTCTTAAGAATGGGTCGAATTAAGAAATCATATACTTGACATTACAATCCAATCGTAGTGTTTTAATATGATACCATATTTTCAACCATAGACGTCAGTATGCAACAAACTTTAGAACTTGAGTGGCCCTTTAATATTTTTCTTGTGAAGAGAGATTTGGTCATCTTGCCCATGAGATAAGATTTTTAAGTTTGGATAGGGATCCAATCCCAATGGGCTTGTACCCCCACTTTTCTCCTAACTTGTGAATCTCATGGTTCCAAGGCAATAAACTAATCTTAGGTGCCAAAGAATTCTTCTAGTTTGTTTTTGGCATACTACGCTCTTTAGTCTCTGTGTTCACAGTAAACTAATTTCAAACTTTCAAATTGTGTTAACAAAATTTAGTAAGGATGTATTGTTCCACATTTATTTCCAAAAATAAATGTTATGTAAGTTATTAATAAACATAAAGAAGTATCATTGAAAATGATAATGGTCTTAATACCACTTGGTAAAACTAAGCAATCATCCAAACATGTTCAGAATTTTAAAAGAATAGAGGTAGATCAGATGTGGATACACATGATTGGTTCCAATATTGATCATCTCTTATTCTCCCAACTTTGTACTTCTTTCTAATTCTTCAAACATGAGCATTAGCTCTAGAATGTAGAATATAAGAAGTTGAGAAAATTGATCATAGAACAGTTGTTTCCAAAACACATGGTTCTATATCCAGTGCGCCTCATATATAAGCCCTGTCCCAAACTTAGACTTGAGTAATGCTTGCTTCAAGCATACAGTTCCATGATTTTAAACTGAGGACCATCCTCAAGTTTCTAAGTCAATTGATAAGGTTGGGCCAATGTTTGAAAAATACTCGAGCATAACTAATTAAATGGGTTTTTATTTAAGAGAGATATGAACTAAAGCAGAAAATAAACCAAAATATCAATTAAGTGTTTATATTTTACACAAGTAAAAATAGAACTTTAATTTTACTTGGCTTCCATTACATTTTTCGAAACATTGCACTCCCACTGCAATTTTCGTAAATCTCATTGGATAGATTTCATAGTGAGTGATTGAGTTCTTAATATGGTTCAGTAGGTTGCGACCCTTTAACCATATATGGCCCACTAACATTTTAAAGTGGTGTCTGACACCAATCTATCAAATAGATCGATGATTCAATCTGTTTTTTCCATAATTAACAAAACCGCAACCCTTTAACGATATTTAAGATTATGAACTATCTGAATTCATTCCCACTAACACATTTTAGTATAACATTTGAATTTCACCTTGCGACCATTTAATGATATATGGAGTGAAATATGCTTCGATTAAGGCATTAATGCACTTATTAAAATTTTAAACTATATCCAAGTTCATAACCCCCACTTACTGGGATGATGCCATACACCGGATATAATTTTAATTTTATTTAGTTTAGTGGAGGGAGAGGACGCCTAGCACCCTTTACTAACTCAGTATTATTTAATTGAAAGAATTAAGGTCTCACAAAGCATATTAACATTTAACTTCTAACATGCTAACATGCACATAAAGCATAGAAAAACCTAGCATTTCTACTATTACACATTTTTATGGACTATCTAGATCGGCCCAAGCCAATGGGCTAATTAACATAATATTTTAAGCATACATGATAAAACATAAAATTAGATTCTAAGTCCATGAGAAGTGTATCCATCACATATAACAAGCATACATCATATACTAGATATATATGTGACTATAAGAATAAAATAAACCTAATTTATTTCATAAACAATTCCAATTTTATTATTGCAAAATTAAATCTCATTCAATTTTCGTACTAAGAGTAAATGAAATTTAAGCGAAGTTAAATCGAATCCAATTTAATTTTCATGTGATTGAAAAATCTAACTTACAAATAATTAAATCCAATTTAATTACCATGATTAGATTAAATATAATTTAATCCAAGTGAAATTTAATCTAATCTAATTTCTATAGGAGGTCTAAATCTTATTTAATGAAAGTGAAATGAAATCTAAATTAATTTTCATAAATATACTAAATCTAATTTAATCCAAATGAAAATAAACTCAATTTTACTTTCACAGGTAGATTAAATCTTAATTTAATGAAAATGAAATTAAATCCAATTTAATTTCCATGGGCTCACAAATCGATACAAAATTAAAAATAAGTTAATTAAGTATATAATTAAAACCAATTCAATTTTGATAGGTAAACTAAATCCAATTTAATTTAAGACAAATCAAATCAAATTCAATTTATTATAAAATCCAATCCCATATATATTATTACAAAGTCAAATTTAATTTAATTTTGATAGGAAAGATTAAATCCAATTAAATCAATAACAAAATTAAAAACATTTGATTTTGTTGGGTAAATTAAAATCAATTTAATTTAAAATAAATCAAATCCAATTTAATTCATTATAAATTAATTACTATTTAATTTAATTGAAAGCCATTACACGAGGAAGAAGGAAGACCCAATTAGATCAAATTAGTTAAGTCTAATCCAATTTAATTAGTTGGGTATTGGGTCCAACCCAATTTATATGAATTAAATGCGTTGGGCTTGCATCACAAAAATAGCCCTGGGCCTACTCTTACTTGCGCTGGGGCAAGCTTAGCGCTTGTAAGTGATTTCTGTTGGGCGAGCCCAACAATAATTTAAAATTTGTTGGGCCAACCCCAGCTTTAATTAAATTCACGCGTTGGGCCAAGTCCCTTTAATAAATCCTTCATTAGCCGATGGGCCGCCCAACATACTAAAATTCTTGCGCTATGCTAAGCCCAGTGCTAGATTAATTAATTAATTGGTTGGGCCAAGACAATTTAAATTAATTATAAGTTGGGCCAAGTCCAGCTCTTTATTAATTAATTATGCATTGGGCCGAGCCCAAACCGAATTTCCCTAGTCCGCAGCCCAGCTTCTTTCTCCTCTCATCACGCCGTCAATGTTGCACCCACAACTTTCACTAGTCATGGAAGCAGAGCATGTGGCCGCCGCCTTAACTTGTAATATCTCTGGCCAACGCTGCCTCCGAATTATCGCAAAAAATGACCTGTTTTCACATCCAATTTCATCGACGCAATGCCTCCGATTTCAGGTCTTTTTTGGTTTGTCTCCGGTGATATTCAGAGGTGATATGACCGCTTCTCTTAGCAGCGAACATCGACGAATCTAACGCGCCCATGGCGTCACCATTTCGGCGTAGAATTGACGAATTTGTTATCAATCGCAGCGACCATTGTCGGCAATTTCTCTCTTGAACATTCATGGCCACAGACGACCGTGTACGCCAATTTCCTGTATCAACTACACGCGCTCGGAAGAGCAACCTGCGGCGCACAGAACCGCCATCTCCGATGAACAACGGAGGCGCTCCAAGCGCAATTTCTGTCATCGGCGGCTTTGATAATTGTTGTACTAACAACAAGTTTAGACAGAGATATGTCGCCGGAGAGTTTACTCGATTTTCCAGATTTCAGCACAATTTCAAATTCATAAAATCAATTTAATTTTTAGATTTTTCGATCCATTAACGATAATTCAAAATCATCTAATCGACATGAACATACAACATGAACATGATACATGCATATAAAAATGAACAACGCCAACAAATTTGGCTCTGATACCACTGTTGGGAATCCTGGTATCATGCACAGTGAAAATATAAAATCATATTCGGATTTCGAAAGCCAAGATCAATTTATTTGTTCATTGATTTCATTGAAAAAGATGAATACGAAAAGGTTACCTTTGTGCGTATTCCATCAGTCCTCGCGAATCTTAGTTTAACAGTCCATGTGTCCCGTCTCTAGATTATCATGCAGCGGTATCGACTCCGAAAATCTCCATCTCTAATCTCCATAGGCGGCTAGGTGAGAGAGAGTGGAAGAGAACTTATTCTTTGTGTTGTATTTCTGGTGGAGGAATTTCACGTTATGTTTCTCTTGTGTGAATTGTATTACCCTAGAGCTCGTGTTGAAGGATTAAATAAATCCTCCAACTAAGCCCATCAGTCACACACGCCCATATGGTCCATTGGACATCTATTTGGGCTATGTTGACCTAGACAACTTAGTCGAATCAATTTAATCAATTAACATTTTATCCAATTAAACATATATATATATGTATATTGATGAAATCAATATTCTTATTAATTAATTAATTAATTAATATTCTAGTTTAAATATTTAATTAGCCCAGATAATTAAATATTCAAACTAATTAATTTAATTTACCATTATTTAATCCAATTAAACAAACAGTTAAATTAATTTGTCTAATTATTTATTTGTCCTTCCATAGGACAAATTACCAAAACATCCTCCAAATACAACAACCGATTTCCCCATCTATTCCTATAGCGCGACTCTCTAGGTTCGTCTCGATTCGCAATGGGAGTGACACGTAGCCAGCACCATGGCCACACATCGTAGCCCAACCTAGTACGAAATGATCAAGTCATTACGAAACTCTAGATTATAAATACTATATGAGTATAAACCCTTCACTGACGTATCGCGATAGAGTGAGAGTCATCGAATATGTCAAACTCACAAGACTCGATGCTATTGTTAGGAAATTTCATGTTAGATGTTTTGATGATGACAAGATAGGATTTTATACTAGACCCCAAAAGGATGTAAATTTATATTTTCATAGAACAAATGTGTAAGCGTTTGAAAGGTTGTAATTTTATTAAGCTTGTAATTTTTATCTTTGTAGACTTTAGATTACGTATTAGATACCAAGTCGCTAGTAGAATTCTAGGTGATTCTATTAGAGATGAAGTTGAAGATCAGTGTCTGAAGTTAAGCGAAGATGAAGATTTTATCTTAAGCGACTGCCAATCGCTATGGATTGTTTCAGGACTTATGAATCAATCGATCAAAGCACTCAAGCGTTCAAGAAGATCAAATTCACCTGAAATAAATTCCGAAGTCACTAAGGATTTAAATGCAATCATTTAACGGGCATTTATTTTCAACGGCAAATAAGTTCAAATGCATTAAATGCTTGATAAGAGCATTAAATGTGATAAGGACAGATTGTATACGGAGCAAGCTACCTATTGGCTAAGACTGTCAGAATTTCAGAGTTCAAATCTGCCACATCAAATCAGTGCAGCTGGATTTCAGGAGTGTCAGAGAAAATGTATGACTCACTCGCGCGTGAGAGGCACACACCTACATGTGTCCAACGGACAAATCCCTAGAAATTGCCTATAAATACCTTACCCCAGCAAACCCTAAGAAAAACACGTACATACACAAGAAAGTCAAAACTTTGCTAAAATTCTCTCTCAAGAAAAAGCTTAGAAACTCCATAGCCAAAATCCTTTCAAGCTTTTTACATACATTCCAAACAGTCATATATATCTCAAACATCTTCAAAGAAGAACCATACACTATTATTGAGATATCCTAAGTTGTTTGAACTTCCTAAAATCAAACAAACCCATGAGAAAAAAACCCTCAACATCCTCTGTCTTTGTCAAGAAGTTGTTAACTCTACAAGCAGTATTTCTGAGTGAGAGAAGCTTGTTTGTGAAGATTTTCATTGGTGCTAAAGTCTGTGTCATCAAAGATCCCAGATCATCATCTCTACCTCTATTTTGTAGAAGCCTCTGTGTGATCCTTCGATAATCAATTTAGTGAAATTCCTCCAAGTGTTCAAGGAGAAGAAGGACGTAGCTGGGATTACACCACCCAGTTAATCGTACAAATTCTTGTGTTATTTATTGTCATTTACTGGTTTATTATCTTACTTTATATTTTATCATTTATCCTGAAAAAGATAAGTAAAACGGTTAAGCGACTGTTTTGACCAAAACGAACACTAAAGCTTTAAAAATTAGTTCCGCTGTGCTAACCCTGATTAAGCTATCTAAGCGTTACTCTACTTTGATAAATTGCTAAAATCACTAAGTCTAAGTTATATTTACTGTAGCGCCTGACCTAAGCGCTCAAATCTTTTAAAGTGATACAAAATTTTTGAAGTCGAAAAAGACTTCAGGGTCTATTCAACCCCCCCTTTCTAGACCTTTTCCTATGCCACTTAAGACCACCAAGTGGTATCAGAGCGGTTGAAATAGAATCCTCAGCGTTTCCGAGCGTAACTGCTTGTTTAGATCCATTTTTCTAAACTTAGTCGCTTTATTTCTTTTTAAAATCTCATATTATGGCTTTTAACAAAATGCCTAAGCTGGTTGAATCAAACTATGATTCATAGAAACTTAGAGCATTTGCATATCTATGTTCATGTGATAATGAGATGTGTGATGTTATTGCCCCATTCAAATCAGGAAAGTTGTTACTCGAGCCCTTGGAGCGACTGAGGCTACTCCAGATGGTTATGTAGAGAAACCCAAGTTAGAATGGATTCCAGAAGATCGGAAAAGAGCAAATCTAGATAATGTTGGATGAAGTGCATTATACTCAGCGTTAGGAGAGAATGATGCACTGTTCAACAAGATCAAGCAATGTAAAACATCAAAAGAGATATGGGATAAGTTGGCTATCGTATGTGAAGGTTCAGTACAGATGAAGAAGAACAAGCTCTCCATAGCCATGCAAAGATTTGAGCATTTTATGATGCAGAACAACGAGACGCTAGAACAATTGGACGGAAGATTCACTATGCTCATTACCAAGTTAGCGTCACCAGATAAGGAATTGACTAACAAAGAAATGTTCAACAAGACATTTAGAAGTCTTCCAAGCAAATATTTGATGAAAACGGTTGCAATGAGAGAATCACAAACTTTGGAAACTCTAATTCCGGAACATGTGTTTTCAGAGTTAAAGACATTTGGATTTGAACTAGGAGAAGTCAGCGATACAACAACTTCTACATCAGTGACTGAATTAGGAGCCCTAATAGCTACTACTAAGAACAAGGGAAAGTCAGTCAGTGAGGTGAAAGCGACAGAATCGAATGAGGAAAAATAAATGGTGTTATTGGTTAAGAAATTTAAAAAAATTCCTAAGCTACCAAAAGAGAAACCCTAGTGGATAGACCTCATTCTAAACCCCTCCTCCTACACCAGCATCGCAGTATCAAGCCTTAGTGTATTCTGCTCCTCAGCCTCCAACGCCAGTTCAATACCAAGCACCTCCGTCTCCAGTATAGAATGTTTCAGCGACAACAATTTCCATGCAATTAACCACTGAACAGAAAATGAAAACTAATTTATGTTACAATTGCAGGAAACCAGGGCACTACCAGGTAAATTGCCCTTATCCGAATGTATCTAAGCCCACAAGGCAAGATTATGCGGATAGAAACCAATTCAGGAGCAACCTTCACCAACAAGGTTTGCTAGCGAAATCTGAACCATTCTCCGCACCTAAAGAGGATTTGGAATCATCAGATGAAAGCAGTGATGAGGAGCCAACAAGCGACTCAGCGTTAATTTGTCTTATGGCAAGAGATGAAGAAGCGTCTGATGACTTGCTATCTAAGGTAAACAATGAATTATCTCATCCTCTTTCTTACGATGAATTACTTGATAAAGTAAATGAATATTACAAAGATTGTCAAGATGCTGCTAAGATATATCAAAATCACTTCGATATTATTTCATTGCTTACAAGTGATAAAATGACGCTCAAAGCAGAGTTGCAAGTTCAACAACAATGCATTGAGAAGAAGCAATCGCTTGAGAGTGAAATTACCCAATTGAAAAATGATATTGATATAATAGTCAAGAGAGAAGCTGAATTGATCGCTAGACTTGCCAAATCAGAACAGCTTGTCTCATCATTATCAAAAGCATCAAAAAAGCTAGATAATGTGACTGAGGTAACTAGACTTTTTGGTGAAAGGACTGGTTTAGGTTGTGATAAACTTGGTCAGAAATCAAACGTGTCTAAGGTTACGGAAGCCAACAAAGGAAAAGGTGTATTCTTTGTTGAGAAGAGTTCAAAAAGTTAAACACTGAATGAACCTAAGGATAATGGTAAAAGGCCAAATGAGAAGGTCAATACCAACTCAGGCAATAAGGAGAAGACGAAAGTGAATGATTCATAGAAGAAGGTTCATCTAAACGCTTAAAAGGCTAAGGATAAACCATCTACAAGTGAATCAAACACTAAGCGTCAATTGCCAAAAGCGACTCCTAAGCCAGTGTCGAGGAAATACCAGCGTCAATATCCTCAAAGATCTAGATCATATTATCAATACTATGATAATTATGATTATGATTATGACTATGATTACTATTATAATCAAGGGTATTAATATACACCTAAAAAGCAGACACAACACAAATCGAAACCCAAGAAGGCTAATCTTCCCGTAATGAAGACAAGGCAAATATGGGTTTTGAAAGTTTTAATTCAAACTAAAGTCACTAACATTGAAGGATCCAAAACAACATGGGTACCAAAGAAGAATTAGAACTGCCCTTTAAATGTAGGTACCTAGAGCCAAGACTGATACTTCAGTTTGGTACATTGATAGTGGGTCATCAAGGCACAAGACTGGCTCAAAGAATCTCTTGATCAACTGCTGTGTAACCAACGGTCCTCAAGTTATATTCGGTGATAACTCCAAAGTTAAAACCAAAGGTATAGGTATCATGCATAGGGGGAACATCATGATTAGTGATGTATATTATGTTGAGGGTTTTAAGCATAATCTATTGAGCAATAGTCAATTTTGTGATAAAGGCTTTGAAGTCAAATTCTCAAGCGAATGTTTCTATGTTAACGATGCTAAGACTAAGTCTACTAAATTAAGAGGAAAAAGAACAAACAATGTGTATTTAGTAGATTAGGATTCTACAATTGATAACAACCCCATATGCTTTGTTGCTAAGAATCAAAATGAATTGGGTTGGTTATGACATAGAGAAATGAATCACCTCAACTTTAAGGCAATCTCTCAATTAATATCGCTAAATCTAGTAGAGGGATTACCTAAGGTTCCTTTCAGAAGAATCGCTTATGTGATGCATGTCAAATGGGTAAACAAGTATCTTTTAAGAAGAAACCATGCCTATCTACTTCTAGAATTCTTGAACTGTTGCATTTAGATTTGTTTGGTCCTATTCAAATCATGAGTGTTAGTGGTTAAAAGTATTCGCTAGTAATAGTTGTTAATTTCTCTCGCTATACATGGGTAGAATTTCTAGCCACTAAAGATAAAACTAGTGTCAAGCTCACAGCGCTAATTCGTCATTTACAAACCTCAAAAGATTTAAAGGTGACGAGAATTAGAAGCGATAGAGGAACTGAATTTACTAACCAATTTGTTGAGAAGTTTTGTACAAATTTAGGAATACTTCATGAGTATTCTGCTCCTAGAACACCTCAATAGAATGGAGTTGCCGAGCGACGGAACAGAACGCTTAAAGAAGCCGCTAGGACGATGTTAGCAGAGTCTAAGCTGCCTCAAAGGTTTTGGGCCAAAGCTATCAATACCGCTTGCTATTCTTAGAACCGGTGTATGATCAACAAGCAACATGAGAAGACTTCATATGAGTTGTGGAAGGGATGTAAGCCTAACGTTTCATATTTTCATGTATTTGGTTCAAAATGTTTCATTCATCACAATAGATCTCAAAGTCTAAGGACTTTGATCCTAAAGCGGATGAGGGAATCTTTCTAGGCTATGCCAAGAATGGAAAGAGTTTTCGCATCTTAAATAAGATCAAATCGAAGGTTGAAGAATCCATTCATGTTGTGTTGATGATGCTAACCAAGAACCGAGTAAGGTTAATCCTGATGATGTAGGAATTGAAGATCTTGCCCAATAAGCGTCACAAATCATTCTTGGTGATGATAGTGATGATGATGGGGATAGAGATCTTTGTGCCCAATCCTAAGGTTACTCGTGAGGTTACAAATGGTGATATTGTCAGAAATGCTAATGATCATGAAGAGAATGATCATTAAGAGAAAATTGGAATTGTGAATGATGTAGCGACTGCGCAAGAGAAAAATGAGGATAAAGCTACTGATGATCAAGAGTTTCTCAACCCGTTCCAACCAGATCGTAAATGGCTTAGAGACCATCTACCAGAGCTAGTGATTAGAGATATTGAAGCACCTGTTAGTTATAGGTCCGCAACAATCAATGAGGCCATGTTCGCAAGCTTTCTATCTCAAATGGAACAAAAAAAAATGGATGAAGCGCTCAGTGATTCAAGTTGGGTAGAAGCGATGCAAGAAGAGCTTAACCAACTTGAGAGAAGCAAGGTTTGGACGCTAGTACCAAGACCAACTCACCAAGGAGTTATTGGAACTAGATGGGTATTTAGGAACAAGATGGATGAAGATGGCATTGTGGTAAGAAACAAAGTCAGATTAGTCGCTCAGGGTTATTGCCAAGAAGAGGGCATTGATTTTGAT
This sequence comes from Buddleja alternifolia, assembly GCA_019426215.1. Lineage (NCBI taxonomy): Eukaryota > Viridiplantae > Streptophyta > Magnoliopsida > Lamiales > Scrophulariaceae > Buddleja > Buddleja alternifolia. The sequence goes on along the minus strand of CM033408.1, from coordinate 13,310,760 downwards.
GAGACGTATGCCCCAGTAGCCCGTCTTGAAGCGATTCGGATGTTCCTAATGTTTGTCACATTCAACAAGTTTACAGTGTACCAAATGGACGTAAAGAGTGCTTTCCTAAATGGTAAACTCCAAGAAGAAGTTTATGTGGAGCAACCACCAGGATTCATCAACAACCATGGGAAAAGTATGGTCTACAAGTTGGATAAGGCACTTTATGGCCTTAAACAAGCACCAAGAGCATAGTATGACACTCTCTCTATCTTCCTTATAGGTAAAGGCTTTTCAAAAGGCAGCGTTGATACAACGTTATTTAAAATTACCCATAATGAAGATATTCTCTTAGTCCAAATTTATGTTGATGATATTATATTTAGTTTTACTAATAAGCAATTGTGTGAGAAATTTTCGAAAATGATGCAAGATCAATTTGAAATGAGCATGATGGGTGAATTAACTTTCTTCTTAGGATTACAAGTTAAATAACTCCCAAATGGCATATTTATAAACCAAGCTAAATATAAAAGAGATATGATTAAGAAATTTGGTATGGAAAACACATCATCTTCAAAAATTCCAATGAGTCAAACGCTTAAGTTAGATAAAGATGAAAGTGGGAAGAAAATTGATATCACTAACTATAGAGGTATCATTGGATCACTTCTTTATCTTACTGCTAGTAGACCCGACATTATGTTTTCGTTATGCATGTGTGCATGCTTTCAAGCTGATCCTAGAAAATCACACTTAAATACTGCCAAGAAGATCCTTAAATACCTAAAAGGCACACAAAATGTGGGCTTATGGTATCCAAGGGACTCTTCTTTGAAGTAATTGGTTATTCAGACGTAGATTTTGCAGGATACAAAATTGATAGAAAAAGTACTAGTGGTACATGTCAATTTCTACGTGATAGATTGATTTCGTGGCATAGTAAGAAACAACAATCCATAGCGACTTCTACCGCTGAAGCAGAGTATGTAGCCACTGGAAGCTGTTGTGCACAAATCCTTTGGATAAGGCAACAACTTAGAGATTATGGAACAATCTTAGGTCCTATCCCAATCCATTGTGATAATCAAAGCGGTTTAGCTATGACCCAAAATCCAGTCCTTCATTCTAGAACTAAACACATTGACATTCGCTACCATTTCTTGCGTGACCATGTTCAAAAGAAAGATATCTCCATGCACTTCATTGGTACTGATAAATAACTGGCAGATATCTTTACCAAATCACTTGACGAACAATGCTTTCTCACTTTGAGAAGTGAACTAGGTATGATTGATTTAAACGCTTAATCATAAAGCATCATATCTTCTATAAGCATATAATTTAGGGAGAATCCACTTTATTATATTGTTTCAAGCGATTTTAAAATTGAAATGAGCTATCAATTTTAGGGGGAACTTTAAAATTGTACTTATATCAATCAATAAGTGTCTATGATCAAAAATGATTTTCAAAGTCCTATGCATTGATCATTCGCGTTTATCTATTATGCATGACAAAATCAATCTCAAATAAAATTAGATGAAAATAACTTTTCAAAGCGATTGAACTTTATTAAAAGACTTCAGCGTTAAGAATATTCCCACTTCAACGCTAAGTAAATTTTTCTAAAATTCATGCATTGTTTTCATCGCTAAAAGGTAGCTTGTGGATAAGTCCAAACGATAAGATTTGACAACTGTCCATGCGCTCCTATCAATTCAAACTGACGGTCAATGATTCCTATAAATAAGCGGTTCAGTAATTACGCATGTCTGGGTATGTGTCAGTGTACCATTAGGGGCGTGCAACTCATGCTGAGCATTTTCAAAATTTCAAACGTTTTTGAAAAATAACTGCGGACTCCAAAGTTTATATTTTTCAGCAATTAACCTATTTTATCGCACCTTTTTAAATTCAACTTTATGACTAAATGGCTCAGATTTAGTTTTTTTTATTTCCAACATTAGTTTCTTGATACGTGGCATTCATCTAAGCTATTGATGAGTTACTTTTTGCCTCTATTTAAACCCTCCATGTTTTTCCAGAAAAACTTTATCACTCTCAAATTCTCTTGCTGTAAAAACTTTCTCTCTCAAGGCAAAAACGCTCTCATTTGAAACTCTCTCAAAAAGCTTCAAACCTTCATCAATGGCGCCACCAAAATCTTCAAAATCATCCAAATCTACCACCGAAAAATCCTCCAAAACTCAGAAACCAGTCACTGTTAATGCTGGATTTCTTGTGAACTGGAACTACCTCTTTGATAACTGGAACTTCCCTCAGAGGACTGTTCTTCCTCTTGTCCAAGAATCTAGTTTACGCGAAATGATAACCTTCCATTCAAACATTTATGAGGAAGAAACCCTTTTCTTCTTCCAAAACGCCAAAATTTCTGACGATGGAAACTTCATTTCCTGTGTCTTTCCGTTTGCCAAAGAAACCTTTGTTCTCACTCTTCATCTTCTATCTTCTTTACTACAACTGCCAAATGATGGTGGAGAAGTTGAAGACGTCACTCTTGGTGACGCCACCATGGTCTGGGCACTGATCAAGAAAGATGAAATTGAAGCTGCTTATGAACCGAACTTCAAGAAGAATGACTTGAAGGGCGAATATGTCATTTTGGCTGACATATGCTCAAAGATGATCGAATGCAGGAAAGGAAGATTCGATAAGATCTCCAACGTTTAGTACAAGATGATGGTAGCCATTCTGACCAAGTTGAAGATCAATTGGTCGCTTTACGTTTTTAATCGCTTTAAGGCAGCGATGGCTGAGTCGGTGAATCCCAAGCCTTATAGGATTGTTTTAAGTCTAGTTTTAAGTGCTAGCGGTTTTATCAACATCGCTGGAAAGAAAGTCCCAGCGCTTAAGTTTTACGGGAAAAAGATGATCGGTGAGCTGCTCAAACCTAAGCGTCGGGGTGGTGCAGCTGTTCCCAAGGAAGAGCATGAGCAACTTCTAGCAGAAGGAATTGTTCGCAGCGATGATGAAGAGCAAGTGACTTCATCTTCATCGAAAGAGGAATTGGCGGTTAAGCGACCGAAATGAAAAATCATTGTTAAAGTCACTGAGCCACCCAAGCCAACAAAGAAGCAGAAGAAGAAGTCGGAGCCAAAGAAGAAGCAAAAGTCTCCCTCTCTTTCTCCCAAATCGCCCTCTCCTCCTCCAGCGTTTATCTTCATTGTAGACAAAGAAGAAGAAGAAGAAGAAGAAGAAGAAGAAGAAAAAGAAGAAGAAGAAGAAGACGAAGAAGAAGAAGTACTGCTAGCCCGCAGGCGTACTCCTTTATCCACTCCAGCTGCATCAACAAGCGCTCCAGTCGAGCCAGTGCTTGAAGAACCAACAAGTGTTCCTCCTTCTTCATCTGATGCTGTTCCTGAACCCAGTTCAGAGCCTAAAGCCACTACTCCATTTGAGAGGCTTTCTCGTGTTCAGGGTAAGTACTTGTGCTAAACAAAGTATTCTATCCTTTCCTCGTTAGTTTCTCGTCTCTAACGCTAGGATAAAATTCTTTCAGCCGAGTGCGAAGAAAATATCCATACTGTTCTTAACACTCTTGAGAAATTGCGTATTCCCATTCGTGCTGATCCCATTACTTCTTTCCTCGATTTAGATCCTAAAGAAGTCCCAGAGCCTGAGGATCAAGCACCATTTGTTGAGATAGATCAAGAGACTGAAACAGTCGATGAACCTCCTCAGGGTAAGTGTTGTAGTCCTTTGTGTCTTTTTCTACCTTGTAGAAATTTTGTTTACTTTTCTCAAACGCTTACATGTATCAGCTTCGAGTGCACAAGACGCTGATGCTCCTCCACCCTCCGAAGTTTCTATTGAAGTGTTGATTTATCAACAGTGGTGGAAATCGCTCGAGAACTTGATGCACTCCTTCCTGACGCTAACATTTCACCAGCACAAGAAGCGACTACTAACGTTAAGCGATCACCTCAAATGACTGAGTTGGTCCCCACTCCAACTGGTCCTCCTCCTCCAGCGATCAATATCTTTCCAAGAGGCTATAATTCAAACTTAGAATATTATTTTGCCTAGAGAGAGATGATGCTTCGTTAAATGATTGATATGGAGATCAATTTTCAGACTACCCTCCACAATCCAAAGCTTTCAGACGCCCAGAAATCAACAGTATTTGAGACGTTTTCCACCAGTGAAATGACAACAATGAAAGATATCATTACCCGCCTAGGATATCTGGAACCATCAACGATGTCGCCAGCCGAGTTTGAGAGCAAATACTTTCAAAAATACGACAAGAGCATGGAACACAATCACCCTTTTCGCCGAACTCATGTCCATATACGGAATCTGCACATTGGCAATTGGGGAAAGAATCTTGATGAAGAGCAACTGATGAAACTAGGATATTCAGCTCTTCCTTCCTAAAATCGTTCACTCAGAAGCTAACAAATCTGCCGCTAAGCCGCTGAAATTGTGGAAAGGAAAGGGTGCTATGCTTCAAGATCACCCTAACCTCATAAATTTCTGGGTTGAAGATGAGGCAAGGGAGTTTCTCGCTAGGCTGTGGGCAGATAATTTCAGTCTTGAGAAAGAGCGATTCAAGAAGTTGTTTGCCACCAGGATCGATTCTGAACTCGTTGAGCAACTAGGCAAAACGCTGGATAGCGAAAACTTCTAGATGGGTAGAAGGCTTTTTGTTGAAGTGCCATACCGCTGATGAAATGATGAGGTATCCCTTCTTATTTAACATTGGAATAGAATATCGACGTAGGGGATATGATCTATTTTGCTACAACAACGTGAGTCACTTTTGGGTTCTATCAATGCTTTACTGTACTTTAGAAGACGTATGGAGAGTTATGTCCGAGAGCAGCTTACTCAAAACAATCAAGGGGGCTATATATTTTACCTAAGAGAAAACTTCACCTAACGACTGCATTTTGATCTGAATGAGGACGCTTCTACAAGTAAGCGTAATGATCTTCATAGACCAAGTGAAGCGCATATGATGGATTTAACTAAGGACCTTGCTGATTTTCATTGTGAACGCCAAGCGATAGTTGAAAATGCCCAATCACGGGATCTTACCATTAATCCACACTTTGGGTATGGTCTTAGTGATTTCAGAGGCTATAACTTGCTTGCCATTTTATTCTGTGAGCACAAAATTCAAGTCGCCAAGATGATCTCTCTTATCAGAAGACCTTTTTGTTCCCAAGCGATTACGCCTTTTCTGCTGGACTACAAGAATCTGTACGTAACTGACATAGAGTTCCTAGAAGACGCTGATCTAGCATTAAGTTCTTGTTTATTCCGCAAACTTTCTATCAAAGTCCAAGGCATGTCATGGAACGATTGGCCATCTCTGGGTCATTGCTGTTGAGAAACTTTCTCCTCCCGTGGAGATTGTTGAAATAAAAGAGGAACAAACTCCTGCTGTGGAAGTTGCTCAAACTGACAGTGTTCCAGCAGTTGAGGTCCCCATTATTGAACAAGTTGATCAGATTGAGGAAGCGACTCAATCTCTTGCCTCAGCGATAGAAGAAGTTCATGCTGAAATTGCCGAAGAGCCTGAAGAGCCGTTTATCAGAGATAAAACCAAAGGCAAGGCTGCAGTTTCTAGCTCATACGGACTCATTCCGTCTCCTGAGGTTCCTTCCTCATCGGACTCATATTCAGAAAGTGATCAAGAGACTCGAGACTTTAGAAGATCTGTTAGGAACTCGCTTAATACCATCAAGGGTTCTTGCTCTAAAATACTTGAAAATGATGATAGAAATATCAAGTTGGTCTCTGACACTAGAAGTCGTGATATTGCAAACGCTGCTACAAAGAGCACCATAGCGATCATGAATAGCATATCACCGCTGATCACTACATTTTCCGAAGAGTTCAATCGCCATTTAGCCCAAAACGCTTCAGCCGACACTGAAAGGCACAATTCTTCCAATTCAGTTGCACAGAGAATCGCTCAACTAGTCGCTCTACTTGTTGATGAAGTTAGGCTATTGCGCAGAGACTTAGCAGAGTTGAAAACTTCCCTTGATGATGTCAAGAAGGGGGAAGAAGAGTCCCAAGCAAAAGGAGAAGCCTTGAAGGAGCCCATCTCTAAAACAGATAACAAGCATTGGCGCTCCGTGTTCGAAGAAATAGTGAGCATAAAGAAAATGCTTACTAAGAAGCGAAAACCAAGATACTATCAAGGCAGGCACTTGCTTCCGGACTTAGACATTGAATTTTTAGAGAGTATGGGTTTTCATCCATACGCTGGACCTCTTAGAAGACCTATTAATTGGAAATCCACCAATAATCGAAGACAAGACATTTATCATGACTTGATTAGTGAACTTGGAATCCTTCCGAGGGATTGGGTGGAAAGATTGATGGAGCTGAATGAAAGCGCTATACAAAGAAGGCTTGATTATAATGAAGTTCAGCATACAACTATGATAGATGTTGATAGACTTCTACTGGACTTAGCAAATAAGAAGCGACAGAAAAGATGATTGCTTATATTTTCTTTTATGTTTCTGTTGTCGCTTTAAATTATTTACTTTCAGCATGAATCATGTACACTTACTTTGCATATAAATGAATGAATGATTTATCGCTGAAACAACTTGTTGAGGCTAATCTAACTTTAGCTAACTTAACTAACTTTCCAAACGCTAACTTATGATTATTTTGGGCTTTTCTTTGAACTCTTAATCTATAAAAGAGTTATAAAAGTTTAGGTCTTGACATCATCAAAAAGGGGGAAATTGTTAGGAAATTTCATGTTAGAAGCTTTGATGATGACAAGATTGAATTTATATTAGACCCCAAAAGAATGTAAGTTTATATTTTCATAGAACAAATGTGTAAGCGTTTGAAAGGTTGTAATTTTATTAAGCTTGTAATTTTTATCTTTGTAGACTTTAGACTAAGTATTAGATACAAAGTCGCTACTAGAATTCTAGGTGAGTCTATTAGAGATGAAGTTGAAGATTAGCATCTGAAGTCAAGCGAAGATGAAGATTTTGTCTTAAGCGACTGCCAATCGCTATGGACTATTTCAGGACTAATGGATCAATCGATCAAAGCACTCAAGCATTCAAGAAGATCAGATTCACCTGAAATAAATTCAGAAGTCACTAAGGATTTAAATGCAATCATTTAACGGGCATTTATTTTCAACGGGAAATAAATTCAAATGCATTAAATGCTTGATAAGAGCATTAAATGTGATAAGGACAGATTGTATACGGAGCAAGCTACCTATTGGCTAAGACTGTCAGAATTTTAGAGTTCAAACCTGCCACATCAAATCAGTGCAGTAGGATTTCAGGAGTGTCAGAGAAAATGTATGACTCACTCGCGCGTGAGAGGCACACACCTACATGTGTCCAATGGACAAATCCCTAGAAATTGCCTATAAATACCTTACCCCAGCAAACCCTAAGAAAAACACGTACATACACAAGAAAGTCAAAACTTTGCTGAAATTCTCTCTCAAGAAAAAGCTTAGAAACTCTATAGCCAAAATCCTTTCAAGAATTTTACATACATTCCAGACAGTTGTAGATATCTCAAAGATCTTCAAAGAAGAACCATACGCTATTATTGAGATATCCTAAGTTGTTTGAACTTCCTAAACTCAAACAAACCCGTGATAAAAAAACCCTCAACATCCTCTGTCTGTGTGAAGAAGTTGTTGACTCTACAAGCAGTATTTTTGAGTGAGAGAAGATTGTTGGTGAAAATTTTCATTGGTGCTAAAGTCTGTGTGATCAAGGAGCCCAAGATTATCATCTCCACCTCTATTTTGTAGAAGCCTCTGTGTGATCCTTCGATAATCAATTTAGTGGAATTCCTCCAAGTGTTCAAGGAGAAGAAGGACATAGCTGGAATTACACCACCCTGTGAGCCTTACAAATTCTTGTGTTATTTACTGTCATTTACTGGTTTATTATCTTACTTTATATTTTATCATTTATCCTGAAAAAGATAAGTAAAACGGTTAAACGCCTATTCTGACCAAAAAGAACGCTAAAGCTTTAAAAATTATTTTCGTTGTTCTAACCCTGATTAAGCAATCTAAGCATTACCCTACTTTGGTAAATTGCTAAAATCACTAAGTCTAAATTATCTTTACTGTAGCGCTCAGCTCTCTAAGCGTTCAAGTCTTTAAAAGTGATACAAAATTTTTGAAGTCGAAAAAGACTTCAGGGTCTATTCAACCCCCCCCCCTTTAGACCGTTTCGTATGCCACTGGGGACCACCAGCTATGCTAAGAATCATAGTACCATGATATTACAGAACTACTCTCCGTGTCAAACACGTGTTAGTTCATGAGCTTTGGCCAGAGACTTTCAATTTCATTTACCTATAATCGCATATGATACTTCTCATTTACTTTTCAGACAGTGAATTTCGTCTTCGCAATTGTTAGAATTATGCCTTCCATGCCATAGAGGAATTAGATTAAATAGGACATTTTTCTTTATGTTGTACAAACTCTTTTTCATTAATAAAGGCATTGTTTTGTTCATATCAATCTTGATGGCATTAATATAAGTATTGAACAAATAAGTCCCGAGTAATCAAGAGGGAGCTTCTACTCCTTAATGGTTAGAGGAAATGTACATTAGAAGTATCGGTTCCTTGTTTACTTAAACCAGAGTTCGCAAGTCGAAGAGTCTTAACTGGGCATTAAGACCAGACTTGTATGACGCAAGCTTTGATAAGGTGTGTCAGTTTGTCACTTTGGAAGGTGGGAGCTTGGTCATAGATATATCAATGGAATTGATATATTCGAACATGGCTCGCCATAATTCAATCACATGGCTAATTACTCTTTGACTATCAGTGATTGAATTACTGGTCATGGTAGTGTGCGTGAGTTTTAGACCTGAGGATTCACGAAGATTGGACTTGTGACACTAGACAAGTTATTAGAGTAGTTAGATCCAATTCACCCTTTGGTGGGATCAACCTTGAAGTGCGGTTCAGAGGGACAAGTGGCAATTGTTCAGTGATTGCCAATAGGGGATTCACTGTCTCGGGTAGTAACGAGTTAATGTCATGTGCAATCGTAGGTAAATGAAATTATAAGTCTTTCGCCAAAGGAGGAGAACTAACTTATGTATAGTACATAAGGGTAGTTCAGTAATTTCATCTTACTATGATTTATAAAGCACATCATCGAGTCCTGTGAGTTTGACATAATCCATGACTCTCACTCGATCAGAATATTACAGTGAAGGGCTTATACTCACTGGGTATCTGTGACCTAGAGGTTCGTATTGATCTATTCATTTCAATTGGGTTTCGTTGTGAGTCCACGTGACAGGCTAAGTGACACTCACATCCTTGGTTTCCTCCTAATGTCAATTAAGACAAACCTAGAGAGTCGCGCTTCAAAGGAATTGAGTGAAGAAAATTCTTTCGTTGTCAAATATATAAAATAGGTAATTTGCTATTCGATGAGCAAATTAATTTATTTGATTAATTAGATTAATAAAAATAAATTAATAATAAATAATGAGATGTATTTGTTATTAACACAATAATTTATTGGATTATTGAAAATAAATTCATTATAATAAATAGTTAGATTTATTTAATATACTCATCCTATTATTAAATAATTAGATTATTTAATTTAGATGATTATTAATTATTATTATATTTTAATTGGATTAAAATATGTTGGACTTAATTAATAATTAGACTAAGTTAAAAGTCAACTTAGCCTAATAAGGATGAGAGAGGAGTGTGTTTTAGGAGTTGGATGGGCTCAAGGAATTAGTTAATACCAAGCACATTACTCCTTATATATACCTAACTTAATAAGGCGTGAATAGCTGAAAGATAACACCAAATATGCCTCACGGCGAACCGCAAGTCACCAATTGCCTCGCGGTCACCGCAAGGCTCTTGGTGCCCCATGCAGGTCGCAAGGCCTTTTCTACTCAGGTGCGTCAAGCAACCACCCCCGGGTCAAAGGGGTTCGATTGATTTGTTATTAGCATACGCGAAACCCCGCTATACGACAAATTATGAAAGAATCGAATGTTCATGAGCAAGAGGAAGAAGTATACACTTCCCATGGTTCTCTTGCCATAGCTAAACAAGTGAGAGCCTCCTAGAGAGAGTGGTTCACAAGATGAAAGTTTGCAAGAGGTAAAATTGTGAATGAGAGGTGAAAGTGAAAAGGTACTCACCTACCCCCCCATTTAAATAAAGGTAGTTGGGGAAGCCTTGAAGGCTCCACCCCAGTCTAAGTCAGACTGTACAATATAACAAGCGCAGTGTATTTCCTACTCCCGGATTCGACATCCGATAGAATTCGGGAGTGGGGGGCATTATGAAGTGTGCCAAAAATATCTAGGGGCATTACCGTCATTAGACCCGACCCGATGCGGGTCCGGGGCGTCGCTTGTGGGTTGAAATAAGCAAGAAACACGCTAGTTAAGCCCAAAAAGGTTTGACGACCCATTATAAGTACTTGAACTATTTTATTAGTCCAAGGGTAATATTATTAGGCCAGGTGGGCCACTGGAAAAGTGAAGCCCATGGCCCATAGCCCACTGCCAGCTCCATATAAATATTTTAGAGGAGCTGGGAAAGGCTCATTATTTACTCCCCCAGTAAAAATTGACTGGCTATCTCTGGAGTAACCCCATAAAAGAACTACGAACTGACTTGATCCTACATACCTTGGGTACGTAGGCAGCTCTGCACAACCAAGTGCAGTCTATAACTTAACCAACTCCTAACCTAGTTTGTCGTGCGTTGGATCGGTTCCATTACTCCGTATGGTCAATCACGTGACATCAACTGTCTGACGATTTTTACCATCATCAATTTTGAATTTTTATATTAAAACTAATGACTCTAGAATTATTATATACTAGCAACCAGGCACACTCGATGTGTGTGCAAAATTAAAAAGGTCTACTGAATATACTATCATAGAATTAAGTTGTGTGATCTCAGTTCATGCAAATGCAGTATTCTAATCCGATAAATTTGTCATTTGTCAATAGATCAAGAATGACCACAAAAATTTACTATGACACAATAATTTTAATGAATCGAAAATTATTTCTAATACTATCATGTTTTAGAAATAACAGAAATTATTTCTAGTTATGGAGTTAAATGTATTTGCAAAATAGATGCTTTCATAATTGCAGTTTTTACAGCCCCGGTGTGGTTTTTTCCTTTGCTATTATAGCTTATGTAGCCTGCTGGCGTGCCCTTTTTCATTTGCTTTTAATTTCTTCTCTATGGCATACTCAATTCAAATTCCAACTCTATATGTTGAATAAAATTTGCTACATCTAATGACAAAAAAATGTTCGGAAAATTGAAAATCTATATGATCAGTACGTGTAATTAATCAAAGAAAGTGATATTAAGAATCCATAAACTCAAATACATATAAGAAATGACAAAAATGGTTGTATTTTTTCATGGAAAACTCATTATACTCCTCTAATCTCTAATTAAGAAATGCAGAAGATAATGATGATCTATAAACTGTCCCACCATTAGGTAGTTTTATAGCTAGGGATATGATGGTTGAAGACTTGAAGTGAATTAAGTCAGTTTTCAAATAGTTCAAACAACATTTTGATAACTGTTTGGCCCTCTTTCCCATAAGTTATTTCGGGCATTTTTGTGTTACAAAATCACGAGTTGGAAAAATTAGAAATCATATCTTTTGCCATAATCAATTATGCAAGAATCAATTACTCCATAATTGATTATGCAAAAGTTGGGTCAAACTAAGTTTCTAAGTGACTGTTATTATTGGATTGAGATTCTCAATCATGGTGTTCAAGGAAGAACCAGACACAGAAGCAGTAGATAACAATGTCGATCAACATGGGTTTCGGTGGTGGTTCAAGAAATTAACACGAAATAAACCATTATAGAAGGTGTCTTTGTCAAAGAAGAAACAATCTCTATCAAAGACTCTTTGAGTTGTTGACAGAAGAAAGCTGAAATCAAGCATTACTAGCAAGGTTGGAAAGAAGTCTCGTTGTGTCTTTCTTCTTTGTCAGCTAGCTTAGATGACTTGCTAGAACAATTAGCAACTTAACATGAAACTTAATCCTCAATAAAATGAAAAGTGATAATTTAATATTTTGGGGCTCGTGATGTGAGTTGGTACATATAATATTCCCGTAACCCCAAAAGAGAGAGAATCAACTATGTATAAGCCAAACTCAAATCCCACATCGCATAAATAGAAAATCAAAGTTGTGTATTTGAGTTTGAAGAGATAGAGTAAGGAGCACGGCTTTACTCGAACATGATCTAGTTTTTTGGCTCGTATCTCTATATCCTTGATTTCCTTTTTAGAAGATAGGAAACAAAGTTTAGTGGATGAACCATGGCTGCTTCATTAGAGTGTGATTAATAGCCCTTTGGCAGTGTGGCTTGGGTTTGTCGAGCAGTAGAGGATCTTTCTTGGTTAGCTAAGCTAATCAGGATGGTCTTCCAGACTAAATAATTTTTTTTCCTGTTTTTATGTTCCATCATCCCGTTTATGGAATTACAAGTTTGTTGTCAACTACGAGTTTTTCAGGGATAATGGTGAGAATCGTCCAACAGATAATTGCTACCTTGTTAACTAACGAAGTTTAGTTTTAGTAACAATAGTTAGAGAAGGTTGAACACGATCATTCTTGGTTAGTTAAGTTGATCAGGATGGTCTTGTAGCTGTCTAACATACTAAATTTGTTAGCTAAAACAGTCTATGGCTTGGAACAATACTTTAGATTACAACCTTGGATCACATTACACAGTCAACGCCAAGTGTGTAACCATCCCCTTAGATATTTGTAATCCATGAGATTTTAATGAAAGTAAAAGCAAGATGATAAAGTCAAACAAATTGTATTGACAATATCTTAATGAGATTGTTTAACAAAGTGTAGAAAACTTAAAGAACAGTCGCCACTAATTGGCTCGTTGAACACTCTGCACCAACAAATCAACGCTCATGGAACAAGGCATCATGTTCAAGAGGATACGATGCATGAACAAGCCTTAACGAGACAGTGATATTCCATTTTCTCATAATCTCGATGGCTGAGAACATTACTTGGGATTGTTGGGAAAAATATGAAATAACGAAGTTTTTTTGGTTTTTCCCTGAACAGGATCAACCCGGGGTTTAATCAAGCGTATGTAAAAGAGGGTTTCTGATACTTTACCCATTGAAGCGAAGTGGTTGGAGAAAACTAACTTTTCTTCAAGCTTTCGAAAATTTCACTTCTTTCACAAATTTATCTAGTCGATTGATTCTTAATCTGAGCAGTACAATAGTGCTTCCTCTAAATCATCTCGCCGTAAAACTTGAATGAAAAACTCCTCCTTCTTCATTGGCTTGGAGGCCGATGGCTATGAAGAGAGAGGGGAGATGATTTTTTTTTTTTTTTTTTGTAGCTCAAGTATTTTTATGACTTGTGTTATGGCTATGTTTAATTAAGTTGTTAGAAATTTTATGTTATATGTTTTGATGATGACAAATAGGATTTTATGTTAGACCCCAAAATATGTAAGTTTGATTTTAGTAGAAATCATGTATAAGCTTTGAAGCGTTAGATTTGTAATAGGCTTCGTTTTGTTTTTATTCTAGATTGTTAGGCTAAGTAGTCTTAGGCTGAGCGTCTGATGAATTCTGAGTGAGTTTATCAGTAGTAAAGTTTGAAGACTCAAGAGCCTGAAGTCTGCATAAAGATGAAGTTTCCAAGCGTCCAAATGACCAGCTATATCAAGCGTCACCTTATAGGACAGAAGTAATTCAAGGATGGATAAGCGTCTATCAATGATGGATTTCACCTGAATTTTTTTTCAAGTCCAGAAGGAGTTTAATGCAAATATTCTCAGGGCATTAAGTGCCAACGGACATTTAATTAAAATGCATTAAATGCTGATAAGAGCATTAAATGTGATAAGCACTTTCAGATGTACGGAGAAGCCACCCTATTGGACTGTTAACTTTTCACATACTATAGCACCAACTTTTGTGAAGCAGATTTTCAGGAAAAAGGACAAAAGTGGTTCACTCGCGGAAGTGAGAAACACGCGCCTGTGCATGTGTCAAACAGACACTTTTTCCAAGAATGCCTATAAATAGGACTTCAACAACTAGCCAGAAATAACGATCCACTCCAAGCCAAATTGCTGTTGCATTGAAGTCTCATTCCTTAAAATCTCAGAAAAGCCAGAATATTCAAGCAAACATTTTCCTTGCTTTTCTTCAATTCTTGACACAGTCAACCAAATATCTCAAACATTCTTTTCGGAGAAACCAACACTACTATTGAGATATTCCCAGTTGTTTGAACTTTATCAAAATCAAACAAATCGTTTAGAAAAACCTCATCCAAGCCTCGCGATCTGTGTGAAGTCGAAGTTGGATACTTGCATTATTTCTGGGTGAAAGAAGCAAGGGGATAGAAGTGATTTGGAGCAGAAATCTGTGTACTCAAGGAGCTCAAGTCATCAACATCCATCTCTCCCTAATTTGTAGAAGTTTCTGTGCGATTCTTTGAAAATCATCTTAGTGGATTGCCTCCGAGTGTTCAAGGAGAAGAAGGACGTAGTTGGGATTACACCACCCAACGAACCTTATGAATATCGTGTTCTTTACTTTACAGTCATTTTTCATATTATTATATCATTGTATAAATCTGTTAAGTAAAACTCAAGTGAACGCTAAGCAACTAAAGAACTGTCTGTGACACTAATGCTTTTAAACAAGAAGACTACAAAATCATTCTGCTGTGCTAACACTGATTAAAGAAGTGAACACTTAAACCTATTTGGTTGTAGTATTCAAATCTTGAAATCTAAGTTAACTTTATAAAACAGTCTCCATTAGACGCTCAGGTCAAGCGCCTACTTCTCAAGCGTCCAACGAATTTTTTATACGAAATTTTTGAAGTCGAAAAAGACTTCAGGGTCTATTCAACCCCTTTCCCCCCTTCTAGACCCTTTCGTATGCCACTTGGGACCAACATAAGTGATATATTTATATCACTTAACAACCTTGGGTTCAAAGAACCCATGTAGGATGCCACTATGGCCGTCCCCACATGCCTCATGGTGCACCTCATGGTTAATCAATTTCAAGCTCAATCCAATCATTTATTTAATTAATTTATTCTATCCAGTTCTTTAAACTAGTTAAATAATTGATAAGATGGTTAACTAATTTTATTTCTCTAAGAAATAATATATTAATTAATATAATAAATGAATTAACTTATTCCTTCAAATATTTAATTCTATTTAATTAATTTTAAGTATCCAATACTTAAAATATTATTACAAGAAATACTCCATAAGTTTGTTCAATGTTTGCTTTTTAAGCGTGACCTTTTAGGTTCATCTTTATTTGGCAATGGGAGGATTCCATTGAATGTGGGTAACACCTAGCCAGTCAAGTGGTCCACATCATATCTCAAATAAAATGAAATGATTAGATCATTGTAAACCTTTCCTATCGTAATTCTCGGGTGAATATAAACTCTTCATTTCCATATCCTGGTCAAGTGAGAGTCATGATTTTGGTCAAACTTATGAACTTGACTTTATGCTATATTTATAATAAGTCTAGATCAGTGAGCATTCCTATTTGATCCTTTCTCAAATAGCTCATATGCTTTGGCCAAAAACTTTAGATCTAACTTACTTACAAATGCATAGAATATTTTCTCGTTCACGTACGAGGGAATGAATTCCATCTTGGATATCAGTTAAGACTACTACTTGTTAGGTTGCAGTTCGAAGTCGACCCCACCAAATGGAGAATTGGGTCTAGCTACTCTAATGACAAACCTAATGTCACAAGTATATCTTCATCTAGATTCCTCAAGTCCCAAGTTCAGACGTAACTTGAACAATTTTTCAATTCTGTCATTGACTGTCAAAGAGTGAAACTCATGTGACAGAATCAATGAGAGTCATGTCCGAGTGCACTAACATTCATCAATGCATCTATAAAATGAGCTCCCACTACTCTATAGTGATTGACAGACACTTCTCATGTTATAACTCAGTTTATACAAGTCTTAGTGATTTTCAATGCCCAATTGGGAATCCTTGACTTGCGAACTAGTTGAGTATATAAGTATTGAACTCCTCTAGTACCATAGAGAGTGATGGTCCCAAGTGGCATACGAAAGGGTCTAGAAGGGGGGGTTGAATAGACCCTTAAGTCTTTTTAGACTTCAAAAATTTCGTGTTACTTTTCAAAGATCTGAACGCTTGGAAGGCTGAGCGCTTAGGTCAGGCGCTTCAGTAAAGATAACTTAGACTTAGTGAGTTTAGCAATTTACCAAAGTAGGGTAACGCTTAGATCACTTAATCAGGGTTAGCACAGCGAAAATGATTTTTAGCGTTCTTTTAGATAATTTAATCGCTTTGCAATTTTACTTGTCTTTTAGAATAATGTAATATGACAGATATAAGACAGTAAAATATAAATGAAACAATAATTTGTAAGGTTCACTGGGTGATGTAATCCCAGCTACGTCCTTCTTCTCCTTTTTCACTTGGAGGAAATTACTAAGATGATTATCAAAGAATCACACAAAATCTTCTACAAGATAGTAAATAATGAAAATGATCTCGGGCTCCTTGATCACACATATTTCAGCACCAATGAAGATCGTCTTCTACAAGCTTCTCTCACTCAGAAATACTGCCTGTAATGAGTTTCAACAACTTTTCTCACTCAGATGAAAGGTTGAGGTTTTTGTCACAAGGGTTTGTTTGTATTTGGGAAGATCAAACAACTTGGAATATCTCAATGGGAATTTAGGTTTCTTCTTTGGAAGATGTTTGAGATATTTGTGACTATCTGGATTGTAGATAAAAAGCTTGAAGGAATTTTGGCTATGGAGTTTTCGAAGCTTTTTCTTGTGTACGTAATTTTCTCTTGTAAATGTTTTGTACCGTACTTTTTAGGGTCTGCTGAAGGTAAGGTATTTATAGGCAATTCTTGGGATCTGTCCATTGGACACATGTAGGAGCGTGCCTTTCACGCAACGCGTGATTCTACCTAAAGCCTGACATTCCTGAAAAACTGCTGGCACCGATTGGATGGTAGCAGCTATAAACTCTGAAGTTCTGACAGTCTGGTCAAAAAGGTGGCTTGTTCACAGGTCACAGTAGCTTATCACATTTAATGCTCTTATCAGGCATTTAATGCATTTGAATTTATTTTCCGTTGGAAATAAATGTCCATTGAATGATTGCATTTAAGTCCTTCGTGTCTTGAGGATTTATTTCAGGTGAATTTGTCATTAGTCGCTTAAGTGCTTTGAGCGCTTGATCCATAAATCCTGAAAGAGGTCCTTTAGCGTTTGACGGATGCTAAGAAACAAATCTTCATCTCTGGTTGACTTCAGACGCTGATCTTCAACTTCTTCTCTAATAGACTCACCTAGAATTCTATTAGCGATTCAGTGTCTAATACTTAGTCTAAAATCTACAAAGATAAAAATTACAAGCCTAAACAAAATTACAAACTTTCAAATGCTTAAACAATGATCTATGGAAAACATAAACTTACATTTTATTTGGGGTCTAACATTGAATCCTATCTTGTCATCATCAAAACATCTAACATGAAATTTCCTAACAATTTCCCCCTTTTTGATGATGTCAAGACTTTAACTCTTATAACTCTTTTATAATTTAAGAGTTACTTAAAAGAAAAGCCCAAATGAATATAAGTTAGCGTTCAAAAAGTTAGTAAAGTTAGCTAAAGTTAGATTAGCTTGAACAAGATGTTTCAGCGATAAATCATTCATATATTGAAAGAATAAGCATACATGATTTATATTGAAAACAAAAAAAAGAAATCGACAACAGAAATAAAAAATTCATTCACTTTTTCTGTTGCTTTGCTCTTTCTTCGCCTTGGAGAACTTCTAGCGCTAAGTCCATCAGGAGACGATCAATGTCAATCATTGTCGTATGTTGAACTTCATCGTAATCATGCCTACGAAGTCTGGCGCTTTCATTAAGTTCTAACAACCTTTCCGTCCACTCTCTTGGAGAAATTCCAAGTTCACGAATTAAATCGTGATAGATATCTTTTCTTTGATCTTTTGACGGTCTCCAATTGATAGGTCGTCTCAACAGTCCGGCAAAAGGTTGAAATCCCATACTTTCTAAGAAGTCAACATCCAATTCCGGAAAGGGATATCTTCCTAGATAATACCTTGGCTTTCTCTTTTTAGTTAACATCTTCTTGATGCTCACTAGTTTTTCCATCATTGATCGCCAATTTTTATTATCAGTCTTTGACATTACTTTGGACGCTTGATGCTTTTCTGTATTTTCCCCCTTCTTGGCATCATCAAGAGAGGTTTTTAACTCAGCGACTTCTCTTCGCAAGAGTCGAACTTCGTCAACTAGGAGAGCAACTTAGTGAGCGATGCTCTGAGCAGCGGCATCGGTCGAAATATGTCTGTCAGCATCAGCCGAAGCGCTCTGGACTAAGTGACGGTTGAATTTGGATGAGAGTTCAACTATAAGAGGTGATATGCTCTTCATGATTGTAACAGTGCTTGTGTTTGAAGCGTTTGCAATATCACGACTTCGCGTATCAGACATTATTCGGATATGTCTATCAGCAGTCTCAAAAATCTTAGAGCAGGAACTTTCAATGTTGTGGAGCGAGTTCCGTACTGCCTGTCTGAAATCTCTAGCATCTGAATCACTTTCAGAATCCGAATCGGAAGAAGGACGCTCTGGGGACGGGAGAAGTCCGTAAGAACTAGAAATCACAGCCTTGCCTTTGGATTTATCTCTGATAAAGGACTCAATAGGCTCTTGTGCAATTTCAGCGTGCACTTCTTCAATCGCTTGATCCATGATTGAATCTGCAATAACTAGGGGCTCGACTACCGGGGCGCTAGAAGAATCGGGCAAAGAAGCCTCAGGAAGATAAGCGACTTCCGCAGTAGGAGCAATGTCTTCTTCTATAATTTGGATTGGGGAAGAAGGTTCTCTAACACCAATGACCCAGAGGGGGCCAAGGGCTTCCATCACATGCCTTGGACTGATCAGGCTGGATTGCGGGATAAAGAATATAGCGTCTGCGCGCTCTTCGGTACTTAGTGCCAGTTGCACATCTTCCGGTAAAGCAATCCCTGAAGTATAACGATTGAAAAAGTCCTAAATCAAAAGGCATGAGCGCTGGAGTTGCTTCATGGTCCACTGGCCTGATTAGTGATAACATCTTGGCCACTTGAATATTGGATTCACTAAAGAGCATGGGGTGAAGAGTATATCCTCTGAAATTGTAACACCCGGAAAAGTGGTTGAAACTGATGTCCAGCGCTTGGGTATTTTCAAACACTGCTCTCATAGTTCTGTGGAACTCAGCAAACTCAGCGTGTTCATTCGAAACATCAACACGAATCTGACTCTGTCCTGGAAGAATTGGTTGTTTACTTGATGAAGTGTCTTCATTCAGGTCAGGAAAGACTCGTTGAACAAACCCTTCACGAGGATGCAACACGTAGCGTCCACCTTGGCTGTATAAGGCAAGTTGCTGGCGAATGTAGCCTTCGATTGGTTGGCGATAATGTGGCAAAGTGCTAACATTCCCTGCAATAAACTGACGCTGTTGGAGCAAGAAGGTTGCATATCCTCTGCGTCTGTACTCTATTCCAAACTGAAATAGGAATGGATATCTCACGAGTTCATCGAGGGTGTAGAAATGCAAAACAAACTCTTCAGCCCAGCTGGCTGTATTCAGCATCCATCTCTTGCCAAGCTTGATAGCTTTAGCTTGATTTTTTCTAGCGGCGAGAAATTTCTCAAAGAGTTCCGTTTCTTCTTCATAGTCCTCAGCCCATAATCTGGCAAGATATTCATGAGCCTCATCTTCTATCCATGAGTTGACAAGATTTGGGCGCTCTGCAACAAGCGGTCCTTTTCCTTTCCATAACTTAAGTGGATTAGGAGAGAGAGCGTTCTGAGGAGACTTGACGACGGAGGGGAGAGCCGAATAGCCTAGCTTGTTGAGATCTTCCTCGTCTGGATTTTTGTTCCAATCACCCATGTGGGGGTTTTTGAAAACAATCTTGTTTGATCGAAGAGGATAAAAGGACTCGTCTGAGCGACCGGTGAAATTGAATCGTTTCTCGTCAAATTCGAATCTGTTGAACGCTGGACGATGAATATATTCAATGCGTGATTGAAGACGCTCCAGGTTATATAGACCTAGATCGGCAAAACGCTCAAAAATTTCAAACTTGTAAGAGTCTGAAAGATCAGGCCGATGGAGAGTTGTTTGAAATTGGATTTCCGACTCGGCAAGCGTTTGAGTGTCACGTTCTCGGGCGGCATAATAAAATTCAACATCTGGATGATATCCGCGCGGGAAGAAATCAATGACACGAGGAGGAGGTCCTGTTAGCGTAGGAACGAGGGCAATAGCTTCTGTTGGGATGGGGCCCACTTCTATCGACCGCTCAGCGTTTAAAGTCGCTTCACTGGCTGATGATGTTTCAGCATCAGGAAGGTCTTGAGATGCTTTCTTAGCGATATCCACAACAGTTGCCATGTCCACGTCTATTTCAACGGGAATCTCCGAGAGTGGAGGGGCATCAGTGTTAGGTGCCTCTTCAGGTCCATCTTGAGCTGATACATGTAAGCGATTGAGAAAAGCAAGCAAAAATTCCTACTACGTAGAAATTATAGACTAAAAGGACTACATCGCTTACCCTGAGGAATATCATCGACTATTTCAGTAGCTTGATCTGATTCTTGGACAAGTCCCTCAGGCTCCTGAACTTCTTCTTCGAGTTCTAAATCGATAAAAGAAGTTATTGGATCAGCACGAATTGGGATATTTAGTTCTTCAAGAGTGTTGAGAACATAATGAATATCTGTTTCACTTGGTGCTGAAAGAGTTTTTATCCTAGCGTTAGAGACTAACGAGGAAAGGATAGACTAATTTGCTTAGCAAATACTTACCCTGAACATTGGAAAGCCTCTCAGATGGAGAAACGACTTGAGGATCTGAGCTGACTTCGGGAACAGCGTCAGAAGGAGGAACACTCGCTGACTCACTAAGCGCTGATTTTGCTGTAGCGCTAGAGGATGCTGCGGGAGTAGAGGTAGGAGTACGCCTTCGTGCAAGCGGTACTTCTTCGTCCACTGCTTCCTCTTCTTCCTCGGGAACGGAGAAGGTAAGTGCTGGAGGAGGCGATGGAGATTTAGGAAGGGGAGAAGGAATCTTTTGCTTCTTTTTGGGCTCCGGCTTCTTCTTCTTTGGTTCAGGTTTCTGTTTCTTTGCTGACTTGGATGGCTCAGTGACTTTGAGAACAATCTTTCTCTTAGGTCGCTTGACCACCACTTCTTCAGAGGACGAGGATGATGATGAAGAGGAAGACGCTTGATCTTCATCATCACTGCGAACAACTCCTTCGGCTTGGAGTCGCTGACGCTCTTCTTTGGGAACCGCTGCTCCACCATGTTTTCGAGGTTTGAGCATTCCACTAATCATCTTTCTGCCGTATAATTTGGTCGCTGGAATCTTTGTGCCAAAAGATTTTGTATAACCGCAAGCGCTAAGAATATGACTTAGCACAATCCCATAGGGCTTGGGATTCCCTAACTTGGCCATCGCTGCCTTGAAGCGATTAAAAACATAGAGAGACCAGTTAACTTTTAACTTGGTCAGAATGGCCACCATCATCTTGTACTGAACGTTTGTGACTTTATCGAATGTCCTTTTTCTGCATTCGATCATTTTTTAACATAGATCAGCGAGAATAACGTATTTGCCCTTCATATCGTTTTTCTTGAAGTTCGGCTCATACGCAGTATCAATATCTTCTTTCTTTATCAACTCCCATACTTTTGTAGCATCTCCGAGAGTGACGTTTTCTACCTCAGTGCCATCATTGGGCAGAATCAGCAATGAAGATATCAAGGAAGGAGTGAGAACAAAGGTCTCTTTAGCAAAAGGGAAGTCGCAGGATATGGAAGTTCCGTCTTCAGAAATCTGGTCATTGTTGAAAAAATAGAGAGATTCTTCTTCAAAGTAGTTTAAATTAGTAGTGGTCATATCTCTCAAACCAGATTCTTGAACAAGTGGAAGAACCTTTCGAAGAGGAAAGTTCTGGTTCTCATAAAGGTAATCACAGTTAATCAGAAATCCAGCGTTAACCATAATTGGTTTTTCAGTACGGGAAGTTTTTCCGGTGTCAGACTTGGATGATTTTGAAGATTTTGAAGCTTTGGGTGCCATTGCTGAAAGTTGGAAGCTTTTGAAGGAATGAGAAAAGTTCTTGCCTTTAGAGAGAAATAACTTTTACAGTAAAAGAATTTGGAAGTGATAAAGGTTTACCGTAAAGTTTTTGAAAGGTTTAAAGAGGAGGCAAAAATAAATCCTCAGTTGGTAGATGAATGACACGTGTACAGAAGTTAATGACAGAAAGAATTTGAACCGTGTACACATAACTTCGGATGTCAAAAAGTGCGGTAAAATAGGGTACTATAATATTTTTCGTGTCCACAGTTACTTTTTGAAAACGGTTGAGAAAATTTGAAATTTTCAGCGTGAAATACACGCGCCTGATAGTACACTGACACATACTCAGACTCATGCAATTACTGAACCGCCTAGGTTTAGATAGGAATCATAACCGTCAGTTCGATTTGATAGGCACGTGTGGGTAGTTATCAAATCTGATCTTTTGGACTTATCCACACGTTTCCTTTAGCGATGAAAACTATGCATGAATTTTTGAAAGAAAGTTACTTAGCGTTAAAGTGGGAATTCTTTCAACACTGAAGTCTTTTTTAAAAAATCAATCGCTTGGATTTATAAAAGATAACTTTAGTAGAGATTGATTATGTCATGCATAAAAAGATAAGCGCTAGTGATCAATGCTTAGGATTTTAAAAGTCATTTTTGATCACAGTCGCTTGATATATTGAGATAAGTACAATTTTAGAGTTCCCCCTAAAATTGATGACTCATTTCAAAATTTTTGATAAACTCTTTAGACATAAACAAAGGTGGATTCCCCCTAGATTTTATGCCTATAAATATGATGTTTTATGATTTAAGCGTTTAAGTCAATCATACCTAATTCACTTCTCAGAGTGAGAAAGCGTTGTTCGTTGAGCGCTTTGGTGAAGATATCTGCCAATTGTTTGTCAGTTCCAATGAAATGCATGGAGCTATCTTTCTTTTGAACATGGTCACGCAAGAAATGGTATCTAATGTCAATGTGTTTGGTTCTAGAATGAAGGACAGGATTTTGGGTCATAGCTAAAGCGCTTTGGTTATCACAATGGATTGGGGTAGGACCTAGGATTGTTCCATAATCTCTAAGTTGTTGCCTCATCCAAAGGATTTGTGCACAACAGCTTCCAGCGGCTACATACTCTGCCTCAGCGGTAGAAGTCGCTATGGATTGTTGTTTCTTGCTATGCCACGAAACTAGTCTATCACCTAGAAATTGACATGTACCACTAGTACTTTTTCTATCTATTTTGCATCCTGCAAAATCTGCGTCTGAATAACCAATTAGTTCAAAAGAAAAGTCCCTTGGATACCATAAGCCCACATTTTGTGTGCCTTTTAGGTATTTAAGGATTCTCTTGGTAGCATTTAAGTGTGATTCTCTAGGATCAGATTGAAATCGTGCACACATGCATACCGAAAACATAATATCAGGTCTACTAGCGGTAAGATAAAGAAGTGATCCAATGATACCTCTATAGTTAGTGATATCGATTTTCTTCCCACTTTCATCTTTATCTAACTTAAGCGTTTGGCTCATTGGAATTTTTGAAGATGATGCATTTTCCATACCAAATTTCTTAATCATATCTTTAGTATATTTAGCTTGGTTTATAAATATTCCATTAGTGAGTTGTTTAACTTCTAATCCTAAGAAGAAAGTTAATTCACCCATCATGCTCATTTCAAATTGATCTTGCATCATTTTCGAAAATTTCTCACACAATCGCTTATTTGTAGAACCAAATATAATATTATCAACATAAATTTCGACTAAGAGACTATCTTCATTATGGGTAATTTTAAATAACGTTGTATCAACGCTGCCTTTTGAAAAGCCTTTACCAATAAGGAAGATAGAGAGAGTGTCATACCATGCTCTTGGTGCTTGTTTAAGGCCATAGAGTGCCTTATCCAATTTGTAGACCATACTCTTGCCATAGTTGTTGATGAATCCTGGAGGTTGCTCCACATATACTTCTTCTTGGAGTTTACCAATCAGGAAAGCACTCTTCACGTCCATTTGGTATACTGTGAACTTGTTGAATGTGGAAAACGCTAGGAACATCCTAATCGCTTCAAGACGGGCTACTGGGGCATATGTTTCATCAAAATCAATTCCCTCTTCTTGACAATAACCCTGAGCGACTAATCTGGCTTTGTTTCTTATAACAATGCCATCTTCATCCATCTTGTTCCTAAAAACCCATCTAGTCCCAATAACTCCTTGGTGAGTTGGTCTTGGTACTACTGTCCAAACCTTGCTTCTCTCAAATTGGTTAAGCTCTTCTTGCATTGCTTCTACCCAACTTGAATCACTAAGCGCTTCATCCACTTTCTTTGGTTCCATTTGAGATAGGAAGCTTGCGAACATGGCCTCATTAATTGTAGCGGACCTAGTTCTAACAGGTGCTTCAATATCTCCAATCAGTAGCTCTGGTGGATGGTCTCTAAGCCATTTGCGGTCTGGTTGGAACGGGTTGAGAGACTCTTGGTTGTCAATCGCTTGATTCTCATTTATCTCTTGCGTAGACGCTGCATCATTCATAGTTCCAATCTGCTCTTGATGATCATTCTCTTCATGATCATCAGCAATTCTGACATTATCATTGTTAACCTCACGAGTATCCTTAGGAAAAGGTACACGAATCTCATCATCTTCATCATCACTATCATCACCAAGATTGATTTGTGACGCTTGTTGGGTGAGATCTTCAATTCCTACATCATCTGGATTAACCTTACTCGGTTCTTGGTTAGCATCATCAAACACAACATGAATGGATTCTTCAACCTTTGATTTGATCTTATTTAGGATGCGAAAGCTTTTTCCATCTTTGGCATATCCTAGAAAGATTCCCTCATCCGCTTTAGTATCAAATGTCTTTAGGCTTTGGGATCCATTGTTATGAATGAAACATTTTGAACCAAAAACATGAAAATATGAAACGTTAGGCTTACGTCCCTTCCACAACTCATATGGAGTCTTCTCATGTTGCTTGTTGATCATACACCGGTTCTGAGTGTAGCAAGCGGTAATGATAGCTTCGGCCCAAAACCTTTGAGGCAGCTTGGACTCTGCTCACATCGTCCTTGCGGCTTCTTTAAGTGTTCTGTTCCGTCGCTCGGCAACTCCATTCTGTTGAGGTGTTCTAGGAGCAGAATACTCATGAAGTATTCCTAAATCTGTACAAAACTTCTCAACAAATTGGTTAGTAAATTCAGTTCCTCTATCGCTTCTCATTCTCGTCACCCTTAGATCTTTTGAATTTTGCAATTGACGAATTAGCGCTGTGAGCTTGACACTAGTTTCATCTTTGGTCGCTAGAAATTCTACCCATGTATAGCGAGAGAAATCATCAACTATTACTAGCGAGTACTTTTTACCACTAACACTCATGATTTGAATAGGACCAAACAAATCTAGATGCAATAGTTGAAGAACTCTAGAAGTAGATAGACATTGTTTCTTTTTAAAAGATGATTTAACTTGTTTACCCATTTGGCATGCATCACATAAGCGATTTTTCTGAAAGGAACCCTTAGGTAATCCTTCTACAAGATTTAGCGATATTGATAAGAGGCATTTTTACGTATTTTTAAGCCCATGGGACTTATGCTATGGATTCATTTATTGACAAAATCATGCCACATTTGCGTTAAGCAGGGTGTTAAGTGATTACAGGTGATAAATTTGAGCATACGAAGAAACGAGGCGAAAAAAACGACGTATAAAACAAGTTCAGGCCAATTTGCTTCTGTCGTCCACGCCCAGGCGCCAGTATTACCACGCCCAGGCGCCGTCCTGTCCACGCCTAAGCGCCGTATCTGCACCACTTTCCACGTTCGAGCGCTATTTCCGTATGTTTAGAGACCGAATTGGATGAAGTTCCCTTCTACAATGTTGTAGAACTATGTGTTAGCTTCAAATGAGGACTTGAATCATCCAAATCGGAGTTTCGTGGAGAAAGTTATGAATGAAATACGATTGCTGCGCAGGACACATTGCATTTAATTTCAGCATTCTGTCAGCGGCGCCCAAGCGCCGTAATGCCCACGCCTAGGCGTGACCACACCCGAATTTTGATTCCTTTCAGCCAAAAGATCATCATTTGATGGGGGAATGGAACATTTAAAGCCAAGAGGTCATCACATGTATGGAGGGGATGTCATAAGTATGTTTCTTAGTAGATCTAGTTTATGGAATTTTATACTACTCACTTTAGGGTAGTGGAGGACACACTAGAGGAGACACACACTAGGGAGCCTGGAATTTCTGGTCTTCTTAAGGCATTTTTCTTCACTTGGGACCGATCATACTAGGAGAGAAGAGGCAGCTGGCCATTACTCTTCACTCATCATCATTCATCACCATTCTTCATCATTTTGGAGAGGAAGAAAGAGAAAGGAGCTAAGGATTGAAGCTCCACTCGAGGATCCATCACCATTCAACCTTTGAGGGAGTTTGTTCATTGTTTATAGCATTTATGTGTTTACACTTATGTATATGAATATGTTGAATTCTTCTATGTTGATGGTTATGAGCTAATATAGTAGAACTAAGGCCATGTGAAGGCCAATTTATGAATCAATATATGTGAAGTGAATTTTCGTATTAATTCTCATATTGCTTTGTGTGTTGATTTTGAGCTTTTATCACAATCATGTGCTTGATCACCATATGCTTGCTATTTTGCCTAGTCTAGTCATTCGAGAGAAGATAGATTAGGGTTCAATGGAATCAACTCATCATCCGAAACTAATGTGGGATTGCCCCTAGAAATAGGTAAAGATTTTCGGGTGCAGTTAGCCGGATTTATCTGGGGAAACTCTAGAATGTTAATGCGTGGTTATTGATTAGATTCTCGGATAGACATATTTAGAGAACCATCAATTAATCATAGGATTATTATGTGCCGAGACATCGGGTAATAATTATCTAAGGAATTTCCACCAAAGCAATAGGAGTCTAATAATTCGAGGAGTAGCTCATATATATTGACGAGTAGATTCGGTTGTAGCATGTGCCTTAGTCATTTTATCATACGTGAGATTTAATCTATAGTACGTTTCTCTTTGGTTCTTCGTTTGTTTAATCTTTTTCTTGCACTTTACTTTAATTGTCTTTTCTTTTATCGAAAATCATTAACTAGAATTCAAGTCCTTGTGGTTCGACAACCCGGACTTTTTGTCCACTTATTACTACACACGTCTAGTGCTCTTGCTATCATAGCACGTTAGCTTTTAGCGTGTCAAGTTTTTGGCGCCGTTGCGGGGGACTTGTTTATTTTAGTTTTTGATTTTCGTTTACATTTTTCATAATTCTTAGTTTTCGTTTATTTCTTGATTCTCTTTTATTTTCGTGTATAGTCTAATTTTGTTCTTGTATTTAATTGTTAGGTTCTTGAGGTGCATGACCCGCTCCTCAAACGAGCCTCTATACGAGTGGGAGCCCGAAATTGAACGAGTTCTTCGGACTAGTAGGCGAGCAAGAGAAATGGCCAATAATCTCAACCAAAACCCGAATGGAAATTTCCCGGACATGAACTCACCGGAAACTAGGGAGTGGTTACAAGGTGTTCTACAAGCCATGCAAGCGGTACCTCCTCCACAACTCCCGTCGGTTCGGGGTAGCTTACCACCTAGGGTCCATACCATTCCGGGACCCGTAGTCTTGCCTAATTTCTTCACACCAAACTACCACATTCCGGCTCACATTTTTAATATGGTGCAAGGAGAACCTTTCTATGGAGAACCGGACGAATCACCTCACGCTCATTTAGAGACTATAGACGATGCTCTTGTGACCATTCAATTTCACCCACGGGATCTCGATGCAATTCGTCTAAGAGTTTTCCATTTCTCATTGAAGGATAGGGCGACAACATGGTACAAATCCTTACCTCCACAATCTATTACAACATGGGGTGAGTTGGTCGATGCCTTTTTAAATAAATTATTTCCACCCTCCAAAATCAATGAGCTCCGGAGTAATATAAAAGGGTTTAGGAAAAGGAGCAATGAGTCTTTAGCCGAGGCTTGGGCTAGATATAAGGGTATGCTCCGAAAATGCCCCGATCATAATTTTGGTTTGAATGAACAAGTACTACATTTCTATGATGGGGTTCGGTCACGTATTCGGCATAGACTCAACGCGGGTGCGGGAGGAGATCTCCTTGGGTTAGACTGTCAAAGTGTATGGGACAAAGTCGAACAGTTGGCCCGAGAAGACGAGCTTTACCCCGACGATGAAGAGGCCTCATCCTCTAAAAAGGTTGCTTGTATTGAGGAAGTAGTTGAGGGAGTAGTAGTCTTGGAACCGGAGGTTGGCAACGTTAATTATGTGGGGAATCAAAATCAACCTCGGGTGAACTTTCATATACCCGAGAATTTTCCAAAAAGGCCCAACCCTGCACAGAACGCACAACCGGGGATCTATCAACCGGGGATCTATCAAGCTCCACGGCCACCTTTCAATAACCCACCTCCGAGGCAAGGCAATTTTAATGGACAAGGTCAAGGTCAAGTGCAAATGCGACCTCCCACAATCGATGAGAAACTAGATGCTCACATGAAAAAGTCTGATACATCTTTCAACGAACTTCGGGGTATGATAAAGGATATGTGTATGGAGATGAAGAATTTGCGAACACAAGTGGGGCAACGGTCTAATGCGGTTAACGGTAGAGCCCCGGGGACTCTCCCAAGTGACACGGAAAAGAACCCGAAGGCTCAATGCAATGCCATAACCTTGAGAAGTGGAAAACAATTAGAGAGTGACATTGCCAATACATCCGCGCCCGAGCGCCCCGAGATGCACGCCCAGGCGCCAGATCTCCCCTGCTCTGGACAAAATTCTCTGTTTTCCGCGCCTGAGCGCCTTTCTGACGGCGCCCAGGCGCCACCCGCAACCCTGCCAGATGTATCTGTTCTGAATCCCGCGCCCGAGCGCCCCGACATGCACGCCCAGGCGCCTACAGATCCGCGCCTAGGCGCCAATATACGCGCCCAGGCACCGCCTACTATTTCAGTGGGTTTTCATCCGTCTAATCCAACGCTTTCTCCCCCTATCGAAGTTCGTCTCCCCTTCCCAAATGCTCACAAAAAGAAGAAAAAGGAGATGGATCCGAGCTTTCTTCGAATTTTGGCAATCCTTCGGGAAGTGAGAATTAATATTCCATTTATTGACGCCATTCTCCAAATGCCGAATTATATGAAGTTCTTCAAGGACATACTCTCCAACAAGCAGAAGTGGGAGGAGAATGAGACGGTGTGCCTCACGGAAGAATGCTCCGCCGTATTGCTCAATAAATTGCCAACTAAGCTCCAAGATCCCGGGAGCCTCACAATCCCGTGCACGATTGGGTCCTTATCGTTCAAGAAGGTGTTATGTGACTCGGGGGCCAGCATCAATCTTCTTCCATACTCACTATTTAAAAAGCTAGGCCTTGAAAATCCCAAGCCGACCTCAATGAGCCTTCAACTAGCCGACCGATCAATCAAGAGGCCCAAGGGGATAATCGAAGACGTTCTTGTCCAAGTCGACAAGTTTTATTTTCCCGTTGATTTCGTGGTACTCGACATGGAAGAAGATGTGGAGGTACCATTAATCCTAGGGAGACCATTCCTAGCCACGGGTAAGGCGGTGATTGACATTGCTAATGGTAAGCTTACCTTGAATGTGGGCGATGACAAAGTTACCTTTGATGTTTACAAAGTCCTTAAACACCCTATTGATCATGACTCGTGTTATCGAATTGATACATTTGACCAGTTGATTGTTGAGTATTTACAGGACAATACAATTGAAAATTCTCTCGAACAGGATCTTATGAAATCCATGCAAGTGGACTCGGAGAGAGATGATCTAGTGGAAAGGGTTCTAAGCTTGGAGTACAAATCTTCCTCTCATTCGGGAGGCTCCATCAAAGTTGATAGATCATTGTCAGGAGCACCTCGCCCATCTATTGAAGAACCCCCCTCTCTCGAACTCAAACCCCTCCCCTCCCACCTTAAATATGTGTACTTGAACGATGACGAAACACTCCCATTGATCATTTCCTCATCTCTTTCAGGATCACAAGAAGAGCAATTAATGACGGTGTTGAGATCTCACAAACGGGCTTTTGGGTGGAAACTTGCGGACATCAAAGGCATTAGTCCAGCGATATGTATGCACAAAATACTTATGAAGGACTCCACCAAGCCTACACGCCAACCCCAAAGGAGGTCAAACCCACAAATCCAAGAGGTAGTAAAGAAGGAAGTGATTAAACTGCTCGACTCAGGTATAATCTATCCTATTTCTGATAGTGCGTGGGTGAGCCCTACCCAAGTGGTGCCTAAGAAAGGGGGGATAACGGTAATTGCGAATGCGAATAATGAGCTAATCCCAACTCGTATAATTAGTGGGTGGCGTGTGTGTATAGATTACCGTAAGTTGAATGATGCCACCCGTAAGGATCATTTCCCCCTCCCCTTTATTGACCAAATGCTTGAACGATTAGCCGGGCATGATTTCTATTGTTTTCTAGATGGTTACTCCGGCTTTAATCAAATTGCCATAGATCCCGAGGACCAAGAGAAAACCACTTTCACTTGTCCTTATGGCACATTTGCTTATAGAAGGATGCCATTTGGCTTGTGTAATGCCCCGGTCACTTTTCAAAGATGCATGATGGCTATTTTTCATGATATGGTTGAAGATTTCCTTGAAATTTTTATGGATGACTTTTCTGTATTCGGAACAACTTTTGATATTTGTCTTGCTCATTTAAATGTTGTGCTTAAACGTTGTGAGGAAACCAACCTTGTTTTGAATTGGGAAAAATGTCATTTAATGGTCCGGGAGGGGATTGTGCTTGGCCACAAGATCTCTCAAAAAGGGATCGAAGTGGACCAAGCCAAGATTGAGGTCATTGAAAAACTTCCCCCGCCCACTTCGGTAAAAGCTGTTAGGAGTTTTCTCGGGCATGCCGGTTTCTATAGGCGATTCATCTTGAATTTCTCAAAAATTACGAAACCGTTGTCTAATTTGCTTGTCAAAGATGCACCTTTTGATTTCAATTCTTCTTGTATGCAGGCCTTTCTTGATTTGAAGGAACGCTTAGTTTCCGCCCCTATCATGTCACCCCCTGATTGGAGCTTACCATTCGAGTTGATGTGTGATGCGAGTGACACCGCGGTTGGAGCGGTCCTTGGCCAAAGGAAGGAGAAGGTATTTCGAACCATTTACTATGCTAGTAAAACTCTTAACGATGCACAATTGAATTATGCCACCACGGAAAAAGAATTACTAGCCATAGTCTTTGCATTCGATAAATTTCACTCTTACCTCGTGCTAAACAAAGTGATAGTTTACACCGATCATTCGACTTTAAAATATTTGCTTGCCAAGAAAGATGCTAAACCAAAACTTCTTAGGTGGATTTTGTTACTCCAAGAATTTGATTTAGAGATAAAAGACAAGAAAGGCACCGAAAATGTAGTAGCCGACCACCTCTCACGATTAGAGCTAGTGAATGATCCGTTAGATGAGATACCAATTCGTGAGGAATTCCCGGATGAACACCTCCTTGCTATTTCTGACAAAATTTCACCTTGGTATGCTAACTTTGCCAATTACATTGTTACGGGCCGTCTTCCCCCGGATATCACTTTTCATCAAAAGAAGAAATTTCTATTTGATGCGAAGCAATATCTTTGGGACGAACCCTTTCTATTCAAAGTTTGTGCAGATGGCTTAATTCGACGTTGCATACCCGAAACGGACGTGCATGCTATCCTATCTCATTGTCATGATATGGTGGTGGGTGGCCATTTTGGGCCTTCCAAAACGGTAGCTAAGATCCTCCAATCAGGTTTCTTCTGGCCTATTTTTGTTAAAGATGCACATCATTATGTCAAATCTTGTGATCGCTGTCAACGAATGGGGAACATCTCTAAACATCATGAAACGCCCTTAAATAGCATGTTAGAGTGTGAGTTGTTTGATGTATGGGGTGTGGATTTCATGGGCCCTTTCCCCAGTTCTTGTTCAAATAAATATATCCTTGTTGCGGTAGACTATGTCTCCAAATGGGTGGAAGCCGTGGCCTTGCCTACTAATGATGCTCGGGTTGTCACTCATTTTCTGAAGAAGCATATTTTTACTCGATTTGGAACTCCCCGAGCCATCATTAGTGATGGGGGCACCCACTTCTGCAACAAGCAGTTTGAACTTTTATTGACCAAGTACGGGGTGAAGCATAAAATTTCGACCCCATACCACCCACAAACTAGTGGCCAAGTGGAGGTCTCAAATAGGGAGATTAAGCGTATTTTAGAAAAAACTGTCAACGCATCAAGAAAGGATTGGTCCCTTAAATTGGATGATGCTCTTTGGACTTATCGGACCGCCTATAAAACCCCAATTGGCATGTCCCCGTATCGTCTTATTTTTGGCAAAACATGTCACTTGCCCGTTGAACTTGAGCATCGTGCTTATTGGGCCATTAAGTTTCTAAATTTTGACTCTCAACGTGTAGGTACACAACGTTTGCTACAACTCAACGAGCTCGAAGAATGGCGTCATCTTGCCTATGAGAACGCGAAACTCTATAAGGAGCGGACCAAAATGCGGCATGACAAACATATTCTCCCCCGGGAATTCCACAAGGGAGAGCGGGTGTTGCTATACAACTCTCGACTCCGACTCTTCCCCAGGAAGCTTAAGTCTCGATGGTCGGGCCCATTTTTGATTTCCCATGTCTATCCATCCGGCGCCGTCGAGCTTACAACAGATAAAGGACATACTTTCTTGGCCAACGCTCAACGTCTAAAACCTTACTTAGGGATGGATGGACCGAGAGACAAAGAGTCCTTCATCCTCGCGGACCCTTCGTGATTCTTCGCTTTCAGTCGAGCTAATGACTCTAAACTAGCGCTTCTTGGGAGGCAACCCATGTTTTCTTTCCGTTTCCTTTTCTTTTTCTCTTATTACCCCGTTTGTTGCTTTATTTTCTAGTCTTAAATCTTTGTTAGTTTGTGTTTTAAGTGTTTTGTCTTTCCCCTTTTGAAACAGGAAATGAAATTCTTTACATAATATTTCTGAAGAGCCCGCCTAGGCGCCTATCGACGCGCGCCTAGGCGCCCATTACTAAAAGGGCCGCCCAAGCGCCGAAAAACTCCCGCCTAGGCGCGGAAAGTTTCACTCAAAAATCCAGGTACGCTGTGTCGCGGGCCTAGGCGCCCAAACACGCGCGCCTAGGCGCCCGTTTCTGATTTAAACATATTTGTGGGTCAAAACGGTCAAAATTCTCACAAAATCTTCACAACTCCTCTCCTACGCGATTTCCGGCGACACTCTCACCATTTCCGGCCATTTCCACCGTGTTTCACCGCCACTTTCCATCAACATAACTCACTGCACAGTGGCTCCTCTTTCACATCGACTCGGTGCGATAATTTTGGGGATAAAAGGTGAGTTTTGGCTTTACCCTTCTTCCATTTCCGATTCATAGCCGACGAGTAGGTGCCTTACGTTATATTTTGAGGATTAATTGGGGATTTCGTCCGATTGTGTTTTTTTTGTTGCATTTGAGGACTTTTATTGAATTTGTGGGTTGTTATCGAATTTGTGGGTGGTTGTTGTTGAATTGGATGCTATATTGTTGTTAAATCTGGGGATTGTTGCTTAAAATTGAGGAATCTGTTGATCGTGGATTGTTGCTAGATTGTGGGTTGCTCTCTGATTTTGGTGTGTTGTTGGGCGTTGACGATTGTTGTGTTGGGTTGGTTGCATTCGGGTTGATTTGAGTAGTTGAGAAATTGAGATAATTTTAACCATTGTTGTTGCAAATGACGAGAACTACCAACAAACCGTCCAAGGGTAAGAAAAAAGTGGGTGAGGGTTCCTCTAATGAGCCCGAGACTCCCGATAATACCCGTTTCGAAAACTCCAAAGTCCAAATTATGTGTCAGAGTTTGAGCACTCCCCGCACCCTTATTAAGGAGCACTATTTGACCACCCGGGGACAGCCCTCTGTGCACGAATTGATACAGTTCCATCACTTACAGTTTTTCTGTCAAAAGCCCGAGGCCATCTGTCTTCCTTGGGTCCTGAAATTCTTCAGCTCCGGGGTTTATGATGAGATTGAGACGCGAGGATGGCTGGGGACTACCCTTTTGGTACGGGGCAAACATGTCGATTATGAGTTGAGACAGATTAGGGAGAGCATAGGCACCCCCATCCCTCAGACATGCGAGTTCACCACTCTTTACAATGCAGGGCGCCTCCGGGTTAGCCTATCGGATATTTTGCGGGTTATTGCCCGAGAGGGGTGGGAGTGGGTACCTGGAGAAGCTCATGTCTCGCGTAGGGCTCTACTTCCCGAGGCTGCTTTCTGGCTCGACTTCATCCGATTTAATTTAATACCGAGTACCAATCGGTCAGAGGCAAACAAGGAACGGGCCACCCTCATCTATGCTATTATGTCCAAGAAAGCTGTGGACTTTGCCCGGGTGATCCACAAGTCTTTGACGGACCACTTTAGGAAGTTGAAGAATGAGTTAGGGCCGTTGATTAACAAAGAATTGGCTAAGCAAAAGGGCGAAGGTCTCACTCGGAAGAATCCCATTGACACGCTAAAAGCTAACGTGCTATAATAGCAAGTGCACTAGTCGTGTGTAGTAATAAAAGTGGACGAGAAGTCCGGATTGTCGAACCACAAGGACTTGAATTCTAGTTTAAGATTTTATAACAACAAAGATCAAAACAATAAAGGTAAAATGAGTGTGAAATGCGTAAGATAAGAACAAGGTTGAACAAATGATTTAAAACAAAATAGAAAGGGAGACTAAGGCACATGTTAGGTTCAAATTGATCAATTATACTTATAAAGATTCTCGTTGAAGGATTACGCTTATATTGCTATGGTGAGAGCTCCGAGGGTAGAGAATAACCGATGTCTCGCGTATAAACTCCTATGCTTAGATCGTGATTTCCCAAATATTCCTATCCGGAAATCTAACCACTAAACATGCATTAACGTACTAAAGTTCACTCGATTTGAATCGAACAACTTCACCCGGGAATCTTTACCTATGTCTAGGGCAATTCCTCGTTAGTTACGGGTCATGATGTGAATTTCTTGCACCCTAAGTCAATTTTCTCCCAAAATATTAACCTAGGCATAAGATTCTAACATATAGTGATCAAGTATATGCAAGATAGGCAAAAACACAAATTCACATCACATAACAATATAAGAACAACCTCAACAATCATCTATTATAAGCATATATCACAATTTGGCCTTACATGGCCCTAGTCTTATGAATTTAGTTCATAATGGATAATATGAAAAATATAAATGAATTAATACACATGTTCATAGACATAATTGAAATGAAAAGCTATAAAAACTCCCTCAAAAGTGAATAATGATGGATCTTGAAGTTGAGCCTTCAATCCCCAAGCTCTTTTCCTTCCTCTAGTTTTCCCCTCCAAGAGTGATGAAGAATGGTGATGAATGGTGGAGAAATCAGATTAGGGGCTGCCCCCCTCTCCTCTAAGAATCTGAAATTGATAGTGAATGATGAAGAGTATGGGTTCCCCCTCCTTTTATAGCCAAAATTCCACTAAAGTATGCATTAAGAATTCCCATTAAAGTTTCCCAATGAGAATTCCACCTAAGGTGATGCTTAAAGTTTGGCTTTTAAGATTCCAACCAGCTAAAAAAATGCTAAACTTTCGGCCTTAAGAATTCCACCAAGCATAACCATGTGAAAACTTCAACAAAACACATGCATGCTGCCATTTTCTTGCTTTCCAGCGCAGTCTTAGTAGTTTCCTCATACAATTCTCCAAAGATCTCCAAATGGGATGATTCAAGTCCCCATGTTCAGATAAAACACAGCTCTACAACTTTCCAGAAGGACATTGTGTCCAATTCAGTCGCTAAGTATACCTAAATTACGTTTCACTATGGAGGTTGTTTCTGATTTGGCACCCATAAAGTAAATCTACCAAGAAACACACTTATGACAACCCCTCAACACATGTGCTGAATTATGGCCAAACGTGATTCTTACCCATCATATAATGCCGGAATTTAGGCTGAAAAGGAGTAACATTCGGACTATCCATGCCTAGGCATGACTAGGAAGGCGTTGGGGCGTATCCTGGCACATGTACTTCTCTGTTCGGCGCAGCAATCGTATTTCCTTCACAATTATCTCTATAGACCTTCGATTTGGATGTTTCAAGTTCCCATTTGAAGCTAAGACATACATCTAAAACTTTGTATAAGGAAACTTTGTCTAAGTCGGTCTCGAAATGTACGGAATTATCGCTCGAATGTGGTAGGAGATGCATAAACCGCCTAGGTGTTGAGAAACATGCTTGAACTTGTTTTGTACATCGTTTTTCTTCCCTTTTCTTCATGTATTCTCATTTATTACCTGTATTCACTTAACACACCTATTAAATGCAAATGTGACATGATTTAAGCAATAAGTGAATCCAAATCATAAGAATTACGGTCTTAAAAACACGTAAAAACACCTCTTATCAACACCCCCAAACTTATCAATTGCTCGACCTCGAGCAATAAGAGCTATAAGACAAAATCAACATCATTCAAAGGGAGAAAACAAAACAACTAACTAACTCACTTTCGTGGAGTAAACGATTGCACTTAGCGGGTGCAACAAGCCTTTAAACCCTTGAGTTACCTCAAAGGACGAGTTAGAGTCTCGTGAGGGTTTGCATACGATATACCCACAAAATCTAACAAATTTTCAATCCCAACCAAATCAACACATCTCAATATGATCAACAAGAATGAATGACATAAAATCAACCTTTTAAAGTTCACAAATATATATATACATATCAACTACTTTTGCTCATGTGACACCAATACTTGAAACGACTCCCTAAGGTGTAGTAAAAAATAAATCTAGGGTATTATAGTCGAGAGGCATCCTTACCAAATTTTGGACATTAATCCCATATCTATCAACTTTCGATCAAACGCAAAGCATAAGAATTATAGAAAATCTCATAGCCATTTAAATTTCATTATCTCAAACATTCAACTTTCAATTCATATGAAATTTCTATTTAAACTTCATTAAGGCTAGATCATGTGCAATGTTTTATTCCATTAGGCTTTCTATGACACCCATGTAGCAAGCTTTAGACCAATGACTCCCAAACTAGATAGTTTTGGGGCATTAAGTGTAGAGACACTCCTAAGAGTTTAATCACTCGAGTGTCAAAGGCCACGAAATAAAACTAGATCTTTTAACCAATTCACTTCTTTTTGGCTTGAGCAAAGCTCAAATTGGCATAATAGTACAATATGTAGGCATGAAACGTTTCACCTCCGGTACGTATTAGCCTGACCACTTTTGGTCATACCAAAATTCATCCTTTTCAATTCATTGTTTAGCATATAAAATTACTACTTAACTTATAACCTTATGAGAAATCTAAGTTAATATTTCCGGGAAAAACTCCTTAAGTGTCTCAAGATGGTTATCCTCTCAACTCCTCTACCCTCGATTCATTGTGCAATGTGAATCATCTAAAGAATCAATCCTAGTCTAGTGTCTCCACGAGCAATTTCAAAGATATATATATATATATATATTCCATTAAATTCAAATTATTTCAAGAATTCATGCCATTTTTCCAAGTTAATCAATTTCAATGCATCAATTGGAAAGAAAATACATATAATTTTTTTTATATATACATATGCTTGATTTTTCTCAAAAAGTTAGCACAAAACACATGCAATAGCAACGATTCCCCCAAACTTGAGCTAAAAACAAGATCACATGACAAATAAAATCAATAAGCACTACTCATACCACCCCCAAACTTAAACTTAACATTGCCCTCGATGTTGACTCAATCATACATACTCAAAAGGGGGTAAACGAGGGTACTTACAACAAGGGTGCTAAAAAGCAAACCTTACTCACGTGGAATCCATTTCCAAGCTCAAATTCGTAACAAAAGATCTTTCAAAGCAAAACTCGGCTACTACATGTCATGTACTCACAATACAAACTATCAAGATTCAAAGAGAAGTATGCCAAAAGTGCATACTTGAACATAACAAAAAGAAACAAACTAAACAAGACAAAAATGAAAGCAAGAAGAAAAGAAAACTTACAAACTTGGGTTGCCTCCCAAGAAGCGCTCTTTTAAAGTCATTAGCTTGACTTTACGCTCCTTGAGGTTCAAATAGGTAGGCCATTTAAAATGACAATATCCTTGTCATTTCTCCTTTCTTTCTCATGTTTCACTCGCGTCCACTCATAACTCGGTGTTTTGAGATTAGCCCTCCGTGCCGGAGTTGTCTTATCGATCTCATGAACACGTTTATGTGGTGGAATGTACTTCATGCATAAATCCTCCTCTCTCACCTTTTCTTGGTTCTCATTGAGGACCTCATTCTCCAACTCAAGAGTGCCCTTAGTTTTGCCACCTGCACATTTTTCATCAAGTAAAGTGTTAATAGCATTGACATTTAAACAAGTAAGATCATCCATGGATGGTTTCATGTTTGTATAAGCATCGAATATCACCTTTTCATCTCTTACCCTCAATGTCAACTTACCTTTTCCCATGTCAATCTTGGCATTGCTAGTGGCTAGGAAAGGTCTTCCTAGGATCAAGGGAACATCAATGTCGTTATCCATCTCGAGAACCACAAAATCGATCGGGAAATAGAATTTGTCAACTTGGACAATAACATCTTCAATTATCCCCTTTGGCCTCTTGATTGATCTATCCGCGAGTTGGAGGCTCATTGCAGTTGGTTTAGGATTGCCAAAGCCCAACTTCCTAAAAAGAGAATACGGAAGGAGGTTGATGCTAGCTCCCGAATCACAAATAACCTTGTCGAATGATAAGGGCCCAATAGTGCAAGGAATCGTAAGACTCCCGGGATCTTGAAGCTTTGTTGGCAATGTGTTGAGCAATATAGGCAAGATTCGGGGGAAACTCGGATCCATCTCCTTCTGTTTCTTTTTATATCCATTGGGAAAGGGGAGGCGTACCTCGATGGGTGGATGCGTTGGAGTCGAAGAGCCGAATTCGGAAGAACCAGGACGTGGCACCTGGGCGCAGCAATTGGCGCCTGGGCGTGGCAACGTAGGCGCCTGGGCGTGGCTGTCTGGGCGCTCGGGCGCCGATGTGCGAACAGCATCATTTGCTACATGTTTGCCACTTCTCAAGGTAATTGCATAGCATTGCTCTTTCGGGTTCTTTTCCGTGTCACTTGGTAAAGTTCCCGGGGCTCTCTCGCTGATCGCCCTTGCCATTTGACCCATTTGTGTCTTCATATCCTTCATCTCCATCATCAAATCCTTCATCATACTACGGAGTTCGTTGATTGCTGTATCTGATTTCTTTATTTCCTCATCGAGACGTTCATCGGTTGTGGGAGGCCTAACTTGCCTTTGTACATGAGGATTGCCTTGCCTTTGAGCTTGATTGTTGTTGAATGAAGGCCTTGGTGCTTGATAGATACCGGTATGAGCGTTTTGTGCCGGATTTGGCCTTCTTGGAAATTTTCGGGCACATGAAAATTCAATTGAGGTCGATTGGCATTTCCAACATAGTTAACATTGCCAACCATTGTTTCCAAAGCAACTTCTTCTTGAACACAACCAATTTTTCTGGTGGGTGTAACTTCTTCATCATCGGGATAGAGTTCATCTTCCCGGGCTAATTGCTCAATCTTGTCCCACACACTTTGGCAATCGAGCCCAAGGAGATCACCACCGGCGC
Source organism: Buddleja alternifolia (assembly GCA_019426215.1). Taxonomy (NCBI): domain Eukaryota; kingdom Viridiplantae; phylum Streptophyta; class Magnoliopsida; order Lamiales; family Scrophulariaceae; genus Buddleja; species Buddleja alternifolia. Next base: position 13,270,729 of record CM033408.1, on the reverse strand, counting down.
CGGCATTGAGCCTATTTCGGATGCGCGATCGGACTCCATCATGGAATCGTAGTACTTGCTCGCTCAACTTTAGGTTGTGATTCGGGCATTTTCGGAGCATGTTTTTATATCTAGCCCATGCCTCGGCTAAGGACTCATGATTCCCTTGCTTAAACTCTTTAATATTGCTCCTTAGCTCGTTGATTTTGGAGGGTGGAAAGAATTTGCTCAAAAAGGCATCAACCAATTGTCCCCATGTTGTGATGGATTGGGGTGGTAGAGACTTGTACCACATGGTCGCCCTTTCCTTTAATGAGAAGTGGAAGACTCTTAGACGAATTGCATCAAGATCCCGTGGATGAAATTGGGTAGTCATGAGAGTGTCGTCTAAAGTCTCCAAATGCTCATGAGGTGATTCATGGGGCTCTCCATAGAAGGGTTCGCTTTGCACCATGCTAAAGATGTGTGACGGAATGTGATAATTTGGTGCATAGAAATTTGGAAAGATCACGGGTCCCGGTATGGTGTGGACCCTTGGAGGTAGACTTTCCCGAACCGATGGAAGTCTTTGAGGAGGTGCCTGTTTCATAGCTTGGAAAAGATTTTGCAGCCATTCCCTATTTTTCGGAAGATTTATGTCGGGAAAATTCCCATTTGGATTTAGATTGTCGGCCATTTCTCGAGCTTGTCTACTAGATCGAAGAACACGCTCTATCTCCGGCTCAAAATTGTATAGGGGCTCGTTAGAAAAGCGGGTCATGCACCACAAATTACACCTAACAAATAACCACAAGAAAAAAAAATTAGAATAATAAAATAAAAGAAAGGTTAGAAATAAACGAAAAACTAAGAATTATGAAAATTTAAACAAAAAAAATCAAAAACTAAAATGAAAAAGTCCCCGGCAACGGCGCCAAAAACTTGACACGCTAAAAGCTAACGTGCTATAATAGCAAGTGCACTAGTCGTGTGTAGTAATAAAAGTGGACGAGAAGTCCGGATTGTCGAACCACAAGGACTTGAATTCTAGTTTAAGATTTTATAACAACAAAGATCAAAACAATAAAGGTAAAATGAGTGTGAAATGCGTAAGATAAGAACAAGGTTGAACAAATGATTTAAAACAAAATAGAAAGGGAGACTAAGGCACATGCTAGGTTCAAATTGATCAATTATACTTATAAAGATTCTCGTTGAAGGATTACGCTTATATTGTTATGGTGAGAGCTCCGAGGGTAGAGAATAACCGATGTCTCGCGTATAAACTCCTATGCTTAGATCGTGATTTCCCAAATATTCCTATCCGGAAATCTAACCACTAAACATGCATTAACGTACTAGAGTTCACTCGATTTGAATCGAACAACTTCACCCGGGAATCTTTACCTATGTCTGGGGCAATTCCTCATTAGTTACGGGTCATGATGTGAATTCCTTGCACCCTAAGTCAATTTTCTCCCAAAATATTAACCTAGGCATAAGATTCTAACATATAGTGATCAAGTATATGCAAGATAGGCAAAAACACAAATTCACATCACATAACAATATAAGAACAACCTCAACAATCATCTATTATAAGCATATATCACAATTTGGCCTTACATGGCCCTAATCTTATGAATTTAGTTCATAATGGATAATATGAAAAATATAAATGAATTAATACACATGTTCATAGACATAATTGAAATGAAAAGCTATAAAAACTCCCTCAAAAGTGAATAATGATGGATCTTGAAGTTGAGCCTTCAATCCCCAAGCTCTTTTCCTTCCTCTAGTTTTCCCCTCCAAGAGTGATGAAGAATGGTGATGAATGGTGGAGAAATCAGATTAGGGGCTGCCCCCCTCTCCTCTAAGAATCTGAAATTGATAGTGAATGATGAAGAGTATGGGTTCCCCCTCCTTTTATAGCCAAAATTCCACTAAAGTATGCATTAAGAATTCCCATTAAAGTTCCCAATGAGAATTCCACCTAAGGTGATGCTTAAAGTTTGGCTTTTAAGATTCCAACCAGCTAAAAAATGCTAAACTTTCGGCCTTAAGAATTCCACCAAGCATAACCATGTGAAAACTTCAACAAAACACATGCATGCTGCCATTTTCTTGCTTTCCAGCGCAGTCTTAGTAGTTTCCTCATAAAATTCTCCAAAGATCTCCAAATGGGATGATTCAAGTCCCCATGTTCAGATAAAACACAGCTCTACAACTTTCCAGAAGGACATTGTGTCCAATTCAGTCGCTAAGTATACCTAAATTACGTTTCAATATGGAGGTTGTTTCTGATTTGGCACCCATAAAGTAAATCTACCAAGAAACACACTTATGACAACCCCTCAACAATCGTATCCTGGCACATGTACTTCTCTGTTCGGCGCAGCAATCGTATTTCCTTCACAATTATATCTATAGACCTCCGATTTGGATGTTTCAAGTTCCTATTTGAAGCTAAGACATACATCTAAAACTTTGTATAAGGAAACTTTGTCTAAGTCGGTCTCGAAATGTACGGAATTATCGCTCGAATGTGGTAGGAGATGCATAAACCGCCTAGGTGTTGAGAAACATGCTTGAACTTGTTTTGTACATCATTTTTCTTCCCTTTTCTTCATGTATTCTCATTTATTACCTGTATTCACTTAACACACCTATTAAATGCAAATGTGACATGATTTAAGCAATAAGTGAATCCAAATCATAAGAATTACGGTCTTAAAAACACGTAAAAATACCTCTTATCACCCATCATTCTCCCGTCACTGATCACAGTTTTATGCAAAGCAGCTAAGGTTCCCACATTTCCTATGGAGCGTACTGAGCTCCCTGGTTCTTATCTCGCCGTGGTAGCTGACGACCCCCAGGCTCCTCCACCACCAGCTACTTCCAAGAGGCCTCGCCCGTCTTCATCCCGGTCTACTAGTTCCCCACAGTTTCCACCTATGGATGCCGCCGCCATTAGACAATTAAAGGATGAATTGAGGGATGAGTTGCGAGATGAGATGAGGGTGGTCATGTCCGACACTTGTGCTTATTTCCGTCAGCTTCTTGTCGAGCATAATGAGTTTGTCGGTCGGGGGCCGTTTGATTATTCTACTCCTCCACCTTACCCGCATCCCCCACCTCAACAGCCCGCAGATTTGCATGAGTCAGGTGCTCTCGTTCCTGTAGGAGGTGATGATGAGGCTCATAATGATGAGGGTAGCCCGTTGATTGATTTGGATGATCTCGGCGGAACGGATGAGGACTACATTGACCGTTTTGGCACTACAGATTAGGCTTATCTTGTTTTATTTCCATGCATGTTTCGTTTTTTTTTTTGGTTATCTTTTGTTGGGTTGTTGGATATTTTATGTTTTATGTTTGGATGCTTGATGTTTTCTTTCCATGCATGTTTCTCGTTTTTGTTCGTCTCGTGTTGTTTTCTTCTATTCTATCCAATGTTTGATGCTTTGTATGGCTAGCATTTTTTTTTACCTATGTAGTGATCGACACAGTGATTGCCATCCTTGGACTCGATTGCCTTAAGTGGACTCGGGTTTGCTTTTCAGCTCCCCTATGGTGATGTGTACTTTAACCTTATTTTCTTTCGAACATTGGGGCCAATGTTCATGTTAAGTTTGGGGAGGTGTTTTAGATAACTCAGTCCAAGTTTGGGGGATGGCACACATCTACATGTGAGCTTGTGCATTTTGTGAATTTTTTTTTATTTTTTTTGGATAGAATTTCAACCCGTCACTTGATGAATTGAGCATGGTTAACGTGAATATATGGTATGCATTCTCTATCAATTTGGTTTTTAATGGCTATACACGCAATTCCTTGTTTGTGAGACCCTAACTAGACTAGATTGACCTTAAGATGATTCACATATGCACATAAATCGAGGGTAGAGGAGTTGAGTGGGCAACCATTTTGAAACACTTAAAGGCTTGATCCCGGAAATATCAACTTAGAATTTTCACATGTGTTATGAGTTGAGAACGTTAACTTCGTGTGCTTAATAATAATAAAAAGAGGTTGAACATTGGTATGACTGAAAAAGTTAGGCTTAATAGATACTGGGGGCAAAGAGCACCATGCCTAGAATACTGTACTATTAAGCTAATTTGAGCTAGAGCTCAAGCCAATACAAGTGTTAAGTAAATACGGACCTAGTTTGGTTTTGTGGCCTTTGGCACTCGAGCAATTAAGCCCTTAGGAGTGTCTCCACACTTGATACCCTAAAGCCGTCTGGTTTGGGAGTTATTAGCCTAAAGCTCGTTACAAGGGTGTCATAGAAAGCCTAAGAGGATCGAACATTGCACATGGTCTAGCCTCTAATGTTTCGAGTTGAAAGTGCATAAGTTAAAGCCGAAAGTGGAATGAAGTGATGAATTTTTAAGTGGCTATGAGGTTGTATTCAATTCTCGTACCATGTGAATAATCAAAAGTTGATAAATATGGGGTTAATGCTTGAAAAGTGGTAAGAATGTCACTCGACTATAATACTTGAGATTTATTACACTACACCCTTAGGATGATCTTTTCGATGTTAAGACGTAACATGAGCAAGTGGATGACGTGTATATATATGTAACTTGAGCTTAAACAGGTGAATTCATACCATTGTGTGCTATTAATCATTGTAATTTACGTTGAGTGATCGGGGTTGAAAATCTTTCGATTTTGTGGGTATATCGTCTGCAAACCCTCACGAGACTATAACTCGTCCTTTGAGGTAACTCAAAGGTTCAAAGGCTTGTTGCATTCGCTAAATGCAACCGTTTACTCCACGAAAGTGAGTTAAGTAGTTTTCTTTTTGTTTCTCTCTTTGATTGATGATGTTTCTTTATCTTAGAACTCTTATTGCTCGAGGACGAGCAATTGATAAGTGTGGGGGTGTTGATAAGAGGCATTTTTACGTGTTTTTAAGCCCATGGGACTTATGCTATGGATTCATTTATTGACAAAATCATGCCACATTTGCGTTAAGCAGGGTGTTAAGTGATTACAGGTGATAAATTTGAGCATACGAAGAAACGAGGCGAAAAAAAATGACGTATAAAACAAGTTCAGGCCAATTTGCTTCTGTCGTCCACGCCCAGGCGCCAGTATTACCACGCCCAGGCGCCGGACAAGATGCAAATAACGTCAACATTCTGCTGTCCACGCCTAGGCGCCGTCCTGTCCACGCCTAGGCGCCGTATCTGCACCACTTTCCACGTTTGAGCGCTATTTCCGTATGTTTAGAGACCGAATTGGATGAAGTTCCCTTCTACCATGTTGTAGAACTATGTGTTAGCTTCAAATGAGGACTTGAATCATCCAAATCGGAGTTTCGTGGAGAAAGTTATGAATGAAATACGATTGCTGCGCAGGACACATTGCATTTAATTTCTGCATTCTGTCAGCGGCGCCCAAGCGCCGTAATGCCCACGCCTAGGCGTGACCACACCCGAGTTTTGATTCCTTTCAGCCAAAATATCATCATTTGATGGGGGAATGGAACATTTAAAGCCAAGAGGTCATCACATGTATGGAGGGGATGTCATAAGTATGTTTCTTAGTAGATCTACTTTATGGAATTTTATACTACTCACTTTAGGGTAGTGGAGGACACACTAGAGGAGACACACACTAGGGAGCCTGGAATTTCAGGTCTTCTTAAGGCATTTTTCTTCACTTGGGACCGATCATACTAGGAGAGAAGAGGCAGCTGGCCATTACTCTTCACTCATCATCATTCATCACCATTGTTCATCATTTTGGAGGGGAAGAAAGAGATAGGAGCTAAGGATTGAAGCTCCACTCGAGGATCCATCACCATTCAACCTTTGAGGGAGTTTGTTCATTGTTTATAGCATTTATGTGTTTACACTTATGTATATGAATATGTTGAATTCTTCTATGTTGATGGTTATGAGCTAATATAGTAGAACTAAGGCCATGTGAAGGCCAATTTATGAATCACTATATGTGAAGTGAATTTTCGTATTAATTCTCATATTGCTTTGTGTGTTGATTTTCAGCTTTTATCACAATCATGTGCTTGATCACCATATGCTTGCTATTTTGCCTAGTCTAGTCATTCGAGAGAAGATAGATTAGGGTTCAATGGAATCAACTCATCATCCGAAACTAATGTGGAATTGCCCCTAGAAATAGGTAAAGATTTCTGGGTGCAGTTAGCCGAATTTATCTGGGGAAACTCTAGAACGTTAATGCGTGGTTATTGATTAGATTCTCGGATAGACATATTTAGAGAACCATCAATTAATCATAGGATTATTATGTGTCGAGACATCGGATAATAATTATCTAAGGAATTTCCACCAAAGCAATAGGAGTCTAATAATTCGAGGAGTAGCTCATATATATTGACGAGTAGATTCGGTTGTAGCATGTGCCTTAGTCATTTTATCATACGTGAGATTTAATCTATAGTACGTTTCTCTTTGGTTCTTCGTTTGTTTAATCTTTTTTTTGCACTTTACTTTAATTGTCTTTTCTTTTATCGAAAATCATTAACTAGAATTCAAGTCCTTGTGGTTCGACAACCCGGACTTTTTGTCCACTTATTACTACACACGTCTAGTGCACTTGCTATCATAGCACGTTAGCTTTTAGCGTGTCAGATATTAACTGAGAGATTGCCTTGAAGTTGAGGTGATTCATTTTTCTATGCCATAACCAACCCAATTCATTTTGACTTTTAGCAACAAAACATGTGGGGTTGTTATCAGATGTAGAATCCCAATCTACTAAATACACATTGTTTGTTCTTTTTCCTCTTAATTTATTAGACTTAGTCTTAGCGTCGTTAACGCAGCAGAAGTCGCTTGAGAATTTTACCTCAAAGCCTTTATCACAAAATTGACTAACGCTTAACAGGTTATGCTTAAGACCCTCAACGTAATATACATCACTGATCATGATGTTCTCCCTATGCATGATACCTATACCTTTGGTTTTACCTTTGGAGTTATCACCGAATATAACTTGAGGATCGTTGGTAGCTTGATAGTTAACTAGAAGATTTTTGGAACCAGTCATGTGTCTTGACGATCCACTATCAATGTACCAAACTGAAGTATCGGTGCTAGCTCTAGGTACCTGCATTTAAAGGACAATTCTAATTCTTCTTAGGTACCCATATTGTTTTGGGTCCTTCAGTGTTAGTAACTTTGGTTTGAATTAGAACTTTAGGAACCCATATTTGCCTAGTCTGCATTTTAGGAATACTGGCCTTCTTGGGTTTCACATCGTGATGTGTGTGCTTTTTGGGTGTGTAATAATATCCTCGATTATAATAGTAGTCATAATCATAGTCATAGTCATAATCATCATAGTATCGATAATATGATCTTGACTGTCTTGGATATGGACGCTGGTATTTCCTTGGCGCTGGCTTGGGTTGCACTTTTGGTGCTTGACGCTTAGCGCTTGATTCACAATGGTTAGGTTTATCCTTAGCCTTTTGAGCGTTTGGATGAACCTTTCTTTGTGAATCATTTGCCTTTGTCTTTCCCTTGCCTGAGTCAGCTTTGGCTTTCTCATTTGGCCTCGTACCGTTGTTGCTTGGTTCATTCAACGTTTGACTTTGTGAACTTTTCTCAACAAAGATAACACCCTTTCCTTTGTTGTTTGCCGTAACATTAGATTTATTTGGTTGTTTACCGAATTTATTGCAACCTAAACCGGTATTTTCACCAAATAATCTAGTTACCTCAGTCACATTATCCAAGTTTCTAGAAGCTTTTGATAATGATGAGACGAGCTGCTCTGATTTGGCAAGTCTAGCGATCAGATCAGCTTCTCTCTTGACTATTATATCAAGATCATTTTTTAATTGAATAATTTCACTCTCAAGCGATTGGTTCTTCTCAATGCACTGTTGCTGAACTCGCAACTCTGCTCTGAGCGTCACTTTATCTCTTGTGAGTGATGAGATAATAGCGAGATCATTTTGATATATTTTGGCAACTTCTTGACATTCATTGTAGTATTCTTTGACTTTGTCAAGTAATTCATCATACGAAAGAGGAATTGATAATTCATTGATTACCTCTGGTAGCGAGTCGTCAGACGCTTCATCATCTCTTGCCATAAGACAAATCAACGCTGAGTCGCTTGTAGGCTCATCATCACTGCTTTCATCTGATGATTCCAAATCCTCTTCAGGTGCGGAGAATGGTTCAGATTCCGCTAGCAAACCTTGTTGGCGAAGGTTGCTCCTGAATTGGTTTCTATTCGCATAGTCTTGCCTTGAGGGCTTTGACACATTTGGATAAGGGTAATTTACCTGGTAGTGCCCTGGTTTCCTGCAATTATAACACAAATTAGTTTTCATTTTCTGTTCAGTGGATAATCGCTTTGAGACTACTGGCGCTGAGAGATTTTGAGTAGGGGACGGAGGCGCTTGGTATGGAACTGGCGCTACTGGTTGAGGTGCAGAGTACACTGGCGCTTGATACTGAGGCACTGGAGCAGGGAGAGGAGTCTGAAATGACGTTTGTCCGATAGGATTTCTCTTTTCATATCTTAGAAATTTTTTGAATTTCTTGACCAATAAAGCCATTTCCTTTTCTTCATTTGATTCCATAGTTTTAACCTCACTAACCGCTTTACCCTTGCTTTTGGTTGTAGCGATTAAAGCTCCTAATTCAGTCGCTGAAGTCGATGTGTCGCTGACTTCACCCAATTCGAACTCAAATGCTTAACTCTGAAAAGAGATGCTCTGGAGTAAGAGTCTCCAATGTCTGTGATTCTCTCATAGCAACAGTCTTAATTAGATACTTGCTTGGAAGACTTCTGAGAATCTTGTTGACCATTTCCTTGTTGGTCAATTCCTTGTCTAATGACGCTAACTCTGTAACGAGCAAAGTAAACCTTGCGTCCAATTGTTCTAGCGTCTCATTGGGCTGCATCTTGAAATGCTCAAATCTTTGCATGGCTATGGAAAGCTTATTCTCCTTCATTTGTGTTGATCCTTCACACACTATAGCCAACTTATCCCATATTTCTTTGGAAGTCTTACATTGCTTGATCTTGTTGAACAATGCATCGTTGTCTCCTAACGCTGAGTAAAGTGCACTTCGTCCAACATTATCTAGATTTGCTCTTTTTCGATCCTCAGGCGTCCATTCTAACTTAGGTTTCTCGACATAACCATCTGAAGTGGCCTCGGTTGCTCCAGGGGCTCGAGTTACAATTTTCATAATCTGAATGGGACCACCTGTAATTACATCACACATTTCACTATCGCATGAGCACAAGTAAGCGAATGCTCTAAGTTTCCAAGAATCATAATTTGACTCTACCAACTTAGGCATTTTGTTAAAGGCCATAATGAGATGTTTTTTAAAGAGAAAATTTAAAGCAACTAAGTTCAAAAACAAATGGATCTGAACAAGCAGTTATGCTCGGAAATGCTTAGGTTTCTAATTCAACCGCTCTGATACCACTTGATGGTCCCAAGTGGCATACGAAAGGGTCTAGAAGGGGGGGTTGAATAGACCCTTAAGTCTTTTTAGACTTCAAAAATTTCGTGTTACTTTTCAAAGATCTGAACGCTTGGAAGGCTGAGCGCTTGGGTCAGGCGCTTCAGTAAAGATAACTTAGACTTAGTGAGTTTAGCAATTTACCAAAGTAGAGTAACGCTTAGATCACTTAATCAGGGTTAGCACAGCGGAAATGATTTTTAGTGTTCTTTTAGATAATTTAATCGCTTTGCAATTTTACTTGTCTTTTAGAATGATGTAATATGACAGATATAAGACAGTAAAATATAAATGACACAATAATTTGTAAGGTTCACTGGGTGATGTAATCCCAGCTACGTCCTTCTTCTCCTTTTTCACTTGGAGAAAATTACTAAGATGATTATCAGAGAATCACACAAAATCTTCTACAAGATAGTAAAGAATGAAAATGATCTCGGGCTCCTTGATCACACAGATTTCAGCACCAATGAAGATCGTCTTCTACAAGCTTCTCTCACTCAAAAATACTGCCTGTAATGAGTGTCAACAACTTTTCTCACTCAGATGAAAGGTTGAGGTTTTTGTCACAAGGGTTTGTTTGTATTTGGGAAGATCAAACAACTTGGAATATCTCAATGGGAATTTAGGTTTCTTCTTTGGAAGATGTTTGAGATATTTGTGACTGTCTGGAATGTAGATAAAAAGTTTGAAGGAATTTTGGCTATGGAGTTTTCTTAGCTTTTTCTTGTGTACGTAATTTTCTCTTGTAAATGTTTTGTACCGTACTTTTTAGGGTCTGCTGAAGGTAAGGTATTTATAGGCAATTCTTGGGATCTGTCCGTTGGACACATGTAGGAGCGTGCCTTTCACACAGCGCGTGATTCTACCTAAAGCCTGACATTCCTGAAAAACTGCTGGCACCGATTGTGATATATTTATATCATTATGAAACAATAACACTAGCATGCAAGAGACCTATTTGGGCGTCTATTTGGCCGCCCCTTAGTGGGCTCGGAAGCCTTCGGGCTTTCGTCTTGCTTGCTAATTAATTAATCGGATAATTTATTTATCCAATAAATAAATTGATAATCCAATTAATTCAATTTCTAATTAATTTATAATTTAATTTCTCCAAGAAATTAATTAAGTCATTAATTTAATTAATTAATTACGGCATCCAATGCCGTGAATTTCTCTCAAGTCTTTTTTCCATATTTTTCCTTTTGCACTTCCTTTAAGCGCGACTCTTTAGGTTCGTCTCAAAAGGCAATTGGGAGGAATCTAAAGGGGTGTGAGTGACACCTAGCCAGTCTCGTGGCTCACACCGTAACCCTATTGAGAACGAATGAATAGGATTATTCCAAACCTTTACGCCGTGAATACCGTACGTGTATAAACCTTTTATTCTTATATCCCAGTCAAGTAAGAGTCATGGTTTAAAGTCAAACTCATATAACTTGACCATATGCCTAAGCTCATAATAAGTCAAGGTATTTTAAATCCTTTGGCCAAAGACTTTCATCCTCACTTATTCATGATCGCATAGGATATTTTACTGATTCACTTATGAGAGAATAAATTCCATATTGCAAATCAGTTAACAATGCTACTTGCCCATCAAGTGGCACTTCGAGGTCGATTCCACCAACAGGTGATTTGAATCTAACTACTCTAATGACAGACTTGATGTCACAAGTACATCTTCAACTCGATTTCTCAGGTCAGAGGTTCACATCTACCTATCACTACTTATCAGTTTCATCATTGACTGTCAATGAGTGAATGCCCATGTGATGAACTGATGTGAGCCGTGTTCGAACATATCAGTCCAACTGACACGTTTATGATATAAGTTCCCACTACCATTTCCATAGTGTACGACTGACACTTTCTCTGTCGAAACTTACATCATACAAGTCTTTATTCACTATTGATGCCCAATCAATATTTCTTAGACTTGCGAACCCTTTTAGATGTCAAGGGTCAAACCATTCTAGTGCCTTTCCTCCTATCCCATAGGAGGTAGAAGATTCACCTTGTCATCAAGGACTTTACGTTGTTTATTCACACCTTATAAATGCCTATAAGAAAACAACAATCAACTGCCTTATATTAATAGAAAAACTATAGTTTAGTTACAATGTTTATGCCCTATAAATCTATCCTCTTTATGGCATTCGAGGGCATATACTCTAACAAGAATCAAATATGTTGGATCGCCTAACTCCAGAAGATGCTTTTTTAGAGCTCAAAGCATTTGAGTTTGAATTGAATTCGGCTAGTGAAGCAGTGAGCAGTCCTGGAGCGCTCGTAGCATCGATCAAGGGCAATTCGGGTAATAAAGGAAAAGTTTCAGATATCAGTGAGGAAGAGGAGTTGGCATTGCTGAATAGATTCAGAAAGTTCTTGAGATATGAAAAGAAAGGAAATAGTCCTAAGCATCAAGGACAGAGTTCATATCAAGCGCCCGCTCCAGTACAACAACAGTACCAAGCGCCTCATTATTTTGTTCGTTCACCCCAAGCGCCTGCTCAATACTAAGCGTCTACTCAAAATCTCTCAACGCCCGTGGTCTCAAAACCACACACTACAAGGTTAACAAGTGAACAAAAGATGAAAACTAACCTTTGTTACAATTGCAGGAAAGCAGGGCACTACCAGGTAAATTGCCCTTATCCAAATGTATCCAAGCCCTCAAGGCAGGATTATGTGGATAGAAACTAATTCAGGAGCAACCTTCATCAACAAGGTTTGCTAGCGGAATCAGAACCAGCGTCCGCACCTGAAGATTTGGAGTCTTCAGAGGAGAGTAGTGATGATGATGAGCCAGTGGATGACTCAACGCTTATTTGTCTCATGGCCAGAGATGATGAAGCGTCTCCTGAGGTAAACACTGAGATATCTTACCCTCTCTCTTATGAAGAATTACTTGACAAAGTTAATGAATATTATAAAGATTGTCAAGATGCCGCCAAAATATATCAAAATGATCTCGCTATTATCTCATCACTCATAAGAGATAAAGTAACGCTCAAAGCAGAGTTGAAAGTTCAGCAACAATGCATTGAGAATAACCAATCACTTGAGAGTGAGATTATTCAATTAAAAGGCGATCTCAATATAATAGTCAAGAGAGAAGCTTATATGATCGCTAGACTTGCCAAATCAGAGCAGCTCATCTCATCATTATCAAAAGCTTCAAGAAAGTTGGATAATGTGACTGAGGTAACAAGAATGTTTGGTGAAAAGACCGGTTTAGGATGCAATAAATTCAGTAAACAACCAAACAAACCTAATGTTATGGCAAACAACAAAGGAAAGGGTGTTTTCTTTGTTGAAGAAGGTTCACAAAATCAAACACATGTTGAACCAAGCGAAAATGGTACGAGGACAAATGAGAAGGCCAAAGCTGACTCAGGCAAAGGAAAGGCGAAAGCAAATGATTCACAAAGAAAGGTTCATCTGAACGCTCCAAAGGCTAAGGATAAACCTAATCACTGTGAGTCAAGCGCTAAGCGTCCAACATCGAAAGTGCACCCCAAGCCAGCGCCTAGGAAATACCAGCGTCAATATCCACAGAGGTCTAGATCATATTATCGCTACTATGATGATTATGATTATGACTATGATTATGATTACTATTATAATCGAGGATATTATTATACACCCAAAAAGCATACACAACACAATGTGAAAATCGAAAAGGCCAATATTCCTACAATGAAGACTAGGCAAATATGGGTTCCAAGTTCTAATTCAAACTAACAATGTTACTAATGTTGAAGGACCCAAGCAACAATGGGTACCTAAATAGAAATAGAACTTCCCTTTTTGAGTGCAGGTACCTAGAGCTACAGCTGATACATCTGTGTGGTACTTCGATAGTGGATGGTCAAGGCACATGATTGGTTCCAAGGATCTTCTGATCAACTATCGAGCTGCCAATGGTCCTCAGGTTGTATTTGGGGACAACTCCAAAGGTAAAACCAAAGGTATAGGTACTGTGCATAGGGGGAACATCATGATAAGCGATGTTTATTATGTTGAGGGTCTAAAGCACAATTTATTAAGCATAAGTCAATTTTGTGATAAAGGCTTTGAAGTCATATTCTCAAGTGACTGTTGCTATATAAATGACGCTAAAACTAAGTCTACTAAATTGAAAGAAAAAAGAACTAACAACGTATATTTGTTAAAAAATCTTAAGGTTGCAAGAATAAGAAACGATCACGGTACTGAGTTTACTAACAAGATTGTTGAGAATTTTTGTGTAGAGAATGGAATACCTCATGAGTATTCAGCTCCCAGAACTCCCCAACAGAATGGTATTGCTGAGCGCCGGAACAGAACGCTCAAGGAAGCCGCTAGGACTATGTTAGCAGAATCCAAGCTTGCTCCTAGGTTTTGGGCCGAAGCGATCAATACTGCATGTTATACTCAAAACCTTTGCATGATCAACAAACAGCATGGGAAAACTCTATATGAACTATGGAAGGGACGTAAGCCAAATGGTTCATATTTTCACGTCTTTGGTTCTAAATGCTTTATCCATAATAATGGATCCCAAAGCCTAAATACATTTGATCCTAAAGCGGATGAGGGAATCTTTCTAGGCTACTCCAAGAATGGAAAGAATTTTCGCATCTAGTCCATCTTTTAATCAATTAATTTAGTTTAAATCTAATTAAAAACATAATTAATTAATTAATCAATTCTTTCAAAATAAAATAATTAATTAATCTAATTAATTTAATACTTGAATTATTTATTTAATTAATTATCATTTAATCTGATTAAACAATTAATTAAATCAATTCGTCCTTTTAATTTAATTTGTCCATCTAATGACAAATTACCAAAATGCCCTTGCAACGAATATAAAGATATCCTGCTTACTTCTTATAGCGCGACTCTCTAGGTTCATCTCAACTGGCAATGGGAGGATACCAAGGGATGTGGGTGTCACCTAGCCAGTCCCGTGGACCCACATCGTAGCCCAATCGAGTACAAAAATGATTGTGTCATTACGAACCTCTAGATCATAAATACCATATGAGTATAAGCCCTTCACTGACGTATCCCAATCGAGTGAGAGTCATGGAATATGTCAAACTCACAAGACTCGATACTGTGCAATAGATCATAGTAAGATGAAATTACCAAACTACCCTCTGTGTTCCACACGAGTTAGTTTATTTGCTTTGGCCAAAGACTTGTCATTTCATTTACCTATGATCGTACATGATACATTCTCATTTTCTATCAAGACAGTGAATCCCATCTTGGCAATCACCTCACAACTGCTACTTGTCTCATTGAGATCGCACTTCGAGGTTGACCCCACCAACGTGTGAATCGGTTCTAACTACTCTAGTAACAGATCCAATGCTACAAGCACATTGATCATGATCCCTCAGGTCTAAGACTCACGCATACTATTATGATCAGTAATCCAATCATTAACAGTCACCGAGTAAATACCCATGTGGTCGGATTACTACGAGTCGTGTTCGAATGTATCAATTCCGTTGATATATCTATGGCACAAGCTCTCACTATCTAATAGTGTTTGACTGGCACTCCTTGTCAGAGCATGTGTCATACAAGTCAAATCTTAATGCCCAATTAAGATTCATCGACTTGCGAACCCCTTTAAGTGATCAAGTACTAGACTCTTCCAGTGCTATATCCTTATTCCATAAGGAGTGGAAAGTTTTCCTTGATACACATGGACTGTTTGTTCAATACTTGTTAATGCCATACAGATTTATATGAACAAAATGATAATTGCCTTTCTATACATAGAATAAAATTGTTTGTACAACATAATGAAGTGCCCTATACAATCTATTTCCTCGTTGGCATCGAGGGCATACACCTAATAAATATACGAAGTCAAGTGAGAGAAGAGAAAAGTTTCTTGGTCCCCTCATTGGAGAGGGGTATTTATAGTGAAGACAATCCACTATTCCTGATGTGACGGCTGGCTAGCAAGGCTGGGATACATGTCACTTTATTAGTAGACCAATATTATTCTGGTTATCGGGTCAGGGCTTCGGGTTGGATCTCCACTTGACGTTAGTAGAACTATGTGCAACCTCATTATTGGGTAGTTACCACGTGCTCCTTGAGAATTTAAAAATTACCAACACGCCATCACAATTGGGAGGTGAAATTCTAATCTGCCTTTAATGGGTATAGAATTTTAATTTACTTTTATTCACAAGGTAAAATGTAATATGCTTTTATCAACAAAGAAAATTAAATTAATTTTTTAATCCCCAACGTGTATTCTATCCTTTAAAAAGTTGAGGCCTTGTTTGTTTACATTTTCAAATTTTATTTTCAATATCTTGGATCACAAAATCCTAAAAATCTATAACACAAACTATTTTCATCTACATTCATCTTTTTTCAACTTATTTTTTTCAATCGTCTATATAACTACCTCACTCACGAAATCTATCATTTCACTCAACCATCAATCAAAATCATTTTCTCCAATCATTATCTCTCTTTATTTTTCATACTTTATAGTTTTTAATTTATATTTTATTATTTCGTTATTCACATAATTATTATATAAATAACTAACTCAATCATTCAACACATCATACATCAACATATCACTATTGATTTGACATATTTTATAAATTTCAACCATTTTTATAAAACATAAACAAACACAACACACATCACATTATTTTCTCACAAGTCTCCATAGTACGCATTTTCTGAGACTTTTTTTAGAATTCTAACTCAAAAACATAAACAAACATAGCCTAAAAGTTTTAAAAGAATCTTAAAAATAGTAGTTGGAGATAGTAGTGTCACAACACTACTTTTAGTGAGAGAGTATTTTGGGGAAAACGAGTCTCCATTTTGGGAAAACGTGCCTTATTATGGGACATCTTTAAATGGAAAAAGAAATAAGAAAAGAACATGGAAAGGAGTACTATTTAGGAACAAGTACTTTTATTTGTCTATAATTTCATTTGGAATAATTCTAGTTCTAACCCGGTTTGACCAATCCAATCAATAACAATGCGCCACTTGGATGCATTATTTTGTAACTTGATGCACGAAAATACAATCGTGTATTTAACAGCAAGAGGACTGATCGTGTGTAGTAATAGAGTGGACAATTAAGTCCGGGATGTTGAACCCACAAAGATTTGTGTTATAGCAAAAATAGTAAATTAACTCAAGCAATTGAAAACTTAAAGAGAAATAAACCATAAACTAACAAAAACAACAATTAAAAGACGTGAAAACCAAGGAATAAAACAACTATGACACATTCGTTGACACAAACTAATCAATTCTCGTTATATCAGTATTCTCGTATTTCAGATAAATATTGCTAAGGTAGAAAATTCCTTAATATTATTATCACGCGGATCCCTCGCTCATGATAACATACACTATATTGGTTGTAGCAATCTTAACTGCATGCATTAAGAACTAGAACTTTCCCCAAATTCGTTTAGATTTATCCCTCCAAATAAACTTGGCTAACAGCATCCGGAGTATGTAGCTATCCCTAGCATCAACTAACTTAGAAGATATTATGAATCCCTCTTGCACCTTAATTCACTTTCTCCCGAATAGATAAATTAAGCATTAGATCTTAAATATGTTGGCCAGACACACTAAGCATTGAGAACAAGATTATAACACAAAGCAATATAAATCATTCATACGAGAAATACTTTTATAACTCAAAAATCATAATTCGGCTTAAGCATAACCTTAGTCTACAAATTTAGCTACTCATAATGATATGAAAAACAACTAAAGAATTCATAAAAGTAATAAACAAATAACAAAAACTCCCTATGACTTTTGTAGAAAATCTTCTCTTCCTTCAATCTTCCTCTACTTCTATGGAGAATTACAAAAGATAAAACCCAAGTTTAACTCTCTAAGATGGAAAAGATGGAATATTGTTGGAGAGGAACTCTGAAAAATGCTGCTCTCTAAACCCTACTGCATCACATGTATTTATAGGTGTGATTTGAGAAGAGTCCGTGCAAGTGTAGAATTTCGAAATTTTCAAAACTATTCTGCCTACTCCAACGTTCGAACATTAATCTCCCTGGCGTCCGTGCATAACATCTCTCAACATTTGGGCATTGCAATCCTTCACGTTCGGACATTATGAAGTCTCACGTTCGAATGCTAGTTTCTTCAACTTTCTTCTCTGAAATTCCATCTTACTGCTGCTTTCATCCTTTTTGTCTCCAATGCTATAATTTATACCTGGATACTCAAAATAGACATATTACATGCATATGTGGTATAAAATCATACTAATTCTATGAAATTCATACAACTAAAGAACTATAAAACACGTAATTATGAACTCTATCATAACTCAAAAAGCAAAGGTTAATCTTTCATTCCTATTCAGATTTGCTTACGCACTTTCTTTACACACTTTGGGGGTAAAAATTCATTTTGCTAAATTCTCATTTGGAAAGAAAAAAGAGATATTTTGATACGAATGTGGCTACTAAAGAAGAGAAGGGTCCGAGAGTTGAAGAAGAAGTGGAGGGAGTGAAGCCTTGGCGCATGTACGAGCGTCGTGGGAAGAAGCATCAGCAATTTAATTAGTTATTAGTATTATCATTATTATTATTGTTATTTCAATTAAGAGCCCTTATTATGTTAAGCTTCCTTGTTTATTTAGGGTTCTTTCATTTATTGTGTTAGTATTTAAGCCTGGGATGATGTTTTGGAATGGATTATCTTTATTACTGAATTAAAGTTTCGGCTTTTGCTGGAAACGTGAGTACTTGTGAATTTGTGATTGAAATTATTACTATCAACTTGGTCTGACCTGCCGGATCTTTTTCGTTGGCATCATGACTCAATCAACCGAATCATGATTCACTACCTTGGAGGAGAATCAGGAGAAAACCAACTCGGAGGTACAATAATTGAGCAGTGACATGGCTGATATAAAGGCGACGATGAAGGATATACTCATCGCGATCACTGGGCTGAGTGCGGCCCGGCCATTTGCAGTACTGGCGGCTGGAGAAATTGTAGCTACCTCTACTGCCTAGAATTACACCCAGGAAAACCTGCCTCTCCCGACGTTCGAGCACATGACAGGCCTTAAAGTCGTGTCACCCACTTATGCACCACTTCCAATATTCGATGGTGCGAATCCCCTCGGTTGGATAGCTAAAGCCGAGCAATACTTTGAAATTCATGGAGTTGAGGGGGAAGCAGAACTCCAACTAACTATGGTGGCCGTGGAAGGTTCCTCCCTCCACTGGTTTCATTGGCTTCGACAAGATGTGCCAAATTTATCATGGGAGGTATTAACCGAGGCGCTCATTGCACAATACGAAAGTCGTTTGGCTGGTAATGTTTATGAGAGACTTACGTCCATTCAACAATTGGACCCGGTGGATACCTATGTCGATCACTTTCTTTTACTCGCAAATTAGATGCCGAGACTTCCAAAGGCCACTCGGGTATTTTCTGCATGGGTTGGATGGAGCCATTCGAAGTAAAATTCGATTGTTTGACCCATAAGATTTGACGTCAGTAATGAACATTGCTAGGAGTATAGAAGCGGACTTACAGTATCATACTTCGGGGACCACACGTTATAGGATTGATCATGTTACCTCATCAACATTCTGAAATGCGACATCACCGCGATGACCCGGGGCCACATTCTGCCAAAATCCCTCCGCGTTATCGGGCAAGGGGTCAAGACCACCGGACCGCAATCCACCTAAAAATAGCCGCAATAGTACGAACAGATCGATAGGGTCCTTTTAGTCATCGGATCGCACACCCATTCGCAATCTCACTCAATAGAAATTCTTGGCTTTACATAGCAAAGGGTTGTGTTTTCTTTGTAAGTAGCCATTTGGTCCATTGCACGAATGTCCGTATAAATAGTTATGGGCATTGATAGTGGAGGACGAGGAATTATTAGAGCCAGGCATCATCGAAACCAATGAGGTGCAAGAATTGGAGGAGCAAGGAGGAAAATCGAGGATAACTTGTTGGGCACCCTGCTGTTATTTTCTATGGTGGGAATTTTAGGTACCGAGAAGATGCGACTACAAGGTCTAGTTAACGAACAGACAGTGATGGTGCTAATTGATAGTAGAGCTAGTCACAACTTTATCCCAGTTGCCTTGATACCGACATTAGGAATAAAATCGGAGATGACTAATCAATTTCGAGTGCAGTTGGGGAATGGTCATACGGCTGACTCAACGGGTATTTGTCCAGAGGTACAGGTGGATTTTGGAAGTTGTAAGGTACGGGCTGATTGTATGTATTTCCACAAGGAGGGGTGGATGTCATACTCTGCATAGCTTGGCTCAAGAAATTGGGCTATGTACGAGTCAATTGGGACAAGATAACGATAGTATTAGAGTGGCAATCCCTGTCGAATGGAGGTGGGAATTTAGTCTTTAAATCGAATCCAAGATCCGGATTTCATGGCGATTATATGGGATAGTGGAGTGTGTCGCACGGTACAATTGGTTACAAATGTAACCAGGTTGGCGCAGCGGGCGTTAGGAGGGATTTTGGATTAGTTTGAGGAGATATCGGTGATCCATCTGCACTTCCACCTCGCCGTGAGGGCGATTATCATATTAAGTTGCATAGTGGCAAGGGACCGGTGTCAATTAGGCCTTACCGTTGTGGCCACCTGCAAAAAAATGATATCTAACGATTGGTCAGGGATATGTTGATGGCGGAATAAATCAGACTAAGCTTGAGCCCGTATTCTAGTCTCGTGTTGCTAATGAAGAAAAAAGATAGCAATTGGCGATTCTTCATGGACTATCGGGAGCTCAATAAAATTACAGTGCTGGATAAATATTCTATTCTGGTTATTCAAGAAATGTTGGATGAGTTAGCGGGGCCGATGATATTCTCAAAAATTGATGTTTGTTCCAGCTACCATCAAATTCGAATTGCACCACCAGACATTATGAAGCCGGCTTTTCATACACACAACAGCCACTATAAATTTCTCGTGATGCCTTTCGAACTCACAAATGCGCTGGGAACATTTCAAGCAACCATGAATGATATATTTTGACCCCACTTACGTAAGTTTGTTATTGTATTTTTTGATGATATTCTTGTTTATAGTTCATCAATAAATGACCACTTGCAGCATCTCGAGTGTGTTCTCTGGACATTAAAGGAACACGATTTTCTGGCTAATCCAAAAAAAATGTTCCCTCCAATGCATGACACTTGAATATCTTGGCCATATTATTTTGTCTTCCGACGTGGCAATCGATCCTGAAAAGGTCCGTGCGATGATAGAGTGGTCCCAACTGCAGTCGATTCGAGACATTCGGGGTTTTCTCGGGTCGACGGGATATTATCGGGCGATTCGTTAAAAATTATAGGTGCATTACTCGACCCCTCACGCATTTATTGAAGACAGAGGCAGCGGGTAAATTTGAGTGGCCAGACATAGTTGGGCGGGCTTTTGATGAATTGAAAAGAGCACTCACAGCTGCACAAGTGTTGACCATGCCAGATTTCGCGAAACATTTTGTCGTGGAGTGTGATGCGTTGGGATGGGAAGTTGGAGTGGTTTTAATGCAAAAAGGGAGACCCATTGCCTATTTCAGTAAGGTCGTGGGCGAGCAGACATTGGCCAAATCCACCTACGAAAAAAGAATTATTAGGGTTGGTGTTAGCGGTGCAACATTGGTAACCTTATTTGATGGGCAAACGATTTACCGTACGCATGGATCATAATAGCTTGCGCCATCTTTTATCACAGAGGATCGTGTCTCCGTCTCAACAAAATTGGGTCGCAAAATTGATGGTGTATGATTTCGAGATTGTGTATAACCCGGGAACACAAGGGGCTGATGCATTGTCTCACCGTGTTAACGAGGCGGAATTATAAGCGGTTAGTGGGCAGTATTGGTTGTTGGGTGGGGATTTTCTTGATGGGCAGCGGAGTGATCCTGGAATTCTCAATATAGTGGCTGATTTGCTCAAGGACAAGCACTCACATCCGGGGTTTTATACTACATGGGGCGTGTGGTGTTGAGCCCGACTTCCTCTTGGATACCAAAAATTATTCATGAGTTTCAAGACACTCCATCGGGTGGTCATGCGGGGGCTTATCGAACTTATCAAAGGATCACCTCAAGTGTTTATTGGAAAGGTATGTTCAACGTGATTCAAGATTATGTTGCAAATTGTTTAACTTGTCAAAAATTGAAGTATGAAAATGGGGTTACTTCAACCTCTGCCCATTCTGGAGGTTGTTTGGTCCGATATATCTATAGACTTTATCACATGTTTGCCAAAATCCAATGGATTTACTTATGTTATGGTGATAGTCGATCGTTTGTTAAGTATGGACATTTTGTTCCGATAACTTCGCCATTTACTGCTCGATCCATGGCTGAGCTATTTGTAAAGGAGGTGGTATGTTTTGTTAGGTGTTATGCCCTCTATGCTATTGAGAAATTAGATTTAAGAGGGCGTTTTATCTATATTGTATGAACATTATTATTTGGTTAGTAAAAGGCATTGAGTTTGTTCTTATAAATCTAATAGTGGCATTAAATGTATTGAACAAATAGGTCCTTAAGATCGAGGTGTACTCACCACTACATATTTGATAAGTAGGAGCACTGGTGGAGTTAAGTGCTTGATCTTATAAAATCGGTTCGCGAGTCAAAGAATCTAAATTGGGCATTTAGATTCGACTCGTATGACACTTGCTTTGACAAGGAAAGTGCTACGTCTCACACTGTTGGATAGTGGAGCTGATGTCATGAATATGGTTAACGGAGTTAACATATTTGAACTTAACTCATTGTAATCTTATCACATGGATTTTTACTTAGTGACAGTCAATGATGAGGATTTCCATTATAATGGTATGAGTGGACTTTAGACCTGAAGAGTGATTTACATTGTGCTCGTACCATTGAATAAGTTATTAGAGTAGTTAGACCCAATCACCCGTTGGTGGGGTCGACCTCGAAGTACGATTCAATTGGTGCGTTCGACAATGGCAAATGGACTGCCAATAGGGGATTCACTATCTAGAAAGTAAACGAGTAGCAACCTATACGTCATAGGTGTTGTGAAATTAAAATCTTTGGCCAAAGCATTATGACTGACTTATATTGGATCTGAAGGGCACTTTGGTAATTTCTCATTAGTATGATTATTGAGTACAGTATCAAGTTTTATGAGTTTGACGTTCCACGACACTTACTTGATCGGGTTACGTCGGTGAAGAGTTTATACTCATATGGTATTTATAACATAAATGTTGTGGTGAAATATTCATCTCGTACATGATTGGGTTTTGGTATAGCTTCACGGGATCGCTTGGTGATAACTATATCCTTGGAATCCTCCCAATGCCAATCAAGACGAGTCTAAAGAGTCACGCTATGTAAAGATGATATAATAAAGAAGTTTTACTTATTGAAGGGTATTTTGGTAATTTCACTTGGAGTGGAAATTATCAAAAGGGATAAGTATTGATTATAATAATATATATTTAATTATTGTAATTAAATTATTTTATTTAAGAGAAAATGACGTTTATAGTCCCTCTGATTTTATGTTTGTGTCACTTTAGTCCCTCTGGTAATAAAAGTGGCACATTAATCCCTCAACTATAAATTTTGTTGCACAGTAGTCCCTAAACTCAAATTCCAACTGATTTCTTCCGGCCAACCGAGGGCGTGTGTTACACCTGCCGACCATGTGTCACTTTTTTGGATTAAAATGCAATTTGACACAAATATTGAAGGCATTTTTGTCATTTTCAATCCACCCTATTCTCTCTCTCTCTCTACTTCATCTTTTTCACCAAAACACACACACACACACATATATATATACACGCAGACACACACACACACATATACACACACGCAGACACACGCAGACACACACACGCATATACATATATATATGTATGTATATAAGCTCACACACACACGCATATACACATATATGTATGTATATAAAATCACACACACATATATACACACACCCAAATTGAATTTTAGAATGGTGAATTTTGAAATGGGTTTATGGGTATAAACCCATAAATTTCAGAATGGTATAAACCTATATACATACATATATATATATATATGTATGTATATGCGTGTGTGTGTGTGTTTAGATATGTGTGTGTTTATATATGTGTGAATATGTGTGTGTGCGTGTGTCTGCGTGTATATATATGTGTGTGTGTGTGTGTGTGTGTGTGTGAATTAGTGTGTGTTTTGGTGAAGTAGAGAGAGAGAGAATATGGTGGATTGAAAATGACAAAAATGCCCTCAATATTTGTGTTAAATTGCATTTTAATCCACAAAAGTGACACATGGTCGGCAGGTGTAACACACGCACTCGGTTGGCCGGAAGAAATCAGCCAGAATTTTGGTTTAGGGACAACTGTGCAACAAAATTTATAGTTGAGGGACTAATGTGCCATTTTTATTGCCAGAGGGACTAAAGTGACACAAACGTAAAACCAGAGGGACTATAAACGTCATTTTCTCTTTATTTAATCAATATTAATAGTATGTTATTACTAATTTAGAATTAATAAAGTACTATTAATAAAAAGAGAATAGTAGTTAATTAATTACCAATTGAATTGGACTGGGAATATTAAATAAATACTTAACACTGGGCTTGGAGTAAGAAAAAGCTCAGTGCACCTATCCCCTAGGGCATACACGGCCGCCGCATCCCCTCTTCTCCTTAGTCAAGGAGTAGTTTTTTATTTAAACACTAAGTGTTCAACTAAAACAATAACTCAAGTCAATTTTTCATCTTAGAGAGTGAAAAAGCATAACACAACTCATGTGATTATCTAGAGAAAGGAACGATCAGTTTCTTCTCATCAAAAGGCTACGCTTTTTGTTTTCATCGAAAAAGGTAATTAGATTACCACCTATTCTTGATATCTTTTTGTGATTATGAAATTATCCAAAAACCTGAATTGAATCCGGGCTATGTGAATCGATTAAAATTTTTATCCACTAGTTCGATTCACAACAGTGGTATCAGAGCTAAATTCATGATTTTCGATAATTTCTTCATGCCTACATACGTTTATGTTATTTGATAAATATGAATGCATCATGTGAATATTTATATGTTAGACAAATATAAATATGAGTTTTTAGGTTTTTTCGTATTGTATGCAAAAATGTAAAAATTGGGTGCTATGATTTAATTTTTGCATGTTTAAACTATTGGGTTTTTTATTATTAAATTATTCGATTGAAAAAAGGCGAGGTGAGACCATGGTGGAATCGCTGAAAAATTACCACCGGTACGCCAACCGGCAGTGGCATGGCATGGTCATGCCATGACAAGGCCTAGCCATATAAGATGACACAGCCAGGCTGCGCCACACAGCATGGCCTGGAACGCATGGCTCCATGTCGTGCACGTGAATTTGTGTGTGTGCGCGCGACGGCTGGCCCTGCTAGCTAGGGCAGCCCCATAATTTTAATTTTAGTCGAGCCAGGATTGGACCTTGGAAAATTAATCCTACAACTTTAAAATTAATTTTTTAAATTGGGGCTTGGCCCATTTAGTCCATTAGATGTATTTGGAACCTAATGGATGATTTTGAAAATAAAATTGGGCTCAAGCCCGATTAGCATTTTTAAAATTATTATTTTTGTGGATTTATTTTAAAATTAAAAACCCTATAAAATCTTTTTAAATTTTAAAATTAGATTTTAATTGAGAATTAAATTAGATTTAATTTTTATTACTTTATTTAAAATTGGATTTAAATTAAGATTAAATTAGATGTAATTTTCATTTGTTTGTTTAGAAAATTAGATTTTTCTAAGGCATAAATTGGATTTATTAGCCGCTTAAAATTAATCATCAAATTTAATACTTGGTGTTTAAATTGGATTTAGATAACCAAATATGGCTTATTGGGCCTGCTTTATTTTATGGATTAAGTTAAATAGGGTTGACCCATGTCAATTTGGAATTTGATTTAGATTAGAGTTTAATTTCGTTTTAAAATTATTTCACCCATAATTGGGCTCTATTTTATAAAGTTTACTTTAATTGGATTAAAGTAAAATGTTTAGGCTTGGTCCATTAACATTGAAATTCAAAATAAATTGGATTTATTCTTAAATATTATTTAAATTGGATTTAATTAAATATTAAATAAGATTTAATAATAATCACATATGTGTTTAATTTGATTATATGCTCCTTTTATCCTAATGTGATGGTGACGCCACGTATGGGCTTAGGGTTGGTTTGTTTTTATTATCTAGGTTGTATTGGGCTGGAGTTTGAGCTTCCCAGTTTGTATCTTTATTTTTATTTAGATCAATTGTATAGGCATGTACCATTGTAATAAAAGTATTAGATAGGTCCAATAAAAGGAAAAGACGGTGGCAAGCTTGGAGTGGAGTCAAGAATCTCTTTCATAATAAATTAGAACCCCTCCCCGATTAACTCTTTGGCTCGGGACAATCTAGATGAAAGCCCATACGTGTGTGTGTGTGTTGTTAGAAATTGCTATGCATTTTTCTTATGCATTTTCATAAATAGTGCTTAATAAATTAATGTGCAAAGTAAGACCCAAATCATAATAACTATCGAAGTTAATAATTCTCCATATATCAACTAATACTAAGTAAATAAAGGGTATTTGATATCCTGGCTCTCCATCAAACTTTAGAATGAGATGGCTACATCTTGTATCTGGCACTGTCCCGGTATTAGGGGGTCATATATAAAGGTGATATGCTTGATCTTCTTTAGTGCATAGATGCCTTCGTTCGAACCGAATTTCGCCCCATATATCGAAAAAGGTTGCAAGGCGAGATCAAATTGTTAGACTGGTATGAGTTGATAGGAATAGACTTACATGAATCACCACCTATATATTGAAAAATGTTGCAGTTAAGTGATTCATGAGCACAAGGGATTGAATCGTTAAATGGTTTAACTGGCACTAGGCGCCACCTCAATTTTTAGATGGGCCATATATCAAAAAGGTTGCAACCCATATAGACATTAAGGACCTCAATCACTCACTATGAAACCAATCCAACGAGGTTTCCGATTATTGCAATGGGAGTATAATAATTGAGAAAAATAGTGGGAGACAAGTAATTGAACAAGTCCTTTATGATTACTTATTTTAAAAAATATAAAGCATCTAATTGATAATCTTGGTATTTTCTGCAGTTTGATGATTACTCTCTATAATGGTTAACCCACTCAACATTCAGCTTGAGAAAAATGTCCTCACTGGATATAATTTTGCCGATTGGCAAAGAAACCTAAGGATAGTCCTTAGTCTTGAAGGCTTAGAATATGTGCTTAATGAAGAGAGACCTCCAGTCCCAGATGTTAATAACTTCGAGGACCGACTTGCCTATGAAACATAGGGCAAGGACGACGTTAAAGTTAGAGGTTACATACTGGGTTCGATGAACAGTGATCT
Source organism: Buddleja alternifolia (assembly GCA_019426215.1). Taxonomy (NCBI): domain Eukaryota; kingdom Viridiplantae; phylum Streptophyta; class Magnoliopsida; order Lamiales; family Scrophulariaceae; genus Buddleja; species Buddleja alternifolia. The sequence continues at coordinate 13,243,792 of CM033408.1, read as the reverse complement.
CCAACGATCTCATGAGAAAATCAAGACATCTACTGAAATTTTGCTGCACTTGAGGGAACTCTATAGATAACACAGTCGGACTTATATGAGATATCGAGGGAACTCTTTGGAGCTAGAATGAAAGAAGGAGAGAATGTTGGGGATCACACCCTCAAATGATCTCTATGTTTTGAGAGACTTGAAGCCCTTGATTTCACCATGGACTTCCACCTTCAAACTGATCTCACTCTCCAATCGCTCCCAAAATCATTTTTGCAATTCATTGTGAATTTCAACATGAATGACATTGAATGCACACTAGCTGAGCAAATGAACAAGTTGATCAATGCTCAATCACAGTTGAAGCAGAAGATGAAACAAACTGCTCTAGTCATTTCTACTGATTCTAAGAGAAGTTAGAAAAAGAAAAGAGGTAGAAGCAGCTAATAGTTTCCAAATCATCAAGAAATGAAAAGCCAAAAAGATCAAGAAGTTCAAGGGTAGGACCCCGTAGAAAACACATCTGCCTCCATTGCAAGGAGTTAGGGCACTAGAAGCGAGATTTTCCTAAGCTGAAAGCTGAAAAAGCATTATAGAACCTTTTGTTTTTGAAACTAATTGTTCTATGACTATTTTCTCTCTACTTCATGGATTCTAGATTCGGAGCTAGTGCTCACATCTATGTTTTGAACCAATCTAGAAATGAGTAGAAAGCTGGGGAAAGAGAAGTGATGATCAATAGGGAAGCGGGCACAGTGTCGCTGCTATACACGTGGGAAGCACTTCTATTACATTAATATCTGAACATTTTATTACTTTAGATAATTGCCTCGTTTTGCCCATGGGCTTAAGAACATAGTTTCTATTCCTGTATTGGTCAGGAAAGGATACGTGTTTACTTTTTAATGACAATGGTTGTGATATTTATTTTAGAAATAAAAACGTTGGCTCAACATCTTTAGTTAATGGATTGTATTATATTAATGTTCAAAACCATTGCATGGTTAACACTATGACTAAGAAGGTACTATGAATGTACTAACCAAAGACTTCTGTGGCATCTTAGACATGGACATGCTGGTGATTACAAGGTTCATGAGTTGGAGAAACGAGGGCTTATAGGTCCTCTTCAATCTGATCCATATCCAACATGTGAATCCTGTCTAAAACAAAAATGACTAGGTCACCCTTCACCGGACATTTTAAAAGATCTGAGGAAGTTTTGGGTTTAGTGCACACAGTGTTTGTGAGCCCTTCAAGGATGAGGCCTACAGAGGTTTTTAGTATTTCTCACATTTACTGATGGCCATAGTAGATATGAACTCGTGTATTTAATGAAGTGGTAAGTCTGAAGCTATTGAATGGTTCAAGGAGTTCAAGACTATGACTGAAAAATAAACCGAGCACAGTATAAGGCACTACGATTAGATCTTGGTTGCGAATATATGAGTGCTAAGTTTGATGAGTTCTTAAAAGAACACGGCATAGTGTTACAACATACTCCTCCAGTGAACCCACAATTAAACGGAGTAGCTGAGCCCAGAAATCGTACTCTATTGGATATGACAAGATCTATGCTTAGCTACACCGATTTACATGTTTCATTGTGGGGGCATGCTTTGCTAACAGTAGTACACATATTGAATAAGTGTCCCTAGAAATCTATTCCCGAACACCGTATAGTTGTGATTGGAAGGCAACCAATCTTAAGTACATAAGAGTGTGGGGTTTCCCTGCATATTTTAAGAAGGCTGAGGTAGAGAAACTAGAGGAAAGATCCCTCAAGGGTCGATTCATAGGTTTTCCCACTAACTCCATGGGATACCTGTTTTACCTACCAAACGATCATTGAATATTTATGTCCTTGCTAGCATTCTTTCTCGAAGACGAGTTCATTAGAGAAGGAGGTGCAGGTAGGAAACAGGTTCTACTAAAAGAACCAAACATCCCCTTCAGAGACACCTATCCAGTACAAAGAACTGGCCTTAAAACTCTAAAGACACAACCATAGCTTCGTCGCTCTAGTAGAGTATCTCGACCGCCTGGAGATATGGTTACCTTCATGAACAACAATATTTGTTTGTGCAGGAAATGGAAGCCATCGAGATGATCCCTCTAGCTACGAGCAAGCAGAAACTGATATTGATTCCGTAAAATGGTTGAAGCCTTGAATGCAAAGATGGATTCGATTATTCGAACCAAGTCTGGACTCTTACTGATCTCCCTGAGGGTGTACGGCCTATAGGGTGTAAATGGATATTTAAGAGAAACATTGGTTCAGATGGAAAGGTATACACCTACAAGGCCAGATTTGTCGCGAAAGGTTATAGTAAAAAGAGGGCATTGACTATGAGGAAACCTTTTCACCCGTAGCAATGTTCAAGTCCATCCGAATCCTGCTCACCATCGTAGTGAACCTAGACTATGAAATCTGGCAAATGGATGTGAAAACTGCATTTTTAAATGGATACCTCGAGGAGGACATTTATATGCAGCAGCCCAGAGGTTTTATATCCTATGCAGATTCTCATAAGTTTTTGCAAGCTTAACAAGTCTATTTATGGACTTAAGCAGGCGTCTCGTAGCTAAAATTAATGGTTCGACCAAGAAGCAAAATCTTATGGATTCATTAAGAATGAAGATGAGTCGTGTGTCTATAAATTGTCCAGTGGAGCAAGTTGACATTCCTATTGTTATATGTAGATAACATATTCTAATGGGAATGACATAGCCTCATTGACATATGTCAAGGAATGGCTTTCAAGCACAATTTTCCTTGAAAGAATTAGGAGAAACGACCTATATCCTTGGGATTTACATCTACTGGGATAGGGCGAATCGGATGTTAGTCGTCCTCTCCCAAGCGCTCTAAAACCTCGAGAAAGTCATCAAGAGATATGAAATGAGTAACTCTAAGGGAGGACTTCTGCCCATGGGACACGTATTATCTCTCTAAGTCTATGTGTCCAAAATTAGATGAGACAGACTAAAGATGAGTAAAATCCAATATGCATCAACAGTGGGAAGTCTCATGTATGCAAGTTATGCACGAGACATGACATAGTCTACGTTGTGAGTGTATTTAGTCGGTTTCAAGCTAACCCTGGTGAGCACATTGGATGGCTGTGAAGACTGTCCTTAAGTATCTTAGAAAAACGAAGGATATGCTTCTAATATAATGAAGGAAGATATGAGAGTAGATGGATATTCTGACACAGACTTTTAGTCTGATGTGGATATCATAAATCTACGTTTTGGTTTATATTCACTCTGAATGGTGGAGCAGTGTCTTGGAAAGTTCCAAGCAAAGCACAACTGCGAACTCCACATGTGAAGCTGAATACACAGCTATCTCAGAGGTAGCTAACGAGCTTATTGGATAAAGCAGTTCCATAGTTGAACTTCAAGTGTTCCTAGCATGAAAATATCGTTGCCACTATGGTGTGACAACAATGGAGCAATAGCACTAGCTAAAGAACCAAGGTCCACAACAAATCTAAACACAGAGAGGAGGTATCATATAATAGAGAAATCATTGGAAGAGGCGACATCGCCGTGCAGAAAGTAGCCTCAGCGGATAACGTAGCTGACCCACTCACTAAGCCTCTATCATCGCCAGTGCTAGAGAAACATCTTGAGAAGATGGGACTCAAATACAATAGCAATTGGCATTAACTGCAAATGGGAGATTGTTAGGTGTTATGTCCTCTATCCATTGAGGAATTTAATTTAAGAGCCTTTTATTTTATTGTATGAACATTATATTTGGTTAATAAAAGCATTGAGTTTGTTCTTATAAATCTAATAGTGCATTAAATGTATTGAATACATAGGTCCTTAATTCAAGGTGTAATCACCACTGCTTATTTGATAAGTAGGAGCACTGGTGGAGTTAAGTGTTTGATCTTATAAAAAAACGCTCGCACAGTCAATAGACTCTAACTTGGCGCTTTTAGATGACTTTCCATGGTAGGTAGTAGTTGTGAAGTGATTGTCAAGAAGGAATTCACTATCTCGAAAGTAAACAAGAAGTATCCTATGAAATCATAGGAAATGATATTATAAGTCTCTGCCAAAGTGATAAGCTAACTCGTGTTTTGACACGGTGGGTAGTTCCGTAATCTCATATTACTATGATTCTTAGCATAGCATCGTCCCGTGAGTTTGATATTCCATAACTCCACTCGATCGGGATATGTCAGTGACGGGCTTATACCTAGAATTTCATAATCTAGAGGTTCGTAATGACATATGCATTACGATGTGGGGCCACGGTGCGGACTAGGTGTCACCCACATCCTTTAGTATCTTCCATTGCCAATTGAGATGAACCTAGAGAGTCGCGCTATAAAGCTAGACCAGAAATCGTAGTTTTGTATTTGGAGGGTATTTTGGTAATGTCCTTTGGTAGGACGAATTAATTATTGGACGAACTGATTTAATTAGTTGTTTATTGGATTAAACAATGGTAAATTAAATTAATTAGTTTGAATAGTTAATTAACTGAGTTAATTAAATATTTAAATTAGAATATTAATTTAATCTATATTTTATTTAATTGATTAATATGATCTGCTTAAGCTAAGTGGAATAAATTGACTGGGTCAATTTAGCCCACATGGGTGTTCCCTAGCCCACTTGGGCGTGTGGATGATGGGCTTAAGCTGGAGGATTTATTTAGTCCTCCAACAAAATACAAACAGTAAAAAGATTCATATTATCTCTGCCTAGCCGCTGTTGTGGGAGATGATGATGAAGATTTTCCAAAATCCTTCCTGCGTGTGATCTAGAGATGGAACAAGTGAACCATTAAAGATTCGTGAGGATTAATAGAACAACAAAAGGTAAGTTTTCATGTTATTCGTTTTATGTTAAAATCAACAAAATTCACAATTGATCTTGGCTTGGGAATCCGGATATGTTTAATTTCCGCTGCGCATAATACTAGGATTCCAACAACTTCCAACTAAATGCACCAATACTTCCCATTGACTGTCACTATACTTGTTTGCCTGTGTGACAATACCTCATTTTTAGAGTAGTCTACTTCTAACTAAACACACCATACTTCTTATTGACTATCACCATACTTCTTTGCCATGTGATATTACTTCCTTGTTGCCGTAACAACACTTCCTTTTAACTGCAACAACACTTTCTTTTAGGTATAACTAGTAAGTTATTTCACTTATACCTCCATAAAACAAACCATATACCTAATAGATGAAACATGTGTACCGTGAGAAAGTGAAACATATACCTGGTTTCTCGATGCTATCTTTGATGAATTAATGCATATTTTGCTCTGAATATGCTGTTTAATGCACTTTCATGACTTATAAATGAATATATTAATATATAACATTCCTAAGTATAATAATGTGTATAAATATTTCAACACTACAAACTCACTCACACTAAGTCAAATGATCACTAATAGTAGTGTAGACACACCGCGAGTTTGTGAAAGACATGTACTCTATCGTTTTTCATGCAAAATTTGCACGTCACATGATGTTTAATGCAGTTTTAGAAATTATAAATAGATACATTCATGTGAAAAATTTTTCCTAATATAATCAAATGTGCCAATGGGCTTAGGGTTTAGAATTTAGGGTCCAGAGTATGATTAGTTACTTGTCCGGTGACAATACAACCAATTTCCAGAAACCATACTAAGTAATCATAGCACCCACGCTTCCAATAAACAGTACTCGTACATCCAATTCACTATACCCGCACTACAAATTCACAGTACTACTTTGTCCGGGTGACAATACTACCAATTCAAAGTAAGCATACGTCTATTGGAAGTGTGGTACGATTAATTGGAAGTATTGATATATTAAAGTGAAGTATTGATAATGTTAGTTGGAAGTATGTGTACTATTAGTTGGAAGTATGTTTACTGTTAACTGGAAGTATGGGTACTATGAATTGGAAGTATTTATTCTGTAAGTATGGAAGTATGTTTACTGTTAATTGGAAGTATGGGTACTGTTAATTGGAAGTATGGGTACTGTTAATTGGACGTATTTATTCTATAAGTATGGAAGTATAGGTACTATTAATCGCAAGTATTGATACATTAAAGTGAACGTATTGATAATGTTAATTGGAAATATGGGTAATATGAGTAGGTAGTATTATCATCGAATGTTAATTGGAAGTATATGTACTGTTAATTGGAAGTATTGATAAATTAAAGTGAACATATTGATAATGTTAATTGGAAGTATGTGTACTATTAGTTGGAATTGTGTTTATTGTTAATTGGAAGTATGTGTACTATTAATTGGACGTATTTATTCTGTAATGGAAGTATAGGTAATGTTAATTGGAAGTATTGATGCATTAAAGTGAACGTATTGATAATGTTAATTGGAAGCATGGGTAATATGAATAGGTAGTATTGTCACCCAGTGTTAATTGGAAGTATGGGTACTATTAGCTGGAAGTATAGATATTGTTAATTGGACATATGGTTAATGTGAATTGAACATATGGATACTGTTAATTGTTGTTATTGTCACATAGACAACGAACTATGGGTACTGTTAATTGTCATGAGTACAGTGGAAATGAAGTATGAATATAGTTAATTGGTAGTATGGTTAAATTAAATAGCAAAAAAAATCCAATAAATACGACAAACCATTCAATAAATACAAAAAAACTTGTCCACATATTCATAATACATAAACAAAACATTTGTCCTTCAACAAGGACAACACAAACATCTCGCAAAACATCTTTTCAATAATGTCCCAAAAAACACGAGTAGAATTATAGCTTTGGAAACGCCCCTGAATGGTATGTAGTCGATTTGCCCAACCTGTAGTGCAATGACCAACCATCAACCTCTCAATGCTTCAGGAGACAAAAATGAAAAAACAAAGTATTAGTCAAATAGAAATGGCAGTGAAGTACAAGTAAACAAATATAACTATAGTTCAGTAGGTGGAGTCATGTTTTTCTGGTGTCTTAGAAGGTAAAAAGCGTCAAACTACAAGTGTCCTCATGTAGGGACATTGTGGGATATAAATTCACTATATAGCCTTTTCAAATGGGAACTGCATACAAAAGCGGCACTTGCAATCTCTATTGGAAAGCTGGTATAATCGTTCTATACCGCACTAGGTCTTTACATGAAGAACTACATGGAGAAGGACAACCATTCAAAAACATGAAGAAAATGTATGTTAGGACACGTTTTTCCTGTATCTTGGAAGTTAAAAGGCTAACAAACTACAAGTGTCCTCGCGTAGGGACATTGTGGGATGTAAAATTCATTATATCTGCTCTTCCAAATGGAGTCTGCATATAAAAGTAACACTTGCAGAATCCATTGGAAAGATGGTATAATGGTTTTATACTGTACTAGATCCCTACCTAAAGAACAACTAAATTTACAACACTTTTAAATGTATGAGAAGGACAACCATTAAAAAGAGGGAGAAAACGTATATTAGGCCACATTTTTCCTTGTCTTAGAAGTTAAAAGGCATCAAACTATAAGTGTTCTCACGTAGGAACATTGTGGGATATAAAATTCACTATATCAGCTCTTCCAAATGGAATCTGAATATAAAAGCAGCACTTGCAGACTTTATTGGAAAGCTAGTATAATAGTTCTATATCGCACTAGGTCACTACGCGAAGAACAACTATATTTAGAACACCTTTTAAAATGTATATAAGGAACAAGCATCCAGAAATAGGTAGAAAATGTATGTTAGCCCACATTTTTCCCGTATCTTAGAAGTTAAAAGGCGTCAAACTACAAGTGTCCTCACTTAGGGACCTTGTGAGATAAAAATTCATCAATCGACTTTCCAGACGTCATATGCACATAAAAGCGGCACTTGTAGAGGACCTCGGAAAGCTGGTATAATGGTTCTAAACCATACTAGGTCCCTACGTGAAGAACAACTATATTTAGAATACCGTTTCACTACCATCAACACATGAGAACAACTACATTTACAAAGTATTATTACAGTATAAACATACTTCTTGGTTACAGTATCATGAGCACAAACACAACAATAGTGAAGCATGTTTAAAGCATAAATTTAGTATTGTTACAGCGACCATCAACTATGTTTAAGCACAAATGAAGTTAGTATTTTTAAAGCGAACATGAAGTATTGTTAATAAGAAAATGAAGTATTTGTAAAGCGAACATGACGTATGTGTAAAGTGAAGTATTTTTAAAGAAAGTATGAAGTAATTTTATTATAAACACGAAGTACTGTTAACTTGAACATGATGTTCTGAAATGCAACAAATACAGTATACTAATGCATCAAATTGTGTACGTAAACTACCTTTGGGTAGTAACTCCTTGGCCCAACAATGGTCTTTTGTGAAACATAGATATTTTCACCACGTTCATGACTTTATGTAGGCGACGCATGTTCTTGAAGTCCTCCTCATCATTCAAAGTTACGTAGAGATTGTAGTGGGGAGAGATGTAATTCACTTCCACAGATTGGGGATTAATCGCCACCCACCTTCTCGTCAGATTATAGTACTACCCAATTAAGGTCAAACTCTCTCCGATGGACAAGACGTGAAGCTCACTGTTGTACTTGACAACCCCTAAAAGATCTCCCTCTCCGCTTGAACAAATTTCCATCGGCGACGCTGGTGGTGATGGATATTCTTCGCCGTCATTTTCATCGTGGTCTTCTTCAATGACAACCTGCATTTTTGGTCGATGGGTTCAGAGGTGATATGTCGGTGTCGGAGCGCATTATAGGGTGGCGTAGCACATATAAAAACGAATTTTTGGGGCTCGGTGGACTTTTCGGTTTGCCTGTATTAATGGTTTTCAGGGAGACCATAGCGGAGGAGATGGGGATGGAGGAGGAAAAGAAGGTAGGAATTTACGAGGGGTAGATGAAGCGTGATTTCAGAGATTGAAGTGTGGAAATTGAAGTTGGGCAAAAGGTGGTGAGAGAGGAAATAAATTCTAGAGCAGAAGTGGGGTGAGAGATGAGTTAATGAGGGGTATTTTTGTTATTTTGGGGTGGGTAGAGAGTGAATTCAAATTTTAATTATGAAATAGGAAGTGCAAAGTATATAATGAGGTCTGGGGACTGATTCTAAACTTTCAATAGGATTTAGGGATTTATTTCTATCTTTTCCTTAATTATTCGATATTCATTTTATATTCTTCTTCAATCACACCCTAAAAGATCAAATGAAAGAGGCAGAAAACAACAAAACAACAAACAGTACAAAATCACACACTAAAACCCTCGAGCAAACACTCACTCTCATGTCATCGTCACCTTCAGCAGCATCCATGGAGTCGCTAATCCTGCAGCTCCATGAAATCTCGGCCGTGAAATTCGGAAACTTCAAACTGAAATCAGGCATTTTCTCCCCAATCTACATTGACCTCCGCCTCATTGTCTCCTACCCTTCCCTCCTCCGTCAAATCTCCCAAACCCTCGTCGCCACTCTCCCCGCCTCCACCAACTACGACGTCGTATGCGGCGTCCCCTACACCGCCCTCCCAATCGCCACCTGCATTTCGACCTCTTCTGATATTCCAATGCTGATGCGCCGGAAGGAGGTGAAGGACTATGGAACAGCTAAAGCCATTGAGGGCGCTTTTCACCACAATCAAGTTTGCCTTATCATTGAGGATCTAGTTACCAGCGGCACTTCCGTTCTTGAAACCGCCGCCCCTCTCCGTGCCGCCGGCCTCAAAGTCACCGACGCCGTCGTCATGATTGATAGGTTCTTAATTCTCATTCCATCAACATATATATATATATATATATATATTCCTCCCTTTTTGTTTTTATAAGAACAAATCTTCTAGATAGAAATAGTATAACCCCCCCCCCCCCTTGGATCATTTATAAATCAATGTTAATCTTTGCTCTAGTAGTTGATTCGTGCTGTTTTACTTTCATATTGCCAAAGCAATATAACAATTTACGATACTTAGATACATACTGGCATTTGTTCTATGCTTGCATCTTTTTGGTGACTTTTGGATGGCTCAAGCTTGAATGCATATAATGCAATCTTTGGATGATTGGGTATACATTGCTTGTATCTATGAGATTGCTCTGCCTAATCCCTATGGTTATTATGTGAGCAAAGAGGCGCATGATACTTGTTTCTCTTGTCTGATAATGTCTATATTGGATCATCTATATGTGTGTGCGCGTGTATGAATGTGCATTGATTTGCTAAAGTCTTGAGCTTCATCATCTTTACATTATTGCATCAATGTATGTGCTTAGACATACCATATAACTAGCAGTGTTCTCTGCATACTCACTTCATGTTTCATGATTATCTTATATGTTCTTGTTATTTTACTAATATTTGGGACAGGGAACAAGGAGGGAGGGAGAACTTAGCAGAAAATGGGATCACATTGCACGCGATGGTGAAACTGACTGATATGGTGAGAATATTGAAGGAGAAGGGTAGAGTTTCAGAGGAGACCGAAAAGATGGTCATTAAATTCTTGGAGGAGAATCGAAAGGTGTCGGTACCAGCTACAGCTGAGAAGGTCCGAGTAAGACTTCCGTATGGAGAGAGGGCAAAGATGGCAAAGAATCCAACAGGAAAAAATTGTTTGATATAATGGTGCAGAAGGAGACTAACTTGTGCTTGGCCGCTGATGTCGCAACTGCTGCTGAGTTACTTGACATTGCAGATAAGGTGATGAGAAGAAAAGAATCCTTATCTTATTTATGTCTATTCATGATTCATCTCTCAAAACACATGCATGTATGTTTCTTTAAATGTACTAGTACGAAAGTATTATGAATGGTTGTGTCGGCAACAGTATGCTCTGTACTTTATTTAAAATTTCCTTTGTATTTAACTTTGTTGTCTAGGAGCTAACAGTTGGCTTACAGAGCATGACTTCTAAAACTTTCTTGTAGAAGATTGTCTTTGAGCTAACAATCATGGCACTCATTAGCCAATTATCCTCCCTTTAAATGTTACATATTGATAAAGGCATGTCGTCTTATTTGCAACATACTGGTAGACTTTTCTCCTAATTGCTTTTATAGGTGAAATTTACTTGTCATCCAATTTTCCTGCCAATGATCCTTCTGACATTTTCTTTGGATATTTCTGCAGGTTGGACCAGAGATCTGCATGTTGAAAACCCATGTGGATATATTGCCTGATTTCACCCCTGATTTTGGGTCTAAACTTCGCTCGGTATATCTCTATTTCTGAAATTCAGTGCCACCTTAGAGTACTAATGTATAGCTATCACATATTTAGGCAATACAGGTCCATGTGGGATATAGATTAGTGTTATAGTTCTTAGATAAAAATTTGTCATTCGATGGAAATAAATCCTGTCTGTGTCTAATTCTGCTTACCCTTCTGAAGATTGCAGATAAACATAATTTTGTAATCTTTGAAGATCGTAAATTTGCCGACATTGGTAACACAGTTACCATGCAGTACGAAGGGTTAGATTTTTTCTTACTTTTCATTTGGTATCAAGGTTCTTTTGTTGCTTTCAATGAGAGTTCTCATTTGTCTTATGTAGAGGTATCTACCGTATACTGGAGTGGGCAGATATAGTGAATGCTCATATAATTTCAGGTCCAGGAATTGTGGATGGGCTAAAATTGAAGGTGTGAACTTGAATTATATTTTGCCTCAATTTGGGCCATTAGATGCTATAAAAGTTTTCCGTTTCTAATTTAAAGTTCTATGTTGTGATAGGGTTTATCACACGGCAGAGGTCTTTTACTACTTGCTGAAATGAGTTCAGCTGGTAACCTTGCCAAGGGCGATTACACTGCTGCAGCTGTGAAGATTGCAGAAGATCATTCAGACTTTGTTATTGGCTTCATATCGGTCAATCCCGCCTCATGGCCTGGTGGAGCAGGAAATCCGTCCCTTATTCACGCAACCCCTGGGGTTCAAATGGTAAAAGGTGGAGATGCATTGGGCCAACAATACAACACTCCAAATTCTGTAAGTAGCATTCTTATTATCATATATTACTCCTTTTGTCATAAACTCAATCGATATATTAAAAGAATAACACTTTGGAATGTGGTAATTAGGTTGCCATATTTCAGGTTGACAGGATTTCTACGAGCAAACTCGATGAATTGATATCTTTTCGTTTGAGTTTCATTGAATTTGTGATGGACCTATTCTAAAATGCCAATCAGAATTCCATCTGATATAATGCTTGTGAAAATGGTTGTGGCCCGTGTTCAAATGTAGCAGTGTCAACTTCAGAATAACGAGGATCTTTGTGTAGTTAAAACATCCTCACATTTATTTGTTGCATCAGAAGATAGAGGTTTTTGATGCTGGACTTGCTGGTTATTAAAATAAAAACATCAATTTGTCATCATGGTTTCTGGATGAAAAGCCTTAATAAGTAGTAGACCTCTTTCTGTCATCTATAATAAAGGCTGCATTTATTTGGGCATTTATCTTTTGACTCTTTACCATGGAATTGCTAGAAAAGAAAGAAACACTTTCCCTGCAATATCAGCTTTAATATACAGAGTATCTGTTCTTCATATTAAACATTCTTTCCATAAAGAGGACCATCTACTGGAATATGGAACAAAGCTTCAAATGCAATTACATTGACACTTGCTAACTTGTATAGAGAAAAATAGCGTGTGGGTGTACAGTGTTTATTTCACTGTGTTTTCTTATAAACTATCCCGTTTGATAATTTTAGACTATTGTCTAAGCATGTAGAGAGCTGTTTTTCAGGTCATCTCAGAAAGAGGTAGTGACATAATTATTGTTGGGCGTGGAATTATAAAGGCAGCAAACCCTGCAGAGGTAGCTCGGGAATATCGGCTTCAAGGTTGGGATGCATATTTGATCAGCAGCAAGTAAAAAAGTTCCAAGTTGGTGCGTATACGACCTTATGTAAGACAGCTCAGCCAGGCACTAATCGCTATTGCAATTTATTTCATGATACGGAAAAGTTGATCTTCGATATCACTTGGATTTCTCTGTGCTTGTTATGATTTTCTAACCTTTTCAAGGTAGTATTACCATGTCCTCGGACATGTCTACTCTTTTGTTAATTGAAAAGGGATTAATTATGTCATGATGCAAAATTTGGCATGTCAAGTCGCGTTTCACTACATTTTCTCATTAATCTCTCTTTTATCTTCTGCTACTTGTTGATTTGCGTCATATTATCTCTCATATTATAAGATATCTTTTATAAGTCGAAAGACGAGAATACAATGACAAAATATGATTTGGATACAACCTGTATTGGTAATGGAGGACGAAGCCGTAAAAGTATAATGAATATTATGAACTATGAACAGGATCCTTAGTTCCTTACAAAAGACCATAAAGTAGTATTTATGGATTTACGGTTGCATTTCATTTTCGCGGGCAGTACCGTAGGGTTATCTCAACGAGCCACGTGGCCAATTGTAATAGGAGGCAAGCAAACATGGCGTTGATATATTTTGTCATTGAATGTAAAGAAAAGAAATATTTAGGGAAAGCGGTAAAAATCAAAGAAATCCAAATCTTTTGGACATTAGTATTAAATTTCTTCTCATATTCCCTTTTCCTTTTCTCTTGTAATTAAAAATGGAAAAATAACGTTCCTTGTGTTTTCGTTCACTTTCCCTAACAATTTCCTTGAACCAAACCGAGTGATAAGGATTGAAATATTGTGCAGGGCCTGATGAGTAGGGTTTGCTTGATTTATTCCTCGACCTAATAAAGAGGGTATTTTGATAATGCTAAGTATGAAGTATTTAAGCTCATATCAGTGACAATTTGTTTTTGTTTTCCAATCACAAAATTGAACTATTCAACGAGATATGTAATATTGTTTGGGTACGCATAGATTGTAAGTAATTTTTTTCTTCTCAAATCAGATTTGGTTCGAGTGTTGGACTCAAGTACTCATATGACAAATGCAATGACATTACTTTTGAGATAGGCAATCTCTCTCTCTGTCTCTAGAGTCTCTGCCCATCACATTATCTGGATCCTAGAAATGGAGAAATGCTCTGGTGGTTCTTCTGTCAATCGACGGCGCGGCTTTGGTTGATCAAGATGAAGACGGCAACTAGAACAGGAGCGAATATCATAAACAATGCCTGTGCAAGGTTTGGGGTTGTCACTTCTGGGAAAATTACGCTTCCATATTTTATGGCCGCTGCTCCTGCAATTGAGCCACCTCCTAGTTTCACCAAATACCCCACGTCCTCCTGTACAATCACTAAGTCTAATTAATATTCTACAATTCATATTTTTATAAATACTAAAACCTTTTACCAAGTTACCACTCCATTTCTCTAAAATTAATTACATTATGGAACGGTTCGAATACAATCATACTTCCATATCACATAATACAATTTAATGATAAGATTAAAGCCTTACTTCATAGCGTTCCAAACAAGAGTCGCAAGATTTTATAGTGATTTATCACACACCTGCTTCTTATATTAATAACAATAATTTCCTTGTCTGTGATGGACATATTTGTGCCAAAACTCTAAAACTGATATAATATTGTACTTATTAAACGAGAACATATTACTATTGCAAATCGCTTGTAGATAAACCAAATTACTCAATATTTGACTCGAGATCGATCGATAGAAACTTGTTTGTGCTCGATTCGTTAACATGCCAAACTAAATTTGAACATACTTTTGAGTGTCCGACAAAAGTTTGGAGCTCGATTCGACTTAATTCATAAAAAATGATAAAATATTTGGAAAAAAGTCAAGTTACTCGAGTTAAACTCGTGATTTGCTCGAGATTAAAGGTTGTTTCAGCTCGGCTCGGATAATGATCAAACCAATCTCAAATACAAATTTTAAAAGTCATTACTAATTCAAACAATTACTTGTTGAGTCATTTACACCCCAGTTCATATCACCATGCCTTGCATTAATCAAATTTATCTATATATTTTTTTTTTTCACTAAAGTGAGTGAGTTATTGACCTTGTAATAATAACAATTATAAAAAGTCAAACTAATAATAGTAAAACAAAACTGCAAGAGAAATGTAAAGCACGGGGTTGGCACGTGACTGACCTGAGAAATAAATGTGGCCTTATTATTATTATTATTATTATTATTATTATTATTATCATCATCATCAGCATTGCCTCCTCCTCCTCCTACGGTTTGGGGCTTGGAGGAAGCTCGAACAAGAGATATTCTCCTAGACGACGCCGTTGGGAGCATATGAAGTCCAGTTTTAACCAGTGACAAATGATCTAGCCTCTGCGCACTCTGGAAAGTTAAAATTGAAGAATAATTTCGTGATATTTGTGTGGCTGCCATTTATTTATCTTCAAACCCAGAAAAGAAAAAATAAAGAAGAAGAAGAAAGAACGAAAGAAGTGGACATGAGTTTCAGAAATTTGGACCAATTTATATTTTATGTTTATCCAAAAACACCCGGCCCAAAACAATGTTGTAGCCCACACAAAAGAACATAGAAATATTTTGGTAGTCATGAAAAAATAATTTTCATGTATAAAGTCCATGTACTGACTTACCTAAAAAACAAGTCCATTAATGAAATGATGGACGTAAATAAGTAATTATATAGGAAAATAACAAATTAATATTGAAAAAAGGTGTTTTTGGTGAAAAATAGACTGTGGTGTTAATTTTTAAAATGATATTTAAAAATATAAATACAAATAATAAGAAATATCTATTTATCATTAGATAGTTTACTTATAGCTCGTAACACTAAAAGAATGGATTCAACTTTTGATGAATATCATCTGAAAGTTTCTATATATGAGTACCAAATCTTATTAGCTTACTTTTTAGTATAATAATATAATATATGATGGGTCAATTTAGCAATAAAATTTGAAAATACAGTGATGGATAACTGTCACAAATATCAAAACTCTATAGTCAATAAAACGCTAGTTATTTGAATTTAAACTAGATTGTTAGTTAACTCATCTTGATTTTTACTTTGAACTATTTTGAATAGAGACAGATACATGCATTTACTCGAAATTCATATAAAAACAATTGCATATAACTAATTGTTCGATAAGAATAGAGTTTGGCATCAGTGTATGTGTAGATAATGTGTTACTTGGATGTCTCACTCTTTTAGTTTTGTTTTATATAAATGTGATAGTGCTAGATGTTCGACGAGCCATTTATTAGGGATGGTATCCGTGCAGAGTGAAAAAAATAAACAAGAAAATAAAATTAGCCTCTGACACAAAGATTTAACGTGGTTCGCCAAACTACCTATATTTACGGGCCAACACTAGACTATATTTTTATCTCTTAGAGTGAATCATCAATTACAATGTACAAACCCCTATTTACAGAGCGAAAAACATGATACATTAGGAAGCCGAAAACCATTTTCAAATGGAAAACACAATCGTATTCCAAGGCCAATAGAAAAAACAATCTTAATACAAGTCAATTATCAAATCCAAACCAAAACCACTTAGAAACAACAATCCCTTGCTGCATGTCGCAAATCCAGCGGTCAAATCCGCGTTCACCACTGTCAACTCTGAGTTGACCACAGTCAAACTACTTTAGACCATCCCCCGTACTCTTTTTGGCTTCTCCCTTGGCTCCCTTGACTTCTTCCACTCCTTTGTATCTATAGTGATGTGTGTGGGAAGCACAACAATGATAATATACGATATATGATATGAAAATATGATATAAAGCACGAATTATAAGTAAAGAACACAAGATATTTACGTGGTTCGGCCAATAATATGACCTACGTCCACGGGTAAAAGAGTCGATCCTTTATTAGTGTTTGGAGTTGATATATATACATGTTTATGAGGGGGTGACTAATAAGGTAAGTCAACTATTCCTAAATGTACAATGGAAAGTAGAATAAATCCTAATCCTTTCATCTTGAGCCATCTCTTTTATGGTATAATTGGCAGGTCGGTTAGAGTGATCTCCGCAGGTCCGGATATGGTAAGTGCATCCCCTGATTGATCCTTGTCTCCAGGCTTGCCTTATATAGAATGCTGTATCTGGACAGGTCGGGATAGGGCGAACCTCTGGAGGGGCGGACCTGACTATAATGTCTTCTAAAGGAGTCCGAGTGCGTTACGTTGTTGGGCTTGGGCCCTTAATCATGTTGGGCTACTAGCTGGGCCCAAGAGCCTATTTCGACCCACATCAATAATCCCCCCCAACTCCGCAGTTTGACGTAGTCAAGCTGTGCGAGTTGAGAAAAGATAGATCTTTGGGCCGAGCTGAGTGTATTCTTGAGCTGCTTAGGAAAAATTTGCGTGGAGATTCTTCTCAGGTATGGATCTTGTTTTCAGGTGCGTTTCTGGGCGATATCCTGTACCTGACATGACGGTTGCATTTCCCCAGACTTGCCGTTATGAAGGCTTTTCCTGAAAAATCGCGCCACTTATTGTTTCTGTCAGTTAAGGCTGCCATCTTCATGCCCTGGCAACCGTTGATCTTTCCACACGCGTATGGCTCAGGTTGAAGCCCGCTTTTTCCTTATTTTTTTTTGGTTTATTTTTGAAAATTAAAATTCAAAAAGTAACTTGCCAAAACTTGAGATTTTATTTCCTTCTTTCATTTGTGTGTTTTGTGTTTAATAATCAGAGTTTCTCCATTCTTTCCCCATCTTCTCTTACTAGCCGTTTTCTCCCGCGTTCACCGCTCCTTCTCTAGGTACTGCGCTTTCTCTCTTCCTCTTATTTGTTTGTCTTGTGTTGTGTGTTTGTTGTTTTGTGTTTGCTGCTACTTTGCTGTTGTTGTCCCTGTATCCCCTTTCCCTTTTTTTTGCGAAAAATGTCAAATAGTTTAGGCTCGGATTCTCAAAACCGAGAGGATCGCCAAAATTTGTTAGAGCATGATTCGGTGGGGGATACTTCCTCTTATGTGCGAGATTTGTATGATGGGTCTCCTGTTTTAGGGGGAAGAGAGTTTGTAGAATTATCCTCGTCGGATACCGAATCCGACGACCGACACACCACCAATGTCCCTTTGTCTTCGGGTGTTGGGGCTGGGCATGCTGGGGTTTCTTCAGGGGGTGACGGTGCACACCCATCTGACCTTGAATTGGGGGAGGGAGAAGAGTCAAACCCTAATTATTGGAACGAGACTCCCTCTTCCTTCACCCTGCAAAAATTGAAAAACCTCCGCCGTATGTATGGCGTCCTTGGCGATTATTCGATAATAGTTCCCTCTCCCCAGGACAGAGCCCATCGTCCCCCTCCTCAGCATACTTGTTTTCATGTGGCCCTCCTAAAAGCAGGTCTTAGGTTCCCCATTCCTCTCTTTATTTCTGTAGCCAATAGGTACGGCATCCCCTTGAACCAATTCGCGCCCAATGCTATTCGAATGATGGCTGGGTATGCCGTTCTTCTTCGCTATCACGGGATTGAGCCCACAGCCAAGTTCTTTTACGCCCTCTTTCATCCTCGTTCCAGTGTTGCTGATAGTGGGGTTTTTTATCTGACCTCCCGAGATCCTGTCATTTTCCTTTCTGGTCGCCTTGGGGACAAGCAATGGAAGAACAATTCTTTCTATATTGCCCCGCCCCCGGGTGTGGTATGGAACTTTCGTCGGAAATTCTTGGAGAGGTTGGATGACCACCATCCGACCTCCCGCCACTTATCTGAATACCATCGTCAGGTGGTACAATTTTTGAATTTCTCCCCTCGCCTTATGAATAAACTTGTTGACAGTCGGCTTTTATACAACATTGGTTATAGCCCCGTGGGGGCTGACATGGGAGGTGTCACCATAGGTAGTGCTTCTGGTTTTGGCTTGTCCCCTTGTGTTTGCTTGACTTGTTTTACTTCTTCATATCTTGCACTGACCCTTGTCTTGTTTGGGTGTCTTTGCAAAAAAATTGATGGATCTAGCTCGTGCCAGGGAGTTTGTGAGCCGTAGGAGGCAGCGCCCTCCCTTAGAAGAACCAGCTCTGCCTCCTCCTCCTCCTCCTCCATCGATGCCCCAGGATGTCCCCTTTACGGTTCTGACCTCTCCTCCCTCAGGCCATGGTGACTCTTCCAGGTCGCGCGCTAACCAGGAGAAGGTCCTTGGCAAAAGACCCATGACCACCGAGACTCCCTCTAGTACATGTCCTCTAAAGCGCAGCAGCTCGGGCATAGCCATTCGGGAGATGATCCCCGACCTGCCCCTCAAGACTTTAGATCCCCCGGCTTCTCGCACCAGGTCCAGGGCCTCTGATCCTCCAACTTCCGCTCTGTCCAGCAACGAGCTCTCAATTATGGTGGATTTCCTCCAGAGGCTCCCTAACTCCACGGACCGTCATCACCTGGAAAACATGTCCCCTCGAAAGAGGTCTGAAGCTGCGGTACTCCTTTTCCCTAAGGTAACATAGTTCCTTATGTGCGTGAATTGATTATGATTCTTTGTTTTCGCTGGTTGTGACTCGTCATGTAAAAATGTGTTGTAGTGTATGCTATTGGCTGGTCAAGTCTTGCTGGATGCCTACAAGGGCACAGAGGTGGAGGATCTGCAGAAGAGGTTAAACCGAGCCCAGGAACAACTAAAAAAGGTCCAGGATTATTGCTCCAGCAAAGATAAGGAGCTGAAGACTCTTCAAAAGGACTTTAACAAGCTTCTTGCCGAGAAGGTGGATTTGGAGGCGACCCTTTCAGACATGGAGATTGCTCATGACGCTGCCATGAAGGGCACTCTACTTAAGGCGCATAAGACCTGGATCGCCGAGTTGCCTTCATCTGAAGAGGGCCAAGCCTTGGCTGCCAAGTTTAAGGCTGATTTTATAGTTTCTAAATAATTCGAGCGCCTTACTGATGACAAAATCTTCGGGTTTTTTATCAAAGGTTTCGAAGGATGTGTTGCTCAATTCAAGGCGAAGGGCTTTCCTCCAGAAGGGGTCTCTGCGGATTTCCTGGATTGTGACGCAGTTCTCCTTGATGCCATGGCTGCTTCAGATCAGGCTTCTTCAGGTCCATCCCCTCCTCCAGCCACAGATCAACTAGTTGTCGAGTCGCCCGATCTGCCAGTAGGTGGTGCCAAGGTTCCAGTTGAGGCCGATGTTCCAGGTGGTGCAGGAGTTGATGCCCAGGCTGCTCCCCCCGTGAAGCCTTGAAAAATTTGATGCTTTCCTTTTTAAGACTTGGTTTTTGACGGGCATATTTAGCCCTAGTATTTCTAAACACCTTTTTTTTTTGTTTTTGCTGTTTTGATGGGCCTGTGTTGCCTTTGGACAAATTCTTGCTCGTTTTTGCTGTCCTTGCCCTGGTTTGGGCTGTTGACATCTTTTTTTTATGCATGTTAAGTTAGGCTCGTACTTCTTGCTTTGTTTCCTGCATCTTGACATTTTGGTGCGCATATTTTGTTTTGTATGCCGAACATGTTTACTTATATTGTTTTAAGATGCGTGATGTCCGTCTTGCATATGGTGTTCCTGCTATGTCTCGACCGAGGGGCACCTCTATGAGAATATTACAACCATACCTTCCTTCTTGTTAACAAAAACATGTCCTCAGAGAATCTGGGTAGGACCTTTTATCTAACATTCCTCACAGGAAAGCAAAAACAAAATGCATTAGTTCTCAGGTGGTACCCACCAGACCTACACTGAGCTATAGCCCCAGCTAGGTCAGGTGGTCCACAAATTTTTGCAATCGTGTGGACTTGCATCACCACCTCCGTCAATTTCTTAGTAACTTCTTGACACGTACAATCGTGGGAACTTGCACTGTCACTGTGCAATCATGGGGACTTGCATTCACATTCTTTCTCTTATGCAATCGTGGGGACTTGCATTCATTCTCTTTCTCTTGTGCAATCATGGGGACTTGCATCAGGATCAAACACCCTTTTCCAGGTGCGTACAATCGTGGAGACTTGTACCACCTCCGTGCAATCGTGGGGACTTGCACACGGGATCGAACACCATTCACTAGGCACGTACAATCATGGGGACTTGTACCACAACTATGCAATCGTGGGGACTTGCATTTACCTCCTGCCTTATATCCCCCTTTTTCCTCCCTCCGTCCAAAATATTCCTTAACGGGCTAGGGTGGCCAGCCCATACCGAAGGTATCCTTCCTTATGTCCCACATTCTCCGTACCTTTCCTCCTTATTCCTTCTCCAACCTTATGACTGCCCCTTCCTCCTTGTCGCTCCAAACCCCGGTCTTCCTTAGGGTAGGCCCATAGATGTTCCCGAGGACCTACCCCTCCTTATTTCTCCCTGGCCTGAAGACCGTTTGATCTGTAGGTGAATTATCCCTACCTAGACAGATCCGGGTCCCCACCCAGACGGTACAATCCTAACCTCCGGCTACCTCCACTTCACCAACTACCCTTTACTTCACAATTCATCATACATATTTTATATATAGGCACAACTCAATCTCAAAACTTTGAATAAATAAATAAATAAATAAATAAATAAAAATAAAATCTTACTACATTATGGGAGCTTTGCATGCGGCCCTGCAAAGAAGGCTTTACAATCTCTGGGTCGCACATGAAAATCATAACAACCACAACTTCCAAAAAGGATTATTAGGAAAACTTGAGTTCTTCACATGACACGAAATGACACAAAAGATATTAAAAATAGAAATAAAAGGAATAGTGCAACCCTCGCGGTTACATGTAAAACTTCCTTAGGTTTTGCATATTCCATGGGCGAGGAAGTGGCTTGCCCTCCCCATCTTCCAGCTCATATGCTCCTCCAGCTAACACCATGGTAACCTTGTATGGGCCCTCCTAGTTAGGGTCCAATTTCTTCACCGTTCGCACCACATCTGCCCTCTTCAGCACCAGATCCCCCACCTGGACAGATCTGGCCTTCACTTTTGTTCCTTGAGCCTTCACGATATGCTGCTTGTATTGTTCGATCCTTAAGCATGCCCTGTCTCTGACTTCGTCGATTAACTCCAGCTCCTCCCTTAGCCTTTCTTCGTTTTGCTCGGGCTTGAAGTATCTTACCCGATGGGACTGCACTCTGATCTCCATGGGTATGATGGCCTCGGCTCCATACACTAAATGAAATGGGCTTTCACCTGTAGTGGATTTTGGGGTAGTACGATACGACCATAGTACTGGTAATAATTCTTCTACCCAATTCCCACCCACTCCCTCCAGTCTTTATGACCGAGGTTTGGGTATTCACGCGAACTTATTAGGAAATGGGATGTAGAAATAAACATGTTGACTAGGACAAGAATGTGAAGAAAGAAAGCGCGAGTGTTTTACAAGATGGTTAATGGACATACCTGGTCTTTAGACCTTGGACTATTATTCTATTGGTTACCTCGACCTGGCCGTTTTTTTGAGGGTAGGCAACGACACTAAACCGCTGCTGAATTCCTAATTCTTCGCACCACCTCCTTAGCTTGATCCCGCTGAATTGTTTTTTGTTATCAGCCACGATCTCCCTGGGTATGCCGAACCTGCAGATAATGTTTTTCCAAAGGAAACGAATGACCTCTGCTTCCGTGATCCGGGCTAAGGCTTCGGCTTCTACCCATTTGCTGAAGTAATCGACCAGCACCAGTAAGAACTTCTTTTGGCCCTTTGCTATGGGAAATGGGCCCACAATGTCCATCCCCCACCTGGCGAAGGGATAAGGGACACTCATGGAGCGCATCGCTTCCGCCGGCTGATGAATGAGACTGGCATGTTTCTGGCATTGCTCACACTTTTTTACCAGGTTGGTTGCATCCTCCTTCAGGGTTAGCCAAAAGCAACCAGTCCTTACCATTTTCCCAGCTAGGGCTGCTCCACCTATGTGGCTGCCACAATCTCCTTCATGTATTTCTCTTAATATATATAATCTCCTTCTTCTTTCGAAGTACACCTCAGGTGCGGATGTACGAATGACTTCTTGTATAACACATCATCAATCATGACGAACCTGGTAGCTCGGGTCTCTAACTGTTGTCGCTTCTTTCTTTCTTCAGGTAGTGTTCCCTTTGTGAGATATTGAATTATCTCCGTTCTCCAATCTTTACCTTCCTCTATCTGCAAAATTTCTTGCTCAGTGCTAGGTTTGGTTAGAGCTTGAATGGTAATACTCCGGGTTTGACAGTATGCGACTGAGCTACCTAGCTTAGATAGGTAGTCAGCTTTGGTGTTTTCAGCTCGGGGTATTTGATGAATTTCTAATTTGTGGAAGTGTCCTCGCAGTGCCTCTATGGTTTTCAGGTACTTCACCATCCTTTCTTCCTTAGCTTCATAGGTTCCTTCGATTTGTTTGATAACTAGTTGCGAATCTGAGTATACTATCAAGCTCTTAGCTCCTCCCTTGATTGCCATTTTAAGCCCCATGATGAATGCTTTGTATTCCGCTTCGTTGTTGCTTGCTTTAAACTCGAATTTGATGGCATATTCCAGCTGATCTCCCTCTGGTGTGGTGAGTACTACACCTGCCCCGCTCCCACTTTGCGTGGATGATCCGTCCACATATAAGAGCCACACTTTTTCATCTTCTTCCTTCTCTTATTCAGGTCGGGTCATTTCTGTGACGAAGTCTGCCAGGACCTGGGCCTTAACCGTACCTCGGGATGTATACTCTATCTCGAATCCCCCAAGCTCTACGGCCCATTTGATGAGTCGACCTGATGTTTTGGCTTTTCCCAGCACAGTCTTAAGTGGTTGGATGGTTTTCACGATGATCTTGTATGTCAGGAAATAAGGCTTGAGTCTCCTTGCGGTGACAACCAGCGCCAACTCCGTTTTCTCCACATCCGAGTATCGTCACTCAATGTCCGTGAGGACTTTGCTGACGTAATATACAGGCTTCTCCGTCTTATCCTCTTCTCGAACTTGGACTGTGCTGACAGCTCGGTCAGCCACAGCTAGGTAGACCACCAGGGGCTGGCCCTGCACAGGTTTGGTTAATAGCGGCATCTTACTCAGGTATGTCTTGAGGTCTTCGAAAGCTTGTTGGCATTCAGTAGTCCAGCTAAAGTTATCAACTTTCCGTAGGATCTTGAAAAATGGTAAGCTCTTCTCTGCGGATTTGGATATGAAGTGACTTAAGGCTGTGATTCTCCCGTTTAACCTTTGTACTTCGTTCACATTCCTAGGTGCTACCATATCTTGGATAGCCTTGATCTTCACGGGGTTAGCCTCTATGCCTCTCTCTGTTACCATGTACCCTAGAAACTTTCCTCCCTTGATTCCAAATGCACATTTGGCCGGGTTCAGCTTCATCCCATATCTTCGAAGTATTTCAAAGGTCTCTTGTAGGTCCTGTACATGGGTACTGGCGATGTGACTTTTAACCACCATGTCGTCTACGTATACTTCAATATTCTTTCCCCTTTGCTCCTGGAACATCACGTCCACCAGTCTTTGGTATGTGGCTCCGGCATTCTTTAAGCCAAAGGGTATGACTATGTAGCAGAAGGTACCGAAGGAAGTGATGAAGCTGACCTTCCTTTGGTCTTCCTTAGCCAAGGGTATCTGATGATACCCGCTCTGCGCATCCATAGTGCTTAGTAACTCGTACCTAGCTGTAGCATCTACCAATTGGTCGATCCTAGGTAGGGGATAATGATCCTTAGGACAAGCATTGTTCAGGTCGCGAAAGTAGACCCACATTCTCCACTTTTGCCCCGCCTTCGGTACTAAGACTACGTTGGATATCCATTCCGGGAACTGTATTTCTGCAATGTGCTTAGCTTTGAGTAGTTTATCGATTTCAGCTTTGATGATGGCATCTTTCTTCGGGCCGAAGTGTCTTTTCTTTTGAATGATCGGTCTTGCACTTGGATCTACGTTCAGGTGATGTTGTATGACTGTTGGCGCAATTCCTACCAAGTCATTTGCGGACCAGGAGAAGACATCCGCGTGCTACCTCAACATGGTCATCAGTTCCTCTTTCAGGTCGGGACTCAAGTGCGATCCTATCTTGATTATCTTCTCTTTGTCTCCAGGTACGAGCTCTATGTTCATCAGTTCACCTACCGGCTCCACATGCGATGGTACTATTTTCTTAGTGCTCTCTTTATCTTCTACCTCCATAGGTTCGGGATTACGCTTCTTTTCTTCATTGGGTTTCTTTCCTTGTTTGATAGAGGCCAGGTAACATTTCTTAGATTGGTGCTGGTTGCCAGATACCTCCCCCACTCCGCTGAGTGCTGGGAATTTGATCTTCATATGCGGTATTGAGACTACTGCCTCAAACAGAACTAGTGCCGGTCTACCTAGTATCACATTGTAGGCCGAGGGAGTGTCCACGACCAAGAATTTGGTCAGCTTTGTCACTTTGTTAGATCCTTCGCCTTAGGAGAGGGGTAATGAAACAATACCCATAGGTATCACTGCTTCCCGTGAGAATCCAAACAATGCAGTGCGCACGACCTCCAATTTGCTAATTCCCAGATTCATTTGCTCGAATGCTTTGTAGAAGAGGATGTCTACTGAGCTGCCGGTGACAACAAAGATTCTTTGTACATCATAGTTTGCTATGACAACAGTTATTACCAATGCGTCGCAGTGGGGTGTTTGTATGGCTTGTGCGTCTTCAGGTCTGAACTGTATTTCCTTCCTAGGTCGGGTCTGGCTGACATTCATAAAGAACGCTGGTTGGGCTTCTATAGCTCTCGCTTGCTGTTTTAGGTTCCGCTTTGATTCGCCTGTTGTTAGGCCTCTCGATATAACATGAATGGTGGCTCGGTTGTGGTTGTCGACCTCTCTGGGTGCAACCTCTTGGGTGGGTGCCTTATTGATCTGTTGAGGAAAATTTCCTCTGCCTCCAGGTCCGGCCCTCCCACCTCACCATCCTCTACCCCGACCTCTCCAGGTATGACCCCCTCGTGCTGGGGCCGCGTTGCTTGTGTTGCGGTTGTCTATCACATATTCCTTCAAGTAACCCATGTTTGCTAACCGCTGGATTTCATCGATCAATTGTGGACATTCATCCGTATTATGACCGTACTAGCGGTGGTACCTGCAGAAAAGTGTACTGGGAGGGTTTTTGGGTTCCTGATCCACACCTTCGGCCCATTGGATTAGGTTCTTGACCTCCACCGCCATCAAATGGTCGCTCCAATTTCCCCTTATTGGTATGCGTCTGGATCTGGGCGCACTCGGAGCGGGTGGTGCCACCCTAGTTGTGTTGGGGATCCATCCACTTCTTTCGTCTTTTTGAGATCTATTTTTATTGCCATCGTCTTGCTTTTCTTTCTTTTGCTCGGCTCTCCTCATCATGTGGACATCTTCCAGGTTGACGTATTTTTCAGCTCGGGTTAGTAACTCATCAAAGCTCAGGGCGGGCCTTTTGGTCAATGATTTGAATAAGTCACCCTCCTTCAGGCCCATCGTAAATGCACTCGCCTTCAAGTCCGATATTGTCGCTGGCGTCTCAAGTGCTGCCGTGTTGAAACATTTGACATACGCACGAAGGGTTTTGTCATCTCTTTATTTGATGCTGAATAAGCTTAAAGGAGTTTTCTCGTGCCGCTTGCTGCTGGCGAATTGGTGCAAAAACTTCGAGCTAAACTCCGAGAAAGATCCAATGGATCTAGCTGGGAGTTGGTTGAACCACTCTTGCGCTGATTTGGCTAAGGTACATAAGAACACCCTACATTTGATGGCATCGGAGTACCTGTGTAACAAAGCATAATTGCGAAAGGTATATAGATGGTCTTCTGGATCCGTGGTTCCATCATAAAGTGAAATGGATTGGACCCTGAAATCTAGTGGGAGTTCCTCGTTTGCAATGAAATCTGTAAATGGAATGCCTCGATCTGCCGAGGTCCGGCCTCCTATCGTCTTACGCTCTAGGTCTTCCATTCGTCTTGCTATTTTCTCCATTTGCTCGAGTCGTGCCTTTGCCTTCTCTTTCATGCCCTGATCTGCCCATCCAGATCGGGCCGATACGTAACTACTAGCATCATCCTCGAGATCCTTGTCATGTTTTGTACGGACTCGTGCTTGTCATTTATGCAGGTCCTCCCTCCCAGGTTTGTCATTACGTGAGTGCTGCATCTGGAGATGTGACTTTTCCTCTGGTGGTTGTTCTTTATGGAGATAAGGTTGGGGGACCCAACCTTCTAGATCTTTCTCTTCCAGGTCTAGGCGGTGCATGTAGCGTCCCGCTGGCGCTAAGTAATTTTTTGGAGGCACGTTGTCATCCTTTCCTCCGTCTTGTTTTAGGTCTTCAGGTCGTTCCACCCGCTTGCCTGAATTGCCATCGGGGATAACGTTACCATTACCCCCCATCTCCGCATTTCCTACCTTGGGTGTACCCCTCGGGAGGGATGGAGTCACATCATCCTTGTGCATCAGATCTGGCATGCCTGCAAGTTTAGAACTTACTACCTTATTGACAACTTTGTCAATGACACCTTCGATTCTTCCCATGAATTGCTCCAGATCGAGTACACTTTGAGGAGAGGCATCCTTCCCACTTGCTTGCTCTCCTAGAGTGTTGTCTCCTACTTGGTTTTGTAGGTCATCCTCTAATTGCCTCTCCAGGTTGGCCGGAGTTGCAGATGTGGCCTACTCAACCCCAGATGAGGAAAACATCGTCTTCTTCCCATTTCCGCCATTTTCGATCAGATTCTCCATCATTAACATATCTTCCACTGCCATTGCAAGATGTTAACGTTAAAGGCAATTTTTTTTGCGAAAAATAGATTTACCTCACGTCCTATTTTGCTCAGAATTTCCCCAGACGGCGCCAATTGATGTGTGTGGGAAGCACACCAATGATAATATGCAATATATGATATGAAAATATGATATAAAGCACAAATTATAAGTAAAGAACACGAGATATTTACGTGGTTCGGCCAATAATATGACCTACGTCCACGGGGTAAAAGAGTCGATCCTTTATTAGTGTTTGGAGTTGATATATATACATGTTTATGAGGGGGTGACTAATAAGGTAAGTCAACTATTCCTAAATGTACAATGGAAAGTAGAATAAATCCTAATCCTTCCATCTTGAGCCATCTCTTTTATGGTATAATTGGCAGGTCGGTTAGAGTGATCTCCGCAGGTCCGGATATGGTAAGTGCGTCCCCTGATTGATCCTTGTCTCCAAGCTTGCCTTATATAGAATGCTGTATCTGGACAGGTTAGGATAGGGCGAACCTCCGGAGGGGCGGACCTGACTATAATGTCTTCTAAAGGAGTCCGAGTCCATTACTCTATTGGGCTTGGGCCCTTAATCATTTTAGGTTACCAGCTGGGCCTAAGAGCCTATTTCGACCCACATCATGTAGAATTGAAGAACAAAGTGTATATTCTTATTGAATATGATCCTCTATTATATAGAGGAATACTAGACTTGTTCACCAAGACATACGTAATAGAAAAGCCTAGCTATTTACTAATTCTTCTATTAGTCTAACTCTAACACTCCCCCTCAAGCCAGAACATATATATCATACATACCCAGCTTGTTACACAAAGTTTCAAAAACAAACCCAAAAAAGACACTTTGTGAAAACATTTGCAAGTTGATCCGAGGAAGGAGTAAACGTAGTAGATATAAGACCATTCATCACCGCATCCCTGAAAAAATGACAAACAACCTCAATATGTTTGGTGCGTTCATGAAAAGCCGAATTATTAGCAATATAAATTGCGGCTTGGTTATCACAGTGCTTGCGCATAAACTTTTGCTCGAGAAATTCCAATCCGACCATGAGAGACTTTAGCCATATCATCTCACACACAGTATGAGCCATGGTCCTATACTCTAATTCAGCACTCGACCTAGATACCATGTTCTGTTTCTTGCTCCTCCATGTAACCAGATTCCCTCCTAAGTATGAGTAATACACTGGGGTCGAATTTTGATCATTCTTCTCTCCCGTATAACTAGAATTAGAATATGCCTCGATGTTGAGATGTCCATGCTTTTGATAGGAGAACCTTTAAGATAGGCAAGGATCCTAAGAACACACTTTCAATGTACGATCTTTGGGTTTTGCATGAACTAACTCAGAAGTTCCACTGCAAACTAGATATTCGGACGAGTTACAGTCAGATAAATAAGTTTTCCAATGACTTGTCTATATCGATCCGCATCATCAAACTTTGCTAAAGAATCGTCCCAAAAGTCTGGATTCTAATATAGTAGATGTCCGGCGCACCAATTTATTTGGGCGCCATCATTGTAATAATTAGACTCTATGTACAATCTTTTTCTGATAAATAAAATCAATTCTTTATGGCATTCTTATTTTATTCATATATTTACGTATTTAGACATGTTAGATAAAGTCCTTTAGGATCACACATGATATGGGACGTCATTGCGCATCTGGTATGCCGATAATGGAATATGTTTCCAAGGCTATAATTCTTAAAAATGTTCCAAGTCTTGAAAGGGTTCATCAAGCTGAGAGATATTGATGAACCCAAAATACTTGCTTGTATGATACATACTCTCGGAGAGTGTACCTCGTTCCATAAGTACTGACCTAGTGAAAGCCGGTATATGTATGAGGGTTCCTATTTGGGAAATAGGTAAACCGAACTACCCCAAGACTTTGTAACACCACAAGAATAGAATCATTTCGATGCTTGGTAGAATAAATACAACAAAGCAAAAAAAGCAGCATTTGAGCATTTTGTTTAAGAAAATAATGACTTTTTCCTTGTTTTTGGTTCATTTTTCTCCCTTTTTCGTACATTTTTAGGTTTCGAATTAAACATATAAATGTAGATTTTCAAATAAAATTTGTTACCCTATAAGAATGGGATCATTTCGATGCCCCGGTCGAAGAAATACGATAAAACAAAAAAAAAACAACAACATTTGAGCATTTTTTTTAAGAATATAATGACTTTTTCTTTGTTTCCGGCTTATTTTTCTCCCTTTTTCGTGCATTTTTAAGTTTCAAATTGAACATATAAATTGTAGATTTTCATATAAACTTTGTAACCTTGCAAGAATGAGATCATTTCGATGACTGGTTGAAGAAATACGATAAAACAACATTTGAGCATTTGATCATTATTTTCTTGTTTTCGGCTCATTTTCTCTTTTTTTCGTGCATTTTTGGGTTTCGACTTGAACATATAAATTGTAGATTTTTGTATAAACTTTGTAACCTTGCAAGAATGGGATTATTTGGATACCCGGTTGAAGAAATACGACAAAGTAAAAAAGCAATATTTGAGCATTTTTTAAGAAAAATAATGACTTTTTCCTTATTTTCGACTCATTTTTCTACCTTGTCTATACGTTTTTGGATTTCGACTTGAACAAATAAAATGTATATTTTCATATAAACTTTGTAACCCCACAAGAATGCAATCATTTCGACGTCCGACTGAAAAAATATGACAGACCATAAATGATTCTGCTCTCACCGAAAGCGGAATCAATAAAGAAAATACATTTGACTGGGTACACCTTTCCCAAAGGCGTGCTCAGCGATATTTAAAAAAATAAATTTAAATAGGAAATGCCTTTGGGGAAGGCGTGTGTCAGGTGGACAAGCCTTTCCCAAAGGCGTTTCCTACTACTTTTTGAATTTTAATTTTTTGTGTATTATTTTTATTAATAATATAAAAAATATATTATTTTTTTAGACTAAAAATTTCATTCTCTTTAGTTTTCCCCGTGGGTAAAATTGACGTGAAAGATGCTAGATCATATAATATCCTTCAATATCTTTCTAGTATGTATGTTAATTTAGGTTTCTTTATGTTTCCTTGTATTTATCTTTTCCTTATTTATAGTTAAGGTTTCTTGTTTACCAAGTACATGTATCTCTATAAATATGTTGTTCAATAATACAAGTTCCCTATGAGGTCTTCTTTAATCTAACATAGTATCTCGATCTCTTGCTTCCGCCGCCATCCTCAATTCGCCATCCCCGTCCGGCGCCCCTTATCTCACTTTTTCTGTCTCTAATTTTTTTCTTTTTTTCTTCTATGGCTGCCGCCGACTTCTCTTTGGCTATGAGCCATTGCGCTTAGCCGCCTCCGAACCATCTTTGGCTATCGCCACTTTATTTTTGTTAGTTTCCGCCGCTCACCCTTGAAAAATGAGGACTTAGAGTTGCCGCCTTTTTATTTTTATGCTGCCGCCTTCTCTCTTTGGCTATGGACCACCGGGCTTAGCCGCCGGCCCCTTTAGTTTTGTTATTTTCCGCTACTCACCCTTGGAAAACGAGGACTTGGAGCTGCCACCTCTTAAGGCCGCCACCACCTTTTATCTTTGTTGCTGTCTTCTTTTAAAATCCTGATAAGAGGCGTTTTTATGTGTTTTTAAGCCCGTGATGCTTATGCTTTAGATTCAATTATTGCCTAAATCAT
Organism: Buddleja alternifolia; assembly: GCA_019426215.1. Classification (NCBI taxonomy): domain Eukaryota; kingdom Viridiplantae; phylum Streptophyta; class Magnoliopsida; order Lamiales; family Scrophulariaceae; genus Buddleja; species Buddleja alternifolia. The sequence goes on along the minus strand of CM033408.1, from coordinate 13,212,548 downwards.
GCTACATTTGCGTTTAATCGGGGTGTTAAGTGATTTCAGGTGATAAACGAGAGCACACGAAGAAAAGGGCAAAAGACAGCGTGTCAAACGATCAAGAGGAGATGCTTCGCATGCCTGCGCCTAGGCGCCACATTACTCGCGCCCAGGCGCCAGACATGATACAGCAAGAAGAATCGGTTCGCAGACCCACGCCAGAGCACCATCTTGACGGCGCCGAGGCGTCGACCATGCCGCGCCCAGGCGTCACCTTCTGTTTCTTCCGGCCCTAGTCCTTCGATTCCAATGCCTCCTCCTCCCATTGAGATCCGTCTTCCCTTCCCAAATGGACAGAAGAAGAAAAAGAAGGAGATGGATCCAAGTTTCCTCTGTATTTTGCCGATTCTTCGGGAGGTGAGACTTAATATTCCTTTCATTGATGCCATACTACAAATGCCAAATTATGTTAAGTTTTTCAAAGACATTCTATCTAACAAGCAAAAGTGGGAAGAAAATGAAACTGTTAGTCTTACCGAAGAATGCTCTGCCGTCTTACTCAACAAATTGCCAACAAAGCTTCGAGATCCTGGGAGTCTCACAATTCCGTGCACCATTGGGCCCTTATCATTTGAGAAGGTTTTATGTGACTCGGGCGCTAGTATCAATCTTCTTCCGTATTCTCTTTTTAAGAAGTTAGGGCTAGGCAATCCCAAGACGACATCAATGAGCCTCCAACTTGCCGATAGATCAATCAAGAGGCCGAAGGGTATAATAGAAGATGTTATTGTCTAAGTCGACAAATTCTATTTTCCGGTCGACTTCGTGGTCCTTGATATGGAGGAAGATGTTGAGGTGCCCTTGATCCTAGGAAGACCATTCCCAGCCACCGGTAAGGTGGTAATTGACATTGCCAATGGTAAGTTAAGCATCCACTTGATTATGACTCTTGTTTACGTGTTGATACCTTTGACTCTTTGATTAGTGAGACTTTTTAGGCACACATGGTAGATGACCCACTCGAGACGTGCTGACACGACAAAATCCTAGCAAGAGAACTAGGTCGCGTAAGTAGTAAAGTGGATTTCTAAGTCCGGGGTTATCGTATCCGCAGGGACAACTATAATCTAAGTTCCAAGACTACTATATTACTCAATTCTAAGTTAAATCGGTCGATAGAAAGGTTGATTAACTAATTAATAAAAACTAGAAAATAAACTAAGGCAACGTCACACCAAATAAAGGGAGGAAACAATAGAGAGAAGCGATCAAGGCACATGGTTCAACCAATTATGCATTTCGATTGTGATTTAGGTTCTATTGGATTATTAGATTGATTTAGCTAAGGCGAAATTCCCTAACGTACGTACCACCCAATCTCTTGGCATAGCAACCCTACCCTTGGTAACGATTTCCTATATATCTCTATATGAAAACCCAATTAACGAGGATGCATTTAAGTTCTAGGAATTCACCACGTGAATGGAAAGCCACCTAAAGAAATCGAGTCTATCTCTAGTCGGTTTAACTATAGGGTATTCAATGTTTATATCTTCCCTAGGTTATTATCTCTCGATCTCTAACCTAGGCATTTTATCAAACACTTGGTGATCAAGCAAATGTAGCATTGAGATCAAATATTGAATACATAGCTAAAACCAAAATTAATCCAATAAATACCAACAAATCAACAATCAAAATCACATAAATGGCCTATCCATGGCCTCAATCAAACAAGTTTAGCTCATATTCATGTCAAAAGTGCAATTATAAATCATACAAGCCATAAGAGGTTTGAACAAATTCAAGAAATAAAGATGTAAAAACTCCCTAATTCTTGTAGAGATGTGGATTCCTCGTTGAATTCTCCGTCTTCTCACGAATCCGGGCCTTCAAGTAGACGTTTTGACCTTCAAAATCACTCTCCCAAGCTCCCTCTCCCTCTCTTTTTCGTGTGGCAGCTGCTACTATGGTGAGTTAGGGTAAAAAATGGCTAAAAGGGGTATTTATAGACCAACCCGCTGCCTCGAACGCCGCGGCGTTCGCTTGTTGAACGCCTCGGCGTTGGCTACTGCATGTGAACGCCGCGGCGTTCGCTTGTTGAACGCCGCGGCGTTCGTCCCCTGCTGCTCCAGCCAGTTTTGGTAAACTTCGCATAACTTTCTCTACCGATGTCGGAATTCACTGATTCAAGTTGCTGTAGAATCCTAAAACAAAGATCTACAACTCTCCAGAAGACACTAGGGCCGAAATCAAACGTTAAAGATGACAAAATTGTCTCACAAGTCACTGAATGAGAAAACTCCATCGTAAGACGTCTCTTCCGATGACGTTTTCACCTCCTTCCCTACATATCTGATCTTTGTCTTCAACATAAGAAATGTACCTTTGCCTCTTATCTTTCCATTGGTATAAGAAGTGTGTAATTTGGACATGGGTAGAGAAATCTATTCCATAAACTCTAGCACTGCGCAGACAGTTTGTATCTTTATGCATGATTTATCTTCAATTCTTGTTCTTTTCTCCAAATGATATGTTATTCTAGAAAATATGAGAAAACAAGGGTCCAAGCATCATATGTCATCAAATTATCATGAAAACAATCAAGACCAAGTCAATAAACGGGGGGAAACTAGTGTAAAAATAACATATATCAACTACCCCCAAACTTAGCTTTGATCGTCCTCGATCAAATACAATCAAGCACACACATGAAGATTGAAATTTTCATTTGCCAATTCATACACACAACAGCAAGCATTATATCTTCAAAATTGATTATGAAAAACTACACGATGCTTTTGAACATTCAACAATTTGAAAACCTCACAAAATCTTAGTTTCCATCCCTAAATCATGAACTCCCACGCCCATGTTCATGTCAAGAGCACACTTTAGACAAGATTATGCAAATCAATTGGAAAGTAAAGACATTGGAACAATTCAACATTCATTAACCCATCGGTGTGTATAAAGTGCAAAAGTCACAATTAAAAGGTCTTTCCGGTTTGTAACGTAAGGCTAGGTGATGGCTAGGACCGGAAGATATGGATAAAGTGACTAAGTCAAGAGAGCCTATAACTCAAAATCATCAATCTAAATTCACAAATAGACTACATAAACTTTCACAACTTATCACTTATCCCTTTTTCATTCTCTTTTGCTTTTCAACTTACAACCCCCAAACTTGTTTCTTTTCATATCGGGTTGTACACAGAATTCCAAGCCAAATGATCAAAATGAGTGCCAAGATTCAAGCCTAGTCGAGAGCACAATTTTTTTTTCATATATATATCTATCTCTCTCTCGACTATTTAGCCCATTGCTCAAGTTTTCATTTCATCCCCTTTTTTTTTACATAATACTTCAAACCTCCAATATCGCAACATGGCCAAAACATCACTATCTAACTCATATACATTCAAATCAAAACAAGGTGACTACCCATATTCAAGTCAAATGATATGAAGTTCTAAACTCTCTTGATTGGGTGCAAGACATTGTTTTTCTTTTAGGCTAGAAGGTGGTTGTCATGGCTTATGAAAGAAAGACGAATGGTGGTTTCTAGTGTGCATAGCACACTCCATTCTTATCAATACGGCTCAAGTCAAGGTCTAGAGATTATGCAATATAGAGAAGGCCAAAATGTAAGGCTAACAAAAATGAAAGATGGCCTAAATCATTTTGTGAATTCACAACATTAATGCACACTTCATAGTCAAAAAAATTGAAAGTTCAACGTTTTAAAACCGCAATAATTCGCATAAGCATGACTAAAAAGGGCTTTCAAGTCACAATATATGACATGTTGACCACAGACAAGGGATTTTGACTTCGAGAGAGTAGAGATATTCAAATGCATTATGCTCTCACGCAAGGGTGCACCAATTCATGAATTCTATATCAACAAGGTTGTACCCCCAAACTTAAATTAAACATTGTCCTCAATGTTCATGAAATAAATGCAAGGTGAGGGGGAAAAGCGATACAACCCTGAAATGGAGAGAAATGGAGGGAGCACGGTGGTGGGCTCATATCCCAGGATCAAACTGTGATCAAAACCTGAACGAGAGAAAACTTAAAGGAAACCATATCAAAACGAGTTAAGGAGGAGGGAAACAAAACGAGGGCACAAAAGAAAAGAAAGAAAGCAATAAAAGAAACTTGGGTTGCCTCCCAAGAAGCGCTTGTTTATAGTCATTAGCTCGACTCCCTTGCACTGCTCATGGTGGATCATAAGGAGCAATGCCAACTTTGTATGGACGAGCCTTTTTGTGCTTTTTCCAGTTACGTAGAGGTTTTTCCTCTCCAACCTCTATCACACAACCTAAAAGAATTAGAAGTGAGCATAAGGTCTCATTCAAAAATACATAATTGAAATGTAAAGATGAAAGTTTAAGAGGAAGTGACGAAGAATCATCAATGGATGATTGCAACTCATATGCGGTTGTCCCATACTCCCCTAGCCTTGGTTTTGACAACTCAAATGGTGGTTCATCCAAGTGATTTATATATCCTTTGATTTTCTCATTCTCGACCGTAGTATCACTTGGGTTCTCAAAGTATGCATCGAATGGATCACTAGAGTTGTAAACCTTGACTTCAACCTCCTCCACTCTATCTCTCTGGTTATTGATACAATTTTGTAAGAATTCGAGAGATATGGTGGTAGGCGACATTGGGTTCTTGAAGATTTCTAATGTTCTTTCTTGGCCATGTCTGGGAATGGTTTCAAAAATGTCTTTCTTCAATCGTGGGTGCTCAGGTGCTTTTACCTCAATTTTGATACACATGGTTTCTGGAGGTGGTTCTTCTTCAGTGATAGGGTGTAGACATTGCTGTTCTAAATCAAAACCTTGTTCAACTTCTATATTGAGGGATGGCTCATTCTCTTTGGTGCTACTCTCCATGGTGCAAGGCGTTCTCTCCTTCCATAAGTTGACTGCTTGATTTACTAGTCTTGCCACTTCCTTTCTACGAGCTTCCGACTCCTTTCTACGAGCTTCTGACTCCTCGAAACTTGCTTCTGCCTCCTTTATGCTAGCTTGTACCCATACACTAAATTCATTTCCCAAGGCCTCAATTTTAGACCTCGTCTCTAGCTCCTGTTGATGAAAACTATCATGTTGTTGGTAAGGAAGGCTACCGGCATGGTCAAACCCCGATGAAAGTATCATTGCATCATTTTTGTAACTCCATGTTGAGCTTGGATGATTTATCCAACCGGGATGTATCATGTTATTTTGACATGTTGAGCTTGGGTGATTTATCCAACCGGTATGGTAGGTGGGCTCATAGGATTCCATTTGCATTGAGCTTGATGTGGTGATTGATGAATCCATATCCTGACATGGCCATTGAAAGTTATAAGCACTCATATCTTCAAGAACTAGAAATATACAAAATAAAAAATTGACTTAAGCTCAGAACGAATAAGAGAATCTCGATATTAGATACCATAGTTGTCCCCGGCAACGGCGCCAAAAACTTGACACGACAAAATCCTAGCAAGAGAACTAGGTCGCGTAAGTAGTAAAGTGGATTTCTAAGTCCGGGGTTATCGTATCCGCAGGGACAACTATAATCTAAGTACCAAGACTACTATATTACTCAATTCTAAGTTAAATCGGTCGATAGAAAGGTTGATTAACTAATTAATAAAAACTAGAAAATAAACTAAGGCAACGTCACACCAAATAAAGGGAGGAAACAATAGAGAGAAGCGATCAAGGCACATGGTTCAACCAATTATGCATTTCGATTGTGATTTAGGTTCTATTGGATTATTAGATTGATTTAGCTAAGGCGAAATTCCCTAACGTACGTACCACCCAATCTCTTGGCATAGCAACCCTACCCTTGGTAACGATTTCCTATATATCTCTATATGAAAACCCAATTAACGAGGATGCATTTAAGTTCTAGGAATTCCCCACGTGAATGGAAAGCCACCTAAAGAAACCGAGTCTATCTCTAGTCGGTTTAACTATAGGGTATTCAATGTTTATATCTTCCCTAGGTTATTATCTCTCGATCTCTAACCTAGGCATTTTATCAAACACTTGGTGATCAAGCAAATGTAGCATTGAGATCAAATATTGAATACATAGCTAAAACCAAAATTAATCCAATAAATACCAACAAATCAACAATCAAAATCACATAAATGGCCTATCCATGGCCTCAATCAAACAAGTTTAGCTCATATTCATGTCAAAAGTGCAATTATAAATCATACAAGCCATAAGAGGTTTGAACAAATTCAAGAAATAAAGATGTAAAAACTCCCTAATTCTTGTAGAGATGTGGATTCCTCGTTGAATTCTCCGTCTTCTCACGAATCCGGGCCTTCAAGTAGACGTTTTGACCTTCAAAATCACTCTCCCAAGCTCCCTCTCCCTCTCTTTTTTGTGTGGCAGCTGCTACTATGGTGAGTTAGGGTAAAAAATGGCTAAAAGGGGTATTTATAGACCAACCCGCTGCCTCGAACGCCGTGGCGTTCGCTTGTTGAACGCCTCGGCGTTGGCTACTGCATGTGAACGCCGCGGCGTTCGCTTGTTGAACGCCGCGGCGTTCGTCCCCTGCTGCTCCAGCCAGTTTTGGTAAACTTCGCATAACTTTCTCTACCGATGTCGGAATTCACTGATTCAAGTTGCTGTAGAATTCTAAAACAAAGATCTACAACTCTCCAGAAGACACTAGGGCCGAAATCAAACGTTAAAGATGACAAAATTGTCTCACAAGTCACTGAATGAGAAAACTCCATCGTAAGACGTCTTTTCCGATGACGTTTTCACCTCCTTCCCTACATATCTGATCTTTGTCTTCAACATAAGAAATGTACCTTTGCCTCTTATCTTTCCATTGGTATAAGAAGTGTGTAATTTGGACATGGGTAGAGAAATCTATTCCATAAACTCTAGCACTGCGCAGACAGTTTGTATCTTTATGCATGATTTATCTTCAATTCTTGTTCTTTTCTCCAAATGATATGTTATTCTAGAAAATATGAGAAAACAAGGGTGCAAGCATCATATTTCATCAAATTATCATGAAAACAATCAAGACCAAGTCAATAAACGGGGGGAAACTAGTGTAAAAATAACATATATCACGTGCCTTTGGCAATCCATGGATGTTGATTCTGCAAGTGAGGGGCACGTGGCAACCGTGCTTAGCTTAGAGCAGCCCTCTCCTTATCGTGTCATGAGGGTTGAAAAGTTAGAAAGATCTTTCTCAGCTCCTCCTCGTCCTTCCATTGAAGAGGCTCCTACCCTTGAGCTTAAACCATTACCTTTACACTTGAAATATGTTTTCTTAAATGATAATAAAACATTGCCCTTAATTGTCTCATCGCCTTTGACAGGGGAACAAGAGGAACAACTTATGGGGGTGTTCAGGGCCAACAAGAAAGCTTTCGGGTGGACAATTACGGACATTAAAGGCATTAGCCCGGCTATATGCATGCACAAAATACTCATGGAGGACTCCGCCAAGCCCACATGTCAACCACAAAGGAGGTCTAACCCACAAATTCAAGAGGTAGTCAAGAAAGAGGTTACTAAGTTACTCGATGCAGGTACAACCTACCCTATCTCGGATAGTGCATTGATAAGTCCTACTCATGTTGTTCCAAAGAAAGGAGGCATAACTGTGATTAAGAATGCAAACGATGAATTGATTCCTTCACGTATGCTTACCGGGTGGCGGGTGTGCATAGATTATCGTAAGTTAAATGACGCCACCCGTAAGGACCACTTCCCCCTCCCTTTCATTGACCAAATGCTAGAGAGGTTAGCCGGGCACAATTTTTATGGCTTTCTAGATGGATACTCCGAATATAATCAAATTGCCATAGACCCCGAGGACCAAGATAAAACCACTTTCATTTGTCCCTATGGCACATTTGCTTATAGAAGGATGCCATTTGGATTGTGCAATGCCCCGACCACCTTTCAAAAGTGCTTGATGGCAATTTTCCATGACATGGATGAGGAGTTCCTTGAAATTTTTATGGACGATTTTTCTATTTTTGGAACATCTTTTGATACATGTCTAGATCATTTGACTCGTGTTTTAAAATGTTGCGAGGAAACCAATCTTGTTTTAAATTGGGAGAAATGTCATTTCATGGTCCGGGAAGGGATTGTGCTTGGTCAGAAAGTCTCTCATAGAGGGATTGAAGTGGACCAAGCTAAGATTGAGGTCATTGAGAAGCTTCCCCCTCCTACATCGGTCAAAGCTGTTAGGAGTTTCCTCGGGCATGCCGGTTTCTATAGGCGGTTTATCTTGAATTTCTCTAAAATTGCGAAACCATTGTCTAATTTGCTTGTTAAAGATGCACCATTTGATTTCGACTCTACTTGTATGCAGGCATTCCTCACTTTGAAGGAGCGGTTGATATCCACCCCCATCATGGCACCTCCCGATTGGAGCTTACCCTTCGAGTTGATGTGTGATGCAAGTGACACCGCAGTTGGTGCGGTACTTGGCCAACGGAAGGAAAAGGTATTTCGAACCATCTATTATGCTAGTAAGACTCTAAATGACGCACAATTGAATTGTGCAACCACGAAAAAAGAGTTACTAGCTATAGTATTTGCGTTTGATAAATTCCATGCCTATCTCGTTTTGAACAAAGTAATTGTGTACACCGATCACTCCGCACTAAAGTACTTGCTTGCCAAAAAGGATGCTAAACCTAGACTCCTTAGTTGGATTCTGCTACTTCAAGAATTTGACCTCCAAATCAAAGATAAGAAAGGAGTAGAGAATGTAGTCGCCGATCATTTGTCTAGGATAGAGGTCCCTAGTCCCGAACACTTGCATGATACACCAATTAGAGAAGAGTTTCCCGATGAACACTTATTTGCTATATGTGATGACCCAACTCCTTGGTATGCAAATTTTGCTAATTATCTTGTCAAGGGAGTTCTTCCCCCGGATATTACTTTCCATCAAAAGAAGAAATTCTTATTTGATGTGAAGCAATATTTGTGGGATGAACCATATCTATTTAAGATTTGTGCAGATGGCCTCATTTGAAGATGTGTTCCCGAGGAGGAAATAGCATCGGTTTTAGCTCATTGCCATGACATGTCGGTAGGTGGCCATTTTGGGCCTTCTAAAACAGTGGCTAAGGTGCTTCAATCAGGTTTTTTTTGGCCCACACTCTCTAAAGATGCATTTTTGTATGTCCAATCTTGTGATAGATGCCAACGAACGGGTGATATCTCTAAAAGACATGAAATGCCCTTGAATATCATGCTTGAGTGTGAATTATTTGATGTTTGGGGTATTGATTTCATGGGACCTTTTCCTAGTTCTTGTTCCAATAAGTATATTCTTGTTGTGGTTGACTACGTCTCAAAATGGGTTGAAGCCGAGGCTTTGCCCACTAACGATGCTCAGGTGGTTACTCGATTTTTAAGGAAACGAATTTTCACTCGTTTTGGAACCCCTAGAGCTATCGTTAGTGATGGGAACACCCATTTTTGCAACAAGCAGTTCGAACACTTATTGAACAAGTATGGGGTAAAGCATAAAATTTCAACTCCCTACCACCCTCAAACGAGTGGGCAAGTGGAGGTGTCTAATAGACAGGTTAAACGCATTCTTAAAAAAACGGTCAATGCATATAGGAAGGATTGGTCTCTTAAGCTAGATGACGCCTTATGGGCTTATAGGACCGCGTTTAAAACCCCAATTGGCATGTCCCCGTATCGCCTCATTTTTGGAAAAGCATGTCACCTACCGGTTGAGCTTGAGCATCGTGCCTTTTGGGCTATTAAATTTTTAAATTTTGACTCTACACTTGTAGGTACAAATCGATTACTCCAATTACATGAGCTCGAGGAATGGCGCCACCAAGCTTATGAGAATGCCAAACTTTACAAGGAACGAACTAAAACGTGGCATGACAAGCACATTCTTCCTCGGGAGTTTCACATGGGCGAGAGGGTTCTCCTATACAACTCTCGCCTTCGACTCTTTCCCGGGAAGCTCAAGTCAAGATGGTCGGGACCATTTCTTGTATCTCGCGTATACCCCTCGGGTGCCATTGAACTCACAACGGACAAGGGACAAACTTTCATGACAAATGCTCAAAGATTGAAACCTTATGTCGGGATTGATGGACCACGGGACAAGGTGTCCATCCACCTCGGGGATCCTCCATGATTCCATATCTCAAGTCGAGCTACCGACTATAAACTAGCGCTTCTTGGGAGGCAACCCAAGCTCTCTTTTCCTTCTCGTCTTTTCGTCTTTCTAGTTTAGTTTGCTTTGTTTTCTTGTGTTTAGTCTTTGTTTAGTTTGAGTTTATCGTTGTGTTGATTGTTTTTTTCTTCCTTTATTTTTTTTGCAGGAAACAAACTTAAATTTCAATGCGTCAAAACTCACGCTTGGGCGCCGCGTATATCGCACCTAGGCGCCGATGACCCTCAGTTGGCATTTCGATTTGCAGATCCACGCCCAGGCGCCGTCTCCCTCACGCCTGGGCGCTGATCCAGAACACGCCCCGGTACCAGAATCCCACGCTTAGGCGCCGAAGGAGCCCAGAAGTCACATTTGCTTCGCATCATGGCGCTTGTGCGCCACCACTTCCACGCTGGGGCGCGAGATCATCCACGCTCAAGCGTCACATTACCCATGCTCAGGCATTGACTGAAACACCAAGACCAATTTTTGCTTCGCATTATGGCGCCTAGGCGCCATCATACGCTCGCCTAGGCGCCACTTAGGTATATATTTTATTTCAGTCAGAATCAGGTCAAACGAAAAAAAATAAAAAAAAGAAAAAGAAAAAGAAAAATCATCATCTCTCTCTCTACACTCGGTTTCGCCGTCTCCCACCACCTTTCCACCGTAAAACCGTCGATCTTTGCCACTTTTCGTCGATTCGCCACCGTGAACAGCTATAGTCTCTCTCCGAGCATTCTGGGTCACGGGTTGCCATCAGCTCTGTGCATTTTTGACCCCAAGGTGAGTGAATAGCTTGGCCCTTTTTCTCATTTCTGAATATTGAAGCCGTGTGGGGCTATATTTTGGTTCTAGTATTAGTGATTTGTGGCTAGAGTTGTTGCTACTTGTTGGTGGATTTGGGTTGTGGGTGAATTTCGAATTTGTCGTTAGTTGTGGGTTAGCCGATAATTTTGTGTTGAGATTGTTATGCTGCAATTACAACTTCCTTTCCGTTGAGCCATTGTTGGATTCGGTGGTGTGTTTTTGGGGTTGTTGTTTAATTCCGTTTTGCCGCCAAAAGTTCGAAAATGCCTAAGCAAACCGCGAAACAATCAAAGGGTAAAAAGAAGGTTGGGGAAGGGTCCTCCACCGCCCCCGAGCCCTTAACTGACCCACTGGATCCCCTTGCACTTCCCCGATCCTTAAACCCAAAAAAGGAGCTAATTTTTAACGGGTTTTACAATCGGGTTATTATCAAAGAAAAGTCTTTTGATCCCAGTGCTAAGACTGCAGTGAAAGCCCGTATTGAGTTCCATCATCTGGACTATTTTTATGGCCCTTTAGAGGCTATCCGACTCCCATGGATTCACGAATTCTATAGTACAGGGGCTTACATTTCCATCACAGACAAAGCAAGTTAGAGGGCACACACAATTGAGGTTCGGGGTCGCTGGGTTAATTTTGACGACATTGCTCTTAGTGAGTGCCTCGGGATGGAGATTCCCCAGACTTGTGGGTATCGTGATCTCTAGAAGCTAGATGGGACATACATTGTTTCACTTGACGAGGTCCTTGGGGTCATTGCTATTGAGGGTTCAACTTGGCCCGAAGGGGAGTCTCACTTACCTCGTCGTATCTTGCTTCCCGAGGCTGCGTTTTGGCTCCACTTCATCCGCTTTAACCTCCTCCCGAGCTCCAACAGATCGGAGTTGAACAAGGATCGGGCATTGCTCATATTCGCTATCATGACAGAGCGACCGATTAACTTTGTGGGGTTGATTCATCGGACTTTATTAGGGCATATCAAGAGGATAGGCATCGAGTTCATTCCAGTGGTTGACCCGACACAGGCTAAGAGGAAATGAGGGGAGTCCTCTAATCCAAAGAAGAACCCGTTTATTTTCCCGTCTCTCATTACGGCCTTGTGCTCGACTGGCGGTGTTAGGGCTTTTCAGAGCGAGACTACAGACCCCGCCGGCACACCTCTTCCCTTCTCGGACGCCCCAGCTTCAGCCTGTCCACCTATTCCCCCGAGAGCTCGTTTGGCTCGTGGCACCGGATCCAGCCACACTACATCGTCTGATGTGGAGACCCTTCGGACTGATCTGCAGCAGTTGAGGACAGATATGCATTCGATGATGAGTGAGGGGTGTGCCTATGTCCGTCAGTTGTTTCTAGAGCAGGACGCCTTCTTGGGCCGTGGGCCATTAGACTATTCAGCACCCCCACATTTCCCGCGCTCTTCCACTCCTCCTCCGGATGATCTGATTTGTGCTGGTGCTATAGTCATTGGGGGTGATTCAGCTGCGGCCGAGGGAGGCACAAATGATATGCTCGACATGGATGATCTAATGGGTGGAGACGAGGATGAGGGTGGCCATGAGACGAGAGATGATGATTTTGTGGACCGTTTTGTCAATGCGGATGATTAACATGTCTATTTAGTCTCTTCCTATTTGCTTTTGTTAGATATCGATCTTGTTAGTTGTTAGTTTCTGTTGATGTTTGTTTTTCGGATATTTTGTTATGTTTTTTCTATCCGTTGTTTTTTTTTATTAGAAGCATGTTTATTTCTGTTATCTCGTGTTTTGTTGTTTGATGTTTTGTCGTTTCTCGCTTCTATTCCTTAATTGACTTCTCTCTGGATAGCCTATGTTTGATGTGTAGTGTTGATATCTTGGCTTCCCCCGTGGTTGCCACTCTTGGACACAGTTGCAGTTGAGGACTCGGGTTTGCTTTTCAGCAACTCTATGGTGATGTGTACTTTGCCCTTTTCTTTTTCGAACATTGGGGACAATGTTCATATTAAGTTTGGGGTGGAGGGGGGGGGGTTACTAGATCCATTGTAGTCGTGTTTATCCATGTTTTAGATATTTCAGTCCAAGTTTTGGGGGGGGGGGGGGGGGGGGGGGGGGGGGGGTGGTACTTCTACATGTGAAACTTATGCAATTTTGAAATTTTTTGGATAGAGTTTCAACCCTTCACTCGATGCATTGAGAATGGTTAATTTGAATACATGGCATGTTTTCTCTATCAATATGGATTTTAATGACTATACACATCGTTCCTTGCTTGTGGGACCCTAAACTAAACTAGATTGACCTTAAGATGATTCACATATGCACATAAGTCGAGAGTAGAGGAGTTGAGTGGGTAACCATTGTGAAACACTTAAAAGCTTGATCCCGGAAATATCAACTTAGAATTTTCACATGAGTTATGAGTTGAGAATGTTAGCTTTGTATGCTTAACAAGAATAAAAGAGGTTGAACATTGGTATGACTGCAAAAGTTAGGTTTAATAGATACTGGGGGCGAAGAGCACCATGCCTAGAATACTGTACTATTAAGCTAATTTGAGCTAAGCTCAAGCCAATGAAAGGGTAAAGGGAATAAGGACCTAGTTTGGTTTTGTGGCCTTTGACACTCGGGCGATTAAGCCCTTAGGAGTTTCTCTACATTTAATACCATAAAGCTATCCGGTTTGGGAGTTATTGGCCTAAAGCTCGTTACAAGGGTGTCATAGAATGCCTAAGATAACCGAACATTGCACATGGTCTAGCCTCTAATGTTTTAAGTTGAAAGTGGCATAAGTTAAAGCCTAAAGTGGATAAAGTGATGAATTTTAAGTGGCTATGAAGTTTTCTTCAATTCTCGTACAATGTGACTAATCGAAAATTGATAGATAGGGGATTAATGCTTGAAAAGTGGTAAGAATTCCACTCGACTATAATGCTTGAGATTTATTACACTACACCCTTAGGATGATCTTTTCGATGTTAAGGCGTAACATGAGCAAGTGTGTGACGTCTATATATATGTAAATTTGAGCTTAAAAAGATGAATTCATGCCATTGTGTTTTATTAATCATATTAATTTGCGTTGATTGATCGGGGTTGAAAATCTTTCGATTTTGTGGGTACATCGTATGCAAACCCTCACGAGACTATAACTCGTCCTTTGAGGTAACTCAAGGGTTCAAAGGCTTGTTGCATTCGCTAAATGCATCCATGTACTCCACGAAAGTGAGTTAGGTAGTTGTTTTTCTTTCTTTCTGTTTTTCCCGTGTTTGATGATGTTTTTCCTATCCTATAGCTCTTATTGCTCGAGGACGAGCAATTGGTAAGTTTGGGGGGGGGGGTTGATAAGAGGCATTTTTACGTGTTTTTAAACCCGTGATGCTTATGCTTTGGATTCAATTATTTTCTAAATCATGCTACATTTGCGTTTAATCGGGGTGTTAAGTGATTTCAGGTGATAAACGAGAGCACACGAAGAAAAGGGCAAAAGACGGCGTATCAAACGATCAAGAGGAGATGCCTCGCATGCCGGCGCCACATTACTCGCGCCCAAGCGCCAGAAGATACAGAGAAGCAGCAATTGCACGCAGACCCGCGCCTAGGCGCAGACTTACCCACGTCCAGGCGCAGTGCATTCCACGCCCAAGCGCCACATTATCCACGCCTGGGCGCAGTCCGACTTTTCCTCCAAGAAACTCCTGCCACGTAGGCGGAACCTGGGCGCTGATCCACCCGCGCCTGGGCGCCGCTGTAACCATTTTTTTGAACCTATAAAGCCCAATTTTCAGCACATAATTTGGGTTCGAAAATCTGGGGAAGGAAGGCATTTTTCTGGGATTTTAAGCCAAAATTCATCAATCTTGGAGGGAGAAGAAGGGGGATTAAGCTAGAGATTTAAGTTCCAAGGTAGGATTCATCATCAACCAAGTCTTAGGGAGTTTTATTTGCTTTCATTACATGTTTATGTTCATAATTATGGATATGATTGTTCTAGATCTTCTTGAGCTATTGATGATGAGCTAATTTTGTAGAACGAAGGCCATCTGAAGGCCAAATTTATGAGTCAATATATATGAAGTGATTTTTCCTATTAATTCTCCTATTGCTTTGTGTGTTAATTTTATGCTTTTATTCCAATCATATGCTTGATCATCATATGCTTGCTATTTTGCCTAATCTAGTCATTCGAGAGAAGATAGGTTAAGGTTCAAGGGAATTAACACATCATCCGAAACAAATGAGGAATTGCCCCTAGAAATAGGTAGAGATTCCCAGGTGCGGTTAGCCGGATTTATCTGGGGAAATTCTAAAGCGTTAATGCGTGGTTATTGATTAGATTCTCGAATAGACATATTTAGAGAACCGTCAATTAATCATAAGATTATTATGAGCTGAGACATCGAGTAATAGTTAACTAAGATGTTTCCACCAAAGCAATAGGAGTCTAATAATTCGAGGAGTAACTCATATATATTGACGAGTAGATTTGGTTGTAGCATGTGCCTTAGTCATTTTATCATACGTGAGTCTCAGTCTATAGCTCGTTTCCTCTTTTGTCCTTCGTTTATTCAATCAATTCTTGCAATTTACTTTATTTGTCTTTTCTTATTATTGAAAATCTAAAGCTAAAATCCAAGTCTCCGTGGTTCGACAACCCGGACTTATTTTGTCCACTTTTATTATTACCACGACTAGTACACTTGCTATTCAAGCACGTTAGGTATTAGCGTGTCAAATTCTCTATGACCTGATTTCTTAGTCCAGTCTCAACGTTCAAGACTTTGACGTTTCGACTGCGGGGAAGTGTTAGATAATATAATATTTTTTCATATCTTTCTAATATTTATGTTAATTTAGGTTTTTTTTATGTTTCCTTATATTTATCTTTTCCTTATTTATGATTAGGGTTTTTTGTTTACCAAGTACATGTATCTCTATAAATATATTACAGAGTAATACAAGTTTCCTATGTGATTTTCTCTAATCTAACAAAAGTGACAACTTTCTCTGAATAAAAATAAATACTTGGCTTGCTTATATATATATATATATATATTGATGTGCGCCAAAAATGTCTAGGGGCACTATGGTAATTAATTGACACCCGGCTCAGGTCGAGGTGCCACCCGTAGGTATAAATCAGCGGTTAACATACTAGTTAAGACCAGAAGAGGCTGACGACCCAATAAGAGTACCTGGGCTAGTTACTTAGTCTAAGGATTATATTATTAAGCCTGGTGGGCTGCTGATAAAGCTAAGCCCACAACCCAGGACCCACTACCAGCTCCCTATAAATACCTTAGAAGAGCTGAGAAATAAGGATTATCTACTACCTCAGTAAAAACTCATTGGCTATTGAGAGTAACCCCACAAAGAACTATGAACTGACTTAATCCCACATACCTTGGGTACGTAGGCAGCTCGACACAACTGAGTGCAGTCTATAATTTAACCAACCCCTAACCTAGTTTGTTTTGCATTGGACGGTTCCATTACTCCACCTGGTCAATCACGTGACATCCACTATCTGACGATTTTTACCATCATCAGATTGGCGCTGTCTGCAGGAATAGCGCTCCAGCCACTGAGTATGCAAACTAGGTCACAAGCTCGTACTACCCGAGATGGAAGGACCAACCACCATCAGTCAGCAACTGTCGATGAACTTCCTAACCCAACGCTTGAAGATTAGCCTAATACTGAGGGTGGTGCTCATGACCCCCCGACCCGACAAGCTGAAGACGGAGATCCAGACATACCATCCCCGATGAACGAGCAGAATGCACCTCCTGTGACGCCATCAGTGATTCCATCCCGTGCCACTAGGGTGTTCGAGATCAGTAAGGAGGCACTACTTACTCTTGTTGAGGATGCATCAGCAAGGGCAGCCAGTCGCGCAGTCCAGCAATATGTCCTTGCACACCCGTCATGAGCAACACATGTTCCATCGACTAACAGGGGGCCAGACCCCCACTATATGGGCCATCAGGAGGTACTCCAACCTTAAGAGAAGAAGCTGCAAGATCCGTCCCCTCCATTCACAAGCAGGGGTCAGGAGCTTTGAGAGAAGAGTCGCCCTCACCGAGTGGCGCCAAACCACCATCGAGGTTAAGAGTCCTTGACCCCCTACAGGATTGAATCAAGGCGATCCAACTCACCGATGAATGGGGCAGTATGAGAAAGAGGAGAGAATAGGGTGGTCTCACCCCTAAAGAGGCCACCAAGGGAAAGAGAGCAAAGGCCAACACCTCGAAGGTCACTACGTAGAGGTTAAGCACCCTTGACCCCTGAAGAGACCTTTTCGAAGCGCGAAGGGCGACGTAGGCACATACCTCGATGTGATGAGAGTTTAGACGATCATGGAAGATATGAGGATATGCAGCTGGTGCCATTAGCTGTAGCACCTCCTAAGAGAAGTCCTTTCTACCAGGCAATTTTGGCAAAATCTTTACCGCAGGGGCTTAAGATACCTCATGTGAAAGAATATGAGGGAGCTGGAGACCCTCATGAGCATGTTGACAAGTTTAACACCAAGACTGACATGTCCGACACCAGTGATGCTGCCTACTGTAAGATTTTTCGAACCACCCTTTCTGGAAAGGCACTTAGCTGATTCAACCGACTGCCCGCCGATACCATCGCCTGCTTTGAGCAGCCGACCAAGCATTTACTCAATCACGTTTTTATAAACAAGAAGTACCCCAAGACATCATCACTTATTCACTGTGGTTCAAAAAGATGGTGAACCTTTGATGGAATATGTACAATGTTTCTCCGACACTGTGTCTAAAGTACCGCACATCAACCATGAGTTGCTATCAGGAATAATGCAGAGGAACTTACACAATAGTAAGTTCAAGAAATTTGTAACTGGGAAGCCCCCATCAACCATGGAGTAGTTGTTGGACAGAGCTGAAAAATATATAAGAATCAAAGAGACAGAAGGGTAGAGATGGAGTCAAAAGCAACCCCCCAGGGTGGACTCAGAGATGGATAACTCCCCAGTGAATGGAATAATAATAAGGGTGTTAGGAAATTTCATGTTAGATGTTTTGATGATGACAAGATAGGATTTTTTGTTAGACCCCAAATACAATGTAAGTTTCTACTTTGATAGATCTTTGTATAAGCGTTTGAAAGTATGTAATTTTCTTTAGGCTTGTAATTTTTATCTTTATAGATTTTAGACTAAATATTAGATACCGAATCGCTAATAGAATTCTAGGTGAGTCTATTAGAGAAGAAGTTGAAGATCAGCGTCTGAAGTCAACTGAAGATGAAGATTTGTTCTTAGCTCCTGTCAAACGCTAAAAGACTATTTCAGGATTTATGAATCAAGCGCTCAAATCACTCTAGCGATCCGATGACAGATTCACCTGAATTAAATCCTCAAGTCATGAAGGACTTAAATGCAATCATTCAACGGACATTTATTTCCAACGGGAAATAAATTCAAATGCATTAAATGCCTGATAAGAGCATTAAATGTGATAAGCCACTGTGACTTGTGGACAAGCCACCTTTTGACTAGACTGTCAGAACTTCAGAGTTTATAGCTGCTCCCATCCAATCGGTGCCAGCAGATTTTCAGGAATGTCAGATTTTAGGTAAAATCACGTGCTGCGTGAAAGGCACGCTCTCACATGTGTCCAACGAATAGATCCCAAGAATTGCCTATAAATACCTTACCTTCAGCAAATCCTAAAAAAGGGTACATAATATTACAAGAGAAATTTACGTACCTGCACAAGAAAAAACTTAGAAACTCCATAGCTAAAAATCCTTCAAGCTTTTTATCTACATTCCAGATAGTCACAAATATCTCAAACCTCTTTCAAAGAAGAAACCTAAATTCCTATTGAGATATTCCAAGTTGTTTGATCTTTCCAAAAACAAACAAAACTTAGTGATAAACCTTCAACCTTTCATCTGAGTGGGAAAGAAGTTGAAATCCCCTTACAGGCAGTATTTCTGAGTGAGAGAAGCTTGTAGAAGACGATCTTCATTGGTGCTGAAATCTATGTGATCAAGGAGCCCGAGATCTTTTTCATCCTTTACTATCTTGTAGAAGATTCTGTGTGATTCTTTGAAAATCATCCTTGTAAATTCCTCCAAGTGAAAAAAAAGAAGAAGAAGGACGTAGCTGGGATTACATCACCCAGTGAACCTTACAATTTCTTGTGTCATTTACTTTATTTACTGTCTTGATTTACATTATATTATATTCTTTGAAAAGGACAAGCTAATTGCAAAGCGATTAATTAACCAATTGAACGCTAAAAATCATTTCCGCTGTGCTAACCCTGATTAAGCGATCTAGGCATTACCCTACTTTGGTAATTTGCTAAAAATCACTAAGTCTAAGTTATCTTTACTGAAGCGTCTGACCCATGCGCTCAGCTTCTAAGCGTTCAAATCTTTAAAAGTGATACGAAATTTTTGAAGTCGAAAAAGACTTCAGGGTCTATTCAACCCCCCCTTTCTAGACCCTTTCGTATGCCACTTGGGACCACCAAGTGGTATCATAGCGGTTGAATTATAAACCTAAGCGTTTCCGAGAGTAACTGCTTGTTCAGATCTATCCTTTTAAAACTTAATCGCTTTAAAATTTCTCTTTAAAACATCTCATTATGGCTTTTAACAAAATGCCTAAGTTGGTAGAATCAAACTATGAGGAAACTTAGAGCATTCGCTTATTTATGCTCTTGCGATAATGAAATGTGTGATGTAATTTCAGATGGCCCCATTAAGTTCATGAAAGTAATAACTCGAGCACCCGGAGCTGATGAAGCCACTCCAGATGGATATGTCGAGAAAAACAAGTTAGAATGGACGCCAGAGGATAGAAAAAGAGCTAATCTGGATAATGTTGGACGAAGTGCACTTTACTCAGCGTTAGGAGACAATGATGCATTGTTCAACAAGATCAAGCAATGTAAGACTTCCAAAGAAATATGGGATAAGTTGGCTATAGTATGTGAAGGTTCAGCACAAATGAAAGAGAACAAGCTCTCCATAGCCACACAAAGATTCGAGAATTTCAAGATGCAGCCCAATGAGACGCTAGAACAATTGGACGCAAGATTTACTTTGCTCATTACCGAGTTAGCGTCACTAGATAAGGAATTGACCAACAAGGAAATGGTCAATAAGATTTTCAGAAGTCTTCCAAGTAAATACTTGATTAAGACTGTTGCTATGAGAGAATCACAGACCTTGGAGACTCTTACTCCAGAACATGTGTTTTCAGAGTTAAAGGCATTTGAATTCGATCTGGGTGAAGTCAGTGACACATCGACTTCAGCGACTGAATCAGGAGCTTTAATCGCTACTACCAAAAGTAAGGGTAAAGCGGTTAGCGAAGTGAAATCAACGGAATCAAATGAAGAAAACGAAATGGCCTTATTGGTCAAGAAATTCAAGAAATTTCTAAGATATGAAAAGAGAAATCCTGTTGGACAAACTTCATTTCAAACCCCTCCCCCTGCTCTAGCGCCTCAGTATCAAGCGCCAGTGTACTTTGCACCTCAACCAGTAGCGCCAGTCCCTTACCAAGCGCCTACAACTCCTACTCTAAATCTCTCAGCGCCAGTCGGATCAAAGCGATTATCCACTGAACAGAAAATGAAAACTAATATGTGTTATAATTGCAGGAAACCAGGGCGCTACCAGGTAAATTGCCCTTATCCAAATGTGTCTAAGCCCACAAGGTAAGACTATGCGGATAGAAACCAATTCAGGAGCAACCTTCACCAACAAGGTTTGCTAGCTGAATCTGAACCATTCCCCGCACCTGAAGAGGATTTGGAATCATCAGATGAAAGCAGTGATGATGAGCCTACAAGCGACTCAGCGTTGATCTGTCTTATGGCAAGAGAAGATGAAGCTTCCGACAAATCGCTACCAGAGGTAACCAATGAATTATCTCATCCTCTTTCTTATGATGAATTACTTGACAAAGTTAATGAACATTATAAAGATTGTCAAGAGGCCGCCAAAATATATCAAAACGATCTAGCTATTATCTCATCACTCACAAGAGATAAAGTAACGCTCAAAGCAGAGTTGAAAGTTCAGGAACAATGTATTGAGAAGAACCAATCACTTGAGAGTGAGATTATTCAATTAAAAAGCGATCTTGATATAATAGTCAAGAGAGAAGCTGATCTGATCGCTAGACTTGCCAAATCAGAGCAGCTCGTCTCATCATTATCAAAAGCTTTTAGAAAGTTGGATAATGTGACTGAGGTAACTAGACTATATGGTGAAAAGACCGGTTTAGGATACAATAAATTCGGTAAACAACCTAATAAATCTGTTGTTACCGCAAACAACAAAGGAAAGGGTGCTTTGTTTGTTGAGAAAGGTTCACAAAGTCAAACGCTGAATGAACCAAGCAACAATGGTACGAGGTTAAATGAGAAAGCCAAAGCTGACTTAGGCAAAGGTAAAGCAAAAGCAAATGATTCACAAAGAAAGGTTCATCCAAACGCTCAAAAGGCTAAGGATAAACCTAACCACTGTGAATCAAGCGCTAAGCGTTCAGCACCAAAAGTGCAACCCAAGCCAGCGCCAAGGAATTACCAGCGTCAATATCCAAGACAGTCAAGATCATATTATCGGTACTATGATGATTATGATTATGACTATGATTATGACTACTATTATAATCGAGGATATTATTATACACCCAAAAAGCACACACAACACGATGTGAAACCCAAGAAGGCCAGTATTCTCACAATGAAGACTAGGCAAATATGGGTTCCTAAAGTTCTAGTTCAAACCAAAGTTACTAACAAAGAAGGACCCAAGGCAACATGGGTACCTAAGAAGAATTAGAATTATCCTTTAAATGCAGGTACCTAGAGCCAACACCGATACTTCAGTTTGGTACATTGATAATGGATCGTCAAGACACATGATGGGTTCCAAAGATCTTCTAGTTAACTATCAAGCTACCAACGGTCCTCAAGTTATATTCGGTGATAACTCCAAAGGTAAAACCAAAGGTATAGGTATCATGCATAGGGGGAACATCATGATTAGTGATGTATATTATGTTGAGGGTCTTAAGCATAATTTGTTAAGCATTAGTCAATTTTGTGATAAAGGCTTTGAAGTAAAATTCTCAAGCGACTTCTGCTATGTTAACGACGCTAAGACTAAGTCTACTAAATTAAGAGGAAAAAGGACAAACAATGTGTAGTTAGTAGATTGGGATTCTACAATTGATAACAATCTCACATGCTTTGTTGGTAAAAGTTAAAATGAATTGGGTTGGTTATGGCATAGAAAAATGAATCATCTCAATTTTAAGGCAATCTCTCAATTAATATCGCTAAATCTAGTAGAGGGATTACCTAAGGGTTCCTTTCAGAAAAATCGCTTATGTGATGCATGCCAAATGGGTAAACAAGTTAAATCATCTTTTAAAAAGAAACCATGCCTATCTACTTCTAGAGTTCTTGAACTATTGCATCTAGATTTGTTTGGTCCCATTCAAATCATGAGTGTTAGTTGTAAAAAGTACTCGCTAGTAATAGTTGATGATTTCTCTCGCTATACTTGGGTAGAATTCCTAGCAACCAAAGATGAAAATAGTGTCAAGCTCACATCGCTAATTCGTCAATTACAAACTTATAAAGATTTAAAGGTGACAAGAATTAGAGGCGACAAAGGAACTGAATTTACTAACCAATTTGTTGAGAAGTTTTGTATAGACTTTGGAATACTTCATGAGCATTCTGCTCCTAGAACACCTCAACAAAATGGAGTTGCCGAGCGATGGAACAGAACGCTTAAAGAAGCCGCTAGGACGATGTTAGCAGAGTCTAAGCTGCCTCAAAGGTTTTGGGCCGAAGCCATCAATACCGCTTGCTACACTCAGAACCAGTGTATGATCAACAAGCAACATGAGAAGACTCCATATGAGTTGTGGAAGGGACGTAAGCCTAACGTTTCATATTTTCATGTATTTGGTTGAAAATGTTTTATTCATAACAATGGATCCCACAGCCTAAAGAATTTTGATCCTAAAGCGGATGAGGGAATCTTTCTAGGCTATGCCAAGAATGGAAAGAGTTTTTGCATCCTAAATAAAATCAAATCGAAGGTTTAAGAATCCATTCATGTTGTGTTTGATGATGCTAACCAAGAACCGAGTAAGATTAATCCTGATGATGTAGGAATTGAAGATCTTACCCAACAAGCGTCACAAATCAATCTTGGTGATGATAGTGATGACGAAGATGATGAGATTCGTGTACCTATTCCTAAGGATACTTGTGAGGTTAACAATGGTGATAATGTCAGAATCGCTGATGATCATGAAGAGAATGATCATCAAGAGCAGATTGGAACTTTGAATGATACAACGATTGCGCAAGAGACAAATGAGAGTCAAGTGATTGAAAACCAAGTGTCTCTCAACCCGTTCCAACCAGACCGTAAATGGCTTAGAGACCATCCACCAGAGCTAGTAAACGGAGATATGGAAGCACCTGTTAGAACTAGGTCAGCTACAATTAATGAGGCCATGTTCGTGAGTTTTCTATCTCAAATGGAACCAAAGAAAGTGGATGAAGTGCTCAGTGATTCAAGTTGGGTAGAAGCGATGCAAGAAGAGCTTAACCAATTTGAGAGAAGCAAGGTTTGAACGCTAGTACCAAGACCAACTCACCAAGGAGTTATTGGGACTAGATGGGTTTTTAGGAACAAACTGGACGAAGATGGCATTGTTACAAGAAACAAGGTTAGATTAGTCACTCAGGGTTATTGTCAAGAAGAGGGTATTGATTTTGATGAGACATATGCCCTAGTAGCCCGTCTTGAAGCGATTAGGATGTTCCTAGCGTTTGCCGCATTTAACAAGTTCACGGTGTACCAAATGGACGTGAAGAGTGCATTCTTGAATGGTAAACTCCAAGAAGAAGTCTATGTGGAGCAACCTCCAGGATTCATCAACAACCATGGCAAAAATATGGTCTACAAATTGGATAAGGCACTCTATGGCCTTAAACAAGAGCATGGTATGACACTCTCTCTATCTTTCTTATAGGTAAAGGCTTTTCAAAAGGCAACGTAGATACAACGTTATTTAAAATTACCCATAATGAAGAGATTCTCTTAGTCCAATATTATGTTGATGATATTCTATTTGGTTCTACTAACGAGTGATTGTGTGAGAAATTTTCGAAAATGATGTAAGAACAATTTGAAATGAGCATGATGGGTGAATTAACTTTCTTCTTAGGATTACAAGTTAAACAACTCCCTAATGGAATATTTATAAGCCAAGCTAAGTATACAAGAGATATGATTAAGAAATTTGGTATGGAAAATGCATCATCTTCAAAAATTCCAATGAGCCAAACGCTTAAGATAGATAAAGATGAAAGTGGAAAGAAAATTGATATCACTAACTATAGAGGTATCATTGGATCACTTCTTTATCTTACCGCCAGTAGACCCGATATTATGTTTTCGGTATGCATGTGTGCACGATTTCAATCTGATCCTAGAGAATGACACTTAAATGCTACCAAGAGAATCCTTAAATACCTAAAAGGCACACAAAATGTGGGCTTATGGTATCCACGGGACTCTCCTTTTGAACTAATTGGTTATTCAGACGCAGATTTTGCAGGATGCAAAATAAATAGAAAAAGTACTAGTGGTACATGTCAATTTCTAGGTGATAGACTAGTTTCGTGGCATAGTAAGAAACAACAAACCATAGCAACTTCTACCGCTGAGGCAGAATATGTAGCCGCTGGGAGCTGTTGTGCACAAATCCTTTGGATGAGGCAACAACTTAGAGACTATGGAATAATCCTAGGTCCTACCCCAATCCATTGTGATAACCAAAGCGCTTTAGCTATGACCCAAAATCCTGTCATTCATTCTAGAACCAAACACATTGACATTAGATACCATTTCTTGTGTGACCATGTTCAAAAGAAAGATATCTCCATGCAATTCATTGGAACTGATAAAAAATTCGCAGATATCTTCACCAAAGCACTCAACGAACAACGCTTTCTCACTTTGAGAAGTGAATTAGGTATGATTGATTTAAACGCTTAAATCATAAGAGCATCATATCTTTATAGGCATAAAATTTAGGGGGAATCCACTTTATGTTTATGTCTAAAGCGTTTATCAAAAATCTGAAATAAGTCATCAATTTTAGGGGGAACTTTAAAATTGTACTTGTCTCAATACATAAAGCGACTGTGATAAAAAATGCCTTTTTAACTTTTTTTTTGAACTGATCACTTGCGCTTATTTTTATGCATGACAAAGTCAATCTCTAAATGAAAATGTCATTTATTAATTCAAGCGATTGACTTTACCTCAAACTTTACGAAATTAAATTTTGTTCTCAAAAAGACTTAAGCGTTAAAAGGTTCCCCACTTTAACGCTTAGTAAATTTCTCTAAAAATCATGCATAGTTTTCATCGCTAAAAGTAACGTGTGGATAAGTCCAAAAGATTAGATTTGATAACTACCCACACGTGCCTATCAAATCAAACTGACGGTTATTATTCCTATCTAAACCTAGGCGATTTAGTGACTGCATAAGTCTGAGTACGTGTCAGTGTACTATCAGGCGCGTGTATTTCACGCTGAAAATTTCAAAAATTTTCAAACGTCTTTCAATTAAATGGGTAACTGCGGATCCCAACATCTCTCTATTTTGTAACAGTTCACCTATTTTACCGCACCTTTTGACATCCGTACTTATGCATAATCGGCTCAGATTCACACTTTTCAATTTTTCAAAATTCAATGATGTCACACGTGGCAGTCATCTAAGCAACTAAGGAGTTATTTTTGCCTCTATATATATTCTTCAAGGCTTTTACAGTCAGACTTTATTACTTCCAAACTCTCTCTCTACTGTAAAATCTTCATATCTCTCAAGGCAAAAACTTCTCTCATTCCTTCAAAAGCTTCAAACTTTCAGCAATGGCACCCAAATCTTCAAAATCTTCCAAATCATCCAAGTCTGCTACCGGAAAAACTTCCCTCGCTAAAAAACCAGTCATGGTTAACACCGGATTTCTTGTTAACTGGGACTACCTGTTTTATAACCAAAACTTCCCTCTACAAACGGTTCTTCCACTCGTTCAAGAATCTAGTTTGAGAGATATGATTACCACTGTTTTTAACTACTTTGAAGAAGAATCTCTCCATTTCTTCAACAATGCTAAAATTTCTGACGACGGAAACTCTATTTCCTGCGTCTTCCCTTTTGCTCGTGAGACCTTTGTTCTCATTCCTTCACTGATATCTTCCCTGTTGAACTTACCTAATGATGGTGGTGAAGTAGAACTTGTCACTCTCGGTGATGCGACTAAAGTCTGGGAGTTGATCCAGAAAGATGAAGTTGAAGCGGCTTGTGAGCCAAACTTCAAGAAGAACGACATGAAGGGCGAATATGTCATTCTCGCGGATATTTGCGCCAAGATGATCGAATGCAGAAAAGGAACATTTGATAAAGTTACAAATATTTAGTACAAAATGATGGTAGCCATTTTGACCAAATTACAAATTAATTGGTCTCTCTATGTTTTTAATCGCTTCAAGGCAGCGATGGCCAAGTTAGTTAATCCTAAGCCTTATGGGATTGTGTTAAGTAGAATTCTAAGCGCTTGCGGTTTTACAAATTCTGCTGGAAAGAATATCCCAGCGCTCAAGTTCTATGGCAAGAAGATAATTAGCGAGCTGCTCAAACCAAAAAAGCATGGTGGTGCAGCGGTTTCCAAGGAGAAGCGTGAGAGACTTCAAGATAAAGGAGTTGTTTGCAGCGATGATGAAGACCAAGTGTCTTCCTCTTCATCATCGTCCTCGTCTAAAGAAGAAGTGGTGGTTAAGCGACCCAAAAGAAAAATCGTTCTTAATGTCGCTGAACCAGCCCAGGAAGTCAAAAAGCAAAAGCCAGAGCCCGCAAAGAAGAAGCAGAAGCCAGAGCCCAAGAAGAAACAAAAATCTCCTTCTCCTTCTCCTAAATCTCCATCTCCCCATCCAACGTTTATCTTCTCTGTTCCCGAAGAAGAGGAAGAAGTAGCAGAAGAAGTACCGCTTGCCCGAAGGCGTACTCCCCTCTCTACTCCAGCCGTGTCTACAAGCGTTTCAGCGAATCCAACGCTTGGAGAGTCAGTGAGCTTTCCTCCCTCTGACGCTGTTCCCGAAATCAGCTCAGATCCTCAAGCCGCTACTCAATCTGAGAGGTTTTCTAGTGTTCGGGGTAAGTATTTGCTAAGCAAATTAGTTTACCCTTTCCTCGTTAGTTTCTAAGTCTCTAACGCTAGGATAAAAACTCTTCTTTCAGCCGAGTGTGAAGAAAATATTCAATATGTTCTCAACACTCTTGCGGATTTGCATTTTCCCCTTCGTGCTGATCCAATAACTTCTTTTCTTGATTTAGAATCAGAAGAAAAAGTCCCGGAGCCTGAGGAACCTGTCCCCAATATAGAAACAAATCAAGCAACTACGTCAGTCGATGATATTCCTCAGGGTAAGCATTTTAGTCTTTTCTTTGTAATTTCTACTTAGTAGAAATTTTGCTCGCTTTTCTCAAACGCTTATATGTATCAGCTCAAGATGCACCAGACGCTGATGCACCTCCACCCTCAGAGGTTCCCATTGAAGTAGATGTTGATATGGCATCTGTTGTGGATATCGCTAAAGAAGCATCTCAAGCCCTTCCAGACGCTGAAACATCTTCAACTAGTGAAGCGACTGTAAATGCTGAAAGGTCGATAGAAGTGGGCCCCATCCCAACAGAAGCGATTGCTCTTGTTCCTACTCCAACAGGACCTCCTCCTCGTGTCATCGATTTCTTTCCTCGCGGATATACCCCTGATGTTGAATTCTATTATGCAGCTAGAGAGCGAGACACCCAGACGCTTGCAGAGCTCGAAATCTCTTTACAAAACACTCTCCATCGGCCTGATCTTTCCAACTCTCAAAAGTTTGAATTCTTTGAGCAGTTTGCCGATTTAGGACTCTACAGCTTGAAGCGACTCCAATCTCGCTTTGAATATATTTGTCGTCCAGTGTTCAATAGAGCAGATTTTGATCAAGCACGGTTTAATTTCACCGGTCGCTCAGACGAATCCTTTTATCCTCTTCGCGCCAGCAAGATTGTCTTCAAGAATCCCCACATGGAACAAAAATCCTGATGAGGAAGATTTAAACAAAATAGGATATTCGGCCCTCCCTAAAGTCGTCAACTCTCCTCAGAATGCCTTCTCTCCTAATCCACTCAAGCTTTGGAAAGGAAAAGGACCAGTAGTTGCTGAGCGTCCAAATCCTGTTAATTCGTGGATAAAAGATGAAGCCCGAGAATATCTTGCCAGATTATGGGCTGAGGATTACGATGAAGAAACTACGCGCTTCGAGAAATTCCTTGTAGCTAGAAAAGAACCAAAGAAAGCTGCAGAGCTTGGCAAGCGATGGATGATGGATACAGCCAGATGGGTTGAAGAGTTTGTTCTACATTTCTATACTCTTGAAGAACTCATAAGATATCCATTCCTCTTTGAATTTGGAATTGAATACAGACGCAGAGGACTTGCGACCTTTTTGCTTCAACAGCGTCAGCACATTGCAGGCAATGTCAGCGACTTACCACACTATAGGAAACCAATAGAAACCTACATTCGCCAGCAACTAGCTTTATTCAGTCAAGGTGGATGCTACATCTTGCATCCTCGTCAAGCGTTTTGTTAGGAATTTCATGTTAGATGTTTTGATGATGACAATTAGGACTTTGTGTTAGACCCCAAAATATGTAAGTTTGATTTTAGTAGAAAATTTGTATAAGCTTTGAAGCGTTAGTTTTGTAATAGGCTTATTAGGCTTTGTTTTATTTTACTTTAGATTGTTAGGTTAAGTAGTCTTAGGCTGAGCGTCTGATAATTTCTGAGTGAGTTTATCAGTGGTAAAGTTCGAAGACTCAAGCGCCTGATTTTTGAAAAAAGATAAAAGTCTCCACGCGTCCAATTGACCAGCTACATCAACCGTTTCCTTTTGGGACAGAAGTAATTTCACCTGAATTTATTTCTAAGTCCTGAAGGAGTTTAATGCAAATATTCTCAAAGCAGTAAGTACCAACGGGTATTTAATTCAAATGCATTAAATGCTGATAAGAGCATTAAATGTGATAAGCACTTTCAGACGTACGGAGAAGCCACCCTATTGGACAGTCAACCATCTTAGACTGCAGCACCAACTTTTGTGCAGCAGATTTTCAAAAAAAAGGGACAAAAGTTGTTCACTCACGAAAGTGAGAGACACGCGCCTGTGCATGTGTCAAACGGACACTTTCTCCAAGAATGCTTATAAATAGGATTTCAACAACAAGCCACACATAGAACAATTAATCTTCAAGTCAAATTGCTGTTGCATTGAAGTCTCATTCCTTAAACTCTCAGAAAAGCCAGAACATTCAAGAAAATATTCTCTCTACTTTTCTTCAATCCTGAGACAGTCAACAAATATCTCAAACATTCTTTTTGAAGAAACCACTTTCCCACTGAGATATTTCCAAGTTGTTTGAACTTCATCAAAATCAAACAAACCATTTTAGAAAAACCCATCCAAGCCTTGCGATCTGTGTGAAGTCGAAGTTGGATACTTGCATCATTTCTGGGTGAAAGAAACAAGGAGATTGAAGTGATTTGGAGCAGAAATCTGTGTGATCAAGGAGCTCAAGTCATCGATATCTATCTCTCCCTATTGTGTAGAAGATTCTGTGTGATTCTTTGAGAATCACTTTAGTGGATTGCCTCCAAGTGTTCAATGAGAAGAAGGACGTAGTTGGGATTACATCACCCAACGAACCTTACAAATATTGTGTTATTTAATTTTCAGTCAATTCTTTCATATCATATCATTGCATAAATTGATTAAGTAAAACACAACCAAACGCTAAGCAACTAAGAAACTTCTGGTGACGCTAAAGCTTTCAAAAGAAGACTAGAAAAATCATTCCGCTGTGCTAACACTGATTAAAGAACTGAACGCTTAAACCCACTTAGTTAAAGTATTCAAATCTTGAAGTCTAAGTTAACTCTCTAAAAACAGTCTTCATCAGACGCTTAACCTAAGCGTCTATATTTCTAAGTAAACGCTCAGTCAAGCGTTCACATTTCAAGCTTCCAAACCATTTTAATACGAAACCTTTTTGAAGTCGAAAAAGACTTCAGGGTTTATTCAACCCCCCCCCTTCTAGACCCTTTCGTATGCCACTTGGGACCAACACGTTTGTTCAGCGCATCTTTCCCGATTTGAACGAAGAAGCCTCCTCCAGCAAACAGCCGCTTCTTCCCGGCCAAAGTCAAATTTTTGTCGATGTTTCAAATGAGCACGCTGAGTTTGCTGAATTCCACAGCGACATGAGAGCAGTGATAGAAAATGCCCAAGCGCTGGACATCTCTTTTAATCATTACTCAGGGTTAAGCAATTTCAGAGGATATAATATACACCCTGTGCTCTTTTGTCAACAGAACATTCAAGTGGACAAGATGATATCGCTGATCACGCCAGTGGACCAAGAAGCAGCTCAAGCGCTGATGCCTCTTATTTTGGACTTTTTCCAATCTTATGCTTCAGGAATAGGATTGCCGGAAGATGTGTAGCTTGCTCTAAGCACTGAAGAGCGAGAATACACTATATTCTTTATTCCGCAATCAAGCTTGATTATTCCAAGGCATGTGATGGAAGCACTTGGCCCACTCTGGGTCATTGCTATTGAGGACTCTTCTTCCCTAATCCAAATAATTGAAGAAGAAAGTGCTCCTACTGAGGATGACGCTCAAATTCCAGAAGCCTCTTTGCCAGATCCTTCTAGCGCCCCAGTGGTTGAGCCCCCAGCGATTGCAGATCCTTCAATGGATCAAGCGATTGAAGAAGTGCACGCTGAAATTGCTCAAAAGCCTAACGAGCCATTTATCAGAGATAAATCCAAAGGCAAGGCTGCAGTTTTTAGCTCTTACGGACTCATTCAATCTCCTGAGCGTCCTTCTTCTTATTCGGATACAGAGAGTGATTCAGACGCTAGCGATTTCAGACAGGCAGTACGGAACTCGCTCACCAACATTGAAGGTTCCTGCTCTAAGATATTTGAGGCTGCTGATAGACAAATCCGCATAATGTCTGATACGCAAAGTCGTGATATTGCAAACGCTTCCAATAAAAGCACTATCACAATCATGAACAGCATATCCCCACTTATCGCTGAACTCTCATCCGAATTCAATCATCACTTAGCTCAGAGAGCTTCGGCTGATGCTGAAAGACATACTTCGACCGATGCTGCTGCTCAGAGCGTTGCTCATCAAGTCGCTCTCTTAGTTGATGAAGTTCGACTCTTGCGAAGAGAAGTCGCTGAGTTGAAAACCTCTCTTGATGATGCCAAGAAGGGGGAAAAGGAAAAAGAAAAGCATCAAGCATGCAAAGCGATATCAAAGACAGATAATAAAAATTGGCGATCAATGTTTGACGAACTAGTGAGCATCAAGAAGATGTTAACTAAAAAGAGAAAGCCAAGATATTATCTAGGAAAATATCAGCTTCCAGAATTGGACGTCGATTTGTTGGAAAGTATGGGATTTCAACCTTTTGCCGGTCCGCTTAGACGACCAATCAATTGTAAACTATCAAAAGATCCAAGAAAAGATATCTATCACGATTTAATTCGTGAGCTTGGAATTTTGCCAAGAGAATGGACAAAAAGGTTGTTAGAACTTAATGAAAGCACTAGACTTCATAGGCATGATACGATGACGTTCAACATACGAAAATGATCGACATTGATCGTCTCCTGTTGGACTTAGAGCTAGAAGTTCTCCAAGGCGAAGAAAGAGCAAAGCGACAGAAAAAGTGAATGAATTTTCCTTTTATATTTATATTTCTGTTGTTGCTTTCATTATATTACTTTCAGTATAAATCATGTATGCTTATTCTTTCAATATATGAATGATTTATCGCTGAAACAACTTGTTGAGGCTAATCTAACACTTTACTAACTTTTCAAACGCTAACTTATACTTTATTTGGGCTTTTCTTTTAAGTAACTCTTAAAAAATATAAAAGAGTTATAAGAGTTAAAAGTCTTGACATCATCAAAAAGGGGAAAATTGTTAGGACATTTCATGTTAGATGTTTTGATGATGACAAGATAGGATTTTTTGTTAGACCCCAAATACAATGTAAGTTTCTGCTTTGATAGATCTTTGTATAAGCGTTTGAAAGTATGTAATTTTCTTTAGGCTTGTAATTTTTATCTTCATAGATTTTAGACTAAGTATTAGATACCGAATCACTAATAGAATTCTAGGTGAGTCTATTAGAGAAGAAGTTGAAGATCAGCGTCTGAAGTCAACTGAAGATGAAGATTTGTTCTTAGCTCCTGTCAAACGCTAAAGGACTATTTCAGGATTTATGAATCAAGCGCTCAAATCACTCTAGCAATCCGATAACAGATTCACCAGAATTAAATCCTCAAGTCATGAAGGACTTAAATGCAATCATTCAACAGAAATTTATTTCCAACGGGAAATAAATTCAAATGCATTAAATGCCTGATAAGAGCATTAAATGTGATAAGCCACTGTGACTTGTGGACAAGCCATCTTTTGACTAGACTGTCAGAACTTCAGAGTTTATAGCTGCTCCCATCCAATCGGTGCCAGCAGATTTTCAGGAATGTCAGGTTTTAGGTAAAATCAAGCGCTGCGTGAAATGCACGCTCTCACATGTGTCCAACGGAAAGATCCCAAGAATTGCCTATAAATACCTTACCTTCAACAAACCCTAAAAAAGGGTACATAATATTACAAGAGAAATTTACGTACCTGCACAAGAAAAAGCTTAGAAACTCCATAGCTAAAAATCCTTCAAGCTTTTTATCTACATTCCAGATAGTCACAAATATCTCAAACTTCTTCCAAAGAAGGAACTTAAATTCCTATTGAGATATTCCAAGTTGTTTGATCTTCCCAAAAACAAACAAAACTTTGTGATAAACCTTCAACCTTTCATCTGAGTGGGAAAGAAGTTGAAATCCCCTTACAGGCAGTATTCCTGAGTGAGAGAAGCTTGTAGAACGATCTTCATTGTTGCTGAAATCTGTGTGATCAAGAAGCCCAAGATCTTTATCATCCTTTACTATCTTGTAGAAGATTCTGTGTGATTCTTCGAAAATCATCCTAGTAAATTCCTCCAAGTGAAAAAAAAGAAGAAGAAGGACGTAGCTGGGATTACATCACCCAGTGAACCTTACAATTTCTTGTGTCATTTACTTTATTTACTGTCTTGATTTACATTATATTATATTCTTTGAAAAAGACAAGCTAATTGCAAAGCGATTAATTAACCAATCGAACGCTAAAAATCATTTCCGCTGTGCTAACCCTGATTAAGCGATCTAGGCATTACCCTACTTTGGTAAATTGCTAAAAATCACTAAGTGTAAGTTATCTTTACTGAAGTGTCTGATCCATGCGCTTAGCTTCTAAGCGTTCAAATCTTTAAAAGTGATACGAAATTTTTGAGGCCCAGTACGGGGTGATTCCACGAACTTAAGGAAAGTTTCATTACGGGCTGCTACCAAACAACATGTCATCAGCTCCCCGCGAGGAGGGCAAGTGAATCAAGTGGAGTCAAAGACGCAAACAATAGAGTTTGGACTACAAGACCTAGAAAACATCCCATTGGTGAATGACGCCTTAGTGATATCGGTGACCATCTCCAACTACTGGGTGAATAAGGTTCTGGTTGACAGCGGGTGCTCAACAGCCATCCTCTTTTTGACAATGCTTTCACCCAACGAGGGTGGACAACGTGCTGCTTCAAGTGTCAACACCCCCTCACTGGATTCACGGATGAGATAGTGGAAGCATTGGAGGAGGTGTCTCTGCCCATGTCTTTTGGTGCATTTCCAGCCCACTCTACGAAGATGGTGAAATCTTTGGAGGTCAAAGCCCACTCCACACATCATGTAATTATGGGAAGGCCGAGTTTAATCCTATTCCAAGCCGGCGTATCTACCTATCACATGATGGTGAAGTTTCCAACCCCCGTAGGAATGGAGGAAGCTATCGGTGACGCGAAGATAGCAAGAGAGTTCTATGCTAACTTATTGAAGAAGCCTAAAAGGAAACATGACATGGATCACAGCGACAAAGGGAAATAAGTAGTGATAAACTTAATCTCACTAGAGAAAATTTGCTTGGGGGGCAAGATCAACTCAGTCCATACTTGGTCAAAATCTTAGCAGTCAGAGGTCTATGATAAAGACACATGCCACCCCAAAAAGACAACGCCTATTTAAAAAATATAGCAACCACCGCTAAAGGATAAAACTCCAAAGGGACGGTCGCACTGGCAGTGGATACCACTGTGGGTACCACTAGCAAGATGACGCCCATTGGGAATATCCCCCAAGCTTGAGAAGTTGTCAAGCCTTATGAGACCTTATCAGGTAACAAATAACAAGAACTATCTTTTTTCCTACATTACTATTGAACAAGTCAAGCGTTAAGTGGGGATGCCTACCAGCACCGACTACCTTTACTTAAGTTCTGAGGTGCCTAAGTGCACCCCCGCACATTTTTATTAAGTGTTGGATGATTTAATTTATCGTCATATGATTGCTAAGTGCCTTCAGGCACATCAACTTTTATACAGCTATATATACTAGGCTTGTTTAAATAACAGACATTTTGAGTCATACAAAAGAGTTTGACATTAACGATGGGTGAATTAACAACACCCCACAAAAAATATATGCTCCTCGGAACCATTGTTTTCGACTGAAGCTACTTTATAAAACTCAAAGCCCCCCTTTCGAGGCTAACATAGGTGGAGCAATAAACGTCACCCGAACCCTTGAGATCTCGGCTAAGACTAGCCCACCTTATGATCCTTCCTGTATTACCGAGAGGGTATGAGGTTTTAAAAACAACCCCCCCTCCAACATGGAATCTGGACCGAGATCATAACAATTTCGAGGGTAACATAGGTGGAGTAATAAACGTCCACCGAACCTTTGAGAGCTCGGCCGAGACTAGCCCATCTTATGATCCCTCCTGCATTACCGAGAGGATATGAGGTTTTAAAATAACCCCCTCCAACATGGAATCTAGACCGAGATCATACCAATATAACAAAGGTGATAACTCACCTCAAACAAAATATAACAAGGGTTTAAACTAGCCCACCTTATGATCCCTCCTGTATTATTGAGAGGGTATGAGGTTTTAAAAACAACCCCCCTCCGACATGGAATCTGAACCGAGATCATAACAATATAACGAAGGTGATAACTTACCTCATACAAGTATAACTAAGGTGGTAACTCACCTCATACAAACATAACAAGGGTGATAATTCACCTCATATCAATGTGGCTAGGGTGATATTTCACTTCATGCGCCAAATAATGAACATTAGTCGTCGTCCAAGCCTCTTAATATTAAGACATAGGTCACCCTAGCAAAAAGTTACAAGGCTAAAAGCCTAACGACATCAGTCTTCAAAATTATAGAGGTCGGCATTCGACAAGCCGAGCCTAGAGCTCTCATCATCATCAAGGAACCATCCCTATCCCCCTAGTGTCAAAGAAACCCCACTTGCTAACTTACTCCTGAATATGATTCACATACTAAGGAGTAGGGGGGCAAGCAGTGGGGAAGTAGGAATGGAATAAACAAACAGCTAGCTAGCAAACGAATTGCTATCCAGTAACAGCAAACGACTAGCTAGTGAACAAATAGCTAGCTAGCAACTAGTTAATATGCAAAGGCTAGCTAGCTCATACGCAAGGGCCATGAAAATTTGATATTTCAAGGCTAAGTAATTTTCAGCATTTAAAAGGCGAATTGCTAACAAGTGAATTCGAATACAGCAAAAATGCCCAAGAGGTATCGCCCCCACAATTCATTGAATCTCGCCAACGGCGTGTTAAAATGGCTAAGTACCTAAACTAGTGCTCATGAAGCACAAGGTACTATGGCAAAATGGGCAGACAAAAGATAGTCCTGCTAGGCACAATCAAACACCACAAAACATAGCTAGCAAACGAATAGCTATCCAATAGCAGCAAACGAAACTACTAGCTAGTGAAAAAGCTACCAACGGTGAAAAAACCACCAACAGTGCGTTGGAATAGCAAAGTACCAAAGCTAAAATTCATGCCTTAGAGCCAGAAACGCCTCCAATAGAGGCATTGACAAATTATCCTTGACCCCGTTAGAGGTCAATATGGATGGAATGACAAAAATCCCCTGAGCTACCAAAGACTTGAACGAGGATAGTCCACCCGATAATCCTTCCAGCACTACCAAGAGAGGTCAAGGCTCCACAAAGGATCCCCTCTCCCGCTAAGTTCTGGATAGAGATTATACAGTTAAAAATAAGTGACGACCAATGTCACATTAAGAATAAAAACAGAGAGGCAACCCAAGCCTCCACATAAAAAGTGACCACTAGAGTCACAAACCACACCACTTGCTCAAAAGTCATAAGTATAGGGTGTAATCAGGCTCAAACTTAGCCCTTCATTAGCAAAAAAGATGTCTCACTACTCCAATTATTTCTCAACTAAAAATGCTAAGGAGTGGGGGGCAGGCAACCATTGGAATAAGGCAATAAGTGGCCACCTACCAAAATCGTCTGTCCACCCACCAAATCAAATCATGGGGGTAGGAACAATAAAATGTGCCATGAGCATAGTAATGCCACTATTAGTACCTGGGCAAGCTCATGAGACAACGGGGTTAGAAAAATATATGACTTACTCAAAGCCTACGAAGGGTTAATGAGTGGCTGATAAACGTGCTAAAGTAAAAAACAAGAATGCTGCTAATGTATGACTAGCTCATAGTCATATAAGTAAAAAGCGACCATAAGATAAAGTACATGGACACGTATGTAAGGCATATAAAAACCACAAGTCATAACGAGCCTCGCGCTAGCCACGTGGCAACAATTTTAAGGGTCCAAACTAAGCGACCCCCTGGTCTAAACGGCCTAATGTTCACTATTATCATAACCCCTATGTGTGGATATACTTCTACCTAGTGGGATACGAGTCTCGATACAAAATACCCCCCCAAGTAGGTGGGTCTAAACAAACTAGCAAAATGCTAGTGCTTTCAAAACACTAGTGAATAACCACCTAACAAAACGCTAGTACATTTTAAGTGAAATGCTAGCAAGTGATGCTCAAGTATAGCAAGATGTCAAAGGGGCTAGGACTCTTGGCACCATGAAATCCTACTAAAGGCACATAAAAATGACTAAGTACCCTACTAGAGCTCATTAAGCCAAGGGGTACAAAGCATCCCACTAGAGCTCATGAAGCTAAGGGGTACAATGCACCCCACTAGCGCTCATGAAGCCAAGGGGTACAAAGCCTAGTAGTGGACTTACAAAATATAACATAATATTTAAAAGGGGAAAAATGATTCGAAGTAACGACGACCACGATGAATTACCCGGAGGCAAGAAACCTTGGGAAAAATCCCTAAGGCAACATGCCTCGGCTCAGCCACGGGGCCGAATGCCTCACGGCACGACCTCACGACACACGACCGCGAGGTGAAGTGCTTCGCAGCACTCAGCCGCGAGGCGAAGTGCCTTGCGGCACATAGCCAGGAGGCACCGCCTTGCGGTAGCAGGCCGCGAGGCCTAGTGCCTCGTGGTACTCAGCCGCGAGAACATCGGGGGTAGCTACGAGGCGCCCCCTCTCATCACATGCGGGCAATACGTCCGCTTACTACCGAAATCCCTTTCAAAAATGGGGAATGTCCCACCTAGTGAGTTAACAAATTTTTGTTTGACATGGGATCATACCTGCTTCATGGGTGTTTCATAAGAAAACATCCAACGAGCATATAAGATCAAAGAAAATAGATCTACCATTGTAAGGAGTGACCTCATCCCCTCACCTCGAGACAAAAGACCTTGCCCATTCACCATAGAGGCTAAGGGTTTTACCCCTTCACCTTGAGGCAAAGAACCTTGCCCACTCACCATAAAGCCAAGAACTCTGCCCTTTGTGAGGCAAATGACCTTGCACTCTCACTTAGTAGCAAAAGCTCTCATCCACTCGCAACGAGTCATCGACCCTTGCCCCTCCACCTCGGGGCAAGGGTCAATCTAATAAATTCTATGTCCCCTCCGGAATACAAATACCCGGATTGAGGTCTAGAAAATTATAGGTCCTTTCCGGGGAGCTGAAATCCCAGATAGAGGCCTCAGAATTCTAAGTCTCCTTCGAGACGACAAGCTTCCTATGGGTGAAGCGCAAGCTCCCCCCCTAAGACATGAAACGCATACTTAAATCGAGATACCTCGCACACTCTAGCATTGTAAGGTATCCGACCTCATGGCGCTCGACCCCAAGGTAGCTACGGGTGGTGCTTTAATTCAACACCTACATTGCCTCGAGGTAATACTTAAGATATCCCCCTTCAAAGGGTGACTTGTTAGACCCTCCAAGGCGACCAAGTTTTCCATACATATTCATACTCCTGGGTATCTTATAAGGAACACCCAGGAGTGGGGGGCATTGTGATGTGCGCCAAAAATGTCTAGGGGCACTATGATAATTAATTGACACCAGGTTCATAATTGTAATTGAAAAAACAATCACAAACATAGAATTATTCATAGAAAAATAATCTAGAACTAAAATTCTCCCTATTTTTAATTGATGAGTTGATGCAGAATCGTCGTCGTCTTCGTCTTGCTCGTTTCCTGGCTCCAAAATATCTTCCAATGCTGAAATTTCGAACCCCTTTTGCTGTCATAAGAGGAGGTATTTATAGAAGAGGATCCCCCAAGTCTCCTAGTTGAATTAGGTATCAAAACTTGCCAAAATTCGTCCAGCCGACCTCAACGTCCGTACGTTATCTACCCAACGTTCGTACGTTGGATGCAGTAGCAATGTTCATTGTGCGCAGTGATATTGTTTTCTTCATAACGTTTTGCATAGACCTCTGATTAGGGTGATTCAAGTTGGTACGTGAAGCTAAGACAGAGATATAAAACGTTGTAGAAGAAATATTTGTCAAATTCAGTCTCTAAATACTCTGAAAGTCTGCATTTCCGTCCAATTTTCCTCAATTGCAATGATTTTCCACCTTTACTCAATAAGCACACAAATTAAACGCATATGTGGCATAAATCATGCATAATCCAATGTAAATAACCTAAATATGAGGCTTTAAAACACGTAAATCTCACACCTATCAACACCCCCAAACTTAACATTGATCGTCCCTGAGCAATAAAAAGACTTAGACGACAAACCCATGATCAACCATCAATCTAAGACTAAAACTAAACTATAACAAAAATAAAAACCACTCATTTTCGTAGAGTGCACGATTGCACTTAGCATGTGCAATAAGCCTTTAAACCTCAAAGTTACCAGAGAGGACGAGTATAGTCTCGTGAGGGTTTGCAGATGATTTATCCACAAAATCAAAAATTTTCAACCACAACCGATGAAGACAACTCAACAAAATTAACAAGAATTAATGGCACAAAATCAACCGTTAAAGCTCAAAATTATGTACACATATCAAATACTTGCTCATGTTACACCTAGACTCGAAAAGATCTCCAAAGGGTGTAGTGAAAACAAGTCTAAGGCATTATAGTCAAGTGGCACCCTTACCAAATTTCAGATTTTCTCCCATATCTATTAACCTTTGAACAATCCTAAAGCACAAACCTCATAGAAAACTTCATATCACTTACATTTCATTACTTAAACCATTTAAACTTTAAACTCACATGAAACTTCCATCTACATTCATTAAGGTTAGGTCGTGTGCAATGTTCTATTCCTTTAGGCTTTCTATGACACCCATGTATCGAGTTTTAGACCAATGACCCCCAAATTAGATAGTTTTATGACATTAAGTGTCTAGACACTCCTTATGAATTTAATCACTCGAGTGCCAAAGGCCACGGAATAAAACTAGACCTTTCATTCACTTTTAACTTTAATTGGATTGAGCTTAGCTCAAATTAGCATAATAGTATAGTTTCTAGGTATGTAACTTTTCACCTCCAGTACATATTTGCCTGACGTTATAGTCATACCAATTATCATCAACCTTGTTCATTATAGAAATGGAATATTTCCTGCCATTTATTGGAATTAGAATTAAGACAAAAAACTAAAGTAAAAATAAATATAAAACAAAAATTATAAAAACTTGCAATAAAAACAAAAACAAAAAAAAAAGTCCCCGACAACGGCGCCAAAAACTTGACACAAAAAATCCTTACGTGTTTGAAACAGCAGGTGGACTGGTCGTGTGCAGTAATAAAATTGATTTTAAGTCCAGGATGTCGAACCCACAGAGACTCGTATTTTAGATTGACAGAATTTAAAGCAATTGAAATTAAATTAAATTACTACAATTGTATTAAACATAAAAGAAAATTTGGAAACAAGACTTGACAATTAGATTTGAAATTCTTATGATAGAAAATAACTAAGGCACATGCTTCAACCGTTTTACTTGTTAATATATATAATCAATTCTTCGAATTATTAGACTACTATTGCTTTGGTGGAAAAAACCTTAAATAATTACTACCCGATGTTTCGGCTATAATAATCCTATGACTAAGTGACGGTTCTCTAAATACGTCTATCCGAGAATCAAATCATTAACCATGCATTCACGTTTTAGAATTTCCCCGGATAAATCCGGCTAACTGCACCAGGGAATCTATACCTATCCCTAGGAGCAATTCCTCATGTTTTTCGGATGATGCGATGATTTCTTTGAACCCTAATCTATATTCTCCCGAATGAATAAACTAGGCTAATTAGCAACCATATGATGATCAAACATATGATTGGAATTAAAGCACAAAATCAATACACAAAGCAATAATAGAATTGATACGAAAAATTACATCATATATATAAACTCATAAGTTTGGCATCCACATGGCCTTAGTTAACGGAAATTTAGTTCATAATTGTAATTGAAAAAACAATCACAAACATAGAATTATTCATAGACAAATAATCTAGAACTAAAATTCTCCCTATTTTTAATTGATGAGTTGATGCAGAATCGTCGTCCTCTTCGTCTTGCTCGTTTCCTGGCTCCAAAATCTCTTCCAATGCTGAAATTTCGAACCCCTTTTGCTGTCATAAGAGGTGGTATTTGTAGAAGAGGATCCCCCAAGTCTCCTAGTTGAATTAGGTATCAAAACTTGCCAAAATTCGTCCAGCCGACCTTAACATCCGTACGTTACCTACCCAACGTTCGTACGTTGGATGCAGTAGCAATTTTCATTTTGCGCAGCGATCTTGTGTTCTTCATAACGTTTTGCATATACCTCTGATTAGGGTGATTCAAGTTGACACTTGAAGCTAAGACAGATATCTAAAACTTTGTAGAAAAAATATTTGTCAAATTCCGTCTCTAA
Organism: Buddleja alternifolia; assembly: GCA_019426215.1. Lineage (NCBI taxonomy): Eukaryota > Viridiplantae > Streptophyta > Magnoliopsida > Lamiales > Scrophulariaceae > Buddleja > Buddleja alternifolia. The sequence goes on along the minus strand of CM033408.1, from coordinate 13,171,109 downwards.
ATACTCTGAAATTCTGCATTTCCATCCAGTTCTCCTCAATTGCAATGATTTTCCACCTTTACTCAATAAGCACACAAATTAAACGCATATGTGGCATAAATCATGCATAAACCTATGTAAATAACATAAATATGAGGCTTTAAAACACATAAAGTTCACACCTATCAGTCGGGGCGCCACCCATAAGTATAAATCCACGGTCAACATACTAGTCAAGCCCAAAAGGGGCTGACGATCCAATAAGAATATCTGGGCTAGTTACTTAGTCTAAGGGTTATATTATTAAGCCTAGTGGACTGCTGATAAAGCTAAGCACACGGTCCATGACCACCGGCTCCCTATAAAAACCTTAGAGGAGTTGGGAAATAACGATTATCTACTCCCCCAGTTAAAACTCACTAGCTATTGAGAGTAACCCCACAAAAAAACTATGAACTGACTTGATCCCACATACTTTGGGTACATAGGCAGTTCGACAAAACCAAGTGCAGTCTATAACTTAACCAACCCCTAACCTAGTTTGTTGTGCGTTGGATCGGTTTCATTACTCCACGTGGTCAATCACGTGCATCCACTGTCTGACAATTTTTACCATCATATATATATATATATATATATATATATATATATATAAAAGATCCTGATTTTCTATAACACTTGGTATAACAATTTGGTGTTGCACCGATAAACAAGAGACATATGTCTATAAATTATAATTTTTTTTAATACCCTTATAATTTATAGACATTTGATTGCTGTTTATTGGTACAACACTTTGGTGTTGCACCAAATTGTTATAAAAGATACGGGCCGAAAAAATATGGATACATACATATATATATATATATATATATATATATATATAGGGCTTTTGGCACATTGCACCCTTCAATTACCACCTTTTGGCACAATGCACCCTTACATTCAATTTTTGGCACTTTGCACCATTCAATTACATGTAGCTTGGCACTTTGCACCTTCCAAACGAGTTTGCACCAAACGACTCAACAAAAAACCGAGTTGACTCATCTTTGATGGGTAAAATTGTAAATTGGGAGAAGACAACTCGTACCAAGCAGAAAAGTAAGAATCTCTGTGTAAATGTTCTCTCCATTCTCCATTCTAGAGTTAACCAATAAACTAAAATCCCTTAAATCTTCTCTTCAATCCTTGGAGAAACCCTTCTCTAAATCTGTTAAAGTTGTGTTTCCTGCAACAATGGTGGGGATATTGAGGATTGAGATCAATAATTTAGGATGTCAAGCTCCCATATACGGTAATATATTTTCTGTACTCATTTTTGTTCTAAATGTTTGATTGTGACATGTTTTGTAGTGTATGAAGCAATGAAATAATCTTTTTTTGGGTGGAATTTTCATTTTTATTTTTCTAGTTTCTCACAACTATAAAGTTCTACCAAGTACTTTTTGGGAATAAGAATCCTGTTGTTGCTACTTGTTTATTAAAATGGAAGAGGTGGGGCCTTAAAAGTTTTGTTGTCTTTTGCTGTGAGTAAGCAAATAGTTTTAACGTATTAAGAATATAGTTCTAATATAGTGTTTTTATAGTTTTGTAGTCCACACTTGGTCCTCCTTTTTGACAGCAAATAAGAAAAAAAATTGAAAAATACTAATTATCATCTATCTTTCTTGCTTTATTAATATAGTAATATTTTTGGATAACACTTAATCTTTGTTTAGTGTTTATACACTATTATAAAGTTATAATAATAGAAGTACATCTCTATCAATTGTTTTTTATCTTTTTATAATTAGTTGTAAACTTTGAACAATAAAGAGAATGGATTAGATGTAACAAAATGTTGGGAAAGAGTGCCAAAATAAATGACACCGGCGTAACGCGGAAGCGATATAATTCTTTTCCCCACTAACTGGATAAAAATGGGACCGCACCAACGATAATACGATAAAAAGAAATAGAATAAACGAGACAAGAGTTTTTACGTGAAAAACCCAAATCGGGAAAAATCACGGGACCGAAGTCGAAAACCTCCACTATATCAATAATGGGCTTACACAATTTCTCCCTAAACTAATTAGAGGATACACAAAATCTTCAAGAGAATATCTCTTGGATTACAAATACATCAAGTTTAGAAACTTGGAATTGTAGAAGAAAAATAGAACACTCTCTCAATCTTATTTTTCTTCTCCCAATTTTTCCTTCTTATTTTTTTCTCTCTTTCTCTCTATTTCTCTCTCTAGATTTTGTTGATGGTGTGTAGAGAATGGCAAAGAGAGCCTCTATTTATAGGGAAAATGCATGACAATTTTCAACACTTATTATGTCATGTCATATGTCATTTGCCCATTTTTATTTTTAAAGAAAGTGGCTGCAAGTTTTTCAACAAAACCAACCACCTTTATATGGCCACCCACATGGGTGGGACCCAACAATTCTCCCCCTCCAACTCATGTGGGGGGCACAACCAAGTCCGCTTCGCTTTTGCAGACTTCAAGCTTTTCTCTTGGCAAAGACTTTGTGAGCATATCTGCGCCATTATCATCCGTATGCACTTTATCTAGCTGTATCAACTTTTTGTCAAGAACATCCCGGATCGAATGGTATCTCACATCTATGTGTTTGGACCTTGAGTGGAAAGTCGAATTTTTACTCAAGTGGATCGCGCTTTGACTGTCACAGTAGAGCCTATACGTTTCCTGCTTCAAGTCCAACTCCTCTAGAAACTTCTTCAACCACAACACCTCTTTACATGCTTCAGTCACAGCAATGTACTCGGCTTCTGTTGTGGATAATGGCCACGCATTTTTGAAGTTTCGACTGCCAAGAAATAGCTCCCCCTGCAAAGATAATCAAGTATCCGGACGTGGACTTCCTGGAATCAATATCTCCAGCCATGTCTGCATCTATGTACCCCTCTAAAATAGTTTGGCCATCACCAAACCTTAGACATAGTCTCGAAGTGCCTCTCAGATATCGCATTATCCATTTCACTGTTTCCCAATGATCCTTGCCAGGGTTAGACAAATAGCGACTAACTACGCCAACTGCATGAGCAATATCGGGTCTAGTACATACCATAGCATACATCAAACTGCTAACTACAGAAGCATATGTTATCTTCTTCATCTCTTGTTTATCTTCCTCACTTGTGGGGCATTGCGCGGAGCTGAGTTTGAAATGTCCCGCAAGTGGAGTACTAACCGCTTTCGATTTACTCATGTTGAATCTTTCAAGAACTTTCTCAATGTATTGTTCTTGAGATAACCAGAGCTTCTTGTCAGCTCTATCCCTAGAGATTTTCATTCCAAGGATCTGCTTAGCCGGGCCCAAGTCTTTCATCGCAAAAGACTTGCCAAGTTCTTTCTTCAGCTTCTCAATCTTGCTGGCATCATGACCTACAATCAGCATGTCATCAACGTATAACAGTAGAATGATAAAATCTCCATCTGAGAATTTCTTAAAGAATACGCAGTGATCTGAGCTGGTCGTTGTGTAGTCATGGTCTGTCATGAATGAGTCAAATTTCTTATACCACTGTCTGGGAGCTTGCTTCAGACCGTACAAGCTTTTCTTCAAGCTGCACACCAGGTTTTCTTTTCCTTTGACTCTGAACCCTTCCGGCTGCTCCATGTAGATTTCTTCATCTAGATCTCCATGAAGAAATGCGGTCTTCACATCAAGTTGTTCAATCTCTAGACTGAGATTGGCAGCGATCCCAAGAACAACTCTGATCGAAGACATCTTCACCACTGGTGAGAAAAATTTCTTCAAAATCAACACCCTTTTTCTGATTGAAACCCTTCACAACCAGCCTTGCTTTATATCTAGGTTGTGAGCTATGTTCCACATTCTTCAACTTGTACACCCACTTATTTTTTAGTGTTCTCTTGCCTTTAGGCAGCTTCACCAAGTCATAGGTGTGATTTTCTTGTAAGGATTTCATCTCCTCTTTCATGGCCTCCATCCACATATCTCTCTGATCATGTGATATGACCTCTGGGTAACTCTCTGGTTCTCCCCCATCAATGAGCATCACATACTCATCTGGATCATATCTGGTCGAAGGACGTGTTTATCTGGTTGACCTTCTAACCGTCGCCTTTTGTGGCGGAACTGGATCATCAGTCTGTATAGGTGGCACCTGATCATCAACTGGCTCATCGTCAGTTATATCATTCTGCTCGTCCTGTACATCTCCCCCGTGATCCCGAGTTGTACGTGAAGGAATTGGATCTAAGTCATCAGGAACTTCCTGAGAAGATTCTTTCCTCTCGCTCTGTTTTGTATCATCAGATGTTTGTTCCTCAAGAAACACAACATCTCTGCTTCTGATAACTTTCCTGTTCACCGGGTCCCAAAGTCTGTAACCAAACTTTTCATAGCCATAGCCCAAGAAGGTACATGGTTTGGTTTTGTCATCAAGCTTGGATCTTTCATCTTTTGGAATATGAACAAACGCCCTGCAGCCAAACACTCTCAAGTGTTTGTAGGAAACATCTTTCCCTGACCAAACGCTGTCTGGAATGTCACCATCCAAAGGAACTGATGGAGAAAGGTTGATCAAGTTAACTGCAGTCCTCATTGCTTCACCCCAAAAGGATTTGGGCAATTTTGAGTGTGATAACATGCATTTGATCCGCTCACAAATTGTCCTGTTCATTCTCTCCGCCACACCATTGTGTTATGGAGTTTTTGGAACGCTCTTCTCAAGCCTGATACCATGGTCACGACAATGCTGTTCAACTGGACCCTGGTATTCGCCATTGTTGTCTGAACGAATACACTTCAGCTTCCTTCCGGTTTCTCTTTCAACTTTTGTTTGAAAATGCTTAAAGACTATTATAACTTGGTCTTTAGATTTCAAAGCAAAACACCAGACCTTTCTAGAGAAATCATCAATGAATGTAACAAAATACACTGCACCACCAAGTGTTTTATCTTTCATATAGCATACATCTGTATGTACCAAGTCCAGAGGACGTGATTTTCTGGACGGATAAAAGCCCTTGAACGCAACTCTGTGTTGTTTTCCTGCTAAACAATCAACACAAGTTTGCAGCTTTATCCCACTAATGTCAGGTAGGAGTTTCTTCTTAGCCAAAAGTTGCATGCCTTTTTGGCTCAACAGTAATGGCATTTGAAATCTCCTTTGAACTTGGACTTCCCCCTGGATTTGTCTCTCTGGTGTTGAGGACCTCTATTTTTGTTTCTTCCTCGTCTGTCAGAATTTTCAGTCACCAAAGCATTTTGCTCGGTACTGAACGTCTGCTCCTTTCTTTTGGACTTTTTGTTTAGAAGGCAATCTTTGACCACTTGCAGGGTCAAATCTCCATTGGGAGCTGAGTTGCTGACTGACACCACGAGGGTATCCCAACTATCCGGTAATGAGCTGAGCAATAATAAAGCAATTACTTCATCACCAATAGATGATGACTCCTCCATTTTTAATCCGTTACCTCAAATATGAACGTGGCTCTCCAAATGCGAAAGCCAAATAGCCAGGGAAAACTTTTCTGATGTGGAAGATCAGATTAAACTGCAACCACAGAGCATACTCAAAATACCCGAGCTCTGATACCACTTGTTGGGAAAGAGTGCCAAAATAAATGACACCGGCATAACGCGGAAGCGATATAATTCTTTTCCCCACAAACTGGATAAAAATGGGACCACACCAATGATAATACGATAGAAAAAAATAGAATAAACGAGACAAGAGTTTTTACGTGAAAAACCCAAATCGGGAAAAACCACGGGACCGAAGTCGAAAACCTCCACTATATCAATAATGGGCTTACACAATTTCTCCCTAAACTAATTAGGAGATACACAAAATCTTCAAGAGAATATCTCTTAGATTACAAATACATCAAGTTTAGAAACTTCGAATTGTAGAAGAAAAATAAAACACTCTCTCAATCTTATTTTTCTTCTCCCAATTTTTCCCTCTTATTTTTTTTTCTCTTTCTCTCTCTTTCTCTCTCTAGCTTTCGTTGATGGTGTGTAGAGAATGGCAAAGAGAGCCTCTATTTATAGGGAAAATGCATGGCAATTTTCAACACTTATTATGTCATGCCATATGTTATTTGCCCATTTTTATTTTCAAAGAAAGTGGTTGCAAGTTTTTCAACAAAACCAGCCACCTTTATATGGCCACCCACATGGGTGGGACCCAACACAAAATAAGAAATGGATTAGGGACTTTGCCTAAGAATTCGGTTTCTGCATGACTACACAATTTTTTCTGCCGTTATGCAGCAGATTTTTGCAAAACAGCAGATTTTTGTATAACAGCAGCAAAATTCTGCTGTTATGCAGCAAATGTTGCTGTTATGCAGAAGAAATCTGCATAACAGCAACATTCTCCCATAACAGCAGAAAAATGCTGCTATTATGCAGCAAAATTCTGCTGTTATAGCAAAATTTTACTGCATAGTTGCAGTATTTTGATGTTATGGGTCAAAATTCTGCTTCAGAATTCTGATTATGTTGCAAAATTATAATTGTGCTGCATTTTTTTTTTTTAATTTAAGTTTTTCCAACCTTTTGATATAAACTATTGTCTATATGATTTGATAAATGAATTAAATCTTTCTACTTTGAATTATTACAGATAGTGCAAGCACGTTCTTCAGCATAAAGATGCATCATTCTGGTTCACTAATGGACTTAAATGGGATGTTCTACGCGGGTGGCAAAATAAATTACTTTGACTTCTGTGACTTTAGGCACAGAACAATGACAGAGTTGCATTCCATGGCTAGGCAAGTAGGCCATGCAAGTTGGTTGAGGTTTTATTACACTACAAAAGGACCTGATGATTGCAACAATTTGGTTCTTATGGTTAATGATGAGGATGCTAAAAATTTGATAAACTTTGTGGACAATGAAAGGGTAGTAGGCATCTACATTGACACTACTGAACCTAGAACTAACGAAGGTCTGGAAAGCCAAGTAGGATCCAATCCTTTATTATTTAAAATAGGGATTGAGGATGCAGGGTATATTGGTGAAGAATCTGATGATGATTTTGAGACAGAAAATGATCATGATATCAATATGAATGACCAAGGCAATGAGGAAACATATGAAGGCCATGTGCTAGATATGATAGAACTTGACAATGGTAGTGATAAAAATGAAGAAACTGATGGGAATGATTCTATCTTCAGTGATGGCTTCGAAGAGAGTGATGTTGAATTTGATGATGTGTTATTTGATGAGAATATTGACGAAGAGATTGAATGGGTTGGAATTAGGGATCACTTGACACTTGATAAAGGCAAAAAATCTGTTGAGAATCAAACTTCACAGAATTTTAGGCCTTTAAACAAAACTCAGCCATCCAAAAGCTGCAAAATTTCACAATATCAAATATATGAGGATAATGCAGATGACTATGATTTTGAATTCGAGGTGGGCTTGAACTTTATAACAGTTCAAGAGTTCAGGAATGCCGTGAGGAAATACTCAACTAAGCAAGGGAAGCCTTTGAAGTTCACTAAGAACTGTAGTTATAGAGTTCAAGTTACATGTGAATGTGGATGGATTATTAATGCCTCTTTCATATCCAAGAATGACAAAACATTTCAAGTGAAGTCAATCAAGGGAGAACACACATGTTGTAGGACTGCAAGTTCCAAGCATTGCACATCTGAGTTTCTTGCATCAAAATACCAGCACTATCTTAGGAGTAATCCTGAGTGGCCTGTTAACTCAATGCAAGAAATAATGCAAATGGAGAACAACACAGAATTATCTATCTGGAAAATGTATAGAGCAAAGAAGCATGCAACCAGATTGAGCCACGGTGCAGAGTTGAATCAGTATGCCAACTTGTGGCGATACTGTGAGGAAATTTATAGGACAAATCCTGGCACAACAATAAAATCAAATGTAAGCATGTTTTAGGTTCTCAGATCTGCACATTCAAGAGATTGTACATTTGTTGGGGGGCTTTAAAGAAAGGGTTTAAGGAAGGATGTAGACCAATCATAGGTCTAGACGGTACTCACTTAAAGACATCAATAGGTGGAGTTTTGTTGTGTGCTGTTGGCATTGATGGAAAGAATAGCATGTACCCAATTGATATGCTATGCTTCCCAAAGAAAACAAAAAGACCTGGGAGTGGTTTGTCACTCTTCTCATTGATGACTTAGACACGAGAAACAGCTACGCATGGACCATAATTTCCGACAAGCAAAAAGGACTGAGAATAGCAATAGAGAATTTGTTGCCACATGCTGAACATAGGTTTTGCTTAAGGCACATGTATAGTAATTTCAAGCAAAAACATCAAGGATTGGTGCTAAAATATTTGCTTTGGAGGACGGCTTTGGCAACCAGGGTTGTGGATTTCAACAGTGAGATGGAGAAGCTAAAGGCAACTGATTTTGCTGCTTATGATTGGGTGAGAGAAAAGCCACCAGTACATTGGGCGAAGTCACACTTGGCCAAAATGTGATTTGTTGCTAAACAATTTGTGTGAAAGTTTTAATTATGTCATCTTAAAGGCGAGGGAAAAGCCTATAATAACCATGTTAGAGATTATTAGGGTGATTATGATGAAAAGAATTCATACACAATGGGATAAAGTTCTTAATCTAATGGTGAAGTCTGCCCTGCTGTGCAAAAGCTTTTGGAAAATAACAAAAAGAAAGTACATGAGTATAGATTAGAGTGGAATGGACATGATAAGTTTGAGGCTAAGGGATGGCGTGGGGATAGTTGATTTAACTAATAAAATTTGTAGTTGTAGAAAGTGGGACCTCACTGGAGTTCCATGCCACTGCATGTATCATTTATAAAAGGGAGAGAGTTGAGGATTATATAGAACATTGGTACAGGAAGGACACATTTCTAGAAGCATATGCCAACTTGCTTAATCCTTTGAAAGGGCAAAAGGAATGGCCTAATTGTACAATGGCCAAAAACAGTTGGAAGAAAAAAGAAGCATGCTAGGAAAAAGGAATCAGATGAACTAGGAAAAAAGAAAGTGGCCTCGAAAAAAAATGATTCAAAGTATGCATGTTCTATCTGTAGAGAATTAGGACACAACAAATCAAGTTGCAATCAACGCTCTGTGAAACAAAATGCAGCCCCCAATACAAAGAGAACGAAATCAAATTTACTTTGTTACTCTAATTTTCTTCTTTATATCATCTGATGCACGCTTTTTACAGGTTAAGAAGAAGGCTGGGAATGCAGAGCCTTCAAGTGATATTAGTTCTAGAACAACTGTAGTGGTATACTAATTCTGCACCACAATTATATTAAAATGCTAAAATTGTAAATTCAATTTGTTCTAATTTGGCCACTTTATAATATATACAGGAACCATCATTTGGTACATCTATATCCTAGGTTGAAACAAGGATTTATAGGATGGACTCAGGCAGGCTTGTAACGCAACAGAGTGATGGAAATTCTACAATCACGAGATTGTATAATTGAGTTATAAAGCTAGATTGATTATATTTCTGAGTATTTTTGGTTGGTCAAGTGATATATTTATTAATCTTGGTTGATTGAAATGATATATTGGTTTCTTGATTTGAGTTGGCCGAAGTTATGTTTTAAAGATTGCAACTTTGTTTATGGATTAAGCTTTGAACAGTTTTGAATTTAGTTAAGTTTTGATAACTACGTTGTTTGAGTACCTGTTTTTTTTTTTTATTTTTGGTTGAATTGCATATTACTTTGTTAGTCCTATTTTTGTATCCTTTTTACTTTGTGATAATGCTGACATGTGAGATTGATGTTTTGGATTGACATAAAATTCCTACATTTTTAGAGGGCCAATGGGCTTATGATCTTAATAGTTGACTGGATGGGTTGTTCAACAAAGGTTTTCTATGAATATATATTATTAATTTTGTATTAATATATATGTTAAATATTAAATATATATTATTATTTATTTAATATTACTAAATAAATAAGTAATATTTTTCTATACTAGCTCGCGAGCCCCTGAAAGGGTATAATTGATTCGAGCTCAACTTGTTTTTCATGGATACTTAGTTCATCGTAAACAAAAAAAATATATTACTGATGCATTATGAGAGAATTATTAATCATTGGAGCATAGAGGGTTGAGAAAAAGATTTCTAAATTGAATTTAAACAAAAAATATCATTAAGGGTGCATTGCGCCAAAGGCAATTTAAGGATGTATGGTGCCAAACGGTGGCAATTTGAGGGTGCAATCTACCAAGATTTTTGAGAAATTGACGTTTTTACCCTCCCAAAAATGAGTGAACTCGTTTTTATGAGTGAGTTATATGTTTGAGGGTGCAAAGTGCCAAGCTACATGTAATTTAATGGTGCAAAGTGCCAAAAATTAAATTTAAGGGTATATTGTGCCAAAAGGTGGTAATTGAAGGGTGCAATGTGCCAAAAGCCCATATATATATATATATATGTTTAATGTGCTGTTATAGCGTGTTTAATTACCCCAAAAAAAACAGCTAACAAAAAGAAATTCATGTGTTAATACTTAATACGCGCCGCAAGTGCGCGTTTGGATAGTATATTCATATGTCCGGTGGTTGGGAGCCACCAACAAGGCATTTTTTCCCAACTCCCCAAATTTCATACTATCCGCCTTTCACTTTTGTTTCGTCATCATCAGATAATAAAAACAAAAGGAATAATTAATTACTGCTCCCAATTTTTGATAAACATAAATGCAATTTCCTTCCACAATTCACAATCCAAGTAAAGAGCATCAATTACCTCATCTATTCAACGTTCAATTTTCATGATATATATATATGTGTGTGTGTGTGTGTGTGTGTGTGTGTGTATTTATAATTAATCCATGCAACCAATTCTAACGAACGTCTCTGTAATAGGAATTCAATCTGAATTCATCATTGCTTACACTACCTACATTAACACCACAAGTTTTGATCACGTGAGATCTTTTATTTTTCTATTTCTTTATTTTTTTACCCTGATTTTTTACGAACATTTGTTGATAAGTTTTAATATTTATGCTTCGTTTTCGCAGAAAATGTGAATTCTGCAATTGAATAATCTGAATTTCCAACGTGAGCCTTTTTCAGTAATGCAGAAAAAGACAAAGTTTCCTTAAGATCATAACGTTGTAATTCTGATTTGGGTATGCATTTCTGAGGCTAAAAATGTCTATTCAACAAGGAAATACAGAAACTAATGAAGTTCCAGGTACTTTTCTTGTATATTTAATAATTTGTTGGTTATTATGGACCATAAGCTAATTAATAAGGTGTTGGGGGTATGATTAATGTTAATAGTAAAATGTTACTTTAGTGCTTTAATTATTCTATTTGTTTACTATTAAGAAAGATTTCTACATTGTTATCAGCCTAAAACTTGCGTCTTAAAAATTGATTTTTTGGTTCAACTTGAAAAGGCAAAAGATGGAAGGAAACAAGTACATGGCAGGCTTGATATCAACCTTTTCCTTTTCTTTCATTTGCATCTTTTGGAGTAAATGATATGTAACTTTGAGTAGCTCTACTATTGTTTTTCTCTCGGTTACTATTTTCACCGGCTAATTCGTGTTTGTTTTGAAACATTGATTATATCTTACAACATTAGTAAACCTTTTTCTTTGCATCTTCTTTTAACGTTTTATAGGCGAAAATTCTTACACAACTATAATTCGTATCGATCGACTTGTTTAGTAACTATTGTATTCATCAATTTTCTCAGCTTCTTGTCTCTATGACCTCTTACGAAAGGAAAACTCTTACAACTGGAGGGGTCATCGGCCGAAGGAATGGAACAATCCTTTTTCCAGTAAGTGAACTTCTATTTTCTATAATAGCGATTTCGTTCTGCAATTCCATATCTTGTACAATTCCGAGGTCTCAATCATGTTCATGAGAATATTTAGATTTTATTTATCATATAGTTAAAATCTCAAAATTGCCCTTCAATCAACTTTGTCCTTTTCATTTTACAACGACTTACTTCATGTTGATAATCTTCTTTATTGATATCAAAGGGAAAACAAAAAATAAAATAAAATGAACAGTGTAAGAAGAACTTAACAGGCTTCCATGAAAGATACCAAAGAGAATTTTGTAAATGTCAAATAATATATGTTTTCACATTTATCGCAGTCCATTTGAAAAATTAATAAGGTGTTCAATGAAGTTCAGGGTCATACCCTGGTTAAGGTTGTCCAAACAATAATCTTAAAGACGACCTGAAACAAGAACAATGTTAGAACTGTTTTAGAAGTGAGAAAACGTATATGTCAAAAGTGCTAATTTAATGTGTCTCGTCACATAATTATATAATTGTGGTGTGAGGTAGATATAAATATTTAAACCTTGAGACTATGAATAAGGAAATTTTCTTGATTATGTTTTGTTCTATAGTGCTATAATACGGTTATAAGTGCCCCTGTTGAATTTTTCATACGTTTTGTTGTTACTAGTATAAAGCACGTGCATTGCACGTGAATACCCATGTCTCCCAATAATTATAATTAAATGAATCTTAATAACATGGTAATATATAAAATTGTAACGATAAAATTAGAATTGGAAATACTCTGGATGATTTTGCAGAAAACTATATCAAATTTCAATTAGGGTTGTAAAGTAGCTGAGCTCGAGCCGAGTCTGGTGAAATTTTCAGACTCGAGCTTGAACTCGAGCTCAATCTCGACAAACTTCATTTTCTAGGGCTCGAGTTCAAGCTCAAAGTAGATGAGCCGAGCTCGAGCTTAAAGTAAAAATTAATTAATTTTCTTTTTTAGAAAATAAAATAAAATAAAATAAATTCTACTTTTTTGCTTATAACAATAAGTTAATAATGTATAGTATACATCATTCAGATAAATAATAAGTATTATTAGTAAATATCTTATATTCAATAAGTATTTAAAAAATTGAAAAGGGTGTCGTAAAAACATGATTTCATTAAATCATTTCATAGAAAAGTATATCATATCAACTTAAATAGATAATTTTATAATTGTTGTTGTTGTTCTGCACGATTTAAACAAAATAGAAACAAATAAACTTAAGTATTATTAATAAACGATGTTGTATATAAAATTATAAGTAGTATTTTTAGGAAATTTGAGTATTTTTAGTCATATATTAAAAATTAACAATAAAAACTCACGACCCGACTCACGAAATATGAACAACTATAAGTGAGTTCGAGCTTGACTCACGAAAAAGTTCAAGCTCGAAAAGCTCGACTCAAGCTCGAGCTGAGCTCCAGTCCAATTGGCTCACCATGCTCATGAACCGACTCGACTCTACACCTCTAGTTTCAATATTCGAATTGAAATAATTGATTGATATCTAATTTAAAATTATTTAACAGTTAAACATCTTTTACTATAAGAAATATTAAGATGTCTAAATATAAAATATAGTCAACTGTTCTCTATTTGATCTTCTATACATAGCACGTTTTTCAGTTGCTTGTCTTTGGACCTTTTTGGCCTTTGTTGCTAACATTGCCTAATCTTCTACATCCATAACTTTCTTTTTACCGTCACATAAATTCTCTAACTTGTTCATCTTGATAATTTATCAAGTGCAATTTTTGCAAGCTTTATACCATAAATTTTCCTCTCACTAAATATTCACTTCAAAATTAGAATATACATTATTTAATCATTCACAAAGTTAATATGTTTAATATTGAGAACGATACTTCATATTTAAAGTCTCAAATAATATGTCTTGAGAGTTGTTGAAATGATATTATTTTTTCTTTGCGGAAGGGAACTGTTTTGCCTTAATCATTTCTCAGCATGTAAAATAATTTATCATTTAAACAAGTACTAAATTAACATATTACATTTAATTATAGTTTACTTATAAATAAAAAAATGAATTTTTATTTGTAGGTATGTACTATTTTATACTTAATAATCAAGTATTAAAACTGTTTTGTCTTGATAATATAATGTCTCAATAGAATCAAATACTTTCAAAACCTCAAATGATCTTTTTTATGATTTCGAGATAAAAGATTAACCTGAGGACAAAATAGTATATGTTATAATCTTGCATGTAATGTTGTTTCCAGGTTGCGGTATGTTTGGTTTTGTCAATTCATAGTCTTGTCAACAAAAGTTTGATTGTAGGTCCGTTGCCCACCAACAGAGTGAGAGCTACATTTGTACATTTATCCTCCACCGAAGCATATATAAGAAGGTTTAGGATTTGATGTTGGCCATTGGAAAGGTTATTTGTGATATTAGTTAATGGAAAGAATTAAAACGGAAGATCAAGTAAGTGCCACATTTATCATCTGCCATATAAAAAGGCTAAATGATTTTGTGTTGGCCATTGGTTGAAACTTGAATGGCTGTTATGGTGAAGATTTATTAATGGAAATAATTAAATTGAAAGATCAAGATTTTTTTTTTTGTGGTGATAATCCCATAGAATGACCTTCTACGTTCATAATTATGTACACTTGTAGTTGGAATGTTATGAAGACCTTCTAGCTTCCATAATCACGTACACCATTATTGCATTAATTATATTTATATTGATCAATTTAATTTAATAATTAATAATATACTAATAGATTTACTCAAGGGCAATAATGTCTAATTACAATTAGAAGAAACACCTTCATGATCCACACTTTTAGAATAGTATAGATAGATAAATATAGATATAGATATAGATAGAATAGATAGATTTAAAAATACATTTTGGTTTCAGAACCACACCATTTCACCAGAATTTCATTCGTATGTTTTCTTCATGTTTAGCAAAACTTATTTTTGTAATGGATTATGTTAGTTCCCTTATTTTGGGTTCAATATACATTTATGTTTTTCTTTCTTTCTTCTTCCTCTCTCGAACTTGTCAACAAAGAATCTATTCAAAATATTTTCCTTGTTTTAATACTCTAAAAGCCTTACTTTAATACATAGATTATAGCTTCAGTCATACCAAGAACTTTGTTCATGTATTCCGGATGTACTTCAATTATAATTTGTTGTGAATAGATGCACAATATATTGTCTCTTCATGCCGAAGCATGTTCAATTTCACTTTATGTGTTGATTTCTTCATTCCCAAAAGATAATCTATGAGAAATTCATGAAATGGCAGCATGCAACTTCTAAGTTTTTATTGTTTCTGCTTTTCATGAATTAGGTCCACGAGGCAGGCTGGAGAATCTATTATCTGAAGATGGCAATGGATTTTGTGCAGATTGTGGATCGCCAGATCCAAAATGGGTGTAAGCAGACTTTACACTTGATTGAGTACTTTATGTGATGTAGTATTATTACTTGCGACACAGATTTGGTTCTTTCTTACTGTTTTTTTCTCTGATTATTGGTCTATAACAAAATATAGTGACTTACTTTTGATCTTTGATGACCAGATCTTTGAGCATTGGAGCTTTCATTTGTATCAAGTGCTCTGGAGTACATAGAAGCCTTGGGGTTCATATATCAAAGGTGTGGGCTCATAACTTTTCAATTTGAACCAAACACTTGTATGAAGTTTTTCTGAATCGAGTTTTGAGCTTTTCATATCTTGTTGATCGTTGTTTGTGTCCAATAAGGGAACTCTTGTTAGTTTCTGCCACGTCTATAATGTATAGCTACCCTTTCCCAAAATTTTACTATCTTTTTCATTGTTCAAGTTCAGCCAAATTCATAATATACTTATATATGGTTTAAGAATTAAGATACATCCGTCCATTTTATGTTTTGCCTCTTTGATGATTTATTCTTTAGCATCTATGAGTGCTCAGCTCATAGCTTTTCAGCTAGCAGCTTATATATATATATATATGTGTGTGTATATATATATTTGGTCCATCATTTTTGCTAGTAATCCCTCTAGTTCAGCCCTTATCAGATTTAGTCCCTCATATTTTTATTTTTGAAAAATGTACACCACTGTTTGAACTGTGTCAAGTAGTTTTGGAATTTCTCATGCATATGTATGTGAGCAATGAAAAGATTATGGTTTTATTCCCTGAAGCTTGCAATTTCACAGTTTTTGGTCCCTTAAGTTTGAATATTTTACTATTTAAATCCTTGTGCATGTGAAATCCCACCAGCAATTGACCTGGACTTAATGACAAATGGCTTGATTTGTCGAAAAATTGAAGGTTAGGGACTAATTTTGAAAAGTAATAAGCTAGAGGGACAAAAATTGAATTAGTGGCAAAGATGAGGGATCAAAAATAGAATTATCCCAACAACTTGCTACAGAGTCTATAAAAGTCTAGTGAAGAAATCAATTAGCAAGGATATTTGAACTTTCTGAATTATTAGTTTTACATATTCTGTGACATCTAGTTTCCAACAATATATCATATATCTCATGTGTACATTGTAGGTCTTATCAGTAAAGCTTGACGAATGGACCGATGAGGAAGTTGATGATTTAATTGAAATAGGTGGAAATCATGCTGTAAACTTGAAATATGAAGCTCACATCCCCGATAATTGTAGAAAACCAAAACCAGATTCTTCAACAGCGGAGAGAGCTGATTTCATAAGGTTGTAGAAGGAGAACACTTGAAGATATTTATTTTCAACAATGTCTATATATTTTCTCTAAATCTGAGACCTGCTTTTGCATAATCAGGAGAAAATATGAGTGGCAACAGTTTTTGAACGGTGATTCGCAGTTGTCTTGTCCATTTCCTTCGCAGTTGTCTTGCCCATTTCCTTCGCAGTTGTCTTGCCCATTTCCTTCTCCATCATCATCATCACCACAATGCAGTTCTTCAAGCTGTTATTCTCAATCTCCCGTAGAGAAGAAACACTATGAAAAACAAACAACGGGTCTCCGCATCCACGGTCTAGGGCATGCTTTTAGAAATAGCTGGAAAAGAGCAGAACACAAGACAAAGAAAAGTAACTCAATGGTATGGTTATTGGTGCATAAATGTCCATAAATATGAAAAAAGAAAAGAACAATTTTTTTATCCACACCAGCATGCCCTGTGGGTCTGCTAGCCCCTTTAACGCAAGTTGTGCCTAGCTACAACCTCAAATTGGCTCGAAATGACCGCCAAAAAGAGATATCCAATTATTGAACTTGAATTTATTCTTGACGCCACCTTTCGAAAAGGATAAATATTCTTAGAGAGCATCCTTTTAGACATATTTGTTATAATCATATAAAGTGATTTGTGTTGGAAAATGTCTCATTCATCTTTATTGAAAATTTTGGTCGATCAATAGATACATAATTCTTACCATTTTCAAATTACGTGGTGTAGGCAGGTATGGTCGAATTTGTGGGATTGATTAAGGTTAATGTAGTAAGAGGGACCAATCTAGCTGTCCGAGATGTGGTGACTAGTGACCCGTACGTCATCCTCTCGTTGGGAAATCAAGTAAATCTCTGCTGTCATTGACTCTTTATATCATGTCCATGTGCAAGTTTTGTAGTTTTCTGAGCTTAGGTGCTGCTTCTAACAACACGTCTTTTCTATTTCTTGTATTCAGTCAATGAAGACACGGGCCATAAAGAATAATCTCAACCCAGTTTGGAATGAAAGTCTAATGTTGTCAATTCCTGAAAATATTCCTCCACTGAAGTTGGTAAGTTTCTTCATGTGAAAAATCACTGACAAAGAAAGGGGAAAATGCAGGAAAATTCTTAAAAATAAAGGAGAATGAACCTTATTGGGAATACTTAAAATAGAAGGGGAGGATTTCACAAATAAAGAACAACTTCATGTTAGGTTTCAAATTGAATTTGATCCAGTTATGTAAATTTCATTTAACTATAGCTAATCCACTTTTCTTAATTTCATTTAACGAGTTTAAAAGTTTTCGAGAAGTCTAGTGCGCCACTATCAATCGATTCAAATTATCTAGTTCTGAGGTTTTATTTTGTCCAGCTTTAAATCTATTCTCATAAATTACAATACTCTAAAGTTCCTAATCCTGTGCTTTTACTTATTTATGTGCTTCCGATTTTGTTGTCCTGAACTGTTGCTTCACATTGATTAGCATTGTCAATATGTGCATTGCATCAGCAGAACAAGAAAAAGCAATTATCATCCAGATGATAAAATTGGTGAGGCCTCAGTTGGTGATGACAGGATTCATAGGAGAAATTCGTGCGCTTGTGTTTCACTAGGTCATTTCCTAGATGGAAAGAATTTCAAAGACTTGAAGAGGAGATTTGTAATAAGGATGATCATATTCCTCAAAAAGAAAAATCAGAAAAGTGTATTAGAAATTCAGACGAGATAGCTTCGCAGTTATAGTTGCATAAATTAGGTTTTATTTATTATTGAAAAAAAAAAGAGTACATATTACTGAATGTCTTTTAGTTGAATCCATATACTCGAGTAGTTTACAGAGATCAAGTGAACAAAATCAGAAAGGGAAATTGTTCCAATAGATGAAGATAAGTATGTGTCTAAAACATTAGGATACAAAGACTTTTGGGCAGCAGTTGACAAGATGCACTGAAGCAACATTCTTTTTCGCCGATGAAATATATATGTTCATTATGAATTTTCTTGGTTTTAAGTGCTACCAACTTTTAGCTGAAAATGAAAAACTAAATCGATGTTGGATTTTAAATAAAAGATTGATGTTTTTGATTTGAAAAGGTTAAAATGGAAGCTCTGAATAGAAAATTTCTGTGTGATAGTTCATAGTCTTATTGTCATTTTTGAGATTGATCTCTCCAGAATAACTTGAGTCCCTTTACTTCATTTGCTTTATATTTAGTTAGTTAGACCCTTTCATCAGAACTGCCTGATGCCTTTTTCCTTTTGTATTGTTTGTGCAAAATTTCATGTTGAGAACTCATTTAACATTTTGGCAGCTGGTATATGACAAGGATACATTCTCATACGACGATTTCATGGGGGATGCGGAGATTGATATCCAACCACTCCTATCCGCTGCAAAGGCTACAGAGTGCTCCTCAATGAGTGCTGACTCACCGCTTGGAAAGTGGAAGGCGGGCAAAGAGAATACACTTGTGAGGGATGGAATTATCACATTGGAAGATGGTAGGGTCAAACAAGATATCGCTATTAAGTTGCAAAATGTTGAACGGGGAGTGTTGGAGATTGAGCTTGAATGTGTGCCTCTCACACAATAGCATGCAGAAGAGCAGAAATGTCAAGCTACCCAGTTGGGTACTAATTAAGTGGATTCATGAGCTGTTAGATGCGTACTATGATGTCATGAAGTGAAATTATGATATCATTGTGTGAGATCTGATGGCTCTCCAACCCAACTTAGGTAGTAAATAAAGACCTGCAAAAGAGATCTAGAGGAACATGATAAAAATCATCACTCAGCAACTGTCATATAGTGAGATCCATATAGCGTGGTTGTTTCCAAATTGAAGAATTGTGTGTGTAGAGGTGCTTATTATATTTTGACCGCCCCGTTTACTCTCTCTACTCTCGAGTTCGGATTAGTTTGTGAAGAGCTCAGGGTTTTCCACCTGAAAAAGCTTGTGCAGCTTGGAGATTGATGTTTGGGGATTATCAGCTAAGAGTGTTACTATATTGTAGCTTCAAATGTTGTACCTAGACATTGTTTTTTGTTGGATTTCCATGTTTATAATGTAATGTAGCTGAGATGTTGTTTATTGTAATTCAAATGTCCATAGTGTTAATTATCCCTGCTTTCGTTCTTATTATCTCTTAGTTCATCAACAAATTGTTTCTCTGTTGTAAGTGAAGGTGGCAATCGGTGGATCAGATCGGGTTTGGATTGAGTCCAGCAGGGTCAAAAGTATGAGTCCAATATGGGCATGATCGGAGTTGGGTTGAGTTTGTTTCCAATTGAGTCCCCTACAAAGACTCTAAACGGACCCAAAATGGAACCAAATTTTACTTCACAAAATCAGCAGCTAAAGTGGTTGCCGCGGAGAACCAAATTGCATTGCATTATCAATCTGAGTAACTTTGATATATGATATAATTCTCCTTAACATGATATATGAGAACATGAAATCGCGTTGACAATGAAAAAGATTTTAAATTCAGGTGTAATTCAAACTGACACGTGATAGGGAATTGAATATTGAATTGGGCCAAATATATTTTATTAGTTGTTAGTCATGGGCTTAGAATAGATTTGTATTTAAAGATGACCCAAGTGAGTATGAAAATCCCAAAGCCTCATAATGAATAGTAACCCTAGGCTATAAATAGCTCTTGTATATGTAAAATAAGGGACAATACATACACAATATAATATTTCTCTACAATTAGGATATTCTCTCTTCTCTTCTTACTTAATATTCCTCATTTATATTGCTTATTACTCAAGATTACTCAAACGAGATCGTATCATTATTTGGCGATATCATTTGGCGCTGTCTGTGAGAACATTTTAAATTTGTTTGGTTGATTTTTGGTGGGTTTGAGGATTTTTGGAGCTGATTTTCTGGGCAAATCATGGACAACTTGAAGAACAAGGTAACTGTTCTTGAAACTCTTGGGTAAGAGCTTGAAGGAGAGACAAGACTGGTCGTCACACCTTCAGCGCTACCAGCTGGGGGAGGTAATGGGGTAGGAACCTCCGCGAGCCCAATCCTCCAGATCTCAAAAGAGGATTTGCATGAGATGTTCATGGAGTGGAGTGAGCAAGCACATCCCCGGCCACCCGTTCGCAGGTTGGAGTCTAACGTGTGGCGCAACTCGGCCACGGATTCGAGCTTCAACAGGGATCGAGCTCGAGCGGTAAGACCTGAAGCTATGCCACCCCCACGTCAATTTTTTCCCGAGTTTGAATCTGAGAGCGTGGGGCCACCAAGGTCGAGAGGGGTGCCTCTACCGCGTGTTGACCCAAGAGTGTGGGCACCACCTCAAGCTCCGCGACCTGTGCCTAGGAGGGAGCGGGAGGAGATAGTGATATTGGACAAGGCTGAGAGCAGACCTCCCCCGCCTAGCCGAGCTTAGGGGTTTACGAGAGAGCCGCCAGACGTCGGACGACATTCAACCTACCACAGCCCAAGTTGGGAAGAGGAGGATGAGTATGAGCAAGAGACCGTGCAACCTAGCATCACGCACCAGAGAGTTTTAACTTTTCAGCGTGCTTCCCCCTTTCAAGAGAATATCCTCCTAGAGCGCACTTCACCAATCTTCCGCATTCTGGACCCCCCAAAATATGTCGAGGCTAAAGATCCAGAAGAGCACCTGATCGCTTTCCAAAATATCATGGACTTACTTGGTCAATCAGAGGCTGTGAATGCAAGGGTCTTTGTAACTACATTGCAAGGACAGGCCCAAGAGTGGTTCACATCTCTACCACCTGGAATCGTTGTGAGTTTTGAGCAATTGGGGAGAAGGTTCACATACCACTTTGCTAGCAAGAAGAAGCCAAAGAAGTTGGCCACCTACCTTTTGACCATTAAGCAACAGGAGGATGAGCCTTTAAGGATTTTCTTTGAGAGGTTTTGCAATGAACTCATAGATGTAATGGATGTGGGCATTGAGATGATAGTAAGCATTTTGATCATTGGTTTGAAGCTTGGTCCTTTTGCTTCAACACTATCCCGCCAAGCCCCAAAGAGCATGGAAGAGCTTAGCCTAATGGCTCAGCAATATATACACGATGAAACGGGGTGGATGGGTTTACGGTCCAGACAAGACAAGATCAAATAAGGATCAACGGCGGAGAGCCTGGGAGCATCGTATTTCTCCACCATGTCGGTATGATCAGTATACCCCTTTGACTACTACTCGAGCTCGGACACTCTTGCACATTAGAGATAATAATCTACCTAAACTGAATTGGCCAAAGAAGATGCGAGACACGCCCCAGAGGAAAAAATCGAACAAGTACTGTCGCTTCCACAAGGATAAGGGGCATGACACCGAGGATTGTTTCCAGTTGAAAGACGAGATTAAGTGTCTTATCAAGGAGGGAAAATTGAAAGAATTTATCGCTAAGTCTGCAGGGGAGGAAGGCACCCGAAAGGGTGGTGACAACAGAGGTCGCCGAAGGTCGCGTAGCAGGTCGTGCAGTAGGGAGAGGCCACGGGACAGGGGAGATTGAAGGGATCGTCAAGGACCCCAGAACCCAGGGCTTGGTGAGACTTTACACCGAGTGGTGATCAATGTTATTATCGGTGGATTGATCGGGGGAAATTTGAACAGTGCTAGGAAAAAATACCTGAAGCACGATGCGGGGTCCAGTAGCTACTCCTTTAGAACATTTTCTGTTTCCCCGACAACACCGATGATTTCCTTCGATGACTCGGACTTGGAGGGAATTTCGATAACGCATGACGACCACATGGTCGTTGCAATGGATGTAGCAAATTTCACAATCCAGAAAGTCTTGGTGGATAATGGAAGCTCAGTGGACATATTATTTCTAAGTACCTTAAGGAAAATGGAGCTAGACGTAACTTGTATCAAGCTAGTGAACACACCGTTAGCGGGGTTTGGAGGATCGGAGGCAATACCTTTGGGAACTATTGATCTCCCTACATCCTTGGGGACAGTGCCAGCAAGGAAGACTATCATGATCAAATACCTAGTGGTGGATACGCCTTTTGTTTACAATGAAATCTTGGGAAGACCAGGACTGAATTAATTTAGGGCGGTGGTGTCCACTTACCATTTAAAAATGAAGTTTCCAACCAAGTGCGGGATTGGAAGTGAGGCATGCAATCAAGAGGTAGCGAGAGAGTGTTACAACGTTTCTCTCAGGCTACCCAAGAAGCCCGACCCTTTGACCTTGAGTAAGACGAAGATCATGAACAACCTTGGAGATATTCTAGAAATGATAGAAAAAGCCAGCAAGCGCACAAGGGTCGAAGAGAGGAGGGTCGAGCCAATGGAGCATAAATCTATAGAGCTCTTTCCAGGGGATAAGGATAAGACTACTCGCATTGGATCGCAATTGTCACCGAGCTTGGAGATGCTAACCATAGAGTTGTTGCGTGATAATGCTGATATTTTTGCGTGGCAACCCTCGAATTTCTAGGGGATTGATCCGGAGGTTATTGTTCATAGGTTGAACGTGGACCCGTAGGCCAAGCCGGTGCAGTAGAGGAAGCGTAGTCATGGGCCAGGGAAGAATTTAATTTTAGAGGCGGAGGTCAACAAGCTCTTGGAAACCGGGTATGTAGTAGAAGTTCATTTCACCGAATGGTTTTCCAACGTGGTTGTGGTTCCTAAGTCTGAAAATAAATGGTGCATGTGTGCTGACTAAACAAACTTAAACAAAGCTTGCCCTAAAGACCCATATCTGTTGCCCTGAATTGACATACTAGTTGATTCTACCGCCGGGAGTGCTCTATTGAGCTTAATGGACGCATATCAAGGTTACCATCAAATATTTATGGCCATGGAGGATAGGCTCAAAACATCTTTTGTGACGGAGAAAAGTATCTATTGCTACACGGTCATTCCCTTAGGCCTAAAAAACGCCGGTGCTACATACCAGCGATTGGTGAATTCGATGTTTGAAGCTCTAATTGGGCGGACAATGGAGGTTTACGTTGATGACATGCTTGTAAAGAGCGAGAAAGAAGAAGACCATCTGAGGGATTTATTGCTCGCCTTCGATATCATGAGACATTTCCGCATGAAGCTCAATCCCGACAAATGTACATTTGGTGTTCGGGGTGGCAAATTCTTGGGATATATGGTAATTGAGAGGGGAATTGAGGCCAACCTAGAGAAAATAAGGGGGGTTCTTGACATGAGGTCCCCAAGGTCGATCAAAGAGGTGCAAGTCCTAACAGGTAAGATCGCATCCCTCACTCGTTTCATTTCCAAGTCTGCTGATAAAAGTGTGCAATTTTTCAAATTGTTACGAAATGTGTAAAATTCCTAATGGACTCATCAGTGTGAGAAGGCTTTCGATGAATTGAAAAAATATTTGACCTCCCCACCCTTGTTGTCTAAGCCAAAGGTAGCGGAGCCTTTTTTGTTATACCTTGCTGTCTCACCAGTAGCAGTGAGTTCTGTCCTGACCCATGAGGAGGGAAGCGAGCACAAACCTTTCTATTATGTTAGTAAGATGTTGCAAGAGGCGGAGAAAAATTACCCCGAGATTGAAAATCTTGCCTTAGCTGTAGTCACAACTGCGAGGAAGCTTCGCCCATATTTTCAATCGCATGCCATAATAGTGTTGACAAACCATCCTTTGCGCTAAGTCATATCTAAGCCCGACTTAGTCGGGAGACTAGTGAAATGGGCAATTGAGCTTAGTGAGTTTGATGTGTCATACCGGCCGCGCAATTCAATAAAAGCACAAATGCTTGCTGATTTTATTGTGGAAATGGAGGAGTGTTTAAGTAAGGATGCAGACACGTGTTATGAAGCTTGGATGTTGCATGTGGATGGGTCGTGTGCTTTGGAAGCTGGCGGAGCAGGGGTGTGGCTACAAGGTCCGAACCAAATCGACTTCGAATATGCTATCAAACTAAGCTTTTCCGTAACAAAAAATGAAGCTGAGTATGAAGCCCTGATTTTCGGGATGGGCATGGCACAAAAGCTCAAGGTCGAATATTTGATAGCATTCACGGACTCTCAGTTGGGGGCGAACCAGTTTGAAGGGGTATATGAGGTGCATGACGTAGTTCTGGGAAAGTACTTGGAAAAATTTCGGGAGTTAGTTAAAGGCTTCAAAGAGTTTAAATTGCACCAGGTCCCGCGAGCAGAAAATGAAAGGGTCGACGCATTGTCAAAATTTGCAGATCAAGCGCTAGGGGCAAAGGGTAGGAAGATCACATTTCTTGTGATGGAGCAACCTGTGATAGCTGGGTTTCAGGAAATTTGCCTCATAGACTCACAACCTAGTTGGAAAGATGACATAGTGAAATACCTAAGTACCGGCGCCTTGCCAGGTGATCGGACTGAAGCTCGAAGACCAGAGAAGAGAGCAGTTAGGTATGTTTTGGAGCAGGCGACTTGTATAAAAAGTCCTTTCAAGGCCCATTGCTGAAATGTCTCGATCCGCAAGAAGCTAACTATGTGATGAGGGAAATACACTTAGGTAGCTACGGGAACCACTCGTGAGGATGCTCGCTAGCTCAGAAAGTACTTCATCAAGGTTATTTTTGGACGACGTTGAGGCAAGACGCTAATGATTTGGTTAAAAAATGTAAAGAATGCCAATTGTACGCTAACATCTCGCATCAACCGGCCACACCTATGGAGCCTTTAAAAATAGCATATCCCTTTGATCAATGGAGATTGACATTTTAGGTCCTTTTCCTCAGGCCCGGGGCTAAAAGAAATTCATTATTGTAGCGGTGGAATACTTCACCAAATGGGTTGAGGCAAAAGCTGTGTCTAAGATATCTGAGACTGAGATAATGAACTTCTTGTGGAAGAACATTGTATATCAATCTGGCATACCTCGAGTGCTAGTGTCGGGCAAGAAAGTGGTATCATGGTGTAAGGAGTTGAGCATTCAGCAAAATTTCGCAAGTGTGGGTTTTCCCCAAGCAAATGGACAAATCGAGGTCTCGAACTGAACCATTCTTCAACACTTAAAAACAAGGCTTGATGGATCAAAGAATGCTTGGGTAGAAGAGTTGCCAGGAGTATTGTGGGCTTATCACACGACTCCGAGGACAAGTACTGGAGAAACCCCTTTTTGCTTAGTGTACGGGTCGGAAGCTGTTATCCCCACCGAGGTTGGCATCAAAACCCACAGGGTAAGCTCGTATGATGAGAATAAGAATGAAGAAGAGCGCATGTTTGAGCTCGATACTATCGAGGAGATGCGTGACAAGGTTCACATGCAAATCATCAATCATAAGAATAGCATAGTGAAGATGTACAATAAAAGGGTCAAGCACCGAACTTTCCAAGTGGGCGACCTCGTCTTGAAGAAAGTCGAAGTTTCATACCACGTCGGTAAACTCGATCCTAATTGGGAAGGACCTTTCAAGGTCACTACTACTACAAAGCGCGGAGCCTATAGGTTGCAAACTATGGATGGGAAAGACTTGCCTCAACCATGGAATGTCGCAAACTTGAAGAAGTTTTACTGTTAACCGTTTTTATTTCTATGCTTATGCTAGATTTTATGTTTCAATGAAATGGCAACATATGCCTTGTAAGTCCGCTTATAGACCTTATGTTATTTTAAGACACTTGTGTTGATTATTATTTGCACTAAAAACGTAGCAAATCTCAAACATTGTAAATAGTCTCTCAAAAAGATTAAGTCTTGGAGGCTAGTCCGAAGAGGACATTAAACAAAAAATAATCTTCCAAAAAGACCAAGTCTTGGAGGTTAGTCCGAAGAGGACATTAAACAAAAAATAGTCTTCCAAGAAGACCAAGTCTTGGAGGCTAGTCCGAAAAGGGCCCAAACTAAAAATAGTCTTCCAAAAAGACTAAGTCTTGGAGGCTAGTCCGAAGAGGGCCCAAACTAAAAATAGTCTTCCAAAAAGACTAAGTCTTGAAGGCTAGTCCGAAGAGGACATAAACAACAAAAAATAGTCTTTTAAAATGACAAAGCCTTGGAGACAAGTCCGAAGAGGACTTAACAAAAAACAATGGCCAAAAATGGTCAAGTCTCGACGACCAGTTCGAAGAGGACCCATGAGAATAGTCCTCAAAAGGATAACGTTTTAAAACCTAAATCGATAACTATTTATATATGTTGTCTTCCACATCTTCCACATCAAAGTTATAAGATCTCTATCAAAACAACCGATGAATTACATGTTGGGAACTACAACACAACGGTAAAGAGAAACTTCAAATATGAAATCCAACATAAGTTCATAAGCACATGAATAATATGCAAGCCTTGCCCAGACATACCCAAGCAATGCTGAATACAACAAAAGCATAAACACACTAGTGCTAGAATGATAAAGCCATAAGTCCTATGTTAGAGTATATGCCCGGCGCACCAATTTTGGGCGCCATTCTATGTAATAATAACTTTAGCTGAACGATCTTTTTCATATAAATAAAGTTAATCTTTTGGCATTCTTTATTCATGTATATAGCTTTGTCTTAACTTAGAATAAAGTCCCGAGGGATCGCACATAGCTATGGAACATCATTGCGCATCGGGAATGGCAATGATCGAATATGTCTCCAACGCTGTGATCCTTAAAACATATGTTATAAGTCGTGAATGGGCTCGTCGAGATGAAGAGATATCGATGAGACCCAAAATACTTGCTTATATGGTGCATACTCTTGATAGAGTGTATCTCGTTCCATAGATATTAGCACGGTGAAAACCTATGCATATATGAGGGTTCCTATTGTGGGAATAGGTATACTGAACAACCTCATGGAAGTTTCATTAAATGGAATCCCAGTCGAATCTGGAACTTCCAGTTGTCTTGTAGTATAAGAGTAATCCTTACAACTTGAGGTTCCATTGGGTGTCTTATACAGAATCGAACATACCTTGATTTGTTACATGATTACTTAGATAATCACAAATGGGCAAAATCAGACATGGGTTGATTGTGTATGAAGGCATGTGAGAATCAAGATGGGATCTATCTCTGACATTAGTCTTGTCAGCTAATCTGCTATGTTTACATAGTGAATCGACTTTAGGAATCTTCGGCCGAAGTATGATATCTAAAGAGGCGTAGGGTTTCCTCTTTTGGATATTCGAAAGTCGATCTCACCGTATTGGGGAAACATGTTTATTGAATTAATAGAGCTTCGACCTTAGCCACTGCTGTAGATTCAGTTGGGAGATTAGATGGAGGGATCTTACTTATACAAGGATCAAGATCACGAAAGGCGTATCTTTATCTTCGTCTTTGTCTAGGTCTTCGTGGCCCGTTGCTAGACAGTAACCACGATTTATAAGTGTCGAGAATTAATATGGTGATTAATTCGAGGCTTGATTGAATCAAAGGAATGATTTAATCTAGTGTTTTCTATTTTAGGAAAGCACACTAGCACTTTGGGAAAGTGTACTTACTACTAGATAGTAGACGAGCCAAAGGGGCCACACACTTAACTCGTGAGAGTCGCTGCTTAAATGATGTGATTAATCAATTTGAGGAAATTGAGGAAATTAGGAAAGTCTAGTCCTTTCCTAATGTGGAATATGAATTAATTGAGGTGATTCAATTAATTCGACTATTTTAATTAATCTTGTAGAATTAATTAAATTAATGGACCTAGTATAGTCCAAGTATTTTATTTAGTTGGGCTTGGCTCAAGTTAAATAAATAAGTCAATTGGAATAAGTGAATATAATTAAACGGGTTTTAATTATATGGTAATATTTAATTGATGGGTTAAACCTATAATTAAATATGGAGTCAAGAATTAATTCTTGGACTCCAAATACGGAAGATGGCCGAATTTAAGGGGCCTTGGCAGCTGGGATTCGAAACCTAGGTGAAGAAGGAAAGAGTTTTCTTCTTCTCCAAGTCTTGCAGTTGAATAAGGACTCTAGGGCTCCTATTCTATATATATGTGATTGCAAGACTAAAAACCCTAAGTTTTCTTGAGAGGAAAAATTTGAAACCCCAGCTAGAAAATTAAGAGAGAATTTCCTTGTCATCCTTAAGCCAAAAATCGCCCCCTTCCCTTGTTCCAACAAGACATCGTTTTGTTCATTTGTTGAACTTAACGATTCACATACTCCATCCCTTCACATAATCAAGCCTAGGTTTTAGACTTAAATCTATTTTGTTGGCTAGCACCAATAACGAAGTAGGTGGTGACTTGAACGAGGTGTGGATACATCTTAGAGGTGCGATTTCCTCCAAGGAATCGTGTGGAATTGCACCACAGGGTTGAAAAGATCAAATTGGTTGCTGTGAGAATTTAATCGAAAGGTAAAAATTCTTGCAACCTTCTTTATAGCATAATCGAGCACACTATTATTCCTGTTTGGGGTGGTGGTACGTTTAAATTTTAAAGTCCGCTGCTGCGAGCGACCAGGGGAATAGAACCCAACCCAATAGTGGTATCAGAGCCATGGTTGGCTCGGTTAGCTATATTATGTGTTAAGCATGTTTATTTACGCGTATGTAAATTGGTTTATGTTAACAATATGTCTGTCGTGTAGAATAATTGATTTTTCGATTGGGATATATTTGATTGTTATAATGTTTTTTGTGAAAAACGATTTTGGTTTTGAAAAATTCAATTGAAAAGAATGAATCTTGGGTGTGGGTGGATTTATTTGGATGATGAAGGATAATTTTGGAATCACTGGTGGTAGGACGTCGCGAGATGATCGGGCTGAAAGCTCAACTATCGAGTGATTATACCTGGCTTGAGGTGGGATTGAATTCGTCCATCATTGACTGAACGAATCACTTATAGATGAAAAGGGGAGAAATCCCATACAGCAATAGGTGCTGTCTCCCACGCCCAGGCGTGGGTCTACTCACGCCTAAGCGTGGTCAGCAGAATCCGATCGAACTCCCAGGCGTGGTCGGCAGAATCGGATCGAATTTTTTTTCCTGAATTTTGATGCCGAAAGGTCGGGTAACCCAAGAACCTGACCCCAGTTGATTGTTTAAAACTTATAATTTCTGAAAAGGGTTTTGGAAATTGGAAATCAATATTATCCCGATGAAATTTGCAATTTTGTTTAGACGATGGATGGGTGAATTTTGGATATTGCATATATATATATATGTTTGTTGCTTGGCATGCTTATGTGATGGGGATGAACCACGAGCCTAGTCTATGTTTTTGGTTTTCATTGTATGTAATATTCTAGAGTTGTAAAAATAGCCGGTTTGGCTTTTACTTTTCTGTCAAGTAGATTGGTAGTAGATGATAGACTATGTAATCGAAGACGGTGCGAGAAGACGAAGCCAAGATTTGAAGACTTGTATGTTGTGGTGGAATCCATTGTAATAGTCTAGTTGTTTTTACTTTCTAGACTGTCCTGGCCCACTTTGGCTCAGTGGGTTAGTAGGTAGGGCTCGAGGTGGTTCATCCTCGATTTACCGCTTTATGGGATGTTTATTTATCTTTCCGATACGATATGTGATGTGTTGTGAAATGCATGCATAGGATAGATAACTAAACAAGATAATTGTAATACTGATGAGACCCATATGTATGCAATGTAATTCCATCCTTGAAACTTATTAGGCTAATGTGGGAATAGAATTGGAGTTCTATTTCCATTCCTTCCATCATAAGTAATTGCCATGTGATATGCCGCTGAAGTTCAAATCCATTTGCTCAGAAAATGGATTTGAACCTAAGAAAGGCTGTGAGCATTACTAAGCATATGATGCCCTGTGGGATCATTGGTTTCATTACTTAACTCAGAAAATGGGGGTAATGGAATTGATGATTGACCATGGGATATTTGATGGATTGAGCCTAACATCGACTACTATGTGTTAGCTCAGAAAATGGGGCACATGCGAAAGATGAGGAAAAAGATCTTGAGAACTATCAAGGAACATAGAAGGCCCGGTAAGGCTACTATTCAAACTAGTCATATGTTAGCTTAGAAAATGGGGCATATGATGAAGTTTGGATGGATCTCAAGCCCACTAAAGAATTAACTATTCTTCGAATCGCACCAAGAGAGTGATGGGATTTGGAAAAATAGTGGGATACTTGTACAATTAAAGACCAATTTGTATAAGAAATTTATTTGAAAATTCGTTACTTATCGTCTGCCTAGTACATTTTGTAGATAACACGATATGTCTAATCCATTCAAAACAATTCTCAAAACAAACAAACTAACAGGTCCCAACTCTGAAGATTGGTTTCGTAACCTTAAGATTATCCTTTTGTCTGAGAAAAGGGGGTATGTCCTTGATATACCAGTGCAAGAAGAGCCGGAAGAGGATTCATCTAATGATGAGAAATTCCAATACCAGCAATGGAAGGAAGATGACATGCAAGTGCGATGTCTCATGTTAGCCTCAATGAGCAATGTATTGCAAAGGCAACACGAGACGATCAAGAACTCTGCATCAATTCTTCTCCATTTGCAAGAGTTGTATGGTACTGAATCTAGAAGAGAGAGATTTGCAATCTCAAGGGAGCTTTTCAGGGCTCGCATGACTGATGGCTCTAATGTAAGTACGCATGTGCTCAAGATGATAGGGCTGATCGAAAAGTTGGCTAATCTTGGCATGGTGCTTAGTGACAAGCTGTCTATGGACTTGGTCCTACAGTCATTCCCTAGTTCTTATGACCAATTTGTGGTCAACTTCAACATGAATCAAGTTGAAGCTAAGCTTCCTGAGTTGTTGAACATGCTGAAGACAGCTGAAAGCACTATAAAGAGAGACAAGCCGGTGCTTCTTATGAATTCATCTTCTAAACCAAAGAAGGGTAACAAGGAGAAGAACAAGACTAAGAAACTGAAAGGCAAAGGAGGAATTAAGGCGGGTAAGAAAGCTAAGTCTGATAAGTGCTTCAAATGTGAGAAGACTGGGCACTGGCAAAGGAACTGCAAAGAGTATGTTCTTTGTTGAAGTTAACTTTTCAGTTAACGATTCTTCTTGGATTCTAGACACTGGATGTGGAGTTCATATCTGCAATAACTTGCAGGAGATGACAAGAATCAAGGAGCTAAGTAGAGGAGACATGACCCTACGGATGGGAAATGGAGCACGGGTTGCTGCCAAGGTTGTGGGGACGATCTACTTAGGGATAGGAGATAGAACTTTGGTATTAAATTCTATTTATTTTGTTCCTGAAATAATAAGAAACATTATCTCAGTTCCGATTTTAGATTCGAGAGGGTTATTGTTTTGAGATTCGTAATAAACCTTTGTTTTTATCTTATGAATCGTCTCTTATTATGGAACCAAAATTGCAAGATGGAGTTTATACTATTTTCCCAACAATTTCTAATCTCAATATTCAACAAAAAAATAAACGTAAATGAGATAATCAAGCAAACGCACTAATGTGGCAAGAGAGACTAGGTGATATCTCCAAAGAAAGAATTCGAAGCTTGGCAACTCATTTAGGTCTCCAAGACTCAGATGAATTGACAACTTGCAAATCATGTCTCAAAGGGAAAATGACCAAGTTGCCGTTTTCTGGTAAAGCGGAACGAACCGCAAGTCCATTGGATTTGATCCATACGGATGTGTGCGGCCCTATGAGCATAAATGCTCGAGGAGGGTTTAGCTACTTCATAACCTTTACCGACGATCACTCTCGGTATGGTTATGTATATCTGATAAGATATAAATCTGAATCCTTTGAGAAATTCAAGGAGTTTAGATAGGAGGTAGAGAAGCAACTTGAAAAAAGTATTAAAGCTCTTCGATCTGATAGGGGAGGAGAATACTTGTCTTCTGAGTTCATTGATTATCTTAAAGAGAATGGAATTCTGTCACAGTGGACTCCTCCATGCACGCCTCAACATAACGGGGTAGCCGAGCGAAGGAATCGAACATTGTTGGATATGGTTCGATCCATGATGAGATTCACTGAAGTTCCTAAGTCCATGTAGGGCTATGCGCTTGAAACGACAACCTATCTGTTGAATAGGGCGCCATCCAAAGCTGTGCCCAAGACCCCATATGAAACTTGGTGTGGAAAGTCACCCTCGTATGCTCACTTGAGAATATGGGGGTGCCCCGCTTATGTAAAGCATTTAGTGGGAGACAAATTGGATCCCAAATCCTCTTTATGTTATTTTGTAAGGTATCCAAAGGAAACTATTGGATACTACTTCTACAACCCTGTGGAACAAAAAGTGATTGTTTCAAGAAATGCCAATTTCCTAGAAAAAGAATTCCTCTTGGATAGGAAAGGCAAGACTGTAGAACTTGATGAGATGAATCAAAGTGATTCGAATCAAGAAGTATAAAATAACCCACCCGACACCAATAAAGCTAATTCCGATACACCTACTGAGAACACACAACCCTTGAGAAGATCTGAAAGAGTTCCAAAGGCACCTGAAAGATGGCTTGGTCTGTTGGAAGAAAAGAATTTAGATGATCCTCCCTTAGACTCTGATCCAAAGAGTTATAAGGAAGCAATGTCTGACATTGACTCAGTAAAATGGCTAGAAGTCATGAAGTCTGAAATGGACTCCAACAAGGTATGGACCTTGGTGGACCCACCAGAGGGCGTGAAACCCATTGGCTGTAAGTGGGTCTATAAGCGGAAGCTTGGAGTCGATGGAGAGATGGCAACCTATAAAGCACGCCTAGTGGCAAAAGGATTCACTCAGAGGCAAGGCATTGACTATGAGGAAACTATCTCACCAGTGGCGATGCTGAAATCCATTAGGATTCTGCTTGCTATATCTGCATTTCTCAATTTTGAGATCTGGCAGATGGATGTAAAGACTGCATTCCTCAATGGAGAGATTGAGGAAGAGATATACATGCAACAGCCAAATGGCTTTACATCCGAAACGAGCAAACACAAAGTGTGTAAGCTCCAAAAGTCCATTTATGGATTAAAGCAGGCTTCCCGAAGCTAGAACAAACAGTTTGACACTGTCATACAAGAGTCTGGATATGTGCAAAACGTTGAAGAGGCTTGTGTGTACAAGAAGGTTAGTGGGAGCACGGTTACATTTCTCATACTTTACGTTGATGATATTCTTTTGATCGAAAATGATATTGGAATGATGCAGTCGACTAAAGTATGGCTCTCTAAACAATTCCATGAAGGATATGGGAGAGGCATCCTACCTACTTGGTATGAAGATATACCGAGAGAGATCGAGTAGAGTGCTGGGACTCTCCCAATCCGTATATATCGATCGCGTACATAAGAGATTTAAGATGGAAGAATCCAAGAGAGGATTTTTGCCAATGGGACATGGGATTACACTTTCCAAGTCCATGTCTCCTAAGACTCGAGAAGAAAGAGTAAGTATGTCCCAAATACTTTATGCCTCGGCTATAGGTAGCATAATGTACGCGATGATATGCACAAGACCCAATGTGGCGTACGCATTGAGTGTGTGCAGCTGTTATCAGGCTGATCCTGGTGAGAAGCCCTGGAATGCAGCGAAAGCAATCCTTAAGTACCTTAACAGGACTAAGGACATGTTTTTGATATACGGACGTGGAAACTTGGAGTTAGAGGGACACATCGATTCGAGTTTTCAAACAGATGTGGACGACTCGATGTCGGTCTCGGGTTTTGTCTATCTGCTCGATGGAGGAGCCGTCAGCTGGAAAAGTTCCAAGCAAGCAACTGTGGCGGACTCCACCACTGAAGCAGAATATATCGCAGCTTCAGAGGCTGCGAAGGAAGGTGTTTGGATAAGGAACTTTATCCAAGACTTAGGTGTAGTTCCATCCGTTGTGGACGCAGTACTTTTGTACTGTGATAACAACGGGGCTATTGCGCAATCAAAGGAGCCAAGGTCTCATCAGAAATTCAAGCACATACAGAGGCGATATCACTTGATCAGGGAGATCATTGGGAGAGGCGCGTTCTAGTGGAACGTGTGGACTCGGCAGACAATGTGGCGGACCCGCTCACCAAGCCCTTAAGCCAAAAAGTATTTGAAAGACATCTAGGGAGAATTGACCTTAAGTACATGGGCAATTGGCACTAGGTCAAGTGGGAGATTGTTAGAGTTTATGCCCGGTGAACCAATTTTGGGCGTCATTCTATGTAATAATAACTCTAGCTGAACAATCTTTTTCATATAAATAAAGTTATTCTTTTGGCATTCTTTTTTCATATATATAGCTTTGTCTTAACTTAGAATAAAGTCCCGAAGGATCACACATAGCTATGGGACATCATTGCGCATCGGGAATGGCAATGATGGAATATGTCTCCAAGGCTGTGATCCTTAAAACATATGTTCTAGGTCGTGAATGGGCTCGTCGAGATGAAGTGATATCGGTGAGACCCAAAAGACTTGCTTATATGGTGCGTACTCTTGATAGAGTGTATCTCGTTCCATAGATATTGGCACGGTGAAAGCCTATGCATTAATGAGGGTTCCTATTGTGGGAATAGGTATACTGAACAACCCCATGGAAGTTTCATTAAATAGAATCACAGTGGAATCTGGAACTTCCAGTGGTCTTGTAGTATAAGAGTAATCCTTAGAATTTGAGGTTCCATTGGATGTCTTATACACAATCGAACATGTCTTGATTTGTTACATGATTACTTAGATGATCACAAATGGGCAAAATCAGACATGGGCTAATTGTGTATGAAGGCATGTGAGAATCAAGATGGGATCTATCTCTGACATTAGTCTTGTCAGCGAATCTCCAATGTTTACATAGTGAATCGACTTTAGGAATCTTCGGCTAGAGTATGATATCTAAAGAGGCGTAGGGTTTCCTCGTTTGGATATTCAAAAGTCGATCTCACCGTATTTTGGAAACATAGTTATTGAATTAATAGAGCTTCGACCTTAGCCACTGCTCTAGATTCAATCGGAAGATTAGATGGAGGGATCTTACTTATACAAGGATCAAGATCACGAAAGGCGTATCTTTATCTTCATCTTTGTCTAGGTCTTCGTGGCCCGTTGCTAGACAGTAACCACCATTTGTAAGTGCCGAGAATTAATATGGTGATTAATTCGAGGCTTGATTGAATCAAAGGAATGATTTAATCTAGTGCTTTCTATTTTAGGAAAACACACTAGCACTTTGGGAAAGTGTACTTACTACTAGATAGTAGACGAGCCTAAGGGGTCACACACTTAACTCGTGAGAGTCACTACTTAAATGATTTGATTAATCAATTTGAGGAAATTGAGGAAATTAGAAAAGTCTAGTCCTTTCCTAATGTGGAATATCAATTAATTGAGGTGATTCAATTAATTCGACTATTTTAATTAATCTTGTAGAATTAATTAAATTAATGGACCTAGTAGAGTCCAAGTATTTTATTTAGTTGGGCTTGGCTCAAGTTAAATAAATAAGTCAATTGGAATAGGTGAATATAATTAAACGGGTTTTAATTATATGGTAATATTTAATTGATGGGTTTAGACCATAATTAAATATGGAGTCAAGAATTAATTCTTGGACTCCAAATAAGGATGATGGCCGAATTTAAGGGGCCTTGGCAGCTGGGATTCGAAACCTAGGTAAAGAAGGAAAGAGTTTTCTTCTTCTCCAAGTCTTGCAGTTGAATAAGGACTCTAGGGCTCCTATTCTATATATATGTGATTGCAAGACTAAAAACCCTAAGTTTTTCTGAGAGGAAAATTTGAAACCCCAACTAGAAAATTAAGAGAGAATTTTCTTGTCATCCTTAAGCTTAAAATCGCCCCCTTCCCTTGTTCCAACAAGACATCGTTTTGTTCATGTGTTGAACTTAACGATTCACATATTCCATCCCTTCACATAATCAAGCTTAGGTTTTAGACTTAGATCTATTTCGTTGGCTAGCACCAATAACGAAGTAGGTGGTGACTTGAACAAGGTGTGGATATATATTAGAGGTGCGACGTTTGGAGCACTAATACTGAAGATACAATTGACGGGCGATTTTCTCCAAGGAATCGTGTGGAATTGCACCACAGGGTTGAAAAGATCAAATTGGTTGTTGTGAGAATTTATCGAAATGTAAAAATTCTTGTAACCTTGTTTATAGCATAATCGAGCACACCATTATTCCTGTTTCGGGTGGTTGTACATTTAAATTTTAAATTCCGCTGTCACGAGCCACCCAGGGAATAGAACCCAACCCAACATCCTAAAGCTAATAAGAGCCGAAGATAGCATGCGAAGCTTAAGAGGCTGGTGGTGTCGGTGAAGCGGGATGAAGGTCGGGCACTGAAGGAGGTGCCATAGTAGGCTCAGGATCATATGAAGAGTATGGATCCTCCTCAAGAGCTTCGACCTCTCCGCAAGGGTCGAGCTCTAACTGATCAAAATCACGACAGAAACCTTTACGAGCGATCACTTGCTTTTGACACTTAAGAAAGCCAAAAAATGCATGCTCAGCCGTTTTTTCTAAAAGCTCATCAAGGTGGGCAGGGGAGGAGAGATGTTGTTGGATGGCCTCGGGCTTCATTTTCTCTTCTTGCTCGCGAAAATCTGAGGAACTCAAAAACTCTTCAACCCCCGCCGAACGGCCCCGATTATAAGCACGCTCAACCTCCGTTTCTTTGTCAGTAAGAAGGGCTGTGTACTTGGTGTCTTTCTCCTTTAATACAGTTTGGGCCTTACACAACTCTTCCTGATTCTGCACCATCTGCTGATCAAGGTCATTAAGCTCTTTCTTCCGTTGGGCCAATTCGGTCTTCAAGCCATCTACAGAGGTTAACAACTTATCTCGTTCCTCGTCACGAGACTTAACCATGGCGTCAAATGAATTTGCTTTCTCAGAGTTCTTTTTAGCTCGATCGCTATGAATCTCAGCCCTACGTTTCCACAGTGCATTCACGCAAAATAAATACAAGTGAGCATGTGTATGTGCAAAAGGAAAAAATGGAGAATATAATTCAAACACTACATAATAATGTGAACTTACGCTATGGCCATGGTAGGCAGCCAATTCTTCCTGGGCAGGAACACTCATTCCAACTAAATTAATATGGTCCCGATCCAATACAGTTTTCGATTTATAAAGGTCAAAAGTGGTATGCCCCGGTTTCCAGCTGATCATGAAGCTCTCTGTGGTAAGAGCGCATGACAGCTATAATGGTTCACCCCCAACAACGGTTGGTTGTTCTTCGTCGTCAAGCCCAACCAAAAAATCTTCACGTGCCTCATCCGAATACTTTGTCATGGAGTGAAGAAACTTCTAGCTAGCTTTGAATTTTTCATTGGAGAGAGACCCAAATTTCTCGTGCTTCTTAAACACAATCCCAGAGGTTGAGGGTTGCTTACGTTTCAAGCCACAGAAGCTGGCAGCAGATACACTAGGCGGAGCAAACGGAACTTGATCTTTAGGGACCAAGGAAGGAGAAGATCGCGTGGAATGCTTAGCCTTTTTAACCCGAGTGTCTTTAGGAATTTGGGAAGCCAATTTTTTGCCTTTATCTAAATTACATAGTCGAGTTGGATCGCTGACAAGAGCGTCAGAGTGACGAGGGTCAGTCGATGGAGCCTCAAGCTCGGAATGGGCAGTCTCAACCAACCGAGCTTCAAATTTTGAACGCGCAGATTTTGAAAAAGGATTGCGAGCCCCATCCACAAATAAAGGATACTCACGCTCCCGAGCTATTGTAAGTAGATACTTTTTGTGCTGGCGCAACTTGTTCTCAATCATAGCATCTTGCAAAGACGTAGCTGGGAGAAAACAAAAACAACGAGTTAATAACATAACTTGATAAACTAACACGGAATAATGCAAATATGACAAGTATAACATGTGGGCAAATATGACAAGTTTACCTAAAGACTGATCCGAGGAGTAAGGCGCTGGGCTAACCCCAACCATAGACAATAACCTCTCATTATTTATCACAGAGGCGTCAAAGCTACAGATTGTCAAGTCATCAAGGATGAAAGAAGAAGGCCATGTCACTCGACCTTCAACTTCAGGCGTAAGTTTGGACGTTTTCCAGGTTTGAGGTATTGCCCAAGGTCGAGAGAGGGGAGGGGGGCTCTTGACAAAGAAGAAGCGATTTTTCGAATTTTTACCATTGGATGAACGGACGTTTTCGATGAACCTAATTTTTCTCTTGACAGTAAGGTAGTAAAAAGGAAGATCGTCACCAATCACAACATTAGACTCATTTATCTGGAATAAGGTCCAAAAGTGAGCCCATGAAGGCTCGAGACCGAATAGTTGCATGATGACTATAAAACAAACTATGAGACAATAAGAGTTAGGCATTAACTGGGTAGGGCACAAGTCCAAATGTCGTAGAATATTTTCCATGTGTTCCGGGATCGGAATTGGAAGTCCGGACTCGAGAGTAGACACAAAGAAAGTGGGACATGCCTCGGGACGATCAAACATGAACTCATCAGATTTGGGGATAATAATCTCATAAGTTGAAGGTATATGAAAGTCACGGCGAAGGGTGTTTGCGTCAGAGGTCTTAAGAGTGGACGAGGGGTAAGGGGTCTCCCCTTTGAAAGGAACATTTACCAATTCTTTGCGCGGAGACGAAGGTCGACTTGTTTGGGGTGAAGCGCTAAGCTCATTTGGAATTTTTATGACAAGACGACTTGTTGGGGCGAGCGAGGTGCTAGGCCGTAAATGAGGATCAGAGGGAGAGTCGGGTGGACTCTAGGAACTCGAAGAGCTAGGTGGGTTGGAATCTATACCACTACCCCCCGAGGCACTCGAATGTTCGGAACCCGAAGAATTTTCTCTAGAGCTAGCCATGCTTTGAAAAATCAAAGAAATGAAGAATGAAAGGGATAGATTTATACCTAAGGTCTGGAGATCAGATACCTGGCAGAAAGATAGCAAGAAAAACAAAAATCAAAGTTAGAAATGAGAACAAGAAATGGTATTTCAAAAATATGAACTACAAGGTAAGACCATACTTAGAGCTTCGACGAGCGCATGTGAAACGGTCAAGACCTTAAGAGCTTGAAAGGCCAACTTTAAGAACCTGAAATTGAAAAGAAACTTGTCATAAGACAACCAAGAGGTGAGTGAGATAATAGTGTGGAGGATCAAATTATTATAAGATAAAAGTAAGAGTTAGAACATTCTACCCAAGGAGCGAAGGTTAGTCAACCGAAGAGTAAGAGCTTGAAATTGAAGGTCTAAAGATCTGAAGGTCGAGTATTCTGCCCAAGGAGCGAAGGTTAGTCAACCGAGGAGTAAGAGCTTGCAATTGAAGGTATAAAGGTCTAGAGATCGAGCGTTTTGCCTATTTTGTGAAGGTCGAGCGGTCGAGACTTGACAGCTTGAAGCCTGGCCGTTAGAAGGTGTAGAGGTCGAGCGTTTTGCCTATTTTGTGAAGGTCGAGCAGCCGAGACTTGACAGCTTGAAGCCTGGCTGTTTGAAGTTCTAGAGGTCAAGTGTTTTGCCTATTTTGTAAAGGTCAAGCAGCCGAGACTAGACAGCTTGAAGCCTAGCCTTTTGAAGGTCGACGGATTAGAGGTCGGCGCTTGGAGATCAATCGGATAGGTAAGATCCAAAGGTCTATACAAAGGAATTGTTACAAAACCCATTTTATATTTTCGATTTAAACCGCGGAACATTTTCAAATTCAAAATCCCAATACCCCAAATAAGATCCCTATGGCTCGAAACCCAAAGGAATTCAACAAAATCAAGAACAAGCAACCACATAGCAGCAAAACAGGTACCAAATACTCAATAACCCATACGAATTTGGAAGAAACAGGTGAAGCTTACCTATGCCAACAACCGGCGAGAATGAGAATGTCAAACTCTTGGAGTTGTAGAAATGGAAGTTTGAAGAC
Source organism: Buddleja alternifolia (assembly GCA_019426215.1). Lineage (NCBI taxonomy): Eukaryota > Viridiplantae > Streptophyta > Magnoliopsida > Lamiales > Scrophulariaceae > Buddleja > Buddleja alternifolia. The sequence continues at coordinate 13,130,930 of CM033408.1, read as the reverse complement.
CACTTGAAGATGATATAGCCATTTATTTGTGTATGAAAATTAGAGTTTTTGGAGAATTATGGGAAGACACCCATTTGTGAGTTGCTCATTCTCGCTGCTGAAGAAGAAGAAAAAAGTCAACTTCAATTATATATAGGGCTAAAGCATGTTTTTGTTGTTTAGTGGGTTTGTTGGGCGAAAGGAAATAAGTTTTAAATTGGGGTCCAAAAGATGCGGCCCAAAAATCAAGACTATGTATGGTTAGAAATTTTAAAAACATTTTCATTTTTTGGATCATCAAAAAATGAAAATACACAGTCCAAGCCAAATTCAATAGAAAATGATCAAATTTTAAATACACTGCACATTCCCCTATACAACAACCAATCATTTCATCTTTTCAATCTATTCACATCATTAATTACATTATCCCACTATCCAACTTATTCTCTTACTTTTCATATCTTATATAATAAAAATACCTATTCAATTTTCCAATATTCCAATTATTATTATTAAATAATATTTAATAGTATATAATTTGTATAATATATAATCCACTATTCACATTTTCCTCCCCTGCACTATCCACTATTTTTTGGATAATGTTGTATTTTTATTTGTAAGTTCCTATTTGTTTGTTTCATGTATGTGTACTTGAATTGATACTTAATTGATTATGCCTTTACCAAAAGTATGTACAATATTATGTGATTTATAATTTTATTTTAATAATTTCCTTTGTTGTTTATTGAGTTTTAAATTATACTTTTTTAGCTTCTCAATATTCAAATAAATACCGACCGAATTTTGATTATTTCATTTTGGTACTAACGTGGTATTTAATAGGGTTGCCCATGAGCCGAGCTTGAGCCGAGTCTCGCCAAATTTCTCGACTCGAGCTCGAGCAAATATTTTATATAACATCATAGTATCTCATTATAAGAAGATGGAAATCAATTTGCCTCAATCAAATTGAAAATAAAATATTATATGTAAATAAAAAAAGAAATATAGAACTATTTATGCTCCAATCATATTTACACATTTCAAAAAATATTGTAAATATAGACCACATCCTATTTTTATATTTGTCCAATGCGAACCGTATAATTACACTAACAATTATAAATATAGACGAGCAAGATTCAATTTTCTTAAACTTTTAAAATATAAAATTGAAAAGAAAATACGGAATGAAAAAAGGATTAAAATCTAAAGCTAAAAAAAATGAAAAAGGTGACAAAAAAAAAAAACTAAAAATGAAGGCCCCCCAAACTCATACCCACCCGCCTACCCCAACCCATGAACACCCCCCCCCACTGTTGGCTGGCTCCTTTTTTGTTTTTTTGTTTTTTCTTTTCATTTCTATAATATATATTATATTATGTGTGTATATGTGTATATATATATACACACACATATATACATATTACTTTATTATCAACTCATAACATTATTTAAAAAAATATTATTTTAATATCTTTTCCCCCATTATCATCACATTCATAACCAACTCAATCATTTCATATATCAAATCCTAATAAAAATCAACTTTATATCACATCTACACTACTTTTAACCAAATTCTAAAAATACATCCAAACAAACAAATAAAGTCAACATTTTCACACGAATTTCTGTAATACACATTCCCCAAGAAAAATTCAGAATTCATTTCCGAAAACACAACCATACGGAGCCCAAGTTCCTTAAGCCCAAAAATTCATCAGAAGTCCAACACTCAACAAACTAGTAGCAATAATATTAAATTCCTCTTTTGAAGACGCATCGAGACAAGAGAGATGGATCCGTTGAAAAATTATTCGAAGCTCAAGATCGTAAATTCTCAAGCTTATGCGAGCTTAGGCACACCTAAGCTTAAGAATTGGGGGACTAGATGATAGGGAATTGAATATTGAATTGGGTCAAATATATTTTATTAGTTGTTAGTCATGGCTTAGAATAGATTTGTATTTAAAGATGGCCCAAGTGAGTATGAAAAGCCCAAAACCAATAATGAATAGTAATCCTAAGCTATAAATAGCTCTTGTATATGTAAAATAAAGGACAATACATATACAATATAATATTTCTCTTGCAATTAGAATATTCTCTCTTCTCTTCTTACTTAATATTCCTCATTTATATTGCTTATTATTCAAGATTAATCAAACGAGATCGTATCATTATTTGGCGATATCAACACAGATCCATTATCATTGAAGATTAAATTATTCAAACACAGTCAAATGTTCATCTCCTGAAAACTGATATGGTATTGAGTAATAAAAGTATCAAAATTGATAATTTTTAATTATATATTTTTAGCAAGTCAAACAAATCTATGTAACAAGTACCTTAATATTATGCTTCTTGTATCAACATTCAATGAATAAATACAAGATTGAATCAATCCTAAAGTGGAACCCACCCAACCCAACCCAACCCAACCCGATAAGAAAAATCTATGGAACTAACCAAACCCAAAACTAGCTGGATTGGGTTTGAACTTGCAACCATGCGTTGGGAACCATTTTGCTACCACTAGTTGTAATATGGGTCTGTTTGATGTTGTACGTGATGGGTACACTGAGTATGTGATGTCTCATAATTTTGTAATCAACAAGTATAAATAGAAATATAGGTAGGTGTTGTACTACCCAAGTATTCAACCAGGTATTTTGAAAAGGAAGCCTGTTTTTTACAAAACCGCTTTGTATACAGCTACACCAAAAGTTTTAAATGTCATATATAACCATAAAACCATATGATTATTGCATCAACCTCCCCTGAATTATGGGCATTTGACATCCACACTCCTCACTCCCCTTTGAAATATTGACATGGACCTCCCCGCATGCACTTTTTTCATTATATTTACTACTTAAAGACTATAATACCATTCACTTTAGAAATAAAGTTGACTTTCACTTATAATGTGTTGGGATAATGAAAAATTATCAAAATATTATGAAATGACATATTAATTAAAAAAAATGATAATAATAATTAGACATACACAATTAAAAAATATGGAAATACAACTCTAAACTCCTAAGAAAATATCCTCTTCATTAACCGTGAATTCCCTTTATGATCTAAAAATCTTATTAATAATTAGGGTACTATGGATATAGGATAATTGCATTCACCTCCCTTGACCTATGGATATTTGGCATCACACCCCTCATGTTTTATATCTTGGCATGGACATTCCCTCCAATTTTTCTATTAAATTTATTGATTTATGACTAGAATACTCTTCTCTTTTGAGCTAAGAAGGTTGAATATCACTAAATGATGTGTTGAGAATGAAACACTATTAAATATCATTGGATGACATATTATTTAATAAAAAAATAAAGCATCCAAAAAATTCTAGAAATATAACTCTTAAACTAAAATTAATTAAGAAATTAAAAAGTATATTCTCGGTTTATTTTTCTTTGGTGATTCAAAAAATTAGTATAACCAAAAACAAAATTCAAGAAATTATTACTGAAGTATGCTAATCTTAATATAATTTAATTTTTTTTTATAAACATAAATAATTCTAATTTTCACAAATTCTTGTGTATTTTTCCTTTTTAGAAAAGAAAAATTATAAGCACCATAGTAAAAGCTGTTAGGAATCCTATACATGAAAACAGAGAATTGCAGCGAAAAATTCGAGGATTCCTACCGGAAGATCACAAAAATAGATCTGATGATTTTTCATGGGTTTCGCGAAAAATAAAACGAATAAAAATACCTTTTTGATTCGTTTACTGATTCTGCAGAACAACAATCCTCCAAGGGCTCCTGTCTCTAAAGCTTCACGCGAAACGAGCCTTCCAAAGATCACGAGACTCCTCCTTCTTTGCAGCAGTAGACGGCTAGAGAGGAGAGAGTTCTTTTTATTTTGTGTTGTGTAAAATGTATTGTTTTTCTTTTTCTCTTGTCTTAGGATTTGTTCTATTGTAGGAGTCCTTTTAAACTCAACTAGCTTGTGGAACAAGTTGGAGGCTACTCCAACCCTAAGTGGTCGCCCCATTTAGGGCTTCCTTGGACTGGGTGGGCTTTAATTGGCTTGTCTAATTTCTAGCCCATCTGTATATATTTAATTTAAATCCACTTTAATTATAATATATACTATTAATTAATTCCTTTTAATTAATATTCTAATTAAATAATTTAATTTAATCTAATTAAATTAAATATTTAATTAATTGATTTAATCTAATTAAATCAATCAGTCCATTTAATTCTTTCTAAAAGATTTACACAAAAAGATACATGCCATTCGTTTCTTATTGCGCGATTCTTTAGGTTCGTCTCAATTGGCAAGGGGAGGAATACCTAAGGATGTGAGTGTCACCTAGCCAGTCCCGTGGACTCACATCGTAACCCAATTGAGTACGAAATGAACGAATCATTTTACGAACCTCTTGATCATTAATGTCGTATAAGTATAAGCCCTTCACTGACGTATCCTGATCAAGTGAGAGTCATGGAAAATGTCAAACTCACTAAAATTGATACTGTGCATTAGATTATAGCATAATGAAATTACTAAACTTCCCTCAGTGTCCCACATGAGTTAGTTGTTATGCTTTGGCCAAAGACTTTATAATTTCATTAGCCTATAATCGCACAGGATACTTACTTGTTTACTATCGAGACAGTGAATCCCATCTTGGCGATCACTGATCAATTGCTACTTGTCTCATTGATATCGCACTTCGAGGTTGACCCCACCGACGGGTGATATGGGCCTAACTACACTGGTAACAGATCCAATAATACAAGGACATTGATCATGAACCCTTAGGTCTAAGGCTCACGCATACTATTACGATCAGTAATCCAATCATTGACAGTCACTGAGTAAATAACTATGTGATCGGACTACTACGAGCCGTGTTTGAATATGTCAATTCCATTGACATATCTATGATACTTGCTCCCACTATCCCTATAGTGTTTGACTGGAACTTATCGTCAGAGCATGTGTCATACAAGTCGAATCTTAATGCCCAATTAAGATTCCTTGACTTGCGAACCCTTTTAAGTGATAAGGTGTAAGACTCTTCCCATGCCACGTCTTTATTCCATAAAGGGCAAAGCGTCAAACCTTTATTCACATGGACTATATGTTCAATACTTATTTAGATGTCATAAAGATTTATATGAACAAAATACAGATGCCTTTATTAATGTCATTTTAATAGTTTGTACAACATAATAAGATACCCTAATCTAACTATTTGTCCTCATTGCCATCTAGGGCATATACCTAACAATCTCCCACTTGCACTTACTGCCAATCGCTTTGGTATCTTATACCCATCTTCTCAAGTTGTTGCTCTAGCACCGCCTGCGCCAATGGCTTAGTGAGTGGGTCAGCTACGTTATCCGCTGAGGCTATTTTCTGCAAGGCGATGTCGCCTCTTTCAACGATTTCTCGAATTATTTGTGTTAGGAATTTCATGTTAGATGTTTTGATGATGACAATTAGGACTTTTTGTTAGACCCCAAAATATGTAAGTTTGATTTTAGCTTTGAAGCGTTAGATTTGTAATAGGCTTTGTTTTATTTTTATTCTAGATTGTTAGGTTAAGTTGTCTTAGACTGAGCGTCTGATATGTTCTGAGTGAGTTCATCAGAAGTAAAGTTTGATGACTCAAGCGCCTGAAGTCTGAATAAAGATGAAGTTTCCAAGCGTCTAGAATGACTAGCTACATCAAGCGTCACCTTATAGGATAGAACTGATTCAAGGATGAACAAGCGTCTATCAATGACTGATTTCACCTGATTTCTTTCTAAGTCCAGAAGGAGTTTAATGCAAATATTCTCAATGCATTAAGTGCCAACGGGCATTTAATTCAAATGCATTAAATGCTGATAAGAGCATTAAATGTGATAAGCGCTTTCAGACGTACGGAGAAGCCACCCTATTGGACTGTCAACAGTTCATAGACTACAGCACCAACTTTGTGCAGCAGATTTTCAGGAAAAAGGACAAGTTTTTCACTCGCGGAAGTGAGAGACACGCGCTCGTGCATCTGTCAAACGGACACTTTCTCCAAAATGCGTATAAATAGGACTTCAACAACAAGCCAAAAATAGAGAACAATTATCAAGTCGAATTGCTATTGCATTGAAGTCTCTTTCCTTACAATCTCAGAAATACCAGAAGATTCAAGAAAACATTCCTTTTGTTTTTCTTCAATTCCTGAGACTGTCAACCAATATCCCAAACATTCTTTTCAGAGAAACCCACATTACTACTGAGATATTCCTAGTTGTTTGAACTTTATCAAAATCAAACAAACCTTTTAGAATAACCCCTATCCAAGCTTCGCGATCTGTGTGAAGTCGAAGTTGGATACTTGCAGTATTTCTGGGTGAAAGAAGCAAGGGGATTGAAGTGATTTGGAGCAAAAAACTGTGTGATCAAGGAGCTCAAGTCATCGACATCCATCTCTCCCTAATTGGTAGAAGATTCTGTGTGATTCTTTGAGAATCATTTTAGTGGATTGCCTCCAAGTGTTCAAGGAGAAGAAGGACGTAGTTGGGATTACACCACCCAACGAACCTTACAACTATTGTGTTCTTTACTTTATAGTCAATTCTCTTATTTATCACATTATTGCATAAATTGATTTAGTAAAACACAACCAAACGCTATTCAACTAAGAAACAATTTGTGACGCTAAAGATTTCCAAAAGAAAAGACTCTAAAATTATTCCACTGTGCTAACAGTGATTAAAGAACTGAACGCTTAAACCTACTTGGTTAAAGTATTCAAATCTTAAAGTCTAAGTTAACTTTCTAAAAACAGTCTTCATTGTACGTTTAGCCTAAGCGACTATATTTCAAGTAAACGCTCAGTCAAGCGTCTACATCTCAAGCGTCCAAAACCATTTTAATACGAAACTTTTTGAAGTCAAAAAAGACTTCAGGGTCTATTCAACCCCCCTCCCCTTCTAGACCCTTTCGTATGCCACTTGGGACCAACAAGTGGTATCAGAGCGGTTAAAGTTGAAATTTGAAAATTTCCAAGCGTAACTGCTTGTTTAGATCCTGTTTCAAAATCTAGTTGCTTTTCAAAAAAATTTCTTTATGGCATTTGCTAAAGTTCCCAAACTGACTGAGTCAAATTTTAACACATGGAAAGTCAAAGCATTTACATATCTTTGTTCTTGTGATGATGACATGTGTGATATTATTTCAGATGTGCCAATCAAAATATATAAAGTTATCACAAGAGCGCATGGAGCCACGGAAGACACTTCAGATGGTTACGTTGAAAAACCGAAACAAGAATGGTCTCCAGATGAGCGTCGAAGAGCTAATTTGGATAATGTTGGTCGCAACGCTCTATATACGGCTATTGGTGATAATGACAACCTATTTAACAAGATCAAATCGTGCAAAACCACTAAAGAAATATGGGATAAGTTGGCTACAATTTGTGGTGGTTCAGCTTAGATTAAAGAGAACAAACTTTCCATTGACAAGGGAAAGTTTAACGGATTTAAGATGTTACCCAATGAAACTTTAGAGCAATTAGACATAAGATTTACAGCTCTGGTTACAGAACTTACATCGTTGGGAATGGATTTACAGAATCGGGAAATGTTGGTTAAGATCTTTAGATGTTTACCAAGTAAATTCTTGATGAAGACAACTGCTATGAGAGAATCAAATATGTTGGATCTTCTAAGTCCAGAAGACGTCTTTTCACAGCTCAAAGCATTTGAGTTTGGGTTGAATTCTGCTAGTGATGTTGTGAGTAGTACGGTGATTGAATCTGGAGCGCTTATAACATCAATCAAAGGCAAATCGGGTAATAAAGGAAAGAATTCAGATATCAACGAGGAAGAGGAGTTGGCTTTGCTGAATTGATTCAGAAAGTTCTTGAGATATGAAAAGAAAGGAAAAGGTTTCAATAATCAAGGACAAAGTTCATATCAAGCGCCTTCTCCGGTGCAACAACAGTTTCAAGCGCCTCATTATTCTGTTCCTTCATCCCAACGCCTACTCAATACCAAGCGTCTACTCAAAATGTCTCAGCTCCAGTGGTCTCAAAGCCACACATTGCAAGGTTAACAAATGAACAAAAGATGAAAACTAATCTTTGTTATAATTGCAGGAAACCAGGGCACTACCAGGTAAATTGCCCTTATCCAAATGTATCCAAGCCCTCAAGGCAGGATTACTTGGATAGAAACCAATTCAGGAGTAACCTTCGTCAACAAGGTTTGCTAGCGAAATCAGAACCAGCATCCGCACCTGAAGATTTAGAATCATCAGAGGAGAGTAGTGATGATGATGAGCCATTAGATGACTCAGCGCTCATATGTCTCATGGCCAGAGATGATGAAGCATCTCCTTAGGTAATCAATGAATTATCTATTCCTCTCTCTTATGATGAATTACTTGACAAAGTCAAAGAATACTACAATGAATGTCAAGAAGCTGCCAAAATATATTAAAATGATCTTGCTATTATCTCATCACTCACAAGAGATAAAGTAACGCTCAAAGCAGAGTTGAAAGTTCATCAACAATGCATTGAGAAGAACCAATCACTTGAGAGTGAGATCATTCAATTAAAAAGCGATCTTGATATTATAGTCAAGAGAGAAGCTGATTTGATCGCCAGACTTGCTAAATCAGAGCAACTCATTTCATCATTATCAAAATCTTCTAGAAAGTTGGATAATGTGACTGAAATAACTAGATTATTTGGTGAAAAGACCGGTTTAAGTTGCGATAAACTCGGTAAACAACCTAATAAATCTAATGTTACGGCGAACAACAAAGGAAAGGGTGTTATCTTTGTTGAGAAAAGGTCAAAAAGTCAAACGCTAAATGAACCTAGCGACAATGGTAAGAGGCCAAATGAGAAAGCCAAAGCTGACTCAGGCAAGGGTAAGGCTAAGGCAAATGATTCACAAAGACAGGTTTATCCAAACGCTCAAAAGGCTAAAGATAAGTCTGACCACTGTGAATCAAGCGCTAAGCGTCCAGCACCAAAAGTGCAACCCAAGCCAGCGCCAAGGAAATATCAGCGTCAATATCCAAGACAGTCAAGATCATATTATCGATACTATGATTATTATGATTATGACTACTATTATAATCAAAGATATTATTATACACCCAAAAAGCACACACAACACGATGTGAAACCCAAAAAGGCACGTATTCCTACAATGAAGACTAGGTAAATATGGGTTCCTAAAGTTCTAATTCAAACTAACAAAGGTACTAATGTTAAAGGACCCAAGCAACAATGGGTACCTGAACAGAAATAGAACTTCCCTTTTGATTGCAAGTACCTAGAGCTAGAGCCGATACATCTGTGTAGTACTTCGATAGTGGATCGTCAAGGCACATGACTGGTTCCAAGGATCTTTTGATCAACTATCGAGCTGCCAATGGTCCTCAGGTTGTATTTGGAGACAACTCCAAAGGTAAAACCAAAGGTATAGGTACTGTGCATAGGGGGAACATCATGATAAGTGATGTTTATTATGTTGAGGGTCTAAAGCACAATTTATTAAGCATAAGTCAATTTTGTGATAAAGGCTTTGAAGTCATATTCTCAAGCGACTGTTGCTATATAAATGACACTAAGACTAAGTCTACTAAATTTAAGAGTAAAAGAACTAACAACGTATATTTGGTAGATTGGGGTTCAACAGTTGATAACAACCCAACATGCTTTGTTGCTAAAAATGAATCTAAAATGGGTTGGTTATGGCATAGAAAAATGAATCACCTCAACTTTAAGACAATCTCTCAGCTTATAAGTCAAAATCTTGTAAAGGGATTACCAAATGGACCATTTCATAAGGATCGCCTTTGTGACGCTTGTCAAATGGGTAAACAAGTTAAGTCATCGTTCAAGAGAAAACCTCATCTATCTACCTCTAGAATACTTGAACTACTTCACATGGATTTGTTTGGACCTGTTCAAACGATCAGTGTAAGCAATAAAAAGTGTACTTTGGTGATAGTAGATGATTTATCTCGATTTACTTGGGTGGAATTTCTTTCATCCAAAGATGAGACATGTGACAAGTTAACAACGCTTATTCGACAACTTCAAACATTGAAAAATCTTAAAGTTGCAAGAATAAGAAGCGATCACGGTACTGAGTTTACTAACAAGATTGTTGAGAAGTTTTGCGTAGAGAATGGAATACATCATGAGTATTCTGCTCCCAGAACTCCCCAACAGAATGGTGTTGCTGAGCGCCGGAACCGAACGCTCAAGGAAGCCGCTAGGACGATGTTAGCAGAATCCAAGCTAGCTCCTAGGTTTTGGGCCGAAGCGATCAACACTACATGTTACACTCAAAACCGTTGCATGATCAACAAACAGCATGGAAAAACTTCATATGAACTATGGAAGGGACGTAAGCCAAATGTTTCCTATTTTCACGTCTTTGGTTCTAAATGCTTTATCCATAATAATGGATCCCAAAGCTTAAAGACATTTGATCCTAAAGCGGATGAGGGAATCTTTCTAGGCTATGCCAAGAATGGAAAGAATTTTCGCATCCTAAATAAGATCAAATGGAAGGTTGAGGAATCTATTCATGTTGTTTTTGATGATGTTAACCAAGAACCGAGTAAGGTTAATATAAATGATGTAGGAGTTGAAGATCTATGTCATCAAGCGTCTAAGATCACCGTTAACGATGACAGTGACGACGATGATGAGATCTCAGTGCCACCTCCTAAGATTACTCGTGAGGTTACTGTGGATAATTATGGAAGAAATGTTGATGATCATGAAGAGAGTGATCATCAAGAGCAAACAAGGATTTGTGAACTTGAAGCGCCTACGCAAGAAGGTAGTCAAGCGTCTGTTCAACCTCTTAACCCTTTCCAACCAGATAGACTATGGCTGTGTGATCATCCACCTGAGCAGATTATTGGAGATATTGGAGCGCCTGTTAGGACTAAAGTCGCTACATTCAATGAGGCTATGTTCGCAAGCTTTCTATCTCAAATGAAACCTAAGAAAGTGGATGAAGCACTAAGTGATCCAAGTTGGATTGAAGCCATACAAGAAGAGCTTAATCAGTTTGAACAAAATAAGGTTTGGATGCTAGTACCAAGACCAACTCACCAAGGAGTCATTGGAACTAGATGGGTTTATAGAAACAAGATGGATGAGAATGGCATTGTAATAAGAAACAAGGCCAGACTCGTAGCTCAAGGATATTGCCAAGAAGAGGGTATTGATTTTGATGAGACATACGCTCCTGTCGCCCGTCTTGAAGCAATCCGCATGTTTCTAGCGTACGCAGCGTTCAACAAGTTCATAGTGTATCAGATGGACGTGAAGAGTGTTTTCCTAAATGGTAAACTCCAAGAAGAGGTATATGTGGAGCAACCACCGCGATTCATCAACAATCATGGTAAGGGTATGGTTTACAAGCTAGACAAAGAACTTTATGGGCTTAAGCAAGCACCCCGAGCATGGTATGACACTCTCTCTATCTTCCTTATTGGTAAAGGCTTTTCAAAAGGCAGTGTTGATACAACGTTATTTAAAATCACCAGTGACGAAGATACTCTCTTAGTCCAAATTTATGTTGATGATATTATATTTGGTTCTACTAACAAGCGTCTGTGTGAGAAATTTTCGAAAATGATGCAAGAACAATTTGAAATGAGCGTGATGGGTGAATTAACTTTCTTCTTAGGATTACAAGTTAAACAACTCCCTAATGGCATATTTATTAACCAAGCTAAATATACAAGAGATATGATTAAGAAATTTGGTATGGAAAATGCATATTCAAAAATTCCAATGAGCCAAACGCTTAAGTTAGATAAAGATGAAAGTGGAAAGAAAGTTGATATCACTAATTATAGAGGTATTAATGGATCACTTCTTTATCTTACTGCCAGTAGACCTGATATTATGTTTTCGGTATGCATGTGTGCACGATTTCAAGCTGATCCTAAAGAGTCACACTTAATTGCTGCCAAGAAGATCCTTAAATACCTAAAAGGCACACAAAATGTGGGCTTATGGTATCCAAGGGACTCTCCTTTTGAACTAATTGGTTACTCGGATGCAGATTTTGCAGGATGCAAAATAGATCGTAAGAGTACTAGTGGTACATGTCAATTTCTAGGTGATAGGTTAGTTTCATGACATAGTAAGAAACAACAATCCATAGCTACCTCCACAGCCGAAGTTGAGTATGTAGCTGCAGGAAGTTGTTGTGCACAAGTGTTATGGATGAGGCAACAACTTAGAGATTATGGAATAATCCTAGGTCCAACCCCCATTCATTGTGATAACCAAAGCGCTCTAGCCATGACTCAAAACCCTGTTCTTCATTCTAGAACCAAACACATTGACATTAGATACCATTTTCTTTGTGACCACGTTCAAAAGAAAGAGATCTCCATGCACTTTATTGGAACTGACAAACAATTGGCAGATATCTTCACAAAAGCGCTCAACGAACAACGTTTTCTCACTTTGAGAAGTGAATTAGGTATGATTGACTTAAACGCTTAATCATTTTGCATCATATTTTATTCGACATATAATTTAGGGGGAATCCACTTGATTTATGTCTAAAAGAAGTTTTTTTTTAAAATTGGTACAAGTTATCAAATTTAGGGGAAACTTTAAAGTTGTACTTGACCATAACTGCAAGCGTCAATGATCAAAATTTTCAGATGCATGATCATCAACACTCAGTATTACTTATGCATAAAATATTGAACGCTCAAACATAAAAAGACTTTTCAATCCTAAGCGTCTAATTTTCTAATGATATATCAACCAGTGGTATCAGTTAAGCATTGAACCAATTCCATTCAACACTTAATATAAAAATGTTTTTAAAAGTCATGCATAAATTTTACAAGCTTCTTGAAGTAGTGGGTAGACTCAAAAGTCTATTTTGTACTCTACTCGCACGCTTCTATCACATCAAACTGGCGGGTAATCAATTTTTTTAAAAAAATGACGGTTCAAAGATAGCACGTGTCAGTGTACCATCAGGCGCGAGTGCTACACTCTGAAAATGCCAAACGTTTTTAAAATTTTAACTCAGATGTCAAATCTTTATATATGGGAATTACCAAATGTAACTTCTCTCTCTTACACAAAACTCGCGTCCGCAGTTAATAAATTTATGGTTGAGATTAAAATAACTTTACACGTGTTTAAATCTCAAAGAGATGAGAGAACACAAGTTTCAAAATTTCTTTACTGTGTTTAAAACAATCTCTGCAGAAAAATCATTCACTATTACTCGAAAATTTCTGTAAATTTTAATCTCTCTCTCTCTCTCTCAAGAAAATCTCAATTCACTCTATTTTCAAAAATGGCACCAAAGAAAGCTTCGTCTACTTCTGCCGAGCCTATCATCAAGGTTACTGAAGGCCTTGTTGTCGACTGGAAATTCCTATATGATCAACCCCAGATCAACCTGCATGACATGATGGACACTGTTACAAAGGCTGGGTTTAAGAATTTCTTAACACAATATTCATATTTCTTTCCGACGGAGGTTGACACTTTCTGGAGGACTGCTAAACTCTCGGAGGATAAGAAGTCTATCTCTTGTCTTCTTCCTATGTCCAAGAAGGAGGCACCTAGGGAATTTGGGTTGTCTGTTGCATCCATTGCCAAGAACTTCAACCTTCCCAATGAGGGTGATGCACTGGACAGTATTACTCTGGCACAAATCAAGGAAGCATGGACGATTATGAGGGCCTATGATGGTGTACCCTACACCCAGCACTTTGAAAAGAAAGATATGGTATCACAATACCGTCTGTTGGTTGATTTCTGCAGCAAGATTATTGAATGCAGAGTGGGCACTTTTGATAGGGTCAACCCCACGCAATTTCAGATGATGACAGCGATACTCCTCTCTATTCAAATCCACTGGAGTGAGTACATCTTTGGAAGGTTTAGGGACTGTCTGAACACCCCAAATAAACCGTATAGGCTTGTTTTGAGTGACCTTCGGTACAAATTAGACTGTGTTTACTCATCTGGTCTCTCTTTAAATAAGACCAAGTTTTTGGGAAAAAGGATTCTAACCAATCTATTTAATCCTCCCAAAGTTGGTGGTGCCGCTAAACCACTTTCTGAGCGTCAGACTGTACGTGAAGCGTCTGATGAAGAGGCTGAGCGTCCTGTTCAAGAGGAAGCCGTGAAGCGTCCGGCTGCTACCAAGAAGAGGGCTCCTAGAAAGACCAAGGCACAAGTTGTTCCTGCTTCTCAAAAAGATGATGAGGAAACTGATGAGGATGCACATGACAAGTTTCCTCTCACGCGGAGGAAGCTGGAAGGAATTATTAAACAAATTGAATTTGATGAACCAGCTGCTGCTCCTCCCACTTAAGTGCTCAAACTCATTGAAGGAGTCAACGTGAAGAAAATCTTCAAGCGTTCCAGGACAAGCAAGCGTCGAGCTGCTTCTATTCCTAAAGAGCCTGAGACTGTTGAGCCAAGCGCTCAAGTTGCTGTTGAGCCAAGCGCTCAAAGTATTGCTGTTGAGACAAGTTCTCAGGGTAAGTTTATTTCTTCCCACAGCATCTCTATTCCTACATCTGTAGAAGATCCTGCTCTTATAGAGGATAGTTCATATATTATAGCTTTAGTTCTAGCTGCTGCTGAAGCAACAACCGACGTTTGAGATGACAGAAGTTGTGGCTATTGCTAAAGACGTGGCTAAAGAGGTTCAAACATCAATTCCTGTTTCTGCTATAACAGAGGCACGCTCAGAAGGTCAGAGCGTTGCTGAAGACGTTACAAAGCCAAGGCATTTCTTCCAACTGGACACGCTGAAGACGATTGATCATTCAATCAAGTACATGCCCCCAGCGCTCGAAGAAGATTTCATTCCTGCAGGCTATAATGAAGAAAGATATATTGCTGCTGAGAATGAGATTGCCCGCTGATTGATATCAACAGTAAAATCAGGGATATAGTGTTTAACATTGAGCTGACAGAAATTGAGAGGAAGTACTATCTGGCCATTCAACTAAGAAAAACTCCTGGTCAAATATCGTCCTCTCTCATTCTTCAACAAGACAGACAAGGAGGAACAACTCCTAGATGTGATGTGGATCTGGCATATTACCTCGACTATGGCCACAACAAGCCTACATGTTTTGCTCTCAGAGACTACAATATTCGTGTGTATGATCCTCTTCGCCCTAGCTTTCTCAATCCATCAGAGGCAGTATTGAACAGAGAAGGCTACACACACTTTCCTCATATTGCCAATAGTCCTGAAAATCTAACTTCGGTCAATCCACTTCGCCTACGGAAGAATAAAGCAGTTCATGCCGGTGAGCGTCTCGAATCTCTCACAGATTTGATCCAGACTGAAGCTGATGCATATTTTGATAGCGTCTGGAATGCTAACTATCAGACTGATAGATATCGCTTTGAATCTATCAGAGATATTCACCATGAAGGCATTAGAGCTATTGTCAACGTTGGCACAGACTACTGCATGAATGAAGTAAATTGGGTTGAAGCGTATATGGGTCATCAATATACCTTCACAGAGTTAGTTCAAGCTCCCCATTTATTTGGCATAGGCATGCATGACAAGAAGCGTCATTTCGCCAAGTATTGCCTGAAGAAGCGTCAACAGAGAATTGGACTTGTTCTCAAGCTCCCAATCATTAGACATCAGATTGAGCAATGTCTGCGTCAAGAGCTTCACAGATTGTCCATTACTCCTCTACATTTCAACGCTCCAGCGTCTACCAGTGGCAGTACTCAAATTACTAGCTTAAATTTCGCTCCAAGCCACTGCGAAGATAATTTCAATTTGATGGTGAAGATTATGACTCCCTTATCTCATTTCGACAAAATCTTCACTGCCAATCTCAGACAATGGAACTGCTCAATAATTAATTTCATTTCGAGGATATCCACTACTCCCTTCTATCCGCAAAGAGGTACTCAGTCATTATGAGTTTGTCCTCTCACTGCTAGAAAGAAATCAGGGACTGGCTCAAGCGATCTATCCATATTTAGAAGATTACTATGCTGCTTATGTTCCTGAAGATCAGTGTCTCAAGTCTCTTCCTTCTGCCTGCTTGATTGGATTTTCCAGAAATTACTCCCCAGATTCAATTTTCTCTATCTGTCAAGCGCCGTCCAAAGTCTATCCGCATCATGTGCTTGATATCATTGGTCCCATGCACATCAGGGCCATTGATAGTCCCCTTCGCACATTCATTTTTGGTACTTGAATTTCTAGAACTAGACTCATTGAACTTTTGGAAGCTGCATCCACTTCTTATGCCGATTTAGCAAATTGGAACTTCCAATTCGATGATTTTCGCCAAACAGAGTCAGCGCCTGAGGAAGCGCCTACTAAGTCAGTTGAAGCGTCCCCTTCTGAAGTTGAAAGTATTCCAGCGTCTACTGAAGAACCAGTTCAAGCGTCTCAACCAGAGAATATTCCTGATGCTCCTGAACTTGTTGCTGCTGATATTATCGAGGATCTTTCTCTTGACGTACGAGGTACCGTCTTTGATCCCGCGTATCAAGTTCCTATTGACTCTCTTATCAGTGCTCATGCTAATCAGAACGAAGAATCTCTCCACTGGATTAAAACCGATTTGGTAAAGATTGAGTCTCACGTTATGAGCGCTCAGATTGCTCATATACGTAGTTCAGCTCAAGCGGCTGTTGGTGAGTGCAGACAAGCTTTTCAAGAAATGCATGATGCTACTCAAGCCAACCAACTTGCCATAAAAGAAGAGTTTGAAAAGCGCCTCGAAACCCTAGAGACATCTCTGAATGATGCTACCAGCGCCAAGCTCCTCGCACTGCAGGAACGCTTCGACAAGCGTCTGGACGACATCACAGACTCTATATCTCAGATTGCTCATTAGTTAAGTTTACTTACAGAACATTTTCTAAATTCTGATGATGGCAATAAGGGAGAAGAGAAGAAGAAAGGAGAAGAGAGAAAAGCGCCTAGTTCAAGAGCTCAAGAGCCTCCGCGTCAAGTTTTACCTTCTCCTTCTGCGCTAAGTCTCCCTTCTTAGATAACTGTTGTTGGAGTAAGTGATTCTGCTGAAGCGCCGAGTAGAACGCAAAGAAAACCTCCACAAGCATTATATCCAAATCTACCAATACCTTAAATCTACCAATACCTTCTAGAGCACGACTTGAACAGTTTGACATCCCTCTTCAAAGAGCATCTATTCCAGAACCTTCAGATCTAAGAATTTTAGCTGAAGAGAGGCAGATGTCTGACTTCATCCGAACTTTCAGAATTTGCCTAAGGTATATTGGTATTGATCCAACTGATTAGGACAAACACTTTACTGCTTTCAAGAAGAGAAAAACAAGAAGAAAATAAGCTCATAATCAACAAAGATCATGAAGCGATGATGACCTTGGAAGATAACTTGACTGAAGCTATTCGAGCTGAAATGCCCAAGCGATACAATGTTAGACCAAGTCGTTAAAGATTTTTGATTTGCATTATCTATATTCTTGTCTCTTATATTTTGTTTGTTTAGTTGTAAAAATGCTTGTAATCTTTGATATATATAAAATGCATCTTTCAGCTGAAACATCTCGTTGAAGCGTAACTAACTTTAACTAACCTTATCTAATCAAAGCTAACTTTTATTTTGACTGTCTAACTCTTGAACTATAAAAGAGTAAGTATTGCCATCATTAAAAAGGGGGAAATTGTTAGGAATTTCATGTTAGATGTTTTGATATTGACAATTAGGACTTTTTGTTAGACCCCAAAATATGTAAGTTTGATTTTAGCTTTGAAACGTTAGATTTGTAATAGGCTTTGTTTTATTTTTATTCTAGATTGTTAGGTTAAGTTGTCTTAGACTGAGCGTCTGATATGTTCTGAGTGGGTTTATCAAAAGTAAAGTTTTAAGACTCAAGCGCCTGAAGTCTGAATAAAGATGAAGTTTCCAAGCGTCTAGAATGACCAGCTACATCAAGCGTCACCTTCTAGGATAGAAGTGATTCAAGGATGAACAAGCGTCTATCAATGACTGATTTCACCTGAATTTATTTCTAAGTCCAGAAGGAGTTTAATGCAAATATTCTCAATGCATTAAGTGCCAACGGGCATTTAATTCAAATGCATTAAATGTGATAAGCACTTTCAAACGTACGGAGAAGCCACCCTATTGGACTGTGAACATTTCATAGACTGCAGCACCAACTTTGTGCAGCAGATTTTCAGGAAAAAGAACAAAAGTTGTTCACTCGCGGAAGTGAGAGACACGCGCTCGTGCATGTGTCAAATGGACACTTTCTCCAAAATGCCTATAAATAGGACTTCAACAACAAGCCAAAAACAGAGAACAATTATCAAGTCGAATTGTTGTTGCATTGAAGTCTCTTTCCTTACAATCTCAGAAAAACCAAAAGATTCAAGAAAACATTCCTTTTGTTTTTCTTCAATTCCTGAGACAGTCAACCAATATCTCAAACATTCTTTTCAGAGAAACCCACATTACTACTGAGATATTCTTAGTTGTTTGAACTTTATCAAAATCAAACAAACCTTTTTAGAAAAACCCCTATCCAAGCCTCGCGATCTGTGTGAAGTCGAAGTTGGATACTTGCAGTATTTCTGGGTGAAAGAAGCAAGGGGATTGAAGTGATTTGGAGCAAAAATCTGTGTGATCAAGGAGCTCCAGTCATCGACATCCATCTCTCCCTAATTTGTAGAAGATTCTGTGTGATTCTTTGAGAATCATTTTAGTGGATTGCCTCCAAGTGTTCAAGGAGAAGAAGGACGTAGTTGGGATTACACCACCCAACGAACCTTACAAATATTGTGTTCTTTACTTTACTGTCAATTCTCTTATTTATCACATCATTGCATAAATTGATTAAGTAAAACACAATAAAATGCTATTCAACTAAGAAACAACCTGTGACGCTAAAGATTTCCAAAAGAAAAGACTCTAAAATTATTCCACTGTGCTAACACTGATTAAAGAACTGAACGCTTAAACTTACTTGGTTAAAGTATTCAAATCTTGAAATCTAAGTTAACTTACTAAAAATAGTTTTCATTGTACGCTTAGCCTAAGCGTCTATATTTCAAGTAAACGCTCAGTCAAGCGTCTACATCTCAAGCGTCCAAAACCATTTTAATACGAAACTTTTTGAAGTCGAAAAAGACTTCAAGGTCTATTCAACCCCCTCCCCCTCCCCTTCTAGACCCTTTCGTATGCCACTTGGGACTAAAAATTTGATATCTTCTCTCTATGTGTTTGGATTTGTTGTGAGACCTTGGTTCCTTTGCTTGCGCGATGGCTCCGTTGTTGTCACACCATAGTGGAAACGGAAGCTCCATACTAGGAACAACTTGAAGTTCAGTAATGAACTTCTTTATCCAAACAGCCTCCTTGGCTGCCTCCAAGGCTGCCACATATTTATCTTCGATGGTCGAATCGGCAGTTGTGCTTTGCTTGGAACTTTTTCAAGACACTGTTCCACCGTTCAAAGTGCATATGAACCTAGAAGTGGATTTTCGATCATCGATGTCAGATTGGAAATCTGAATCAGTATAACCTTGCACTTTCATTTCCCCATCGCCATATGTGAGGATCATACCTTTAGTTCTTCTCAAGTACTTTAATTGATTTCACGGCTATCCAATGTTCTTTGCCTAGGTTAGCTTGAAACCTGCTTACTACGCTCACAACGTATGCAAGATCTGGTCGCGTGCATAACATAGCATACATGAGACTTCCCACTGCCAAGGCATAGGGGATGGTACTTATCTCTCTTCGATCTTCCTCACTTTGAGGACTCATTTTTTTGGAGAGATGAATTCCATGTCTCATGGGCAAAAGACCTCTTTTAGAATTTTCCATCCCAAATCACTTTAGGACTTTTTCTAAGTAGAGGGCTTGGGAGAGACCTATTGTCTTATTCGATCTATCCCTGTAGATTCGAATTCCTAGGACATAGGTGGCTTCTCCTAAGTCTTTCATGGAGAATGTGCTTGAAAGCCATGTCTTAACCGAAGTTAGCAAACCCACATCATTCCTTATAAGTAGAATGTCGTCCACGTATAGTACCAGGAATGATATCTTGCTCCCATTGACCTTTTTATAGACACATGGTTTATCCTCGTTTTCGATGAAGCCATTGTTTCGTACTTCTTCATTAAAACGAAGGTTCCAACTGCGAGAGGCTTGCTTCAGTCCATAAATGGACCTATTTAACTTGCAGACCTTATGAGAATCGGCATTGGATGTGAAACCTTTGGGCTGCTCCATATATATATCCTCCACGAGAAATCCATTTAGGAAGGCGGTTTTCACATCCATTTTCCAGATTTCATAATCCAGGTATGCAGCTATTGAAAGTAGAGTTCTAATGGATTAGATCATAGCTTCTGGTCAAAAGGTTTTCTCATAGTCAATGTCCTCCTTCTGACTATACCCTTTCGCCACTAGCCTGGCCTTATAGGTATCCACTTTGCCATCCGGACCTATCTTTCTCTTATAGATCCATTTGCATCCAATAGGTACAATACCTTTGGGAGGATCTACTAGATTCCAGACTTGGTTCGAATACATCCAATCTATTTCCACTTTCATAGCTTCATGTCATTTTGCAGAATCCATATCCATCATTGCCTAGTCATAACTAGAGGGATCGTTTCCATGGTTTTCTTCTGTTACTGCATGCAAATTATGCTCTCCTTGTAGCAGAGAACCATGTCTCACAGGCGGTTGAGATACTCTAGTAGACCTGCGCACTGATGGTTGTGTCGTTTCTGGGTCGGGTTGGGTCTCTTGAATAGTGTCTTCCACAGGGGATTCATTTTGTTCTTGTAGAACAATACTTCTACCAGCTCCTCCTTCTCGAATGAATTCTTCTTCGAGAAAGATTGCCTTTAAGGCAACAATTATTCTCTGATCATTGGGAAGGTAGAAAAGGTATTCCATGGAATCCTCAGGATATCCAACGAATTGCCTTTTCATGGACCTAGCCTCCAATTTCTCTGCCTTAGTCTTTTTCACGTAAGCTGGGCAACCCTATATTCTTCTATGTTTCAGATTAGGCTTCCTTCCACGCCATATCTGATACGGTGTTTTTGGAACAGATTTGGAGGGACATCTATTCAGAATGTGAGTTGCTGTAAGCAGCGCGTGTCCCCACAATGAAATAGGCAAATCTGTGTAGCTGAGCATGGATCGAACCATGTCCAACAGTGTTCGATTCCTTCGTTCTGCTACGCCATTTAATTGTGGAGTTGCTGGAGGAGTAAGCTGTAACAGTATGCTATGTTCCCGAAGGAACTGGTCAAACTCCGCATTCATATACTCGCCACCGCGGTCAGACCGAAGTGTCTTAATATGATGCCCGGTTTGGTTTTCAACTAAAGTCTTAAATTCAATGAATTTCTCCAATGATTCAGACTTGTACTTCATTAAATACATGTAGCTATACCTAGAATGGTCATCGGTAAATGTAATGAAGTACTGAAAGCCACCGCGGGCCATATTTCCAAATGGTCCGCACACATCAGTATGAACTAGACCTAAGACTTCTGTGGCTCTTTCAAAATTCCCTGTGAAGGGGGACTTGCTCATTTTGCCTTGGATACAAGACTCACAAGTGGGACAGGGATCTAATCCCAATGAGTCTATGACTCCATCCTTTTCTAACTCGTGTAGTCTTTGGTCCCCGACATGACCTAGTCTCAAGTGCCATAGTTGTCTCAAGTTTGTATCATACATTCTGCATTTTCTTGTTACAGCATTGACATTACAATCATTTTGGACATTAATATAATATAAACCATTTATTAAAGACGCATTGCCAACACATTCATTTCTAAAATAAATGTCACAAGAATTGTTCATAAAGGAAAACAAATAACCTTTCTTGACTAAAACAGGAATTGAAATAATATTCTTAAGCTCATTGGGCACAACAAGGCAATTGTCTAAATATAATAAATGTCCAGATGATAAACTAAGGGAAGTGGTGCCAATGTGTGAGGCTGCTACACTATGAACGCTGCCAACTGTTAGGAATTTCATGTTAGATGTTTTGATGATGACAATTAGGACCTTTGTAAGACCCCAAAAATATGTAAGTTTGTTTTTCAGCTTTGAAGCGTTAGATTTGTAATAGGCTTTGTTTTATTTTTAGGGATAATGGCAGACACCCCCCTCAGTTATGGGGTGATGTGTACTTTGCCCCTGAACTTATTGAAATGTGCACCTTGCCCCCTCACTTATCATAAAATGTGCACTTCACCCCCTCAGGCAGCTCGGCCAGGGGCAAAGTGCTACAAAACACATAAGTGAGGGGGCAAAATGCTACAAAAACACATAAGTGAGGGGGCAAAATGCTACAAAAACACATAAGTCAGGGGGCAAAGTGCTACAATGACACATAAGTCAGGGGGCAAAAGTCCAATTTTTATGATAAGTGTGGAACCCGAATCTGCCCAAACTGCCCGAGGGGGTGAAGTGAACATCTTATGATAAGTGAGGGGGCAAAATGCACATTTCAATAAGTTAGGGGGCAAAGTGCACATCACCTCATAACTGAGGGGGGTGTCTGCTATTATCCCTTATTTTTATTCTAGATTGTTAGGCTAAGTATTCTTAGGCTGAGCGTCTGCTAATTTCTAAGTGAGTTTATCAGAAGTATAGTTTGAAGACTGAAGCGCCTGAAGTCTGAATAAAGATGAAGATTCCAAGCGTCTAGAATGACCAGCTATTCCAAGCGTCACCTTATGGATCGAAGTAATTCAAGGATTGAATAAGCGTCTATCAATGACTGATTTCACCTGAATTTATTTCTAAGTCCAGAAGGAGTTTTATTGCAAATATCCTCAAAGCATTAAATACCAACGGGCATTTAATTCAAATGCATTAAATGCTGATAAGAGCATTAAATGAGATAAGCACTTTCAAACGTACGGAGAAGCCACCCTATTGGACTATCAACAGTTCATAGATTGCAACACCAACTTTTGTGCAGCAGATTTTCAGGAAAAAGGACAAAAGTTGTTCACTCGCGGAAGTGAGAGACACGCGCCCTTGCATGTGTCAAACGGACACTTTTTCCAAGAACGCCAATAAATAGGACTTCAACAACAAGCTAAATATAGAGAACAATTATCAACTCGAATTGCTGTTGCATTGAAGTCTCATTCCTTACAATCTCAGAAAAGCCAAAACTTTCAAAAAAACATTCTCTTTGCTTTTCTTCAAATCCTGAGACAGTCAACCCAATATCTCAAACATTCTTTTCGGAGAAGTCCACATTAGTACTGAGATATTCCTAGTTGTTTGAACTTTACCAAAATCAAACGAACCTTTTAGAAAAACCCCTATCCAAGCCTCGCGATCTGTGTGAAGTCGAAGTTGGATACTTGCCATATTTCTGGGTGAAAGAAGCGAGGGGATTGAAGTGATTTGGAGAAGAAATCTGTGTGATCAAGGAGTTCAATTCATCGGCATCCATCTCTTCCTAATTTGTAGAAGATTCTTTGTGATTCTTTGAGAATCATTTTAGTATTGCCTCCAAGTGTTCGACGAGAAGAAGGACGTAGTTGGGATTACACCACCCAACGAACCTTACAAATATTGTGTCATTTACTTTTCAGTCAATTCTTTTATCTATCATATCATTGCATACACTGATTAAGTAAAACACAATCAAACGCTAAGCAACTAAGAAACTTCTTGTGACGCTAAAGCTTTCAAAAGAAGACTACAAAAATCATTCCGCTGTGCTAACACAGATCAAAGAACTGAACGCTCAAACCTATTTGGTTGTAGTATTCCAGTCTTGAAATCTAAGTTAACTTTATAAAAATAGTCTTCGTTAGACGCTTCACCAAAGAGCCTATATTTTAAGTGCTTCAAGCGTCTACTTTTCAAGCATCCAAAAACCATTTTAGTATGAAATCTTTTGAAGTCGAAAAAGACTTCAGGGTCTATTCAACCCCGCCTTCTAAACCCTTTCGTATGCCACTTGGGACCAACAAGTGGTATCAGAGCGGTTAAAGTTGAAATTTGAAAATTTCCACACATAACTGCTTGTTTAGATCCTATTTCAAAATCTAGTTGCTTTTAAAAAATTTCGTTATGGCATTTGCTAAAGTTCTCAAACTAACTGAGTCAAATTTTGACACATGGAAAGTCAAAGCATTTATATATCTCTGTTCATGTGATGATGACATGTGTGATATTATTTCAGATGGGCTAATCAAAATATATAAAGTTATCACAAGAGCGCCTGGAGCCACGGAAGAAACTCCCGATGGTTACGTTGAGAAACCAAAACAAGAATGGTCTCCAGATGAGCGACGAAGAGCTAATTTGGACAATGTTGGTCGTAACGCTCTATATACGGCTATTGGTGATAATGACAACTTATTTAACAAAATCAAGTCTTGTAAATCCACTAAACAAATATGGGATAAGTTGGCTACAATTTGTGGAGGTTCAGCTTTAATCAAAGAAAACAAACTTTCCATTGCCAAGGAAAAGTTTAACACATTTAAGATGCTACCCAATGAAACTTTAGAGCAATTAGATATAAGATTTACAGCTCTAGTTACAGAACTTACATCGTTGGGAATGGATTTGCAGAATCAAGAAATGGTGGTTAAGATCTTTAGAATTTTACCGAGTAAATTCCTGATGAAGACAACCGCTATGAGAGAATCAAATATGCTGGATCTCCTAACTCCAGAAGACGCCTTTTCAGAGCTCAAAGCATTTGAGTTCGAGTTGAATTCTGCTAGTGATGTTGTGAGTAGTCCGGTGATTGAATCTGGAGCGCTTATAGCATCAATCAAAGGCAAATCGGGCAATAAAGGAAAGAATTTAGATATCAATGAAGAAGAGGTATTAGCTTTGCTGAATAGATTCAGAAAGTTTTTGAGATACGAAAAGAAAGGAAAAGGTTTCAATAATCAAGGACAAAGTTCATATCAAGCACCTTCTCCGATGCAACAACAGCTTCAAGCGCCTCAATATTCTGTTCCTTCACCCCAAGCGCCTGTTCAGTACCAAGAGTCTACTCAAAATCTCTCAGCTCCAGTGGTCTCAAAACCACACATTGCAAGGTTAACAAATGAACAAAAAATGAAAACTAATCTTTGTTACAATTGCAGGAAACCAGGGCACTACCAGGTAAATTGCCCTTATCCAAACGTATCCAAGCCCTCAAGGCAGGATTACTTGGATAGAAACCAATTCAGGAGCAACCTTCGTCAACAAGGTTTGCTAGCGGAATCAGAACTAGCATCCGCACTTGAAGATTTAGAATCATCAGAAGAGAGTAGCGACGATGATGAGCCATTAGATGACTCAGCGCTCATATGTCTCATGGCCAGAGATGATGAAGCGTCTCCTGAGGTAATCAATGAATTATCTATTCCTCTCTCTTATGATGAATTACTTGACAAAGTCAAAGAATACTACAATGAATATCAAGAAGCCGCCAAAATATATCAAAATGATCTCGCTATTATTTCGTCACTCACAAGAGATAAAGTAACGCTCAAAGCAGAGTTGCGAGTTCAACAACAGTGCATTGAGAAGAACCAATCACCTGAGCGTGAAATTATTCAATTAAAAAGCGATCTTGATATAATAGTCAAGAGAGAAGCTGATTTGATCGCTAGACTTGCTAAATCAGAGCAGCTCATCTCATCATTATCAAAAGCTTCTAGAAAGTTGGATAATGTGACTGAAGTAACTAGATTATTTGTTGAGAAGACCGGTTTAGGATGCGATAAACTCGGTAAACAACCCAATAAATCTAATGTTACGGCAAACAACAAAGGAAAGGGTGTTATCTTTGTTGAAAAAGGTTCACAAGGTCAAACACAAAATTAACTTAGTAACAATGGTAAGAGGCCAAATGAGAAAGTCAAAGCTAACTCAGGCAAGGGTAAGGCTAAGGCAAATGATTCACAAAGACGGGTTTATCCAAACGCTCAAAAGGCTAAAGATAAGACTGACCACTGTGAATCAAGCGCTAAGCGTCCAGCACCAAAAGTGCAACCTAAGCCAGCGCCAATGAAATACTAGCGTTAATATCCAAGACAGTCAAGATCATATTATCGATACTATGATGATTATGATTATGACTATGATTATGACTACCATTATAATCAAGGATATTATTATTATACACCCAAAAAGCACACACTACACGTAGTGAAACCCAAAAAGGACAGTATTCCTAAAATGAAGACCAGGCAAATATGGGTTCCTAAAGTTCTAATTCAAACTAACAATGTTACTAATGTTAAAGGACCCAAGCAACAATGGGTACCTGAACAGAAATAGAACTTTCCTTTTGATTGCAAGTACCTAGAGCTAGAGCCGATACATCAGATGGACGTTCATGGTTTATCAGATGGACGTGAAGAGTGCCTTCCTGAATGGTAAACTCCAAGAAGAAGTATATGTGGAGCAACCACTAGGATTCATCAATAATCATGGTAAGGGTATGGTTTACAAGCTAGACAAAGCACTTTATGGGCTTAAGCAAGCACCCCGAGCATGGTATGACACTCTCTCTATCTTTCTTATTGGTAAAGGCTTTTCAAAAGGCAGCGTTGATACAACGTTATTCAAAATTACCAATAACGAAGATATTCTCTTAGTCCAAATTTACGTTGATGATATTATATTTGGTTCTACTAACAAGCGTCTGTGTGAGAAATTTTCGAAAATGATGCAAGAACAATTTGAAATGAGCATGATGGGTGAATTAACTTTCTTCTTAGGATTACAAGTTAAACAAATCCCTAATGGAATATTTATTAACCAAGCTAAATATACAAGAGATATGATTAAGAAATTTGGTATGGAAAATGCATCATATTCCAAAATTCCAATGAGACAAACGCTTAAGTTAGATAAAGATGAAAGTGGAAAGAAAGTTGATATCACTAATTATAGAGGTATCATTGGATCACTTCTTTATCTTACTGCCAGTAAACCTGATATTATGTTTTCGGTATGCATGTGTGCACGATTTCAAGCTGATCCTAAAGAGTCACACTTAATTGCTGCCAAGAAGATCCTTAAATACCTGAAAGGCACACAAAATGTGGGCTTATGGTATCCTAGGGATTCTCCTTTTGAACTAATTGGTTACTCAGATGCAGATTTTGTAGGTTGCAAAATAGATCGTAAAAGCACTAGTGGTACTTGTCAATTTCTAGGTGATAGGTTAGTTTCATGGCATAGCAAGAAACAACAATCCATAGCTACCTCCACAGCCGAAGCTGAGTATATAGCTGCAGGAAGTTGTTGTGCACAAGTATTATGGATGAGACAACAACTTAGAGATTATGGAATAATCCTAAGTCCAACTCCCATTCATTGTGATAACCAAAGCGCTCTAGCCATGACTCAAAACCCTGTTCTTCATTCCAGAACCAAACACATTGACATTAGATACCATTTTCTTCGTGACCACGTTCAAAAGAAAGATATCTCCATGCATTTCATTGGAACTGACAAACAATTGGCAGATATCTTCACCAAAGCACTCAATGAACAACGTTTTCTCACTTTGAGAAGTGAATTAGGTATGATTGATTTAAATGCTTAATCATTTTACATCATATTTTATTAGACATATAATTTAGGGGGAATCCACTTAATTTGTGTCTAAAAGATTTTCCTAACTGGCACAAGTTATCAAATTTAGGGGGAACCTCGAAGTTGTACTTGACCATAACTACAAGCGTCAATGATCAAAATTTTCAGATGCATAATAATCAACGCTCAGTATTACTTATGCATAAAATATTGGACGCTCAAACATAAAAGTCTTTTCAATCCTAAGCGTCTAATTTTCATATACCAACAAGTGGACCAATTCCAATCAACTCTTAATATAAAAATATTTTCTTTACAAGCCATGCATAAAGTTTACAAGCTTCTTTCGAAGTAGTGGGTAGACTCAAAAGTCTATTTTGTACTCTACTCGAACGCTTCTATCACATCAAACTGGCGGGTAATCAAAACTTTTTCAAAATGACGGTTCAGAGATAGCACGTGTTTGTGTACGTGTCAGTGTACAAACAGGCGCGTGCGTTACACTCTGAAAATGCCAAACATTTTTAAAATTTTAACTCGGATGTCAAAGCTTTATATATGAGAATTACCAAATGTAACTTCTCTCTATTACACAAAACTCGCATCCGCAGATAATAAATTTATGGCTAAGATTCAAAAGTCATTACACGTGTCTAAATCCTACAGAGACTAGAGAACATAAGTTTCAAAAACTCTTTACTGTGTCATTTAAAATACAATTTCTGCAGAAAAACCATTTACTCTTACTCAAACATATCTGCAAAATTTATTCTATCTCTCTCTCAAAGCAAAAGAAAATCTCAGCTCATATCTTTCACTAAAAATGGCACCAAAGAAATCTTCGTCTACTTCTGCCGAACTTACCATCAAGGTTACTGAAGGCCTCGTTGTCGATTGGAAATTCCTTTATGAACAACCTCAGATCAATCTAACAGACATGATGGACATGGTCGTCAAAGTTGGGCTTAAACCTTTCTTGACCCAATACTCCTATCTGTTTCCGACTGAAGTCGACACCTTCTGGAAGACTGCTAAACTTTCAGAGGACAAGAAGTCTATCTCTTTTCTAATTCCTCTATCCAGAAAGAGTCTCCCAAGGAATTTATTTTGTCTGCTGCCTCCATTGCCGAGAACTTCAATCTTCCAAATGAGGGTGAGGCATTGGATTGTGTTACTTTAAAACAAATCAAGGAAGCATGGACAACCATGAGTGCGTACGACGGTGTACCCCACACTCAGTACTTTGAAAAGAAAGAACCGGTATCCAAATACTGACTGTTGGCTGATTTCTGCAGCAAGATCATAGAATGCCGAGTGGGAACCTTTGATAAGGTGAACCCAGTACAATTTCAGATGATGACTGCTATACTCCTCAACATCAAGATCAACTGGAGTGAGTACATTTTTGGAAGGTTTCAGGACTGTTTAAGCGCCTCGAATAAACCTTATGGGCTTGTTCTAAGTGACCTGCTGTACAAATCAAAGTGTGTATACTCGTCTGGTCTCCCGTTGAATAAGACCAAGTTGCTGGGAAGAAGTATTCTGAATAATCTCTTCAATCCTCCCAAAATTGGTGGTGCTGCTAAACCACTATCTGAGCATCTGGAAGTACGTCAAGCGTCCGATGAGGAAGCGGAGCGTCCAGTTCCAGAAGAAGCCGTGAAGCATCCGACTGTTACCAAGAAGAGGGCTCCTAGAAAGCCCAAGGTATAAGTTGTTCCTGCTCCTCAGAAAGATGATGAGGAAACTGATGAGGATGCACTGGACAAGTTACTTCTCAAGAGGAGGAAGCTGGAAGGGATCATCAAACAAATAGACTTTGAAGAACCAGCTGTTGATCCTCCCGCTCCACCGCTTAAGCTAGTTGAAGGAGTCAACATGAAGAAAATCTTCAAGCGTTCCAGGACTAGCAAGCGTCGGGCTGCTGCTATTCCTGAAGAGCCTGAGACTGTTGAGCCAAGCGCTCAAAGTATTGCTATTGAGACAAGTTCTCAGGGTAAGTTTATTTCTTCCCACAGCATTCCTATTCCTACATCTGTAGAAGATCTTGCTCTTATAGAGGATAGTTCTTTTGTTACAGCTATAGTTCCAGCCGCTGCTGAAGCATCAACAGATGTCCTCCTAGATGTTAAGATGACAGAAGTTGTGGTTATAGCTAAAGATGTTGCCGCAGAAGTTGCTGCAATTGAAGCTGAGGAACCTGCTACTAAAGAGGTTCAGACATCAATCCCTATTCAGGCGATAACAGAGGCACGCTCAGAAGGTCAGAGCGTTGCTGAAGACGTTACAAAGCCCAGGCACTTCTTCCAACTAGACCCGCTAAAGACGATTGATCATTCGATCAACTACATGCCTCCAGCACTCGAAGAAGATTTCATTCCTGCAGGATACAATGAAGAAAGATACATTGCTGCTAAGAATGAAACTGCCCTGCTGATTGATGTCGACAATAAAATCAGGGATATCGTGTTTAACTCTGAGATAACAGAAATTGAAAGAAAGTATTATAGAGCCATTGAACTAGTGATAGGAGTCATTTTTACGTGTTATTAAGCCCCTTTGCGTTTATGTTTTAGGTTCATTTATCGCTTGATTTTGTCACTTGTGCGTTTAATTCGTGCATTAAGTGATTTCAGGCCTTAAGTGGATACAATCGAAGAAAGGGTGGAAAAAGGACGTATAAAACAATTTTAGGCCAAGATGTTTCACACCTCTACGACCAAACAAGCAAGAAACAAGCTGGAGTTAGCCAAAATCGTATTTTAGTACCATTTCGCACACCTGGGCGCCAAATCAGAAACAACCTCCACATTGGAACGTCATTTTGATATATTTAGAGACCGAATCGGATGAAGTGTCCTTCTAAAAAGTTGTAGATGTATGCCGTATCTTCACATGGGGACTTAAAGCATCAAATTCGGAGGTCTTTGGAGAATTGTATGAATAAAACACTATCTCTGCGCTGGAAAACAGGAAAGTGGCAACTCCCATTCTTAGTAGGTGGAAAACAAGAGAATGGTAGTTCACATTCTTGGTAGATGGAAAGGAAGAGAATGGTAGCTCACATTCTTGGTAGGAGGAAAGTAAGAGAATGGTAAGTGGAAAACAAGAGAATGGTAGTTCACATTCTTGGTAGATGGAAAGCAAGAGAATGGTAGGTGGAAAGAAAAGAGAATGGAAGCACATGTTCTTGGTAGGTGGATTTTTTTGCTATAAAAGCAGGATTGGAGGCCATCTTACAAACACACTTGAAAACACATTCTCCATTGGGGGAGCCTAAACACATCCTATCATCATCTTCATCATCCTTAGATTAGTTATGAAGATTATCAAGAACCTTTGAAGGTGAAGAAATCAAGAAGCATGGAAGAGATGAAGATCGAAGTTCAACCACCAAAAATACGAGGGAGTTTCTTAGATTTAGATTTGTTTTTGTCTTTGAATATGAATCTTAATTTAAGTTCCTATCTTTTATCTTTTATGATGAAATAGATTCTTCGAACTAAGGCCATGTTGAGGCTTAATTATGATAATTGAGATATAAATTGTGTTTTTCATATTAATTCTATTGTTGTTTTGTGTCTTGATCTTGTTTGAATGCATCATATGGTTAGCTACCATATGCATGATTTATTGCTTAAATTATTCGTTCGAGAGAAGGTAATTTAAGGTGCAAAGATGATCATCACATAATCCGTAAAAAATAGGGAATTGCACCTAGAGATAGGTAGAGATTCCCGGGTGCAGTTAGCCGGATTAATCCGAGGAAATTCTAGAACTTGAATGCATGATTGTTGGTTAGATTCTCGGATAGACATATCTAGAGAACCATCAATTAATCATAGGATTATTACAGCCAAGACATCGGGTAGTAATTATTTAAGGTTTTTTCCACCAAAGCAACATTAGTCTAATAATATGAGAACATGTTTGTAATGAAAATTGATTAATTTATGCCAACCAATATGTCTTAGTTGCTCTCTTCCATAGCTATCTTGATTTCGACATCTTGTTTCTTATATCTTACTTCCATAATATTTTAGTTAATTCTTGTTTTAGTTTAAGTTCTTCAATTGCTTTAAAATCATAAACTAAAATACAAGTCTTTGAGGTTCGACAACCCGTACTTTATTGTCCACTTTATCACTACACACGACCAGTCCACTTGCTGTTTAATACACTTAAGGATTTTTCGTGTCAACTAGGAAAAACTCCTGGTCAAATACCATGCTCTCTTATTCTTCAACAAGACAGAGAAGGAGGTCGAACTCCTAGATGTGATGTAGATCTGGCATATTACTTCGACTATGGCCACAGCAGGAGTACAGGTTTTGCTCTAAGAAATTACAATATTTGGGTGTATGAGCCTCTTCGTCCTAGCTTTCTCAACCCATTAGAGTCAGTCTTGAACCGAGAAGGCTACACACACTTTCCTCAGACTGCTAATAGTATTGAAAATCTATCTTCAGTCAATCCACTTTGCCTGTGGAAGAATAAAGCAGTTCATGCCGGTGAGCGTCTCAAATCATTGACATATTTGACTCAGACTGAAGCCGATGCATATTTTGACAGCATCTGGAAAGCCAACTATCAGACTAATAGATATCGCTTTGAATCTATCAAAGATATTCATCATGAAGGCATTCGCGCTATGGTCAATGCTGGAACAGATTACTGCATGAATGAAGTTAACTGGGTTGAAGCGTATTTGGGAAACAAATATACATTCTCAGAGTTAGTCCAAGCTCCCCATTTATTTGGCATAGGCATGCATGACAAGAAGGGTCAGTTCGCCAAGTATTGCCTAAAGAAGCGTTGATAGGAGTCATTTTTACGTGTTATTAAGCCCCTTTGCGTTTATGTTTTAGGTTCATTTATCGCTTTATTTTGTCACTTGTGCGTTTAATTCGTGCATTAAGTGATTTCAGGCCTTAAGTGGATACAATCGAAGAAAGGGTGGAAAAAGGACGTATAAAACAAGTCTAGGCCAAGATGTTTCACACCTCTATGACCAAACAAGCAAGAAACAAGCTGGAGTTAGCCAAAATCATATTTTAGTACCATTTCGCACACCTGGGCGCCAAATCAGAAACAATCTCCACATTGGAACGTCATTTTGATATATTTAGAGACCGAATTGGATGAAGTGTCCTTCTACAAAGTTGTATATGTATGTCTTATCTTCACATGAGGACTTGAAGCATCAAATTCGGAGGTCTTTGGAGAATTGTATGAATAAAACACTATCTCTGCGCTGGAAAACACGAAAGTGGCAGCTCCCATTCTTAGTAGGTGGAAAACAAGAGAATGGTAGTTCACATTCTTGGTAGGAGGAAAGTAAGAGAATGGTAGGTGGAAAACAAGAGAATGGTAGTTCACATTCTTGGTAGATGGAAAGCAAGAGAATGGTAGGTGGAAAGAAAAGAGAATGGAAGCACATGTTCTTGGTTGGTGAATTTTTTTGGCTATAAAAGGAGGATTGGATGCCATCCTACAAACACACTTGAAAACACATTCCACATTGGGGGGCCTAAACACATCCTATCATCATCTTCATCATCCTTAGATTAGTTATGAAGATTATCAAGAACCTTTGAAGTTGAAGAAATCAAGAAGCATGGAAGAGATGAAGATCGAAGTTCAACCATCAAAAATACAAGGGAGTTTCTTAGATTTAGATTTGTTTTTGTCTATGAATATAAATCTTAATTTAAGTTCCAATCTTTTATCTTTTATGATGAAATAGATTCTTCGAACTAAGGCCATGTTGAGGCTTAATTATGATAATTGAGATATAAATTGTGTTTTTCATATTAATTCTATTGTTGCTTTGTGTCTTGATCTTGTTTGAATGCATCATATGCTTAGCTACCATATGCATGATTTATTGCTTAAATTATTCGTTCGAGATAAGGTAATTTAAGGTGCAAAGATGATCATCACATAATCCGTAAAAAATAGGGAATTGCCTCTAGAGATAGGTAGAGATTAGTTAGCCGGATTAATCCGGGGAAATTCTAGAACTTGAATGCATGATTGTTGGTTAGATTCTCGGATAGACATATCTAGAGAACCATCAATTAATCATAGGATTATTACAGCCGAGACATCGGGTAGTAATTA
The DNA here is from genome assembly GCA_019426215.1 of Buddleja alternifolia. Classification (NCBI taxonomy): domain Eukaryota; kingdom Viridiplantae; phylum Streptophyta; class Magnoliopsida; order Lamiales; family Scrophulariaceae; genus Buddleja; species Buddleja alternifolia. The sequence continues at coordinate 13,097,209 of CM033408.1, read as the reverse complement.
TTTAATGTTTTTTCCACCAAAGCAACATTAGTCTAATAATATGAGAACATGTTTATAATGAAAATTGATTAATTTATGCCAACACATGTGTCTTAGTTGCTCTTTTCCATAGCTATCTTGATTTCGACATCTTGTTTCTTATATCTTACTTTCATAATATTTTAGTTAATTCTTGTTTTAGTTTAAGTTCTTCAATTTCTTTAAAATCATAAACTAAAATACAAGTCCTTGAGGTTCGACAACCCGGACTTTATTGTCCACTTTATTACTACACACGACCAGTCCACTTGCTGTTTAATACACGTAAGGATTTTTCGTGTCAAGTTTTTGGCGCCGTTGCCGGGGACTTGTTTAATTTTAGTTTTTGATTTTATTGCAAGTTTTAAGTATTTATTTTATTTTTATTAAATTTTTTTATTATTAGTATTATTATTTTTTCTTACACTCTTAGCTCGCAATGGCTAGTAATTTTCCAGATATTACCCTTCCGGAGAATCAATTATGGCTGCAAAGCGTCATTCAATTCGCAAAGGATAGCAATTTTCCTGATATGACACTACCGGAGAATCAATTATGGCTGCAAAGCGTCATTGAAGCATGTTATGCACAAGGGTTCTTTCCACAACATTACCAAGAAAGAATTTCTACTCCGGAGGAACAATTTGATAACACCATTGGAGAGCTCCGCCTTATGATGAAGGACGCACGACGGAAAATGAAGGAGATGAATCATCAACTCAAGCAACTAACGAGCGACATATCTGAGAAAGTACCGAGGGCATTGCTTGGTACCACTGAGATAGATCAAAAGGAGGAATGCAACACCTTGACGTTGAATGAGAGAAAGTTGGAAAATTCGAAAGCGGATTCCTCCAACGATGAGCATTCGACTCCAATCCTTTCTGAGGTTGTTGACATTCCTTTACCGTCTCCCCTAACCGCAAGTAAATCGTTACTCGATACCGATGATGGTAAGTTGTCAATGAATATAGAAGATGATATGGTTAATATCGATAACTATGAGGTTTTTGAGCATCCACTTGACTTTGATTTGAATTTCCACGCTGATGCTTTTGATCCTTTTAGTGTTGAGCACTTTCAGGAAAAACGAACCAATCATCTTCTATATCCCTACATCGTGGATTTCATCTATGTGAAAGTGATGGGTGAAGAACGACGAGACATTGTCTCTAACTTGGAAGAGAGCCCACAATACCATCCTAAGCATAGGCAAGAAAAGGTAATAGAGGTATTGAGGGACCATAAAAAAACTCGTGAGTGGATGATTGCTTGGTCTCAACCTAGGGTATTTATCACACACGATGGACCAATCCTCAATACCAATATCCAAAGATTGAATCGATACCCGAGAGTGGAGTGGAGAACAAACAAAGCATTCATACGTCATCCTCCTTGAGCCGACCCGATAAAGTCAAGCTAGTGACTTTATAACAAGCGCTTCTTGGGAGGCAACCCAAGTTTGTAAGTTTTGTTTTCTTTTTGCTTTTGTTTTTGCTTTGTTTACTTTGTTTCTTTATGTTGTGTTCTAGCATGCACTTTTGGCATGTATGCTTTCATATGCTTGATGGTTTGTTTGATAAGTATGTTGAGCATGTTATAGTAACAATTCCCCGTTGTTTTGAGAGGCCTATTTTGATGAGATGAGTTTGATTTGGAACATATTTGTGATAAAGGATTGTTTTTCAACAATCCTTGATTATAAGTACTCTTATACCTTTTGCATGCGTTTATGTGAGACAACATTGGGGACAATGTTGAGTTTTAGTTTGGGGGTATATGTGGGTAGTACTTTGTGGTTTTAATACATTCATATGATTGATCACCATGTGTTTGCTATTTTTGCCATGTCATGTGTTCCTCGTTTAGCTCAAGTTTGGGGGAATTTGTATGCTATCATGTTTATATGTGTTTATGTTAAGAAAATCAAGCATGATTTTTTTTAGTCCTTCTAATTGATGCATTGAAATTGATTAACTTGGAAAAATAGCACTATTTCTTGAAATAAATTGAATTTAATGGAACATATATATCTTTGAAATTGCTCATGGAGACCCTAGATGAGAATGATTTCCTTAGATGATTCGCAATGCACATAAATCGAGGGTAGAGGAGTTGAGAGGATAACCATCTTGAGACACTTAAGGAATTTTTCCCAGAAAAATTAACTTAGATTTTTCATAAGGTTATAAGTTGAGTAGTAATTTTTTATGCTAAACAATGAATTAAAAAGGTTGAAGTTTGGTATGACCACAAGTGGTCAGGCTAATATGTACTAGAGGTGAAAAGTTTCATGCCTATATACTGTACTATTATGCTAATTTGAGCTAAGCTCAAGCCAAAAAGAAGCGAATTGTTTAAAAGATCTAGTTTTATTTCGTGGCCTTTGACACTCGAGTGATTAAATCCTTAGGAGTATCTTTACACTTAATGCCCCAAAACTATCTAGTTTGGGAGTCATTGATCTAAAGCTTGTTACATGGGTGTCATAGAAAGCCTAATGGAATAAAACATTGCACATGATCTAGCCTTAATGAAGATAATTGGAAAGTTTCATATGAATTGAAAGTTTGAATGGTTGAGATAATAAAATTTAAATGGCCATGAGATTTTCTATGATTCTTATGCTTTGTGTTTGATCAAAAGTTGATAGATATGGGATTAATGTCCAAAATTTGGTAAGGATGCCTTTCGACTATAATACCTTAGATTTATTTTCACTACACCCTATGGAGTCTTTTCGAGTATTGGTGTCACATGAGCAAAAGGAGTTGATATGTATATATATTTGTGAGCTATAAAAGGATGATTTTGTGCCATTTATTCTTGTTAATATGTTGAGATGTATTCATTTGGTTGGGATTGAAAGTTTGTTAGATTGTGTGGGTATATCTTCTGCAAACCCTCACGAGACTATAACTCGTCCTTTGAGGTAACTCAAAGGTTTAAAGGCTTGTTGCACATGCTAAGTGCAATCGTTTACTCCACGAAAGTGAGTTCGTTTGTTGTTTTTGTTTTCTCCTTTTGGTTGATGATGTTTTTTGTGCCCTAGACCTTTTATTGCTCGAGGTCGAGCAATTGATAAGTTTGGGGGAGTTGATAGGAGTCATTTTTACGTGTTATTAAGCCCCTTTGCGTTTATGTTTTAGGTTCATTTATCGCTTGATTTTGTCACTTGTGCGTTTAATTCGTGCATTAAGTGATTTCAGGCCTTAAGTGGATACAATCGAAGAAAGGGTGGAAAAAGGACGTATAAAACAAGTTTAGGCCAAGATGTTTCACACCTCTACGACCAAACAAGCAAGAAACAAGCTGGAGTTAGCCAAAATCATATTTTAGTACCATTTCGCACACCTAGGCGCCAAATCAAAAACAATCTCCACATTGGAACGTCATTTTGATATATTTAGAGACCGAATTGGATGACGTGTCCTTCTACAAAGTTGTAGGTGTATGTCTTATCTTCACAGGGGGATTTGAAGCATCAAATTCGGAGGTCTTTGGAGAATTGTATGAATAAAACAATATCTCTGCACTGGAAAACACGAAAGTGGCAGCTCCCATTCTTAGTAGGTGGAAAACAAGAGAATGGTAGTTCACATTCTTGGTAGGAGGAAAGTAAGAGAATGGTAGGTGGAAAACAAGAGGATGGTAGTTCACATTCTTGGTAGATGGAAAGCAAGAGAATGGTAGGTGGAAAGAAAAGAGAATGGAAGCACATGTTCTTGGTTGGTGAATTTTTTTGGCTATAAAAGAAGGATTCGATGTCATCCTACAAACACACTTGAAAACACATTCCCCATTGGGGGAGCCTAAACACATCCTATCATCATCTTCATCATCCTTAGATTAGTTATGAAGAATATCAAGAACCTTTGAAGTTGAAGAAATTAAGAAGCATGGAAGAGATGAAGATCGAAGTTCAACCATCAAAAATACGAGGGAGTTTCTTAGATTTAGATTTGTTTTTGTCTATGAATATGAATTTTAATTTAAGTTCCTATCTTTTATCTTTTATGATGAAATAGATTCTTCGAACTAAGGCCATGTTGAGGCTTAATTATGATAATTGAGATATAAATTGTGTTTTTCATATTAATTCTATTGTTGCTTTGTGTCTTGATCTTGTTTGAATGCATCATATGCTTAGCTACCATATGCATGATTTATTGCTTAAATTATGTTCGAGAGAAGGTAATTTAAGGTGCAAAGATGATCATCACATAATCCGTAAAAAATAGGGAATTGCCCCTAGAGATAGGTAGAGATTCCCGGGTGCAGTTAGCCGGATTAATCCGGGGAAATTCTAGAACTTGAATGCATGATTGTTGGTTAGATTCTCGGATAGACATATCTAGAGAACCATCAATTAATCATAGGATTATTACAGCCGAGACATCGGGTAGTAATTATTTAAGGTTTTTTCCACCAAAGCAACATTAGTCTAATAATATGAGAACATGTTTATAATGAAAATTGATTAATTTATGCCAACACATGTGTCTTAGTTGCTCTTTTCCATAGCTATCTTGATTTCGACATCTTGTTTCTTATATCTTACTTCCATAATATTTTAGTTAATTCTTGTTTTAGTTTAAGTTCTTCAATTTCTTTAAAATCATAAACTAAAATACAAGTCCTTGAGGTTCGACAACCCGGACTTTATTGTCCACTTTATTACTACACACGACCAGTCCACTTGCTGTTTAATACACGTAAGGATTTTTCGTGTCAAGCGTCAACAGAGAGTTGGACCTGTTCTAAAGCTCCCACTCGTTAGACAACAAATTGAGCAGTGTCTGCGTCAAGAGCTTCACCGATTTTCCAATACTCCTCTACTTTTCAACGCTCAAACATCTTCCAGTGGTACCTCTTTTGTATTGTGCTTGAATTTCGCTCCGAGCCACTGCGAGGATAACTTCAATTTGATGGTGAAGATTATGACTCCCCTATCTCTGTTCGACAAAATCTTCACTGCCAATCTCCGATAATGGAACGGCTCCGTCATCAACTCTTTTCGAGGATATCCTCTGCTCCCTTCTATCTGCAAAGAGGTACTCAATCACTATGGGTTTGTCTTCTCATTACTTGAAAGAAATCAGGGATTAGCTCAAGCGATCTATCCATACTTAGAAGAGTACTACGCTGCTTACGTGCCTAAGGATCAGCGTCTCAAGTCTCTTCCTTATGACTGCTTGATTGGATTCTCCAGAGATTACTGCCCAGATTCAATCTTTTCCATCTGTCAAGCGCCATCCAAAGTCTTTGCGAATCATGTGCTAGATATCATTGGTCTAATGCACATCAGGGCCATTGATAGTCCCCTTCGCACATTCATTTTCGGTACTTGTGTGACTAGAACCAGACTCACGGAACTTTTGGATGCTGCGTCCAATTCTTATGCCGATTTAGCCAATTGGAACTTCCAATTCAATGACTTTCGTCAACCTGAGTCAGCGCTTGAGGAAGCGCCTGCTAAGTCAGTTAAAGCGTTCACGTCTGAAGTCATAAGTATTCCAGCGTCTTCTGAAGAACCCGTTCAAGCGTCTCCACCAAAGGATCTTCCTGACGCTCCGGAACCCGTTGCTGATGATATTATTGAGGATCTTTCTCTTGACGTACGAGGTACTGCCTTTGATCCAGCATATCAAGCTCCCCTTGACTCTCTAAAACACTCATCCAGATTCAAGCGACCGACTCCTCAAGCGGTTTAATCAGATGAGAGTAAATCTTTTGGTCCTTTGCTCAAATCCGTTCTGGAGGATATAAGTGTTCATGCTGCTCAGAACGAAGAATCCCTTCACTGGATTAAAGAAGATTTGGCAAAAATTGAGTCTCACGTTATGAGCGCTCAAATTGCTCATATGCGTAACTCAGCTCAAGCGGCTGTTGGTGAGTGCAAACAAGACTTTCAAGAAATACATGATGCCACTCAAGCAAACCAACTTGCCATCAAAGAAGAGCTTGAAAAGCTCCTTGAAACCCTTGAGACTTCTCTGAATGATGCTACCAGCGCTAAGCTCCTCGCCCTGCAGGAACGATTCGACAAGCGTCTGGACGACATCACTGATTCTATGTCTCAGATTGCTCATCAGGTCAGTTTACTCACAGAACACTTTCTGAAGTCTGATGATGGCAATAAGGGGGAAGAGAAGAAGAAAGGAGAAAATAGGAAAACGTCGAGTTCAAGAGTTCAAGAACCTATGCCTCTCAAGCATCAAGTCTTAACCTCTCCTTCTGCACTAAATCTCCCCTCTTGGATAACTGTTTCTTAGGTAAGTGCTTCAACTGGAGCGTCTAGTAGAACGCTAAGAGAAACCCCACAAGCACTGTATCCAAATCTACCAATACCTTCTCGGGCATTGCTTGAACAGTTTGACATCCCTCTTCAAAGAACTTCTATTCCAGAACCTACAGATCCAAGAATCTTAGCTGAAGAGAGGCAGATGTCTGACTTCATCCAATCTTTCAGAATTTGCCTAAGGTATATTGGTATTGACCCAACTGATTGGGACAATCACTTTACTTCTTTCAAGAAGAGACAAAAAGAAGAAAATAAGCTCATAATCAACAAAGATCATGAAGCGATGATGACCTTGGAAGACAATCTAACTGAAGCTATCCGAACTGAAATGCCCAAGCGATACAAAGTTAGACCAAGACGTTAAAGCTTTTTGATTTGCATTATCTATATTCTTGTCTCTCATATTTTGTTTGTTTAGTTGTAAAAATGCTTGTAATCCTTGATATATATAAAATGCATTTTTTCAGCTGAAACATCTCGTTGAAGCATAACTAACTTTAACTAACATTATCTAATCAAAGATAACTTTTATTTTTGGCTGTCTAACTCTTGAACTATAAAAGAGTAAGTATTGCCATCATCAAAAAGAGGGAAATTGTTAGGAATTTCATGTTAGAAGTTTTGATGATGACAATTAGGACCTTTGTTAGACCCAAAAAATATGTAAGTTTGTTTTTCAGCTTTGAAGCGTTAGATTTGTAATAGGCTTTGTTTTATTTTTATTCTAGATTGTTAGGCTAAGTAGTCTTAGGCTGAGTGTCTGATAATTTCTGAGTGAGTTTATCAGAAGTATAGTTTGAAGACTCAAGCGCCTGAAGTTTGAATAAAGATGAAGATTCCAAGCGTCTAGCATGACCAGCTATTCCAAGCGTCACCTTATGGATCGAAGTAATTCAAGGATTGAATAAGCGTCTATCAATGACTGATTTCACCTGAATTTATTTCTAAGTCCAGAAGGAGTTTTAATGCAAATATTCTCAAAGCATTAAATACCAACGGGCATTTAATTCAAATGCATTAAATGCTGATAAGAGCATTAAATGTGATAAGCACCTTCAGACGTACGGAGAAGCCACCTTATTGGACTGTCAACTATTCACAGATTGCAGCACCAACTTTTGTGCAGCAGATTTTCAGGAAAAAGGACAAAAGTTGTTCACTCGCGGAAGTGAGAAACACGCGCCCTTGCATATGTCAAACGGACACTTTTTCCAAGAACGCCTATAAATAGGACTTCAACAACAAGCCAAATATAGAGAACAATTATGAAGTCGAATTGCTGTTGCATTGAAGTCTCATTCCTTCCAATCTCAGAAAAGCCAAAACTTTCAAGAAAACATTCTCTTTGCTTTTCTTCAAATCCTGAGACAGTCAACCCAATATCTCAAACATTCTTTTCGGAGAAACCCACATTACTACTGAGATATTCCTAGTTGTTTGAACATTATCAAAATCAAACAAACCTTTTAGAAAAACCCCTATCCAAGCCTCGCGATCTGTGTGAAGTCGAAGTTGGATACTTGCCATATTTCTGGGTGAAAGAAGCGAGGGGATTGAAGTGATTTGGAGCAGAAATCTGTGTGATCAAGGAGCTCAATTCATCGACATCCATCTCTCCCTAATTTGTAGAAGATTCTGTGTGATTCTTTGAGAATCATTTTAGTGGATTGCCTCCAAGTGTTCGAGGAGAAGAAGGACGTAATTGGGATTACACCACCCAACGAACCTTACAAATATTGTGTCATTTACTTTTCAGTCAATTCTTTTATCTATCATATCATTGCATAAACTGATTAAGTAAAACACAATCAAACGCTAAGCAACTAAGAAACTTCTTGTGACGCTAAAGCTTTCAAAAGAAGACTACAAAAATCATTCCGCTGTGCTAACACTGATCAAAGAACTGAACGCTCAAACCTATTTGGTTGTAGTATTCAAGTCTTGAAATCTAAGTTAACTTTATAAAAACAGTCTTCGTTAGACGCTTCACCAAAGCGCCTATATTTTAAGTGAACGCTTAAGTCAAGCATTTGACACTTCAAGCGTCCAAAAACCATTTTAGTACGAAATCTTTTGAAGTCGAAAAAGACTCCAGGGTCTATTCAATCCCCCCCCTTTCTAGACCCTTTCGTATGACACTTGGGACCAAGACCAACATTGATCATCACTTCACCATGCTCCAGCTTCTTACTTCTTTCCAGCTCCTGGTTCATAACACATATGTGAGCACTAGCCCCAGAGTCTAGAATCCAGGAAGTTGAAAATATGGTAACAGAACAATTTGTTTCTAAAACATTAAGTTCTATACCTGAAGCTATTTCTGCTTTCAGCTTGGGACAGTCATTTTTCCAGTAGTCCACCTATTGGCAGTGAACACATGTTGTTGCAATCCTTGGGTGCTTCTTTCCCCTTCTATGGTTATTAGAAGTAATTTTTATGCCGAGCAGTCCATTTGGAGGTAAATCATCCTCCAATTCCCTCCTCATGAGAGCTTGTATATGAACAAGTCTGTCTTTAAGATCCATTAAAGAACCTCCCAGGTCATCAACTTCAAAGTCAGTGACAAAAGCAGAAAAGGATTTGGGAAGAGATTAAAGAATAAGGTTTACTTGTAGATGAAGATCCATGAAACTTCCCAGAGTCCGGAGTCTTCCAATCATGGATATCATGTTCATAACATGACTTGCCACTTCATCATTTTCTCCCATTCTTGCTTGGAAAAGTTCCTTCGATAAATAATACCGAATTGATTTTCCATGTTCTGCGAACATTTCCTCCAAATAAAGCATGATGGATTTGGGATTATCCATTTCCAAATGAATATATCTCAATTCCTTGCTCATTGACTTCAACATGTAACTGGTGACCTTTTGAGCATCAGAATTCCATTTCTTGTTAATTTTCAGAACAGATGTTCCATTTTCAGCCCCAGGGAAAGTTGGACCTTCTTGTTCTAAAATATGCTCAAGTGATTTCTTTCTGAGACCAGCCCTTAGACTCTTGACCCAGTCACCGTAGTTTGGTCTAGTGAGGACATTTTTCTCAAGCATTTATAACAACGAGTTATTAACCATTTTGAGAGAGATAATATAACTGTAGAAAACAACCAAGATTCAATTAGATAATTATGTTGTACCCAAGTAAAAATTAGGACTTTAATTTTTGACTTGGCTCCCACTACATTTTTCGAACCATTGCACTCCCACTACAATGAACGAAAATCTCGTTGGAAAGATTTCATAGTGAGTGATTGAGTTCTTCAAAAATTTCAATGAGTTGCAATCTGTAACGATGTATGGTTCATTGGAACTTTTGAAGTGACATGCCATGTCAACCAGTCTTACTGATGATTCAATCTACCTTTGGCTCATAGATCACTCAACCTCAGCCTGTAACGAAATATTGGTGGTGATCCATCTAAGTACTTTTCCATCAACTCCTATCGATCTAACAGTTGAATCTTATCTTGCAACCTGTAACGGTGTATGGGATAAGATTTGCTTCGACCGATGGCATCAAATGCACTTGACGAGATATGGATTATGAATTAATGCATAACCCCCATTAGTCGGGACGACTCCATGCTTAACTTATAATCCCATCTTTTCCAAGCTTGATGGAGAGCCAGGATATCCAATATCGCCCTACTTACTTCGTATTTAATGTGGGAGAATTTTTGAAAAATTAAGGTCTCACTTTGCACATTAATTTATTACACGCATATATGGATTATAATCATGCATACATAGAAAAACCTAGTTATTCTAACAACATGCATTTCCATGGACATTCTAGATTGATCCAAGCCAATAGATCAATCAAGGGGATAGGGGTCTATTACAAATCTAATTTCTAATCGATCTTCGGGCTCCAAGCTAGAAAAGATCCTACCTCTATTATACACAACTCAGAAAGCACTCTATACATCATACTACCAAAATTAAAAGTACAAACTGGGGGCAATTGCCCAATACAACCCAGATAATACTAAAGCGGTAAAAACCCTAAGTCCATGGAAGCATCCACCACAACATACATCAAAGCATGTAAGAAAACTATTAAAGTTTATGTTGGTTTTGAGTTTAAAATCGAAAAGAAATTCAAAAATCGATTAAATCTAATTTAATTAGAAAAGATGAATTTTAATTTCAGTTTTAAAAGGAAATAAATCAAATTTATTATTCAGGAAATAAGTCAAACTTATTCCTTATTTATTTTGGAAAAATATAATCAACCTAAAATAAATCCTATTTATTTAATCATCGCAAATCATAAATAAAAATCCAATTTAATTTATGATATTATTATATCCAATTTAATATTAAAGTCAAATCCAATTTTAACTTAATTAAATCCAATTTAATTTTAAGAAAAACATTTTAGGAAAAAAGGGTTTTGACAAATCACGGGTCGAATTTGTCTATTAGGGTCAGACCCTAATATTTATTAATTTATATATATATTTAAATATTAAAAAATAAAAAAATATAGGAATATATATATTAATATACTGGGCCGAGCCCAGCAGCTGGGCCCGGCCCAGCGCCCGTTAGGGCGCACGCGTGTTGGGCCAAACCCAGCACACCTAGGGCGACTGATGCCGCCCTAGTTCCGTCGTCGTGGTGGCGGCGCAAACCTCTTTTTCCTCTTTTTTTGTTTTTTTTTGTTTTTCTAATTACACGAGCATCGGTGGTGCTCGCGTGTGCTTCAAAAACACACGGTGGTGCCACCCAGATTAACCGTTGCCGGTGACGAAAAAACATGTAATCGTGCGACGATTTCAAGGCGATGAATATTTTCAAAATTTCAGATTTAACATCGAATATTAAACATATGAAATCAAATTTTTAAAAATGCAATTTTAACCAACATAATCTTAAACGCAAAAATCATCAGATCTGTTTAAGTCGGTTCTGACACCACTATTAGGAATCCTATACATGAAAACAGAGAATTGCAGCGGAAGATTCGAGGATTCCTACCTGCAGATCACAAAAATAGATCTGATGATTTTTCATGGGTTTCGCGAAAAATAGAACGAATAAAAATACCTTTTTGATTCGTTTACTGATTCTGCAGAACAGCAATCCTCCAAGGGCTCTTGTCTCTAAAGCTTCAAGCGAAATGAGCCTTCCAAAGATCCCGAGACTCCTCCTTCTTTGCAGTAGTGGACGGCTAGAGAGGAGAGAGGGAAGAGAGTTCTTTTCCTTTTGTGTTGTGTAAAACATATTGTTTTTCTTTTTCTCTTGTCTTAGGGTTTGTTCCACTGTAAGAGTCCTTTTAAACTCAACTAGCTTGTGGAACAAGTTGGAGGCTACTCCAACCCTAAGTGGCCGCCCCCCTTAGGGCTTCCTTGGACTGGGTGGGCTTTTAATTAGCTTGTCTAATTTCTAGTCCATCTGTAAATTTAATTTAAATCCAATTTATATATAATATATACTATTAATTAATTCCTTTTAATTAATATACTAATTAAATAATTTAATTTAATTAATTGATTTAATCTAGTTAAATCAATCAGTCCATTTAATTCTTTCTAAAAGATTTACACAAAAAGATACATCCCGTTCGTTTCTTATAGCGCGACTCTTTAGGTTCGTCTTAATTGGCAAAGGGAGGAATTACCTAAGGATGTGAGTGTCACCTAGCCAGTCACGTGGACTCACATCGTAACCCAATTGAGTACGAAATGAACGAATCATTTTACGAACCTCTTGATCATAAATGCCGTATGAGTATAAGCCCTTCATTGACGTATCCCGATCAAGTGAGAGTCATGAAAAATGTCAAACTCACTAAACTTGATACTGTGCATTAGATTATAGCATAATGAAATTACTAAACTACCCTCAGTGTCCCACATGAATTAGTTGTTATGCTTTGGCCAAAGACTTTAAAATTTCATTAGCCTATAATCGTACAGGATACTTACTCGTTTACTATCAAGCCAGTGAATCTCATCTTGGCGATCACTGATCAACTGCCTCTTGTCTCATTGATATCGCACTTCGAGGTCGACCCCACCGACGGGTGATATAGGCCTAACTACTCTGGTAACAGATCCAATAATACAAACACATTGATCATGAACCCTCAAGTCTAAGGCTCACACATACTATTACGATCAGTAATCCAATCATTGACAGTCACTGAGTAAATACTCATGTGATCGGATTACTACGAACCGCGTTTAAATATGTCAATTCCATTGACATATCTATGATACTTGCTCCCACTATCCCTATAGTGTTTGATTGGCACTCATTGTCAGAGCATGTATCATACAAGTCGAATCTTAATGCCCAATTAAGATTCATTGACTTGCAAACCCTTTTAAGTGATAAGGTGTAAGACTCTTCCCATGCCACGTCTTTATTCCATAAAGGGCAAAGAGTCAAACCTTTATTCACATGGACTATATGTTTAATACTTATTTAGATGCCATAAAGATTTATATGAACAAAATACAAATGCCTTTATTAACGTCATTTTAATAGTTTGTACAACATAATAAGATACCCTAATCTAACTATTTGTCCTCATTGGCATCTAGGGCATATACCTAACAAAAACCTCAAGAATTATTTTGTAATCCAAAATTCTTGTTCAAGTATTATTTATTTTAATAAAATTCAACAACTTCCAGAGAATTTCTAATTTAACTAGTATATTGCAATGAGAAAAATAATATTAAAAAAATATACGTACACCTCTTATATGAAACCACCTTTTGTTCTTAAGTAGATGTAGTAATATATGTAAATAATAAATTAAAACAACTTATAATTCCAAAAATAAAAAGTAATATTATAAGTCAATAAATTTAAAGCTAAACAACATCATATGTTTTCTCTTCATATCTTAATCGAAAAACAAGGAAAACTCAAATTATACTAAATGCAATATAGAAAAAGCAAAACAAAATGACTAATTTCTTTTCTATTTAAGATTTTCAAATGAAATTGGCATATTCAAACTAATAATATTTTTTCATTACATTAAGTGTTAGTTGAACAAAAAAAAAAAAAAGAACCAAAAGAGAGTTAAAATTAAGATAATTAATAAATATTTGTTTGGATCATAAAAGAATACAAGATTAGATTGGGGGAAGTTTTTTTTCTTAATATCAAATTATGCATTTTAGAATTATATTTCTAGATATTTTTAGTTTAAGATGCATATTTTAATTACTATGTCATGGATGGTACTTTTTCATTCTACAACCAATTATTCAATTATTTAATTTTTTTTAGCCCAAATGTGAAGGGTCTGTTAGTCTTTCATCAGTAAACCTAATGAAAAAGTTGAATAAGGGGAGGTTCATGCCAATATACCAAACATGAAGTAGTCTGGATGCCAAATGTCTATAGTTGGAAGGAGGTTGGGGCAATCTTACCCTAATCTTACAATTATTAGATCAAATGTGTTACAGATTAGCGCTCAATATTAATATCCTCTATATTTTTTATTGAATAATATGAACCATATATATTTCATCAGGATAAATGGCTCATATTTATTATCTTATATTAAATTTAAATATAAAATATTTACTAATTTTAAAATTAATTTGTTTATAATTTTGAATTTATAACCAAACTTATTATATATACATACAATGCAACCAAAAAATATATATACATACACAATATATTTAGCTATATTAGCTATACATATATGTGTGTGTGTGTGCGCGCGCGCATAACAGTCAATCGGAGGGGACGGTACGGCGAACATGGTGGGAAACTAGGTGACAACTACGGCGAGCATGGGTCGAAAACCAGGCGACGACAAGAGAGGGAGGGAGGGAGGCTAGTCGGGCCCCACGCCCACCCTCAACTTTTCAAATTTAAAAAATTAGTATACTACTTTTTATAAAAAAAAAGGTCCCCCCCCCCCCCCCCCCAAAAAAAAAAATTGAAAAATTATTTCTTGTGATCATAAGTATTATTTTTACTAATATTTGTTTTTAAGTAATTATTTTCACTTAATCTGAGTAATTTTCATGCGTTTCTCGTCTCTTCTATAATAAGTATCATTTTTGTTTCTATTTGTTTTATTTTTTCATATTCGATTTCTACAAAATTGAATATCATTGATATTCCACTCTATATATGTTTTGCTTTCACTATTAACAAAACAGAAACAAAAAAGTAAGTCTAATCCTTGATTTGTTCGCATATATATAGCATACTGTTCCACGGGGTGTGTGTATATCACAACAATCCCTCCCCCCTTTGGTATAATTCTTGGCTACAACGGTGACGAATCATAAAGCAGGTGACGGCTGAGAGCATGGAGCAACCATTGCGACGGCGATGAAGCAATGACGATGGTAATGTATAAGACAATATAACTACCTTCTTTAACCTTTTAGTCCAAATTATTATCAAAGTTGAACAACAAAGAAAGAGAAATATGATCTAACACATCTTTCTCAATGCGAATTATTGGTTTTTAATGACAATCACAATTTTTTTTAAAAAAAGAAACATTTGAAATCAATTAATAATTTCGTTCTATAATTATTTCCTTTTTTCCTTGACATTTTTCTTAGAGTTTTTCATATCTATACAAACCAAACAAACTTAAAAATTTGAATTTCTTTAATTTACTTTTCATTCTCCGAACTTTTTTTCTTTTAAGAAAATCTTTGAACCAAATTGAGTGTTACAGTTAAATTCAAAGGAAATTGTCGTTAGTAAAAATTGGGGAAAATGACCTAAAAAGATTTTCGGCTTGTGAAATGACATTGGAAAAAATCACCGTGATACGATCGTTAAATCTCGTTTCTCTAATTGGACTTGGACGAAATGGGCACGATGATTTATGGTGAATTGGGCCGAATTAATAATCAAGAAAGGCGAGGATGGATCAAGGTAAAAGCCCTTCAGGATATGCATGATGTAAGCAAGACATAAGGTCAATTATCACACTGGAGGATAAGCTCGTGGTCCACCTAAAAGAGTAGCTGAAGAAGAGGGTGACGGATAGCTAGATAGAAATCTCACGATTATAGCTGATAAAAAGATAAGGGTGGACCAAGTCAACAACCCCCACTATTCCCTTTTCTCCACTCCTTCCTCCTCCCTACTACACCATAACACACCCCTTACACAAGAAATAGGAGAAGGGGATGGCCATTAGCATATAAAAAGGCTAAGATTTTATTCTTTGTAATTTTCACATTAACTTTTTAATAAGAAAAGACTAGTTTTGTATTTACCCTCAAGAAAATCAATAAAAAGTTCTCTCTACATATTTCTTATATTTTTGTGCTTCTTAAGTCGGTAAATATTTTATTTCTTGTGATTCGAAGTATAAATCATGTTTGATTTACAGGATTTTCTTAATGCAAATCTCGAACCGTATCACGCCAAGTAATTGAATTACGTTAGATGTAACCAAAAAAATTGAATGACGTTAGACGAAAACCCCGAGGACAAGTAACGAAAGAGGAAAAGTAATTTCATTTTTCTTATAATTAACCCCAACTTATTGTGAATTTTGATGCAATTCAAAATACTTTCCTTATGAGATGGGCTATTCCTTATTCGATGCCCTCAACAAAAGAAATTTTAAAAAGGATCTTCTGTTATTATTATTATTATTGTTATTTGAACACAAGGATCTTCTTTTATTACAGCCAAGCCATGTCTCTTGGGTCAGGACTGAAATGGAACTGGCTTTATCCAAATTAAAAGCTGAAAATGAATTGTAAAATTGAAAGGTTCTGTATCCTTATCTTAGTTCAAAGTACTACCTCATTGATTTATCAGCTTTACCAAAGTATGTGGGTCCGTCCATTCCCACACCAAATTCCACTGCTGATACCATCATCATGTTTTAAGCATTCCAAACTTTCCACTTACACTTCTACTACTAAACATGGGAAAATAAATACCAACACAGAAGAGAAGAAGCACAAGTTTGATGTAATTGACATGCCATTTATAGCAAAAGTAAAAAAGATGCAACGGACATGTAAGATCGCCCAACTTCTCCAGAACAAAACAACATAAACAAAAAATGGAAATTAAAAAAGTAAGTCGCTATGAGATTAGAGACAATGGATTCGCATACCAGTCTGGTATAAACAATACGGAAAATGGGAAAGCAAACGAATAAATCAAATCCAAACGTACCCATGGTATTGCATAAGACAATAGAACTGCCTTCTTTAACTTTATACTCCAAATTATTTATCAACATTGAACAACAGAGAAAGAAATATGATATCTAACCTGCAAGAGTAACAATCGCACGCCATATAATGTCATCCAAGTTCCAAATTGTGCACAACATACAAAATCAAGTAATAATCAAGGTAATGCATATTAAGGAAATCTTGCTTATTGCTCTCTTTTTCCGGACATAAAACAATGTAAAGGCGTTCCGTTCCCGCTTTTTCGCTTAAATAAGCAAAGGTTTGATATATGAATACAATAGATTGCCAAATTACGTTCAAAATTTACCCCCAGAACTCATGAGATTTGATGAAGCAAGTCCGATCATAGTGTATCAAGTTTTATTGCATCATAAGGAGTACCATCTACATAGTTAAATAATTGCAATGCTAGAATCTAAACTATGAAATAAGATCATCCAGACCATCAAGAAGGTTTCTGCTTTCACATTTCTCACTAAATTCTTGTATTGTTCAATAACTCATTTCTAGCTTTTCAAATATAAGTAACCATGTATACAGCTAGGTCAAGATCCCAAATTTCCAGTCCTATATCCAGCCCTATGAAAATAAAATACTAAAGAAAGTGCAATTAGTCCAAACAATAATTACTTTCGCTTGTGATCTCGTGACTATCTGAAATAACAGGATATCAAACTATCAGTAGCTTAAACCTGGGGGTTTCAGGCATCCAAGTAATCAACACACACATATTAAACTAAACAAAATTCCCATCGACTAAGCAACACTTTGTACAGATTCATATGATAGAGCAACTGACAGAAAGATTCAGTAAAGTGATATCTAAAGATCTTTTCCATTGAAAATTTACCAAAAAGAATCTTAAAGCCAAGTCACAAATACAATATGCGTAGATGTAAATATTATACCCTCAAATAAACATATGATGTAGTCGTGAGAGAGAGATATTACTGACATAGTACAATTTTTTACAGTTTGCAGAAGAACGTATTAAGCATTCCGAATTTATAAAACAGAGTGCCTCAGTTCAAGCTGTATACATTATTGATCATTATATTTCATTACAAGCTGCAAAATTCATGCAGCTATATTAGCCATAAGTGCATACCTCAGCACAAAGGCTACCCAAATACATACAAGCAATAAAAACACCAGCCACCAAGGTGAACAAACCAATCAATTCACATTAAATGCACTACACAAGCACTATGTACACAGCTGATTTCCTCAGCCAAAGAAACATTTCATCATGTTTCACCAAAATAACACTATGCAGAGCAACACACAATCACACACCTTTCTACTAATTTAAAATTCAACTCACGAGCAGCAGAGGGGACAACGAACGAGTCCGTTTTCATTGCATTCAGGGCACCTCTTGGGCTGCTCCTCATCCTCATCAAACACCTTCCGGCTGCCATTGCAATTCGTGCAAGGGTAAAATCTCACATCATCGCAAGCATCGCAAGGCTTAGGTGGGCACAAAGGGAGCCCCTTGAGCAGCCTCGCCAGCTCACCGACCTCGAGCAAGTGCTTTACGACATCAGCTCCCCCAATGTACTTCCCCCTGATAAACACCTGAGGTAAGGTGACATTATTTCCCCCTAGCAGTTTTTGTATTTCCTTTCTATACGCAATATCCATCGAAATGTCCCTCTCATCAAGATTAACACGAAACCCCCGGAAAATCATTCGTACACTGTGGCAATCTTGAAACGTTCTTCGAATACCTCGGAGACTGGTGAAGTAGATTACGACCCTGTCCTCGGTGCCGGGGAGTGTGAAGGGAGAATCAGGGACATTGTTGGGAATGAAATTTGAAGTAGAATCAGGAGATGGGGTGATGGAGGAGGGGGGTTGTTTTGGGGATTCGAAAATAGAGCATAATTTTTTGACCTTTCCCTTAAAGGAATTGGAAGCGGAGACCAATGATCCAAAGGAGGAGGTGGAGGTGTACAAACTACTCTTGATAGAGCCGTTGCGCTGAAACGTTGGTGTGTTATATATGTTGTTGTACAAGGGCTTATTTGCAATTTCTCCCACCGCCGCCGCCGAAGAATTGATCGTCATAGATCGGTTGAAGACCGAGGAAGCAGAATTTTTCTTGATATTATAATTCGGGTTTTTCTCCAGGCCATGATTCTTAGAATCAGCCATGGACCCCGAAAGAAACAAGGGTTTTTGAAGGGGCTTATGAGGAGATTTCAATCGGCGGCGGCGGGAGGAGGAGGAGGGAGGTTGGAGCTGGCCGAAAATGGAGACGCAAAATGGGAGAAATTTTAGAGAGAGAAAGAGAGAGAGAGAGATGAGGAATGAAATGTAATGCAAAAGAAAAAAGGGAGAGAGAGAGAGATTGGGGAGCTTTTTGAAAAGTTGGATGAAAATCAGAGGTGCCACCTTCGACGACAAACAAACGAACGACTATTGAAGTTTAGTACACGCCCCGACACAGATATAGATAGATGATAGATACACACCTACACGAGTGTTGCGCCTTCGGGATTTGGGCTCTGTTTTTATTCATGTGGGATTTGTTTTTTAATTTTATGTCTATTAGTTTTCTTAAGCAGTGGATGGTTGGGTGCTATATGCTGTTTGGTTCGGATTGTTGGGTTTGAATTAATCAATTCAGCCATAAAAAAAAGGGAATTTAAAGAGAATAAAGGGAAAGAGTGGGGCGACATGCGCACGAGAGCTTCTATTGCAAAATTGTGTTGTATCTCGTATTGCATATCATGCCTGTTCGACAACTGTATATAATTCATATTTAATATATTTTCAAGGAATTATACACATGTCATTCATATATGAAAAGCAATAGAAGATTGTAACAGCATTTGTAATAGAGGATTCGAACTGAGAAAATGTGTGAGAGGGAATTTCTCAATAGAGAATTTAAAAACAAAGCAATAAAGAAAACATATAAATAAGAAGAAATGAACGGGAGAAAACTAAGGCCTTATTTGTTTATGTTTTTGAGTTAAGTTCTTAAAAATTTCTTGGAAAATGTGTACTACGGAGATTTGTGTGAAAATAATGTGATGTATGTTGTGTTTGTTTATATTTTTTAAAATGGTTGTAATTTGTAAAATGTGTGAAATCAAAACTGATTGATTGATGTATGATAGGTTTAATACGAATTAAAAATTGTAAAGTATGAAAAAGAAAGCGAAAAGTAATAGTTGGAGTAATTAATTAGTAATTGATGATTGTAGTGATTTTTTTTTTTTTGTAGACGAAAAACGATGATATATTACTCAAATCGAAGAAACATCAAACAAAATAGTAGACCAGGTCTCTGCCGGGAGGGCTTGAACATGCTCAAGAGAACCCACCGCGGCCTTAGCTAAAGAATGAGCTACTGAATCACCTAAAAGTTTAATGAAAGAAAAGGTAACAGAATTGAAAGTAGACAAGACAGACTTTATTTCCGAAACTACAGTACCCTTGGACGGAAGGTCCTGATCCGGGTCTTGAATCTTGTGAATAACGTTGATGCAATCACCTTCAAAGATGACGATGCTCCACTCCATATGAATTGTGAGCTCCACCGCCTCTGTCACGGCTAACACCTCACTATGCTACGGTGAAGAAGCGAAAAACAGTCTCCAAGCTCTCCAAGCCATGCATTCGGCTAAGTGGTTGCGGGCCACAACTCCTAACCCTGTCGAGCGCAAATTTTGATCATTGCTATTGGGATCGCGTTCAACCCCCGGGGATACCGGCGCAGCAGAATACATATAATTTCAAAAATAAAGTGGAATCCCCGAAATTAGGGCTAAGTCGACATGGTACCATTGGATTCTAAAACTATCCTAGAGACAAGATTACACGTGTTTACCTGTTATAGACCTTAAAGTAGCAACGTCTTTTTTTAAACTACTCCCTGCTACAGTCTTTGAATTGGTTTTCCCTAGCGCCCCTAGCGTTGTGTTAGGATTATGCTCTCAAATGCCATAGAAGATAGTATGAATATGACATCTATCTTGTATTGAATTTAAATATTATTTATAATAAAAGACATCATTTAAGTTTTCACTGAATTCTTATCTGCATCTATATGTTGTGTAAAATATTTGTCCATGTTTTCAGTGCGATCCCTCTACTTCCTATGGGATAGGAAGAGTAGCACTAGAGAGATCGATCTTGATTACTAAAACAAGTTCGCAAGTAATATAAAGTCTTTAATGGACAAATAATGACTTCGAATACTTGTACAATCTTAGCTCCGACAAGGGAGTGTCTGTCTAGTATCATGGGATGATACGAGATTAAGATTGTAGGCACATCAGTGGAACTGATATGCTCGAACACGACTCGCATCGGTTTTGTCATATGGGTTTTCACTCTGTGACTGTCAATGACAGAACTGATTATGCGTAATAGGTATATATGAACCATTGACCTGAAGTATCAGACTGAAGATGCACTTGTGACGTCAAGTCTTTCACTAGAGTACTTAGACCCAATTCACCCGTTGGTGGGGTCAACCTCGAAATGCGGATTTGATGGGCAAGTGGTAGTCTTAGCAGATATCTGAGAGGGATTTGTTCTCTCATAAGTGAATGAGAATGTACCTTACGTAATTATAGATAAATAGAGATCAAAGTCTTTGGCCAAAGCAAACGAGACGATTGTGCTAGGCACCAAATCGATCTCAATGATCTTGTATTATTATAATTTATACATATGGTCAAGTTTAGTGAGTTTGACATAGCCATGACTCTCACTTGACCGGGGAACGTGAACGAAGGGTTTATACATACACGGTACTTACGATTGAAAGGTTGTGGAATGATCCATTCATTCGTATTTCATTTGGGCTACGAAGTGGGCCACATGACTAGCTAAGTGTTACCCACTTCCTTTGGTTTTCTCTCATTGCCAAATGAAATGAATCTAAAGAGTCGCGCTAAAGAATTGATGAAGAAAATTGAAAAAGGAATTTTCTATTTTCTATTTGATTTTGGAGAGATTTAATTTATTGGATAAGTTAAATAATTAATTGCTTATTGGATAAGATAATTAATTATTGGATAATATTAATTATTCATTAATTTCTTAGATAAATATATTAATGAATTAATTTATGTAATTAATTTTATTATTTAATTAATATATTTATTTATTGGACAAAATAAATAATTAATTGAATAAAGAAATTAACAAAACAAAAGAATTTTGGGCCCTATATGGGGCGTCCATGAGGACGCCCATTAGGCTAGGTTGGATGATCAAATCGGTCTCTTTTGTTTTGTCTTGGTCAACAAGTCATTGAGTTATGAAAGGGCTCTCTTGACTTTAACCTAGAGAAGTGAATACATTACATGAATTGTAACTCTCCAAATAATAGAAGAAGAAAAATATTCTCCCTCTCTATACAAAAAAGCCGTCGCCCTATAGAGAACAAGAAGGGAATTTTTCGTCATCAATTCGCGCGTGATAATTTAGAGGCAACGTGATTTGTTGTTGGATTCATCTACAACTTCAAGAATTGAAGAACACGAGGGTTCAAGAATTCAAGAAGTTCATCAATCTAAAGTTTAAAAGAAGAATTAGATTCTCCTACCACCTCGCTTTAACAGGTAAGTCGGATTTACTCGTTAATGCATATTTGATATTCAATTATGCGAATTAGAGTACATTTTTGGGTTTTTAATACAATTTTTGAAATCCTTCCGCTGAGTTTATGTGTTTTTACATGAAACCCAACATGTTGCGTCTCTGAGATGTATCCACACCCTAGCTTGTACCCTCAATTATCTTCACCAGTGATAGCAAGGAGAATATCGAATCTTGGCTTTTTAGAAAAAAAAGGATTTGGAATTATTTAAGTGTTCTTCGCACTCAACACATGAGTTTGAAGAAAAATTGGGAGAGAATAAAGAGAAAAAGACTTATGTTTTTCAAAATTCTTTTTCAATTCTTAAAACTTGATCATTATTTAAAAGAGGAAAAATACACATATATATAGAGACCACCTAGGGTTAAAACCCTAGGTGTTGTACACATGATATATGTTATTTTTACACTAGTTTTCCCCTGTTTATTGACTTGGTTTTGATTGTTTTCTTGATAATTTGATGACATATGATGCTTGGACCCTTGTTTTCTCATATTTTCTAGAATAACATATCATTTGGAGGAAAAACAAGGATTGAAGGTAAATCATGCAAAAAGATACAACACAAGGTAAAATGCTGTCTGCGCAGTGCTGGAGTTTTTGGAATCAATTTCTCTAACCATGTCCAAATTACACACTTGGTTTACCAATGGAAAGATAAGAGGCAAAGGTACATTTCTTATGTTGAAGACAAATATCAGATATGTAGGGAAGAAGGTGAAAAAGTCATCGGACGAGACGTCATACGATGGAGTTTTCTCATGCAGTGACTTGTGAGATATTTTATCATCTTTAACAACAGATTTGGACCATGATGTCTTCTTGATAGTTGTAGATATTTGTTTTAAGATTCTAAAGCAACTTGAATCAGTGTATTCCGACATCGTTAGAGAACGTTATGCATATTTTACCAAAACTGGACGGTGCAGCAGGGGAACACCGCGGCGTTCACCACTCAACGCCGCGGCGATGATAAGCAGAATGTAACGCCGCGGCGTTCAACACCTAACGCCACGGCGTTCGAGGCGGCGGACTTGTTTATAAATAGACCATTCAGGTCATTTCTACAAAAATAGACATTTGAGAGCAGCCAAACACCAAAAGGGAGGAGAGAAACACTTTGGAAAGAAGATTGAAAGTCATAACGTCTCCTTGAAGCCCCGGATTCGCAAGACGACGGAGAATTCAACGAGGGATCAAAATCATCACGATTATTCGGGAGTTTTTACATCTTTATTTCTTAACTTTGTCCAACTCTCTAATATGATTTGTATGATTTAGATCCGTACTTATGACATGAATATGAGCTAAACTTATTTGATTAAGGCCGTGGCTAGGCCGTTTATGTTATTTTGATTGTTCTTGCTTTGGTTTTTATTGGATTAATGTTGGTTTTAGTTATGTATTCAATAGTTGATCTCAATGCTTCACTTGTTTGATCACTAAGTGTTCGATAAAATGCCTAGGTTAGAGATCGAGAGATAATAACCTAGGGAAGATATAAACATTGAATACCCTATAGTTAAACCGACTAGAGATAGACTCGGTTTCTTTAGGTGGCTTTCCATTCACGTGGGGAATTCCTAGACCTTAAATGCATCTTTGTTAAGACGGGTTTTCATATAGAGATATATAGGAAATCGTTAACTAAGGTAGGGTTGCTATGCCAAGAGATTTGGTAGTACGTACGTTAGGGAATTTCGCCTTGGCTAAATCCATCTAATAATCCATTAGAACCTTAATCACAATCGAAATACATAAATGGTTGAACCATGTGCCTTAATCGCTTCTCTCCATTGCTTTCTCCCTTTGTTTGGTTTGAAGTTGCCTTAGTTCATTTTCTTGTTTTGATAATTAGTTAAATCAACCTCTTATCGACCAATCTAACTTAGAAAAGAATAATACAGTAGTCTCGGTACTTAGATAGTAGTTGTCCCTGTGGAGACGATAAACTCGGACTTAACGTCCACTTTATTACTACACACGACCAGTACACTTGCTGTGCATACACGTAAGATTCTGTCGTGTCAAGTTTTTGAGTACACACCTCCTCTCCCTAAAAATGGGGAGAGGCGTGTACATATATATGTATATGGCAATTTTCCTTTTTCTTTTACTCTCTCTCCACAATTAATTGGACTCCTTTCCAACTAATTAGATATTACCATATCTAATAATATCCTAACATATATCTAATAAGATTCTTCTTTATTAATTAGTTACCTTAACGAATTAAAGATCCTAATAAATATATTTGTAGAATATTAATTAATATATATATTTTACAAACTTGGTAAACAAGATAAATATTTCCACCAAATCCATATACACACATGTACACGCCACACGTGCACTTATGTGTACATATATATTATTTTATTTTCTTTCTCCTAATTAATTAATTAGTTCTTCCCAATTTAATATCCTAATATTAAATTATAGGACTATTAATCAACTAGTTAAATTAATTCCTTTTTCCTTTAATTAATTAAATTCAATTAATTAATCCCACCATAATTCACAAAGAATTAAATAACCAATAGGTACTACACTGAGTTATGTGTGTGACCCCTCAGACTCGTTGTCAAGTTAGCAATAAGTCCCCACAGGCTAGATTAATTATTCTAAATAATTAACTAGTCCTTGAACTAATTTCACCAAATTAATCCAAGGCACCTATTGGTCATGGTTCGATGTCTAGCAACGTCGCCATGACTACCTAGATGTCAACGATGAAAAGCAAATAACCTCTCAGAGTTACGATCGTCATGTAAGTGGAATCCTTCATCAATTTCCCGTCCATGGTCTAGGGTATGGCGACGATCGAACCCTAATAACCTTAGAAACTATGACTATGTTGTGACATCTAATGATCCATTCTTTCGATCCGGGATCACCAATCCCTCTCAAAAAACAATCGCTTTGATCAATGACTTTTCACGATCATTTAGATTCTCGGAACAGCATAGGAAAAGTCAGGTACTCGTGACCCTGGATGAATCTCTCTCTGACTGCCATTTGTTCAAGCACACTACCAGACTATACCCAACATACATGTTGTATGACTCTCCTCCTGGAGTGCACGTGCATATCAAAGCAGAATGGGTAGTGCCCTTTCCAAATGAAATCTTATGTCTGAGGATTAATCTCACACTACGAAACTCAAGGACTCCATGTTCAACAGCACCAAATAAGAGTCCTTAAGCGGGGCCGCTCAATTCCATAATCCATTATGAATCTCTATACATGTATTGCCATTCAAGGCATCGAAAATGGAACGTGTCAACCTCTCGAAAGAGTTACATGAATGAACAAGTCTTGACGAGGCTAGTGATATCCCACACCTCACAACCTCTATGACTTGGAACGATATTTAGGATTACGGTCTTTGAGAGCATTCCGTATGTTTTCCCTAACCGCCTCCCCTAACCATATGTAATCCATGGGATCTTTATCTATACTACCAATAGTTATAACAATAAAGATTTAACAAAAGATTCAATATATTTAAAACAAAATTGTCATAGTGTTTACATTTTAATATTGCTGAGCCCAAAAAAATTAGCTCGTCGGGCACCAAACACTATCAATCTCCCACTTGATCTAGAGCCAGTTGCCCTTGTACTTTAGTCCCAATATTTCCAGATGTTTTTCTAGTACACTTTGACTCAGAGCTTTGGTGAAGGGGTCTGCTACGTTTTTTGTCGAGTCGATTCGTTCTACACGAACGTCTACTCTTTCTACTATCTCCCTGATGAGATAATATCGTCTTTGAATATGTTTAGATCTTTGGTGAGACCTAGGCTATTTTGATAGAGCTATTGCTCCATTGTTATCACAATACAACAGTACCGGATTTACAATGGAGGGAACTACCTCCAACTCTTGGATGAAGTTCCTCATCCAAACAACTTCCTTAGCCGCTTCAGTAGCAGCTATATACTCAACTTCCGTGGTGGAGTCAGCTGTCGTCTCCTGCTTGGATCTCTTCCAGCTAACATCTCCTCCATTAAGTATAAACACATATCCAGATATCGATTTAAGATCGTCTAAGTCAGACTGAAAATAAGAATCCGTGTAGCATTCTAGTTCTAATTTTCCTCCGCCGTATACCAAAAAAAAGATCTTGAGTACGTCTCAAGTACTTTAGAATCATCTTCACGGTAGTCTAGTGGTCCTCCCCTGGATTCGATTGGAACCGGCTTGCAACACTAAGTACATAAGCCACATCCGGTCTAGTACATAGCATAGCATACATAATGTTACCTATCGCCAAAGCATATGGAATCCTTGACATTCTCTCTCTTTCTTCGAGTGTCCTTGGTGACATCGATTGAGTGAGATGGATTCCATGATCGGCTGGAAGAAATCCTCTTGTGGAATCTCCCATACTGAATCTATTCAAGATTCGTTCTATGTACTTAGATTGGGAGAGTCCTAGCAACCTACTTTCCCTTTCTCGGTATATCTTCATACCAAGAATGTAGAATGCTTCTCCCATATCTTTCATCAAAAATTGGGTCGACAACCAACCCTTCGTTGATTGTAACATTCCTACATCATTTCCAATTAGAAGAATGTCATCAACATAGAGTATCAAGAAACTTATGGCTCTCCCACTAACTTTCTTGTACACACATGGTTCAAAACCATTCTTGATGTAGCCGTATTCTTTTACAGCTTCATCAAATCTCAAATTTCGGCTTCGGGAAGCTTGCTTCAAGCCATAAATGGATCTTTGCAGCTTGCCCACTTTGTGCTCGCTCCCATTGGATGTGAAGCCCTCCGGCTGTTCAATATAAAATTCTTCATCGATGTTTCCATTGAGGAAAGCTGTTTTCACATCCATTTGCCAAATCTCATAATCAAGATATACAGATATAGCTATTAGAATCCTAATTGACTTGGTCATTGCGACTGGCGAAAAATTTTGCTCATAGTCAACCTTTTGCCACTAAGCGAGCCTTAAAGGCCGTAACCTCTCCATCTACTCCTAACTTGCGTTTGTATACCCATTTACAATCAATGGCCTTAATGCCAGGTGGTGGGTCTACCAAGGTCCAAACCTTGTTGGAGTACATGGATTCAATTTCAGATTCCATGGCTTCAGACCATTTTCCCGAATCCTTATCAGACATTGCCTCGTTATAAGACGTTGGATCTTTATCCAATACGAGGTTCTCCTTCATGCTTTTCAGCAAAAGGCCATAGTACCTCTCAAGATGTCTCAGGATCCTTTCGGATCTCCTTGGAGGTGGAATTTGTGTACTAACAGTTTGTGGTTCATCCTGCTCCTCATTCACTACCAGTGGTATTTATGTTTCTTGAGTATCCTCAAGTTCTATCACTCTATTTATGCTCCCACTAGAGAGTTGCTTCTCCAGGAACATATCGTTCCTTGAAACAATTATCTTTTGTTCCAAGGTGTGATAGAAACAGTACCCATAGGACTCCTTAGGGTAACCCACAAACCTACAAAAAATAGATCTTGAATCTAACTTATCTCCCACTAGCTGCTTGACATGAGCAGCACATCCCCATACTTTTAGGTATTTGTATGAGGGTGGTTTACCGTGCCATATCTTATAAGGTACTCCAGGTACACTCTTTGACGACAATCTATTTAATAGATAAGTCGTCGTCTCCAAAACATAGCCCCAGCTAGAGGTATGTCGGTAAATCCGTGGACAACATCATTGATCGAACCATATCCATCAATGTGTGATTTCTCCGCTCAGACACACCATTTATTTGTGGCGTTCCAGGCAGTGTCCATTGAGAGAGAATCCCATTCTCTTTCAAGTAATCCAAGAACTCACCGGACAAGTATTCTACCCCTCGATCAGATCAAAGATTTTTAATACTTTTACTAGTTTGTTTCTCTACTTCATTTCTAAATTCTTTGAACTTATCAAAGGACTCAGATTTGTACTTAATAAGATACAAATAACCATACCTAGAATAATCGTCGGTAAAGGTTATGAAGTAAAATAGTTCCTAATGCACTAACACTGAGAGGTCCACACACATATGTGTGAACTAACTCAAGCAAATCCTTGGCACATTCCATTTGGCCTTCAAATGGTGACTTTGTCATTTTACCTTTTAGACAAGATACACAAGTTGGTAGTTCCTCTTCTTCATCAAACTCAAGGAAACTTGACAACTTGTGAATCCTATCCTTAGATGCATGACCAATCCTAGCATGCCAGATTTGTGCATTAGGTTGATCATCAGATTTACGCTTTCCCATGTTTATTATTTGAACAGCAAGAGAATTAGTATATGGGTAAACATAAAGATTGTTATACGTGCATGCTCTCATGATTAATTTAGAACCATAAAACATTGAACAAATACCATTAATTATATTAAAATAAAAACCTTCTTTGTCCAATACGGAAACAGAAATAAGGTTCTGAATTAATCCAGGAACATAGTAAACATTCTTTAAAATAAACCTATTACTATCCTCAAGAACTAAAACACCGTTTCCAACAGCCTTTGCAGCGACAGACGCTCCATTAGCCATTCTCAGGACTATGTCCCTATCATCTAGTTCTCTGCTTCTAGATAGTACCTGCAAGTCATTGCAATTGTGAATACCACAGCCGGTGTCATACACCCAAGAAGCATGGTTAATCGAAAAATTAACCTCAACAACAAACACACCTTCTTTGTGGCTTTTGAAGGTAGCAGGACAATCCTTGCTCAAGTGTTCCATCCCATGGCAATGAGGGCAATCACCCTTTGGTGCTTTGTCTCCAAATGTTCTCTCCAACTCATCAGCGACATCGTTGGCTAGTTTGATCTTCATATCTCTCAATCATATGATCAGACATCATAGACAATATGAAAGATCGAACATAAGCCTCATCATTGACTTGCTTTGTCCAGTACTCCAAAGTACGAGCACGAGTTGTAGGTTTAGATCTACGCGGGATTTCTCCTTTGACTATGTAATCAAGACTCTTAACCCTGAGATACACGTCTAGAGCCAAACGCCAATAGGTGTATTTTGAGCCATCAAACTTGTTTCTTTTGAGAATCCATAGACAAGTATAAATGATATCCATGATAATACTGTGTATAATGCGATAAAACGAAAAATGACCGTTAGCATTTAGTTCTAACATATATTCACAAGCAATTTAGGAATTTTAAATATACATGTATTTTCCCACTTAACTTTACGAAATCCATCACCCCAAATTAACAGAATACGGGAAATTCAAAATCTCCAGTGGGCTCGAGCATCAAATGCCCCAACCTCATCCCACGACTCATGGTCAATGGGCGGCGACATTGCACGATGACCCCATCCACATCTAGGTGGTTCTCGAGATGTTTGTCTCACATTTCATGTACGTCCCGAGAACACGATGCAATCGTACACTAATCTGTGTTTAAGTCCGACCCATCAAATTCTCACGCAATAACTGTGCCTAGGGAGTCCCACGACTCATGGTCGACCCCTGGGTAGATTGAGATCCGTGTGCACTTCTAGTATGACCTCATATCATAGTAGAAGGCTTAGTTGTGAGATTACTACACTAAACTTTGCCACCATCCCACGACTCATGGTCAATGATGACAAGTCGAGCTACTCTCTCACATCTAATGATGGAAGGCACTGGACCCAATCAAGGAGCTTCTGGGCCCCCCAATTTATCCATTTAAGGACTTAGTATGGATTAAGGGGTTTTCCAAAACAAGGTCTCACACCTTTTCAATTACCTATCTTTCTTAGGTGATCATGCATAAAGCGGTAAATGTAATCTTAGTCAAGCCATTATTAAAAACACCTCGAGCCATCAAGTTGCTGATCATTATAATCTAAGGACTTTAAATTATAAAACAACTGTTCTATGGCTTGGCCTAGATCACCACATAATCACATAAACATGCTATCATGCAAATATGAATTAATATTCACCGTCTTTAATTAAAAATAATCTAATTAATCAATGGATCCAAAGACTCTAATTTCTAAAAACCAATTTTAGAAATTTCCATGAAAAGTCACACTTTTCAAATTAGTTTAAAAAGATTTTTCAAAAGACCCAATTTTATTCAATTCCGAAAATTAATAAACCCCATTTTATTTCAATTCTCAAAATGAAATAAAACGGTTCCAATTTTGAAAATCCAATTTTAGAATAAACTTTAAATAACTTTAATTTGAGATTCAAAAATTAATTTTACAAAATCACAAATTAGGGTTGCGCTTTTAATTTAATTGCAAAAACGACCCAGGGCCTAAAACGTAATTCTCACGAAAAACATTTGGACATTGGGAAACGCAAAAATCGACCCCTAGGTCAAAATCACGAGCCGCCTCGGTTGGCCCGAAAGCTGCCGTCGTGCGCCGTCGTACGTGATGTCACATGGCTGAGTAGCGGCGCATGCATC
This sequence comes from Buddleja alternifolia, assembly GCA_019426215.1. Classification (NCBI taxonomy): domain Eukaryota; kingdom Viridiplantae; phylum Streptophyta; class Magnoliopsida; order Lamiales; family Scrophulariaceae; genus Buddleja; species Buddleja alternifolia. Next base: position 13,066,684 of record CM033408.1, on the reverse strand, counting down.
GAATGGCACACTGCTGTCGCGCCGTCGCACAGCGGCGGCGACCCCTCCATTTTTCTTTTTTTCTTTTTTTAAACATAAAAATGCAGCCCTCAATTTTTAGATTAATATCAAACCTACAGACCCAAAAATTAAACAGAAAATCCAACCAAATCCAATATTCAATAAAACTAATTTTAAAGCATATAAAACAGGAAAAGAATTTGAGCCATGTCTAAACCTTGGCTCTAATACCACTATTGGGATCGCATTCAACTCCCGGGGATACCGGCGTAGCGGAATACATATAATTTCAAAAGTAAAGCGGAATCCCCAAAATTAGGGCTAGGTCGACATGGTACCATCGGATTCTAAAACTATTCTAGAGACAAGATTACACGCGTGTTTACCTCTTGTAGACCTTAAAGAAGCAGCGTCTTTTTTTAAACTACACCTTGCTACAGTCTTCGAATTGGTTTGCCCTAGTGCCCCAAGCATTGCGCCTTTGAGATGTATCCACACCCAAGCTTGTACCCTCAATTATCTCCATCAGTGCTAGCAAAGAGAATATCGAATCTTGGCTTTTTAGGAAAAAAGGGTTTCGAATTATTTAAGTGTTCTTCGCAATCAACACATGAGTTTGAAGAAAAAATGTGAAAGAAAAGTAGGGAGAGAATAAAGAGAAAAAGACTTATGTTTTTCAAAACTCTTTTTCAATTCTTAAAACTTGATCATTATTTAAAAGAGGGAAAATACACATATATATAGAGACCACCTAGGGTTAAAACCCTTGGTGTTGTACATGCCTCCTCTCCCTAAAAAATAGGGAGAGGCGTGTACATATATATGTATATGGCAATTTTCCTTTTTCTTTTACTCTCTCTCCACAATTAATTGGACTCCATTCCAACTAATTAATTAGATATTACCATATCTAATAATATCCTAACATATATCTAATAAGATCCTTTCTTATTAATTAGTTACCTTAACTAATTAAAGATCCTAATAAATATATTTGTAGAATATTAATCAATATATATATTTTACAAACTTGGTAAGCAAGAAAAATCTTTCCACCAAATTCACATACACACATGTACACGCCACATGTGCACTTATGTGTACATATATATTATCTTATTTTCTTTCTCCTAATTAATTAATTAGTTCTTCCCAATTTAATATCCCAATATTGAATTATAGGACTATTAATCAACTAATTAAATTAATTCCTTTTTCCTTTGATTAATTAAATCCAATTAATTAATCCCACCATAATTCACAAAGAATTAAATAGCCAATAGGTACTACACTAAGTTATGTATATGACCCCTCAGACTGGTTGTCAAGCTAGTAATAAGTCCACACAGGCTAGATTAATTATTCTAAATAATTAACTAGCCCTTGAATTAATTTCACCAAATTAATCCAAGGCACCTATTGCTCATGGTTCGATGTCTAGCAATGTCGCCACGACTACCTAGATGTCCACGATGAAAAGCAAATAACCTATCCGAGTAACGATCGTCGTGTGAGTGGAATCCTTCATCAATTTCCCGTCCATGGTCTAGGTTATGGCGACGATCAAACCCTAATAACCTTGGAAACTATGACTGTATTGTGACATCTAATGATCCAGTCTTCCGATCTGGGATCACCAATCCCTCTCAGAAAACAATCGCTTTGATCAAAGACTTTTCACGATCATTTAGATTCTCGCAACAGCATAGGAAAAGCCGGGTACTCGTGACCCTAGGTGAATCCCTCTCCGACTGCCATTTGTTCCACCACACTACCAGACTATACCCAACATACATGCCGTATGACTCTCCTGGAGTGCACGTGCATATCAAAACAGAGTGGGTAGTGCCCTTTCCAAATGAAATCATATGTCCGAGGATTAATCTCACACTCGAAACTTAAGGACTCCATGTTCGACAGCACCAAATAGGAGTCCTTAAGCGGGGCCGCTCAATTCCATAATCCTTGATGAATCTCCATACATGTATTGCTATTCAAGGCATCGACAATGGAACGCGTCGACCTCTCGAAAGAGTTACATGTATGAACCAGTCTTGACGAGGCCAGTGATATCCGACATCTCACAACCTCTATGACTTGAAACAATATTTAGGATTACGGTCTTTGAGAGCATTCCGTATGTTTTCCCTGACCGCCTCCCCTAACCATATGTAATCCATGAGATCTTTATCTATACTACAAATAGTTATAACAATAAAGAAGCATATCATTTAACAAAATATTTAATATATTTAAAACAAGACTGTCATAGTGTTTACATTTTAATATGGCTGAGCCCAAAACAATTGGCTCGCCGGGCACCTAACACTATCAATTGGACCCGTCAAAATTGAGTTTAACAGTTGACATATCAGGTGGTCTCCACGAGTTAGGCACTAAAGATTCTTGTGGTGGAGAACTTGAAAAGTGGCTTCTGTGAAAGAAGAGAAAAAGCACTTAGCAGCAACAATTAACTGATTCGGGGCTAAAGAACTTTTCTCCATGCTATATTTGTTCCTATTGAACCACAAATACCAGCAAATAACGAGGAAGAGACCAAACAATTTAGAATCAACAGCTTTGTGGACTCCCTTATCTACCATTCAATCGTATCCTTCTTGTTTAAGATTAAGCTCCATTGCAATTCTAATAATGCCCAAATCTGTCTGGCAACGTGGCAGCGAAGAAGAATACGTTCTAAGTCCTCTCCTTTTGCTCCACAAAGTTGGCAGATGATAGGTTATGAATTCACGTATTTTAGAGCCTCATATTCATGCTATTTACATTGGTTTATGCATGATTTACGCCAAATATGCATTTAATTTGTGTGCTTATTGAGTGAAGATGGAAAATCATCGCAATCGAGGGAAACTGGATGAAAATACAGAACTTCAGAATATTTAGAGTTCGAATTTAAAGAAATGTCCTTCTACAAAGTTGTATAGCTCTGTTGCCATAGCAACTTGAATCATCCAAATCAAAGATCTGTAGAAGAAGTTATGAAGAAAACAAGATCGCTGCGCAGACAACAAACATAATAGAATAGTACGTCCAACCGTGAAGAAGATGATTTCCATGCATTGACGTGGTCAACGTTCGAACGTGAGCTTGGCGAGAAAATTCAGATTTTAAGAGAAATTTACGTCCATGCATAGGAAGGGTTCAAGGACAGACATGGGGAAGCACAACGTTCGAACATCAGCGTCGGGAGCAGCAGTTTTGGAAATTTTCAATTCTAATTCAAAGAGGATTCTTCCACCCATTGGTTATAAATACTAGATCAGTTCTGTAAGGCTTGGTGCACGTTTTATAACATGAAATACACATAGAATAGAGCCCTATTAGGGTTTAGATTTAGTTTTCACATATTCATGAAGATTTACACAAACCCTTGAAGGTGAAAAAATCAATAAGCATGGGAGGGATGAAGATCGAAGTTCAACCATCAAATTTAATAAGGAGTTTTCTTAGATTAGATTTATATTTGTCTATGAATATGAATCTTTCTATGCTTTTCTATCTTTTATATTGATAGTGTTAGGTGCCCGGCGAGCCATTTGTTTTGGGCTCTGCCATCTTAAATGTAAAACACTATGACAGTCTTCTTTTAAATATATTGAATATTTCTTTATGGTATGCTTCTTTATTGTTATAACTAGTGTTAGTATAGATAAAGATCCCGTGGATTACATATGGTTAGGAGAGCATCGGGATACCTATGGAATGCTCTCAAAGACCGTAATCCTAAATAATGTTTGCGGAATATCATTGGCCTCGTCAAGACTTGTTCATGCATGTAACTCTTCCAAGAGGTCGACGTGTTCCATTGTCAATGGCATGTATGGTAATACATGTATGAAGATTCATACTTTGATTATGGAATTGAACGGCCCTACTAAAGGACTCCTAGTTGGTGCTATCGAACATGGAGTCCTTGAGTTTCGTAGTGTGAGATTAGTCCTTAGACCTGAGATGTCATTGGAAAGGGTACTATCCACTATGCTTCGATATGCACGTGCACTCTAGGAGAGTTATACGACGTGTATGTTGGGTATAGTCTGATAGTACAGCAGAACAAGTGGCAGTCAGAGAGGGATTCATCCAGGGTCACGAGCAAGGTCTTAAATTTCGGTTTCAGGATAGATATCGGTGTAGTAAATTTACGAAAATTTCGATGGAAATTTCGGGGATATTCAAAATTTCGATTTCGATTTTAAAGAAATCATGAAAATTTATATAAATATTTGAAAATTTACAGTAAAATTTTGGGTAACTTTAATCATCATACTTATGCATCTTACAATTCAATAATATTCTATATATTATATATGGACAATAAATTTGTTAAATAATATCATTAAAAACTGTTGCGAAAAATATGAAGTAAATATAATTTGATAGTAAAATAATAACCAAATCTCATGAGAAGTTCATTAAATAAAATATACCAAGATTTAAGTAAAAGTTACTACTAAATACCACATCGAGATTTTAGGAGGATCGAAATCGCTATCACTAGTATCTATCCTACTTCTAATTCCATATTGCAAGTGAAAACTATTAGTTATATGTTGACAAAATTCCGCCTATGACATGGAATGTTAGTAGTATTGCATATAAAGATGATGATGATATCCTTATGGTGTTGAATCTTGAAGAACTCCAATGGAGTAGTACAATTTCTTCAATCATATTCATTTTCAATTTTTTGCTTTACTGCTTCTTGTGATTGGGGGGTAAGTGGTAGGTATGGTCCTTACCAAGTATAAATATAATTTTCTAATTATATAATATTTAATAATATAAAAAAATTATTTAAAAACATAAAAAAAAATCTTGGCCGAAATTTCGGTTTGGGTTTTGAGAAATATCGAGTTTTGGCCAAAATTTCGATGGATACTTGGCAAAAATATTTAAATTTCGAGTTTCGGCGAAATTTTTTGAGAAATTTCGAGTTTCGGTAGAAATTTCAGAAGATATTCTGCAAAATTGGATCGAAGGTTCGATTTCGCTTCGGGACCTCCCGAAATCCAAAATTTTGGTCAAAATTTCGGTGTTTCGACCGAAATTTAAGACCATGGTCACAAGTACCCGGTATTTCGTATGCTGTTGTGAGAATCTAAATGATCGATAAAGTCCTTGATCAAAGCAATTGTCTTCTAAAAGAGATTGGTGGTCCCAAATTAGAAGACTGGATCATTAGATGTCACAATACAGTCATATTTTCTAAGGTTATTAGGGTTCGACTGTTGCCATACCCTAGACCATAGACGGGAAACTAATGAAGGGATTCTACTCACATGACGATCGTAACTCGGATAGGTTTGCTTTTCATCATTGACATCTAGGAAGTCGTGGCGACGTTGCTAGACATCGAACCATGACGAATAGGTGTCGTGGGTTAATTTGGTGAAATTAATCCAAGGTCTAGTTAATTATTTAGAATAATTAGTCTAGCCTATGGGGACTTTTGCTAGCTTGTCAATGAGCTTAAGGGGTCACACACATAACTTAGTGTAGTACCTATTGGCTAGTTAATTCACTGTGAATTAATGGAAGAATTAATTAATTGAATTTAATTGATCAAGAAAAGAAATTAATTGTTTGGTATTAATTAATGGTCCGATAATTTAATATGAGATATTAAATTGGGAAGGACTAATTAATTAATAAAAGAAAGAAAATAATATATATATATATATATATATATATACAAACACACATATGTGCACATGTGCGTGTGTGTATGTGTATATCTAGATTTGGTGGAAAGATTTATCTTGCTCACCAAGTTTGTAAATATATATATTAATTAATATCTTATAAATATATTTAGTAGAATCTTTTAATTGGTTAAGGTAACCAGTTAAAAAGGGAAGATCTTATAAGATATATGTTAGGATATTAATAGATATGGTAATATCTAATTAGTTGGAAAGAGTCCAACTAACTAACGAAAGAGAATAAAAGAAAAGGAAAAAACAATATATATATATATATATATATACATACATATATACACGCACGCCTCCCCTAATTTTTAGGGAGAGAGGCGTGTGTGTGTGTGTGTTCCACCTCTTTTAAAATTAATGAAGGATTGATAAAAATTTATACAAGTCCTTTTCATTTATTCTCTCCCAATTTTTCGCTCACAAGAATTCTCCAAACTCATGTGTTGAGTGCGAAAAATACTAAAATTAATTCCTAACCCTTTTTCCTCAAAAAGCCAAAATTCGATATTCTCTTGGCTAGCATTGGTGGAGATAATCGAGGGTACGAGCTAGGGTATGGATACATCTCAGAGGCGCAACACTTATGGTGCTAGGGAAAATCCAATTCGAAGACTGTAGCAAGGAGTAGCTTAAAAAGACGTTGTTGCTTAAGTTCTTTAAGAGGTAAACACGAGTAAACTTTCTCCTAGGAAAGTTTTGAATCCGATGGTACCATGTCGACCTAGCCCTAATTTAGGGGATGCCGCTTTAATTTTTTAAATTAAATGTTTTTCGCTGTGCCGACATCCCTGGGGGTTGTACCGATCCCAACATATATTTGTTGATGAATTAGATTCTTCGAACTAATGCCATGTTTAGGCTAAACTATGAGATTTGAGTTATAAATTAAGTTTTTCATAATAATTCTATTGCTTTGTGTTTTAATTTTGTTCTCCATGTTCATATGATTAGCTAACATATGTAAGATTTTATGCTTAAATTATCTGTTCGGGAGAAAGTAATTTAAGGTGCAAAAATGATTAATAACATCTTCTAAGTCAGTTGATGCTAGGGATAGCTACATACTCCGGATGCTGTTAGCTAGATTTATTTGGAAGAATCTGAAACAGTCTGGGGAAAATCTAGTTTTTAATGCATACGAGAAAGATTGCTACACCCAATCTAGTATGGGTTATCATGAGCAAGGGATCCGCGTGATAATAGTCTTAAGGAATTTTCCACCTTAGCAACATTAGTCTAATAATATGAAAACATGATTTTAATAAGAATTGATTAATTTATGCCAACACATGTGTTTTAGTTGCTCTCTTCCATAGCTATCTTGATTGCGATATCTTGTTTTCTTTTATCTTGCTTCTATAATATTTTAGTTAATTCTTGTTTTAGTTTATTTTATTGCTTTTAAAATCTTTAAATCTTTAGTTTTAGTTGAAGTTCTTGCTTGCTTTAATTTCTCATAAAACTAAAACACAAGTCTCTGTGGGTTCGACATCTCGGACTTTTCCACTTTATTACTACACACGAACAGTCCTCTTGCTGTAAAAACACATAGAGTTCTACCATGGCAGCAGATACCATCAACCCTAATATTTCTTTTTTGTAAATTCCTTCCATTAGGGAGTGCATTATGACAAGATTTCCATGCAAAAAGTTTAACCTTCGGGGGTACCCGCACACTCCAAATAAATTTTCAAAACTTATCTTAGGGTCAGGGTAGACCAAGGAGGACGGGTGATCAATTTGTCTATATTTATCTCGAACTACATGATAAGCACTTCTCACTGTAAAACGACCATTCTTCGTAAAATGCCAAATCAATCGATCTGGTATATGACGACGACTAAGAGGGATCAACATGATGTATTTGGCATCTTCTGCATCAAAAATTTCCTCAACAAGAGGAATGTCCCATTCTCCTGAATCAGCATCAATGAGCATATTAACTGTGGCCTCCATTGGTAAGGTGTTCCTTGGGGATGAACATTTTGAATTCATGAGCCTTAGGGACCCAACGGTAAGTCCAAATAAGTACTCCATGTCCGTCTCCAATCCTCCATCTCATTCCTGCCACTAATACGTCCGCGCACCAAAAATACTTTTCCAAGTGATGGATTAGCGCCCAGACAGGCCTCTAAGAAGGACAATCCATTGTAATATATGGCTCGATAGATACGACTAAGTAAACAACCCGGATAGTTTATCAATCTCCAACCCTGTTTTGCCAACATAGCGAAATTGAATGCTTGAAGCTCTCGAAACCCAATGCCACCCATCTCCTTGCTTTGACTTTCTTTGACATAACTTATCCCACGTGAGCCAGTGAATTTTCTGAGATTGTTTGTTATGCCACCAAAAATTCGCCATAGTAGATTCTATTTCCTTCAAAGGAAAATCAGGGGGACGAAAGCAACTCATCGCGTAGGTTGGAATAGCTTGTATGACTGCTTTCAAAAGAATTTCCTCCCCCACTTGAGATAGAAAATTAGATTTCCAACTTTGCATCCTATTACACACTTTTTCCTGAAGACAATCAAAGACTTCTCATTTAGATCGCCCGACTACCGATGGAAGTCCTAGATATTTATCATGTTTGGCCACAATCTGAATGCCCAAGATATTAGCCAAAGGTCCCTTGAGGTTTGCCCGTGAATTTTTGCTAAACGACATTGTTGATTGGTCGTAGTTAACCATCTGACCCGAAGCAAGCTCAAATTTCCTCAGAATATCACGAATGCAGGTTGAAGCTCCTGTGGTAGCTTGTGCAAAGATCAATGTATCATCAACAAACAATAAGTGGGAAACCCGAGGTCCACGGACAACAGCAACTCCGTGCAAATGACCTCTTTTCTCTGCCCCTTGTATCATGTTACTAAATACTTCTGTAATAAACAAGAACAAGTATGGCGACAAAGGGTCTCCTTGACAGATTTCCCTTTGAGGCTTAATAAAACCAAATTGATTACCCGTCAGAAGAAAAAAAATAAGAAACAGAAGTTACACAGAGCATAATTAAGTCAACTATATCTCTGTGAAACCCAAACCTCACAAGCACACTTTCCAGAAAGGCCCACTCGACTCTGTCATACGCTTTGCTCATAACGACTTTAACCACAACATGCCCTTCCTTACCCTAATTCTTGTGTTTTAAAAAGTGGTTGATCTCATAGGATAAAAGGATATTGTCGGATATCAAACGACCAGGAATAAAAGCGGATTGAGATTCAGATATAATTTGGTTAAGGTGGGGTTTAAGCCTATTTGCAATGGATTTAGAGGCTAGTTTATAGACAACATTGCAGAGACTAATAGGCCTAAAATGAGCGACAAGTTAAGGATTGTCACATTTAGGGATCAAGACAATATGGGTAAATGCAATGATATTCCAATTATGCCCCTCTTTTATCAATAAAATAAATTTGAAAATCATTCAACAATCTCTCTGCTAATAAATAGTAGAATGATTAATCACTATTTCTCTATATATCCTTATTTATTAGCAGCATAATATATTGACTTTTCTTAATTTATGGAAAATGAATAATTAATAAGAATATCTCTCTCTCTCTCTTCATGCGTTTTCTTCATATGTGGCAATTTATACAACGAATCCTATTTCTCATGGATGGGTGCTTGTTCTTGTTTTTTGGAAATCCAAGGGTAAATCTCCGCTAGTCACCCAATAGAGCAAACCTGCCCACACGCAATAGCCCACAAACCACGTATGGGGGTAAGCCGCCCTAAGTTACTCATAGACGACGGACTCGATAAGCGCAGGGCCCCCCAGGGGAGGATATAGGCCCACACCTGGGTTTCGAACCCTGGTGGGTTCTCACGGCCGAATGCCTTATGACCGCTAGGCCACACCCCTTTACTTATGGGTGCTTGTTTCAAAAGCTAAAAGATGAAAAGGAATGCACTTGTTCAAGAAGCACTTGTATTAAGTCAATTACAGATGACTATTCTTTCTCAAGTTTTTATATTTTTTCTAAAAATCTATTGAACTTAAGTAAACGCTATATCTTAAAAGTTTTTATTCAAGCGTTTTAATAGTTCTGCATTTTCCATATATTACATTGATAATGTGACGAGATTATTAATTTTCTTACATTTGAATGTTTTTATGGGAAAATTCAACTTTTGGTCTTATAGGAATTTTTGCGACATTTTTGATCTTATTGGACTCAAAATGTGATATTTTTTGTCCCAGCCGTTTGGTTTTGGACAGAAAATATTCGCGTGAGACACACGTTCTACTAGAACTTGTGGAAAATAAAATAAAATTTTAAAATTAAATTCATTTTTGGCCCCAGTCGTCCAAAACACTTGTCATTTCCATTCATATTTTAACGTCCGAGACCAACAGTGTCACATTTTGAGTCTAATTAGAAAATTCCTATGAGACTAAAAGTGTTTTGGCCGAACTCATATGAGACCAAAAATAAATTTTTCTCATATTTCTATTGCCATAACGTTTGTAATCATTTTCCTAAGATAGTTTTTTCACCCACGTATATTCAGAACATATAGTACTAGCAATTGACTCCGCAATTGTATAACATCACATGACACTTAGGAATCGGTTCTATACAATTTTGAGGTTCTATTTAAGAGAAATGTATTCTTTTTGTGGGAAAGGTTTTTCTTGATGTGAACTTCTACAATTGATTTAAATCATATGTTCTTGGTGGGAAAGGTTTTTGTTCAAGCAAATTGTGGGCATTCTGACTACTAGGCTGGGGGAAAGATCAACATTAATTGATTTTGTGTTAAAAAAGAAAATCAACATTAGTTTGGAAGTAATATGATTTAGCTGGGTCCGCGGAAAATTTTATTTTTTTCTCTTTCCTTCGTTTCCTTATACATGTTGGCCGTTGCTAGTTGTTCCTTTAATTAAGCTTTATTAATGAGGACTTTATGACCAAATAGGGGCATAATTGGAATATTATTGAATTTGCTCTGGCAAGAGGAAAAGTGCTCATTCGTCTGTCTAGAAAAAATGATGGCCAATCTGGCATTATCAGCAACCAATATTAATTTGAGGCAATACAATTTCTTTGCCATTTGGTGAGGAAAAGGGTGGAAAAAAGGAAAATAGTTTCTTTATATTTTTATATTCCCCCCCCCCCCCCCCCCTAATTTCCTTGAATCAAACAGTGTGCAGAGGAATGGAGTCTTGTAATTCTTGGTCAATGTTGTGCGAATAGATGTGCCTGGAGATCTTGAATTAAGGAATAAGTGCATATATGTGTGTGAATATTGTGCTACCGTAGATGTTTGGTGTTCCCAAGAGTTGGTCGAGTTGGTTTGGTAGGGTATTTCCTACCAAGGCAACCCGGGATCAAACCGCTCTGGGGACATGAGCCCGTCGTACAGGGGTTTTTCTAGTGCGGTTTACGCCCCTCATGTGGTTTGCAGGTTTTTGCATAAGGGCAGGGTTTATCCAGAATGCACTTTCGGATAGCGGCTGCGGTTCCCTAGTTTTTTTTTTAAAAAAAAGTGTAGATGATTGGTGATTGTTGCAACAGAATGCCCACTCATGATTTATGCTTTGGTTTTTAAAGAAATAGACCTATTAATGCAATTGATAGCAACAACCAGAGATGAAAAGGAACAATTTATTATGAATACATGACAATATTAGCTAATGCTAATTTCTATTATATATACGTCCATTCTTCTGGTATATCGTGGTAACCAAATTCTCAAACAATCTCAAGTAACCACTAACCATACCACATATGAAATATTAAAATTAACAGTTGTACTTCAAATTTTAACAAAAATCTTCACTGACAAGATAGATAAAAGCTCACAGTGAGAAGCAAGATAAAAACAAAACCGTGGCTACCAAATAGATGTTTACTCATTCAAACCAGTTGAAAGAGTAGATAAATTATGTTATTGTCCACCACATTTAAATCATTTCTCTAAAAGAACATAATGAAACAATCAAAGTCATAGTTCACTTGACTTTGTGACTGTCAAACGACCTCAAAAGTAACTAAACCCCCCCCCCCCCCCCCCCCCCCCCACCCCCTCTCCCCCAAAAAAAAAAAAAAGAATTGTGGACCAAAAAAATAGTTATATAAACTTCTTTATTGTGTGTCTCCAATCCGAACTCCGTGGATCCTGCACAATATGAATCGAACAATTTAATGAGATACTCTTGTAGGTCCTGTAGCAAGAACCACTAAAACAGAATACAACAATAAAGTAGAGAAATTTCTGTCAATGTTTAAGTTATAAAATGATGTTTAGGCTTATAGCCGACGGCCACTTGTTGCCAAGCACAAATGCAGTATCCTATTCAATTGAACTCTGCATCTCAAACGTGAGGGCTTCCGGTCCGTCTTGCTCACAATCAATCAGCAGACCAAAACGAGGAAGATTGATTTTTGTTATCAAGTAATATTAAAATTATTCTAGCAATCAAGAATTAGATATAATTCTTAATTAAATCTAAATTTTAAGATATAATCACTACATCTATATGAATTCACACCCATTAAACTCTTAAGTTGACACCACGCATTTTATATATGCAACATTATTGATGTAGCATGCACTGGCCTTGTCGCACACCTGACGCCCGTGTACGAGCTTTTGTTCGGTTTGGTTGAAATCTCATGTGTTTGTCTTTAAAAGGCACATCGCTAGGGAGAGGGGAGCTTGGAGCTTGATGATGGTAAAAATCGTCAGACAGTAGATATCACGTGATTGACCAAGTGGAGTAAGGGAACCGGTCCAACTCACGACAAACTAGGTGAAGGGTTGGATAATTTGTAGACTGCACTCGGTTACTTTGAACTGCCTACGTACCCAATGTAGTGGAATTAAGTCAGTTCGTAGTTCTTTTGTGGGGTTACTCTCAATAGCCAGTGAATTTTTACTGGGGAAGTAGATAATTAGCCTCTCCCAGCTCCTCTAAAGTATTTATAGGGAGCTAGTATTGGGCTATGGATCATGGGCCTCAATTTAATTAACAACTCATTAGGGTTAGTCTCCTTGAGAGTATGGTCTTTTAGGTTGATACTTGGAGCCAACTATCTTTGGCGGGTCCTTTGTCCTTTTTGGATTTATACGTCGGGTCCCCCACGGATCAGCTAGCGGGTAACGACTTGACCCGCCTTATGCACATCAACAATTACCATAATTCCCTTGGGTACTTTTTTGTGCACATCATAATGCCCCCCACTCCCGGGTTCATTAGGTGGGATACCCGGGAGTGAATGTGATACCGTTTAGGTCGTGCCACCTAATTTCGGCCACTACTGGCCGCGAGGCAATGGTGCCCCGAGGCGGTGCTTCGCGGCTACTGTCACGGGGGCTTAGCTTCATGGCGGGGGGTCTGGGTCTATTCTCTTGGTCGACTTTCACACATGTTTTTGCAGTGTGTTCACTTCTTGCACGCGTGTGCTATCTTATTTAGATAACCTCTGTTCAGAACTAGCTATTGACGAAGCCCTTCATTTTCATAGGACTAGGGAGTCATTATCCTCCAGATATTGAGGACCCGACCTTCGTAGATGGCTTTGCGTTCTACTCACGTGATTCCACTATCAATGAGGCCGAACTTGTTTCTCTTTTTGAGGAGGCGGTGGTGGATTTCGAGTTGTTCGTGCCTGTATCGGGATGGCACATACTAGATCCTCCAGAGGGGCATATGACCCTATACTTGGAGTATTTTCGTTCGGGTCTCACCTTCCCTTATCATAAACTCTTCGGGGAGATATTAAATCACTATGGCATATGCATTAGTCAGCTGACCCTGACGTGCTTTGCCCTCTTTGAAGGCTTTATCTCTCGGTTCACCGAGTTAGGTCTTGGCATTAATCTAGAGCTTTTGAGGCCTTGTTTATAGTCAAGGCGTGTCATTCCATGCCATATGTATATTTCTTCCCGGCTCCGACCTCCAGGTTTTTGGAGGGGAATGTTAAAACCAAAGATGATTGGAAACTAAAGTTTTTCTATTTTCCCATTACCAACTTGGGCTTATCATTTCTTTGTGTTGGAATAGGCATATAGATCCTCAGCCAGCCACCCCCACACAAAGGCAACTTAGAATTGACTTTGTCAAGGGGGGCTTGTATGATGGTAGATTTGATGTTAACCAGTTCTATACTTCCGGTATATGGTGCTCTTTATTTCTTCGCACTTTATGTTATAATTCTTTTGCCTTGCGTTTTCACATGCTAACACTTGGTACCCCCTTTTTTTTGTGTAGGCATGAGAATGCCCAAAGGAGCTGTAACCAAGGGTGCCAAGGTGACTTCCACTACCCCCAGCACTTCCAAAGTTTCACAGGGTTGTGGCAAGGGGGCGGATCAGCTAGGTCTTTCGTCCCTTGCCCCTTTGAGCGTGCCCCGGGCTCCTTCCCCTTGGATCCCTCCTTGTTGGAGCATGTGCCATGCACCTTGGATTTCTACTCCTTGATGGCGGATCTGGGTGCTAAGGGTCCCCAAGGCCCTAAGTTGGGTGCTGCTCCTAGCCTTCTAGGCACTGAGGTATTGGCCACCGGAGATGGCGACGATGCCGCTGAGCACTCTGCTCATTTATCTCCAAGGAACAATCGTGGAAAAGGGGTGGCTCTCGATGGAGGAAGCGCGCCCTCTTATCCTTTACCTCCTCTGGTCCCCGCAGCGAAGCGTGCTCGTGTTGACACTCCGGGGAGTTCCAGCTCTGTCGGTCCGGACAATGGTTTGTTTATTTCTGGGTTGGATAATTTATAGACTGTACTCGGTTACTTTGAGCTGCCTACGTACCCAATGTTGTGGGATCAAGTCCGTTCGTAGTTCTTTTGTGGGGTTACTCTCAATAGCCAGTGAATTTTTACTGGGGGAGTAGATAATGAGCCTCTCCCAACTCCTCTAAGGTATTTATAGGGAGCTGGTAGTGGGCTATGGGCCATGGGCCTCAATTTAGTTAACAACCCATTAGGGTTAGTCTCCTTAAGAGTATGGTCTTTTAGACTGATACTTGGACCCAACTACCTTTGGTGGGTCCTTTGTCCTTTTTGAAATTATACGCCGGGTCCCCCACGGATCAGGTAGCGAGTAATGACCTGACTCGCCTTATGCACATTAGCAATTACCATAATACCCTTGGGTACTTTTATGTACACATCAGAGCTTCTAAGCCTCTCAAAACCCTACACATCAATTATTATGACATCTTCTCTACCAAAATTTGATCGCATGATGCATATTTCACAAATCCATAAGTTTACTGTTTTTTCTAGATAAAAATAATTCCACACAAACGATGTTTACCTCTTGGAAACTTTTCTACTTGTTTTGTGTAATTTGAAGCTATGATTTATTAAATGAAAAACAAGAGCTTTAGATGACGATGACCATAGATTCTCCACCAATGCAAATTTCCAATCTGGAGTTTTTCTCATTTGGGACTCTAGCTAAAATCTTATAGTAATAATTTCAATCATAAATTCACAAGAACGCCAAACTCACATTTCTAACAAATGCCGATAGCGCTTAAATACTAACTTAATAAAAGAAATAACTTAACCCTAACTAAACAAGGAAACTTAACATAATAAGGACTCTTAATTGAAATAACAATAATAATAATAATCAATACTAATAACTAATTAAATCGCTGCTGCATCTTCCCCACGACGCACGTACACGCGTCAAGGCTTCACTCCCGCTACTTCATCTTCAACTCTCGGACCCTTTTCTTCTTCAGTAGCCACATTCGTATCAACTCCCGCCCCCTTAGAAATAGCCTTGTCCTTAAGGCTGAACCCGGGAAATTGGCGTTCAAAATCATCCACGCCCATCCAAGTCGCGTTATCCTCGTGATGCTCTTTCCATTTCACTAAAAATTGCTCAACCGACCCATCTGCACTCTCCACTGTACATTCTTCAAGAATACTTTCCGGTTTAGTGACTTTAGACCCGATTACCGCCAAACTATCCAGAAGATTAGCCTCCACAGGATGATCCCCAATAGCCCATAAAGCTGATGCCCCAATGCGTGCCTCAACCCGATAAGGTCCATAATATTTCTCCGACAGCTTATGATGGACTTGCTCCTCTAATGACGAACGATGATAAGGATGGACCTTAAGAAAAACATGATCGCCCACCGTGAACTCCACGTCCCTCCTACGTTTATTGGCACTTTTGACCATCCGTTGTTGTACGGCTAACAAATTGGCACGAAGATGTTGTAACATCTTATCTCTCGATCGCAAAATCTCCCCCACAACTGCCACCTTATACTCACCCAGTAGGAACCTCTGAAACGACGGAGGTGGTCGACAATATCACCGCCTCAAACAGAGATACCTTGGTGGAAGCTTGAAAGGAAGTATTGTATCAATACTCCGGTCAAGGTAACCAACGAGCCCACACCTGTGGCTGCTCAGAAGTGAAACAACGAACATAAGTTTCAAATACCTGATTGAGGACCTCCGTCTGTCTGTCGGTTTTTGGATGATACGCCAAACTGAACTTGATCTTAGCACCCTGCAATTTAAAATTTTGCGCCAAAAAGAACTCACAAACACCGGGTCCCTATCACTCACAATTGAATGAAGAATACCATGTATACGTTGTATTGAATCAAACCAGCAGATAAAATTTTTAATTGATTCACATAGCCCGAATTCAATTAAGGTTTTTGATAATCTCGTAAACAAAAAAAGATATCAAGAATAGGTGGTAATCTAATTACCTTTTTTGATGAAAATAAAAAGCCTAGCCTTTTGATGAGAAGCAACGGATCGTTCCTTCTTCTATATAATCATGGGAAATATGACTTTCAATCTTGAAGCTCGACTTCCTCTACCTCTGACTAGGTTGGGCGCCTTAGGGTTTTTAAGTGGAATGAGAAGGATTTGTATTTTACTCTTTTTCACTCTCTAAGATGAAAAATTGACTTGATTTATTGTTTTAGTTAAACATCTAGTGTTTAAATAAAAGACTACTCATTGACTAAGGAGAAAGGGGGGGAGGGCTCCGTCTATGCCTTAGGGGATAGGTGCACTGGGCTTTTTCTTACTCCAGGCCCAGTGTTAAGTATTTAATTAATATTCCCAGTCCAATCCAATTGGTAATTAATTAAATACTATTCTCTTTTTATTAATAGTACTTTATTAATTCTAAATTAATAATGCCATACTATTAATATTGATTGAATAAAATAATTTAAATATAATAATTAAATATATATTATTCTAATCAATATTTATCCCTTTTGATAATTTTCACTCCAAGTGAAATTACCAAAATGCCCTTAAATAAGTAAAACTCCTTTATTATATCATCTTTACATAGCGCGACTCTCTAAGCTTATCTTGATTGGAATTGGGAGGATTCCAAAGATATAATTATCACCAAGCTCTCCCGTGAAGCTATACTGAAACCCAATCAAGTACGAGATGAATATTTCATCACGAACCTTTATGTTATAAATACCATATGAGTATAAAATTTTCACTGACGCAACCCGATCATGTAAGAGTCATGAAACGTCAAACTCATAAAACTTGATACTGTACTTAATAATCATATTGATGTAAAATTACCAAACTACGCTTCATATCCAATATAAGTCAGTCATTAATGCTTTAGCCAAAGACTTTAATTTCACAACACCTACGACGTACATGTTGCTACTTATTTACTTTTGAGACAGTGAATCCCATATTGATGGTCCATTTCCCATCGTTGAACGCACCAATTGAATCGTACTTTGAGGTCGACCACACCAACGGGTGATTGAGCCTAACTATTCTAATAACTTATTCAATGGTACGAGCACAATGTAAATCACTCCTCGGGTCTAAAGTCCACTCATACTATTATAACGGTAATCCTCATCATTGACTATCACTGAGTAAAAACCCATGTGATAGGATTAATGAGTCGAGTTTAAATATGTTAACTCTGTTAACCATATTCATGACACCAACTCCCACTATCCAATCAGTGTAAGACTTAGCACTTTCCTTGTCAAAGCAAGTGTCATATGAGTCGAATCTAAACGCCCAATTTAGATTCTTTGACTTGCGAAGCGTTTTTATAAGATCAAACACTTAACTCCACCAGTGCTCCTACTTATCAAATAAGCAGTGGTGATTACACCTTGATCTTAAGGACCTATTTATTCAATACATTTAATGCCACTATTAGATTTATAAGAACAAACTCAATGCCTTTTATTAACCAAATAATAATGTTCATACAATATAAATAAAAGGCTCTCTTAAATCTAATTCCTCAATGGCATAGAGGACATAACACCTAACAATCTCCCATTTGCAGTTAATGCCAATTGCTATTGTATTTGAGTCCCATCTTCTCAAGATGTTTCTCTAGCACTGGCGATGATAGAGGCTTAGTGAGTGGGTCAGCTACGTTATCCGCTGAGGCTACTTTCTGCACGGCGATGTCGCCTCTTCCAATGATTTCTCTTATTATATGATACCTCCTCTCTATGTGTTTAGATTTGTTGTGAGACCTTGGTTCTTTAGCTAGTGCTATTGCTCCATTGTTGTCACACCATAGTGGCAACGATATTTTCATGCTAGGAACCACTTGAAGTTCAACTATGAACTGCTTTATCCAATAAGCTTCGTTAGCTACCTCTGAGATAGCTGTGTATTCAGCTTCACATGTGGAGTTCGCAGTTGTGCTTTGCTTGGAACTTTTCCAAGACACTGCTCCACCATTCAGAGTGAATATAAACCAAAACGTAGATTTATGATATCCACATCAGACTAAAAGTCTGTGTCAGAATATCCATCTACTCTCATATCTTCATTTTCATATATTAGAAGCATATCCTTCGTTTTTCTAAGATACTTAAGGACAGTCTTCACAGCCATCCAATGTTGCTCACCAGGGTTAGCTTGAAACCGACTAACTACACTCACAACGTAGACTATGTCATGTCTCGTGCATAACATTGCATACATGAGACTTCCCACTGTTGATGCATATTGGATTTTACTCATCTTTAGTCTGTCCTCATCTAATTTTGGACACATAGACTTAGAGAGATATAATACGTGTCCCATGGGCAGAAGTCCTCCCTTAGAGTTACTCATTTCATATCTCTTGATGACTTTCTCGAGGTAGAGCGCTTGGGAGAGACCTAACATCCGATTCGCCCTATCCCAGTAGATGTAAATCCCAAGGATATAGGTCGTTTCTCCTAATTCTTTCAAGGAAATTGTGCTTGAAAGCCATTCCTTGACATATGTCAATGAGCCTATGTCATTCCCCATTAGTAATATGTTATCTACATAAAACACTAGGAATGTCAACTTGCTCCACTGGACAATTTATAGACACACGACTCATCTTCATTCTTAATGAATCCATAAGATTTTGCTTCTTGGTCGAACCATTAATTTTAGCTACGAGACGCCTGCTTAAGTCCATAAATAGACTTGTTAAGCTTGCAAAACTTATGAGAATCTGCATAGGATATAAAACCTCTGGGCTGCTGCATATAAATGTCCTCCTCGAGGTATCCATTTAAAAATGCAGTTTTCACATCCATTTGCCAGATTTCATAGTCTAGGTTCACTACGATGGTGAGCAGGATTCGGATGGACTTGAACATTGCTACGGGTGAAAAGGTTTCCTCATAGTCAATGCCCTCTTTTTTACTATAACCTTTCGCGACAAATCTGGCCTTGTAGGTGTATACCTTTCCATCTGAACCAATGTTTCTCTTAAATATCCATTTACACCCTATAGGCCGTACACCCTCAGGGAGATCAGTAAGAGTCCAGACTTGGTTCGAATACATCGAATCCATCTTTGCATTCAAGGCTTCCAACCATTTTACGGAATCAATATCAGTTTCTGCTTGCTCGTAGCTAGAGGGATCATCTCGATGGCTTCCATTTCCTGCACAAACAAATATTGTTGTTCATGAAGGTAACCATATCTCCCAGGCGGTCGAGATACTCTACTAGAGCGACGAAGCTATGGTTGTGTCTTTAGAGTTTTAAGGCCAGTTCTTTGTACTTGGATAGGTGTCTCTGAAGGGGATTTGTTTGGTTCTTTTAGTAGAACCTGTTTCCTACCTGCACCTCCTTCTCTAATGAACTCGTCTTCGAGAAAGAATGCTAGCAAGGACATAATTATTCAATGATCGTTTGGTAGGTAAAACAGGTATCCCATGGAGTTAGTGGGAAAACCTATGAATCGACCCTTGAGGGATCTTTCCTCTAGTTTCTCTACCTCAGCCTTCTTAACATATGCAGGGAAACCCCACACTCTTATGTACTTAAGATTAGGTTTCCTTCCACATCACAACTCATACGGTGTTTCGGGAATAGATTTCTAGGGACACTTATTCAATATGTGTACTACTGTTAGCAAAGCATGCCCCCACAATGAAACATGTAAATCGGTGTAGCTAAGCATAGATCTTGTCATATCCAATAGAGTACGATTTCTGTGCTCAGCTACTCCGTTTAATTGTGGGTTCACTGGAGGAGTATGTTGTAACACTATGCCGTGTTCTTTTAAGAACTCATCAAACTTAGCACTCATATATTCGCAACCAAGATCTAATCGTAGTGCCTTAATACTGTGCTCGGTTTATTTTTCAGTCATAGTCTTGAACTCCTTGAACCATTCAATAGCTTCAGACTTACACTTCATTAAATACACGAGTTCATATCTACTATGGCCATCAGTAAATGTGATGAAATACTAAAAACCTCTGTAGGCCTCATCCTTGAAGGGCTCACAAACATCTGTGTGCACTAAACCCAAAACTTCCTCAGATCTTTTAAAATGTCCGGTGAAGGGTGACCTAGTCATTTTTTGTTTTAGACAGGATTCACATGTTGGATATGGATCAGATTGAAGAGGACCTATAAGCCCTCGTTTCTCCAACTCATGAACCTTGTAATCACCAGCATGTCCATGTCTAAGATGCCACAGAAGTCTTTGGTTAGTACCATTCATAGTACCTTCTTAGTCATAGTGTTAACCATGCAATGGTTTTGAACATTAATATAATACAATCCATTAACTAAAGATGTTGAGCCAACGTTTTTATTTCTAAAATAAATATCACAACCATTGTCATTAAAAGTAAACACGTATCCTTTCCTGACCAATACAGGAATAGAAACTATGTTCTTAAGCCCATTGGGCAAAACGAGGCAATTATCTAAAGTAATAAAATGTTCAGATATTAATGTAATAGAAGTGCTTCCCACGTGTATAGCAGCGACACTGTGCCCGCTTCCCATATTGATCATCACTTCTCTTTCTCCCAGCTTTCTACTCATTTCTAGATTGGTTCAAAACATAGATGTGAGCACTAGCTCCCGAATCTAGAATCCATGAAGTAGAGAAAATAGTCATAGAACAATTAGTTTCAAAAACAAAAGGTTCTATACCTGCTTTTTCAGCTTTCAGCTTAGGAAAATCTCGCTTCTAGTGCCCTAACTCCTTGCAATGGAGGCAGATGTCTGTTTTCTACGGGGTCCTACCCTTGAACTTCTTGATCTTTTTGGCTTTATCATTTCTTGATGATTTGGAAACTATTAGCTGCTTCTTACCTCTTTTCTTTTTCTAACTTCTCTTAGAATCAGTAGAAATGACTAGAGCAGTTTGTTTCATCTTCTGCTTCAACTGTGATTGAGCATTGATCAACTTGTTCATTTGCTCAGCTAGTGTGCATTCAATGTCATTCATGTTGAAATTCACAATGAATTGCAAAAATGATTTTGGGAGCGATTGGAGAGTGAGATCAGTTTGAAGGTGGAAGTCCATGGTGAAATCAAGGGCTTCAAGTCTCTCAAACATAGAGATCATTTTGAGGGTGTGATCCCCAACATTCTCTCCTTCTTTCATTCCAGCTCCAAAGAGTTCCCTCGATATCTCATATAAGTCCGACTGTGTTATCTATAGAGTTCCCTCAAGTGCAGCAAAATTTCAGTAGATGTCTTGATTTTCTCATGAGATCGTTGGAGATCACTGTTCATCGAACCCAGTATGTAACCTCTAACTTTAACGTCGTCCTTGCCCTATGTTTCATAGGCAAGTCGGTCCTCGAAGTTATTAACATCTGGGACTGGAGGTCTCTCTTCATTAATCACATATTCTAAGCCTTCAAGACTAAGGACTATCCTTAGGTTTCTTTGCCAATCGGCAAAATTATATCCAGTGAGGACATTTTTCTCAAGCTGAATGTTGAGTGGGTTAACCATTATAGAGAGTAATCATCAAACTGCAGAAAATACCAAGATTATCAATTAGATGCTTTATATTGTTTAAAATAAGTAATCATAAAGGACTTGTACAATTACTTGTCTCCCACTATTTTTCTCAATTATTATACTCCCATTGCAATAATCGGAAACCTCGTTGGATTGGTTTCATAGTGAGTGATTGAGGTCCTCAATGTCTATATGGGTTGCAACCTTTTTGATATATGGCCCATCTAAAAATTGAGGTGGTGCCTAGTGCCAGTTAAACCATTTAACGATTCAATCCCTTGTGCTCATGAATCACTTAACTGCAACATTTTTCAATATATAGGTGGTGATTCATGTAAGTCTATTCCTATCAACTCATACCAGTCTAACAATTTGATCTCGCCTTGCAACCTTTTTCGATATATGGGGCGAAATTCGGTTCGACCGAAGGCATCTAATGCACTAAAGAAGATCAAGCATATCACCTTTATATATGACCCCCCTAATACCGGGACAGTGCCAGATACAAGATGTAGCCATCTCATTCTAAAGTTTGATGGAGAGCCAGGATATCAAATACCCTTTATTTACTTAGTATTAGTTGATATATGGAGAATTATTAACTTCGATAGTTATTATGATTTGGGTCTTACTTTGCACATTAATTTATTAAGCACTATTTATGAAAATGCATAAGAAAAATGCATAGCAATTTCTAACAACACACACACACACGTATGGGCTTTCATCTAGATTGTCCCGAGCCAAAGAGTTAATCGGGAGGGGTTCTAATTTATTATGAAAGAGATTCTTGACTCCACTCCAAGCTTGCCACCGTCTTTTCCTTTTATTGGACCTATCTAATACTTTTATTACAATGGTACATGCCTATACAATTGATCTAAATAAAAATAAAGATACAAACTGGGAAGCTCAAACTCCAGCCCAATACAACCTAGATAATAAAAACAAACCAACCCTAAGCCCATACGTGGCGTCACCATCACATTAGGATAAAAGGAGCATATAATCAAATTAAACACATATGTGATTATTATTAAATCTTATTTAATATTTAATTAAATCCAATTTAAATAATATTTAAGAATAAATCCAATTTATTTTTGAATTTCAATGTTAATGGACCAAGCCTAAACATTTTACTTTAATCCAATTAAAGTAAACTTTATAAAATAGAGCCCAATTATGGGTGAAATAATTTTAAAACGAAATTAAACTCTAATCTAAATCAAATTCCAAATTGACATGGGTCAACCCTATTTAACTTAATCCATAAAATAAAGCAGGCCCAATAAGCCATATTTGGTTATCTAAATCCAATTTAAACACCAAGTATTAAATTTGATGATTAATTTTAAGCGGCTAATAAATCCAATTTATGCCTTAGAAAAATCTAATTTTCTAAACAAACAAATGAAAATTACATCTAATTTAATCTTAATTTAAATCCAATTTTAAATAAAGTAATAAAAATTAAATCTAATTTAATTCTCAAATAAAATCTAATTTTAAAATTTAAAAAGATTTTATTTGGTTTTTAATTTTAAAATAAATCCACAAAAATAATAATTTTAAAAATGCTAATACGGATTTAGCCCAATTTTATTTTCAAAATCATCCATTAGGTTCCAAATACATCTAATGGACTAAATGGGCCAAGCCCCAATTTAAAAAATTAATTTTAAAGTTGTAGGATTAATTTTCCAAGGTCCGGTCCTGGCTCGACTAAAATTAAAATTATGGGGCTGCCCTAGCTAGCAGGGCCAGCCGTCGCGCGCACACACACAAATTCACGTGCACGACATGGAGCCATGCATTCCAGGCCATGCTGTGTGGCGCAGCCTGGCTGTGTCATCTTATATGGCTAGGCCTTGTCATGGCATGACCATGCCATGCCACTGCTGGTTGGCGTACCGGTGGTAATTTTTCAGCGATTCCACCATGGTCTCACCTCGCCTTTTTCAATCGAATAATTTAATCATAAAAACCCAATAGTTTAAACATGCAAAAATTAAATCATAGCACCCAATTTTTACATTTTTGCATACAATACGAAAAAACCTAAAAACTCATATTTATATTTGTCTAACATATAAATATTCACATGATGCATTCATATTTATCAAATAACATAAACGTATGTAGGCATGAAGAAATTATCGAAAATCATGAATTTAGCTCTGATACCACTGTTGTGAATCGAACTAGTGGATAAAAATTTTAATCGATTCACATAGCCCGGATTCAATTCAGGTTTTTGGATAATTTCATAATCACAAAAAGATATCAAGAATAGGTGGTAATCTAATTACCTTTTTCGATGAAAACAAAAAGCGTAGCCTTTTGATGAGAAGAAACTGATCGTTCCTTTCTCTAGATAATCACACGAGTTGTGTTTTATGCTTTTTCACTCTCTAAGATGAAAAATTGACTTGAGTTATTGTTTTAGTTGAACACTTAGTGTTTAAATAAAAAACTACTTCTTGACTAAGGAGAAGAGGGGATGCGGCGGCCGTGTATGCCCTTGGGGATAGGTGCACTGAGCTTTTTCTTACTCCAAGCCCAGTGTTAAGTATTTATTTAATATTCCTAGTCTAATTCAATTGGTAATTAATTAACTACTATTCTCTTTTTATTAATAGTACTTTATTAATTCTAAATTAGTAATAACATACTATTAATATTGATTAAATAAAGAGAAAATGACGTTTATAGTCCCTCTGGTTTTACGTTTGTGTCACTTTAGTCCCTCTGGTAATAAAAGTGGCACATTAGTCCCTCAACTATAAATTTTGTTGCACAGTTGTCCCTAAACTAAAATTCCGGCTGATTTCTTCCGGCCAACCGAGCGCGTGTGTTACACCTGCCGACCATGTGTCACTTTTGTGGATTAAAATGCAATTTAACACAAATATTGAGGGCATTTTTGTCATTTTCAATCCACCCTATTCTCTCTCTCTCTACTTCACCAAAACACACGCTAATTCACACACACACACACACACACACACACACATATATATACACGCAGACACACGCACACACACATATACACACATATATAAACACACACATATCTAAACACACACACACACGCATATACATACATACATATATATATGTATGTATATAGGTTTATACCATTCTGAAATTTATGGGTTTATACCCATAAACCCATTTCAAAATTCACCATTCTAAAATTCAATTTGGGTGTGTGTATATATGTGTGTGTGATTTTATATACATACATATATGTGTATATGCGTGTGTGTGTGAGCCTATATACATACATATATATATATATGTATATGCATGTGTGTGTGTGTGCGTGTGTGTATATGTGTGTGTGTGTGTGTCTGCGTGTATATATATATGTGTGTGTGTGTGTGTGTGAATTAGTGTGTGTTTTGGTGAAGAAGATGAAGTAGAGAGAGAGAGAGAATAGGGTGGATTGAAAATGACAAAAATGCCTTCAATATTTGTGTCAAATTGCATTTTAATCCAAAAAAGTGACACATGGTCGGCAGGTGTAACACACGCCCTCGGTTGGCCGGAAGAAATCAGTTGGAATTTGAGTTTAGGGACTACTGTGCAACAAAATTTATAGTTGAGGGACTAATGTGCCACTTTTATTACCAGAGGGACTAAAGTGACACAAACATAAAATCAGAGGGACTATAAACGTCATTTTCTCTTAAATAAAATAATTTAATTACAATAATTAAATATATATTATTATAATCAATACTTATCCCTTTTGATAATTTTCACTCCAAGCGAAATTACCAAAATACCCTTCAATAAGTAAAACTTCTTTATTATATCTTCTTTACATAGCGTGACTCTTTAGACTCGTCTTGATTGGCATTGGGAGGATTCCAAGGATATAGTTATCACCAAGCGATCCCGTGAAGCTATACCAAAACCCAATCATGTACGAGATGAATATTTCATCACAACATTTATGTTATAAATACCATATGAGTATGAACTCTTCACCGACGTAACCCGATAAAGTAAGTGTCATGGAACGTCAAACTCATAAAACTTGATACTGTACTCAATAATCATACTAATGTGAAATTACCAAAGTGCCCTTCAGATCCAATATAAGTCAGTCATAATGCTTTGGCCAAAGATTTTAATTTCACAACACCTATGACGTATAGGTTGCTACTCGTTTACTTTCTAGATAGTGAATCCCCTATTGGCAGTCCATTTGCCATTGTTGAACGCACCAATTGAATCGTACTTCGAGGTCGACCCCACCAACGGGTGATTGGGTCTAACTACTCTAATAACTTATTCAATGGTACGAGCACAATGTAAATCACTCCTCAGGTCTAAAGTCCACTCATACCATTATAATGGAAATCCTCATCATTGACTGTCACTAAGTAAAAATCCATGTGATAGGATTACAATGAGTTGAGTTCAAATATGTTAACTCCGTTAACCATATTCATGACATCAGCTCCACTATCCAACAGTGTGAGACGTAGCACTTTCCTTGTCAAAGCAAGTGTCATACGAGTCGAATCTAAATGCCCAATTTAGATTCTTTGACTCGCGAACCGATTTTATAAGATCAAGCACTTAACTCCACCAGTGCTCCTACTTATCAAATATGCAGTGGTGAGTACACCTCGATCTTAAGGACCTATTTGTTCAATACATTTAATGCCACTATTAGATTTATAAGAACAAACTCAATGCCTTTTACTAACCAAATAATAATGTTCATACAATATAGATAAAACGCCCTCTTAAATCTAATTTCTCAATAGCATAGAGGGCATAACACCTAACAAACATACCACCTCCTTTACAAATAGCTCAGCCATGGATCGAGCAGTAAATGGCGAAGTTATCGGAACAAAATGTCCATACTTAACAAACGATCGACTATCACCCTAACATAAGTAAATCCATTGGATTTTGGCAAACATGTAATAAAGTCTATAGATAAAACCCCGGATGTGAGTGCTTGTCCTTGAGCAAATCAGGCACTATATTGAGAATTCTAGGATCACTCCGCTGCCCATCAAGAAAATCCCCACCCAACAACCAATACTACCCACTAACCGCTTATAATTCCGCCTCGTTAACACGGTGAGACAATGCATCAGCCCCTTGTGTTCCCGGGTTATACACAATCTCGAAATCATACACCATCAATTTTGCGACCTAATTTTGTTGAGACGGAGAAACGATCCTCTGTGATAAAAGATGGCGCAAGCTATTATGATCCATGCGTACGGTAAATCGTTTGCCCATCAAATAAGGTTACCAATGTTGCACCGCTAACACCAACCCTAATAATTCTTTTTTCGTAGGTGGATTTGGCCAATGTCTGCTCGCCCACGACCTTACTGAAATAGGCAATGGGTCTCCCTTTTTGCATTAAAACCACTCCAACTTCCCATCCCAACGCATCACACGCCACGACAAAATGTTTCGCGAAATCTGGCATGGTCAACACTTGTGCAGCTGTGAGTGCTCTTTTCAATTCGTCAAAAGCCCGCGCAACTATGTCTGGCCACTCAAATTTACCCGCTGCCTCTGTCTTCAATAAATGCGTGAGGGGTCGAGTAATGCACCTATAATTTTTAACTAATCGCCCGATAATATCCCGTCGACCCGAGAAAACCCCGAATGTCTCGAATCGACTGCAGTTGGGACCACTCTATCATCGCACGGACCTTTTCAGGATCGATTGCCACGTCGGAAGACAAAATAATATGGCCAAGATATTCAAGTGTCGTGCATTGGAGGGAACATTTTTTTTGGATTAGCCAGAAAATCGTGTTCCTTTAATGTCCAGAGAACACACTCGAGATGCTGCAAGTGGTCATTTATTGATGAACTATAAACAAGAATATCATCAAAAAATACAATAACAAACTTACGTAAGTGGGGTCAAAATATATCATTCATGGTTGCTTGAAATGTTCCCAGCGCATTTGTGAGTTCGAAAGGCATCACGAGAAATTCATAGTGGCTGTTGTGTGTATGAAAAGCCGGCTTCAGAATGTCTGGTGGTGCAATTCGAATTTGATGGTAGCTGGAACAAACATCAATTTTTGAGAATATCATCGGCCCCGCTAACTCATCTAACATTTCTTGAATAACCAGAATAGAATATTTATCCAGCACTGTAATTTTATTGAGCTCCCGATAGTCCATGAAGAATCGCCAACTGCTATCTTTTTTCTTCATTAGCAACACGAGACTAGAATACGGGCTCGAGCTTAGTCTGATTTATTCCGCCATCAACATATCCCTGACCAATCGTTAGATATCATTTTTTTGCAGGTGGCCACAACGGTAAGGCCTAATTGACACCGGTCCCTTGCCACTATGCAACTTAATATGATAATCGCCCTCACGGCGAGGTGGAAGTGCAGATGGATCACCGATATCTCCTCAAACTAATCCAAAATCCCTCCTAACGCCCGCTGCGCCAACCTGGTTACATTTGTAACCAATTGTACCGTGTGACACACTCCACTATCCCATATAATCGCCATGAAATCCGGATCTTGAATTCGATTTAAAGACTAAATTCCCACCTCCATTCGACAGAAAGATGGGTCTCCATATAATTGGACCGCCAGGGATTGCCACTCTAACACTATCGTTATCTTGTCCCAATTGACTCGTACATAGCCCAATTTCTTGAGCCAAGCTATGCAGAGTATGACATCCACCCCTCCTTGTGGAAATACATACAATCAGCCCGTACCTTACAACTTCCAAAATCCACCTGTACCTCTTGACAAATACCCGTTGAGTCAGCCGTATGACCATTCCCCAACTGCACTCGAAATTGATTAGTCATCTCCGATTTTATTCCTAATGTCGGTATCAAGGCAACTGGGATAAAGTTGTGACTAGCTCTACTATCAATTAGCACCATCACTGTCTGTTCGTTAACTAGACCTTGTAGTCGCATCTTCTCGGTACCTAAAATTCCCACCATAGAAAATAACAGCAGGGTGCCCAACAAGTTATCCTCGATTTTCCCCCTTGCTCCTCCAATTCTTGCACCTCATTGGTTTCGATGATGCCTGGCTCTAATAATTCCTCGTCCTCCACTATCAATGCCCATAACTATTTATACGGACATTCGTGCAATGGACCAAACGGCTACTTCCAATGAAAACACAACCCTTTGCTATGTAAAGCCAAGAATTTCTATTGAGTGAGATTGCGAATGGGTGTGCGATCCGATAACTAAAAGGACCCTGTCGATCCGTTCGTACTATTGCAGCTATTTTTAGGTGGATTGCGGTCCGGTGGTCTTGACCCCTTGCCCGATAACGCGGAGGGATTTTGGCAGAATGTGGCCCCGGGTCATCGCGGTGATGTCGCATATCAGAATGTTGATGAGGTAACACGAGCAATCCTATAACGTGTGGTCCCCGAAGTATGATACTGTAAGTCCGCTTCTATACTCCTAGCAATGTTCATTACTGACGTCAAATCTTATGGGTCAAACTGCAAATGTCGGGAGAGGCAGGTTTTCCTGGGTGTAATTCTAGGCAGTAGAGGTAGCTACAATTTCTCCAGCCTCCAGTACTGCAAATGGCCGGGCCGCACTCAGCCCAGTGATCGCGATGAGTATATCCTTCATCGTCGCCTTTATATCAGCCATGTCGCTGCTCAATTATTGTACCTCCGAGTTGGTTTTCTCCTGATTCTCCTCCAAGGTAGTGAATCATGATTCGGTTGATTGAGTCATGATGCCAACGAAAAAGATCCGGCAGGTCAGACCAAGTTGATAGTAATAATTTCAATCACAAATTCACAAGTACTCACGTTTCCAGCAAAAGCCGAAACTTTAATTCAGTAATAAAGATAATCCATTCCAAAACATCATCCCAGGCTTAAATACTAACACAATAAATGAAAGAACCCTAAATAAACAAGGAAGCTTAACATAATAAGGGCTCTTAATTGAAATAACAATAATAATAATGATAATACTAATAACTAATTAAATTGCTGATGCTTCTTCCCACGACACACGTACATGCGCCAAGGCTTCACTCCCTCCACTTCTTCTTCAACTCTCGGACCCTTCTCTTCTTTAGTAGCCACATTCGTATCAAAATATCTCTTTTTTCTTTCCAAATGAGAATTTAGCAAAATGAATTTTTACCCCCAAAGTGTGTAAAGAAAGTGCGTAAGCAAATCTGAATAGGAATGAAAGATTAACCTTTGCTTTTTGAGTTATGATAGAGTTGATAATTACGTGTTTTATAGTTCTTTAGTTGTATGAATTTCATAGAATTAGTATGATTTTATACCACATATGCATGTAATATGTCTATTTTGAGTATCCAGGTATAAATCATAGCATTGGAGACAAAAAGGATGAAAGCAGCAGTAAGATGGAATTTCAGAGAAGAAAGTTGAAGAAACTAGCATTCGAACGTGAGACTTCATAATGTCCGAACGTGAAGGATTGCAATGCCCAAATGTTGAGAGATGTTACGCACGGACGCCAGGGAGATTAATGTTCGAACGTTGGAGTAGGCAGAATAGTTTTGAAAATTTCGAAATTCTACACTTGCACGGACTCTTCTCAAACCACGCCTATAAATACAAGTGATGCAGTAGGGTTTAGAGAGCAGCATTTTTCAGAGTTCCTCTCCAACAATATTCCATCTTTTCCATCTTAGAGAGTTAAACTTGGGTTTTATCTTTTGTAATTCTCCATAGAAGTAAAGGAAGATTGAAGGAAGAGAAGATTTTCTACACAAGTTATAAGTGTGTCTGGCCAACATATTTAAGATCTAATGCTTAATTTATCTATTCGGGAGAAAGTGAATTAAGGTGCAAGAGGGATTCATAATATCTTCTAAGTTAGTTGATGCTAGGGATAGCTACATACTCCGGATGCTGTTAGCCAAGTTTATTTGGAGGGATAAATCTAAATGAATTTGGGGAAAGTTCTAGTTCTTAATGCATGCAGTTAAGATTGCTACAACCAATCTAGTGTAGGTTATCATGAGCAAGGGATCCGCGTGATAATAATATTAAGAAATTTTCTACCTTAGCAATATTTATCTGAAATACGAGAATACTGATATAACGAGAATTGATTAGTTTGTGTCAACGAATGTGTCATAGTTGTTTTATTCCTTGGTTTTCACGTCTTTTAATTGTTGTTTTTGTTAGTTTATGGTTTATTTCTCTTTAAGTTTTCAATTGCTTGAGTTAATTTACTATTTTTGCTATAACACAAATCTTTGTGGGTTCAACATCCCGGACTTAATTGTCCACTCTATTACTACACACGATCAGTCCTCTTGCTGTTAAATACACGATTGTATTTTCATGCATCAAGTTACAAAATAATGCATCCAAGTGGCGCATTGTTATTGATTGGATTGGTCAAACCGGGTTAGAACTAGAATTATTCCAAATGAAATTATAGACAAATAAAAGTACTTGTTCCTAAAGAGTACTCCTTTCCATGTTCTTTTCTTATTTCCTTTTCCATTTAAAGATGTCCCATAATAAGGCACGTTTTCCCAAAATGGAGACTCGTTTTCCCCAAAATACTCTCTCACTAAAAGTAGTGTTGTGACACTACTATCTCCAACTACTATTTTTAAGATTCTTTTAAAACTTTTAGGCTATGTTTGTTTATGTTTTTGAGTTAGAATTCTAAAAAAAGTCTCAGAAAATGCGTACTATGGAGACTTGTGAGAAAATAATGTGATGTGTGTTGTGTTTGTTTATGTTTTATAAAAATGGTTGAAATTTATAAAATATGTCAAATCAATAGTGATATGTTGATGTATGATGTGTTGAATGATTGAGTTAATTATTTATATAATAATTATGTGAATAACGAAATAATAAAATATAAATTAAAAACTATAAAGTATGAAAAATAAAGAGAGATAATGATTGGAGAAAATGATTTTGATTGATGGTTGAGTGAAACGATAGATTTCGTGAGTGAGGTAGTTATATAGACGATTGAAAAAATTAAGTTGAAAAAAGATGAATTTAGATGAAAATAGTTTGTGTTATAGATTTTTAGGATTTTGTGATCCAAGATATTGAAAATAAAATTTGAAAATGTAAACAAACAAGGCCTCAACTTTTTAAAGGATAGAATACACGTTGGGGATTAAAAAATTAATTTAATTTTCCTTGTTGATAAAAGCATATTACATTTTACCCTTGTGAATAAAAGTAAATTAAAATTCTATACCCATTAAAGGCAGATTAGAATTTCACCTCCCAATTGTGATGGCGTGTTGGTAATTTTTAAATTCTCAAGGAGCACGTGGTAACTACCCAATAATGAGGGTGCACATAGTTCTACCAACGTCAAGTGGAGATCCAACCCGAAGCCCTGACCCGATAACCAGAATAATATTGGTCTACTAAGAAAGTGACATGTATCCCAGCCTTGCTAGCCAGCCGTCACATCAGGAATAGTGGATTGTCTTCACTATAAATACCCCTCTCCAATGAGGGGACCAAGAAACTTTTATCTTCTCTCACTTGACTTCGTATATTTATTAGGTGTATGCCCTCGATGCCAACGAGGAAATAGATTATATAGGGCACTTCATTATGTTGTACAAACAATTTTATTCTATGTAAAGAAAGGCAATTATCATTTTGTTCATATAAATCTGTATGGCATTAACAAGTATTGAACAAACAGTCCATGTGTATCAAGGAAAACTTTCCACTCCTTATGGAATAAGGATATAGCACGGGAAGAGTCTAGTACTTGATCACTTAAAGGGGTTCGCAAGTCGATGAATCTTAATTGGGCATTAAGATTTGACTTGTATGACACATGCTCTGACAAGGAGTGCCAGTTAAACACTATTAGATAGTGAGAGCTTGTGCCATAGATATATCAATGGAATTGATACATTCGAACACGACTCGTAGTAATCCGACCACATGGGTATTTACTCGGTGACTGTTAATGATTGGATTACTGATCATAATAGTATGCGTGAGTCTTAGACCTGAGGGATCATGATCAATGTGCTTGTAGCATTGGATCTGTTACTAGAGTAGTTAGAACTGATTCACACGTTGGTGGGGTCAACCTCGAAGTGCGATCTCAATGAGACAAGTAGCAGTTGTGAGGTGATTGCCAAGATGGGATTCACTGTCTTGATAGAAAATGAGAATGTATCATGTGCGATCATAGGTAAATGAAATGACAAGTCTTTGGCCAAAGCAAATAAACTAACTCGTGTGGAACACAGAGGGTAGTTTGGTAATTTCATCTTACTATGATCTATTGCACAGTATCGAGTCTTGTGAGTTTGACATAGTCCATGACTCTCACTCGATTGGGATACGTCAGTGAAGGGGTCATACTCATATGGTATTTATGATCTAGAGGTTCGTAATGACACAATCATTTTTGTACTCGATTGGGCTACGATGTGGGTCCACGGGACTGGCTAGGTGACACCCACATCCCTTGGTATCCTCCCATTGCCAGTTGAGATGAACCTAGAAAGTCGCGCTATAAGAAGTAAGCAGGATATCTTTATATTCGTTGTAAGGGCATTTTGGTAATTTGTCATTAGATGGACAAATTAAATAAAAGGACGAATTGATTTAATTAATTGTTTAATCAGATTAAATGATAATTAATTAAATAAATAATTCAAGTATTAAATTAATTAGATTAATTAATTATTTGATTTTGAAAGAATTGATTAATTAATTATTTATGTTTTTAATTAGATTTAAACTAAATTAATTGATTAAAAGATGGACTAGATGCGAAAATTCTTTCCATTCTTGGAGTACCCTAGAAAGATTCCCTCATCCACTTTAGGATCAAATGTATTTAGGCTTTGGGATCCATTATTATGGATAAAGCATTTAGAACCAAAGACGTGAAAATATGAAACATTTGGCTTACGTCCCTTCCATAGTTCATATGGAGTTTTCCCATGTTGTTTGTTGATCATGCAAAGGTTTTGAGTATAACATGCAGTATTGATCGCTTCGGCCCAAAACCTAGGAGCAAGCTTGGATTCTGCTAACATAGTCCTAGCGGCTTCCTTGAGCGTTCTGTTCCGGCGCTCAGCAATACCATTCTGTTGGGGAGTTCTGGGAGCTGAATACTCAATATGTATTCCATTCTCTACACAAAAATTCTCAACAATCTTGTTAGTAAACTCAGTACCGTGATCGTTTCTTATTCTTGCAACCTTCAGATTTTTTAATGTTTGAAGTTGCCGAATAAGCGTTGTTAACTTGTCACATGTCTCATCTTTGGATGAAAGAAATTCCACCCAAGTAAATCGAGAGAAATCATCTACTATCACCAAAGTATATTTTTTACCACTTACACTGATCGTTTGAACATGTCCAAACAAATCTATGTGAAGTAGTTCAAGTATTCTAGAGGTAGATAGATGAGGTTTTCTTTTGAACGATGACTTGACTTGTTTGTCCATTTGACAAGCATCACAAAGACGATCCTTGTGAAATGGTCCTTTTGGTAATCCCTCTACGAGATTTAGATTTATAAGCTGAGAGATTGTCTTAAAGTTGAGGTGATTCATGTTTCTATGCCATAACCAACCCATTTTAGATTCATTTTTAGCAACAAAACATGTTGGGTTGTTATCAAGTGTTGAACCCCAATCTACCAAATATACGTTGTTAGTTCTTTTTTCTTTCAATTTATTAGACTTAGTCTTAGCGTCATTTATATAGCAACACTCACTTGAGAATATGACTTCAAAGCCTTTATCACAAAATTGACTTATGCTTAATAAATTGTGCTTTAGACCCTCAACATAATAAACATCGCTTATCATGATGTTCCCCCTATGCACAGTACCTATACCTTTGGTTTTACCTTTGGAGTTGTCCCCAAATACAACTTGAGGACCATTGGCAGCTCGATAGTTGATTAGAAGATCCTTGGAACCAATCATGTGCCTTGACCATCCACTATCGAAGTACCACACAGATGTATCAGCTCTAGCTCTAGGTATCTGCACTCAAAAAGGGAAGTTCTATTTCTGTTTAGGTACCCATTGTTGCTTGGGTCCTTCAACATTAGTAACATTGTTAGTTTGAATTAGAACTTGGAACCCATATTTGCCTAGTCTTCATTGTAGGAATATTGGCCTTTTCGGTTTTCACATTGTGTTGTGTGTGCTTTTTGGGTGTATAATAATATCCTCGATTATAATAGTAATCATAATCATAGTCATAATCATAATCATCATAGTAGCGATAATATGATCTAGACCTCTGTGGATATTGACGCTGGTATTTCCTAGGCGCTGGCTTGGGGTGCACTTTTGATGTTGGACGCTTAGCGCTTGACTCACAGTGATTAGGTTTATTCTTAGCCTTTGGAGCGTTCAGATGAACCTTTCTTGGTGAATCATTTGCTTTCGCCTTTCCCTTGCCTGAGTCAGCTTTGGCCTTCTCATTTGTCCTCGTACCATTTTCGCTTGGTTCAACATGTGTTTGATTTTGTGAACCTTCTTCAACAAAGAAAACACCCTTTCCTTTGTTGTTTGCCGTAACATTAGGTTTGTTTGGTTGTTTACTGAATTTATTGCATCCTAAACCTGTCTTTTCACCAAACATTCTTGTTACCTCAGTCACATTATCCAACTTTCTTGAAGCTTTTGATAATGATGAGATGAGCTGCTCTGATTTGGCAAGTCTAGCGATCATATCAGCTTCTCTCTTGACTATTATATTGAGACCGCCTTTTAATTGAATAATCTCACTCTCAAGTGATTGGTTATTCTCAGTGCATTGTTGCTGAACTTTCAACTTTGCTTTGAGCGTTACTTTATCTCTTATGAGTGATGAGATAATAGCGAGATCATTTTGATATATTTTGGCGGCATCTTGACAATCTTTATAATATTCATTAACTTTGTCAAGTAATTCTTCATAAGAGAGAGGGTAAGATATCTCAGTGTTTACCTCAGGAGACGCTTCATCATCTCTGGCCATGAGACAAATAAGCGTTGAGTCATCCACGGGCTCATCATCATCACTACTCTCCTCTAAAGACTCCAAATCTTCAGGTGCGGACGCTGGTTCTGATTCCGCTAGCAAACCTTGTTGACGAAGGTTGCTCCTGAATTGGTTTCTATCCACATAATCCTGCCTTGAGGGCTTGGATACATTTGGATAAGGGCAATTTACCTGGTAGTGCCCTGCTTTCTTGCAATTGTAACAATGGTTAGTTTTCATCTTTTGTTCACTTGTTAACCTTGTAGTGTGTGGTTTTGAGACCACGGGCGTTGAGAGATTTTGAGTAGACGCTTAGTATTGAGCAGGCGCTTGGGGTGAACGAACAAAATAATGAGGCGCTTGGTACTGTTGTTGTACTGGAGCGGGCGCTTGATATGAACTCTGTCCTTGATGCTTAGGACTATTTCCTTTCTTTTCATATCTCAAGAACTTTCTGAATCTATTCAGCAAGGCCAACTCCTCTTCCTCACTGATATCTGAAACTTTTCCTTTATTACACGAATTGCCCTTGATCGATGCTACGAGCGCTCCAGACTCAATTACTGGACTGCTCACTGCTTCACTAGCCGAATTCAATTCAAACTCAAATGCTTTGAGCTCTGAAAAAGCATCTTCTGGAGTTAGGCGATCCAACATATTTGATTCTTGTTAGAGTATATGCCCTCGAATGCCATAAAGAGGATAGATTTATAGGGCATAAACATTGTAACTAAACTATAGTTTTTCTATTAATATAAGGCAGTTGATTGTTGTTTTCTTATAGGCATTTATAAGGTGTGAATAAACAACGTAAAGTCCTTGATGACAAGGTGAACCTTCTACCTCCTATGGGATAGGAGGAAAGGCACTAGAATGGTTTGACCCTTGACATCTAAAAGGGTTCGCAAGTCTAAGAAATATTGATTGGGCATCAATAGTGAATAAAGACTTGTACGATGTAAGTTTCGACAGAGAAAGTGTCAGTCGTACACTATGGAAATGGTAGTGGGAGCTTATATCATAGACGTGTCAGTTGGACTGATATGTTCGAACACGGCTCACATCAGTTCATCACATGGGCATTCACTCATTGACAGTCAATGATGAAACTGATAAGTAGTGATAGGTAGATGTGAACCTCTGACCTGAGAAATCGAGTTGAAGATGTACTTGTGACATCAAGTCTGTCATTAGAGTAGTTAGATTCAAATCACCTGTTGGTGGAATCGACCTCGAAGTGCCACTTGATGGGCAAGTAGCATTGTTAACTGATTTGCAATATGGAATTTATTCTCTCATAAGTGAATCAGTAAAATATCCTATGCGATCATGAATAAGTGAGGATGAAAGTCTTTGGCCAAAGGATTTAAAATACCTTGACTTATTATGAGCTTAGGCATATGGTCAAGTTATATGAGTTTGACTTTAAACCATGACTCTTACTTGACTGGGATATAAGAATAAAAGGTTTATACACGTACGGTATTCACGGCGTAAAGGTTTGGAATAATCCTATTCATTCGTTCTCAATTGGGTTACGGTGTGAGCCACGAGACTGGCTAGGTGTCACTCACACCCCTTTAGATTCCTCCCAATTGCCTTTTGAGACGAACCTAAAGAGTCGCGCTTAAAGGAAGTGCAAAAGGAAAAATATGGAAAAAAGACTTGACAGAAATTCACGGCATTGGATGCCGTAATTAATTAATTAAATTAATGAGTTAATTAATTTCTTGGAGAAATTAAATTATAAATTAATTAGAAATTGAATTAATTGGATTATCATTTTATTTATTGGATAAATAAATTATCCGATTAATTAATTAGCAAGCAAGACTAAAGCCCGAAGGCTTCCGAGCCCACTACGGGGTGGCCAAATAGACGCCCAAATAGGTCTCTTCCATGCTAGTGTTATTGTTTCATAATGATATAAATATATCACAAGGTGAAAAATAACACAAGGCAACTTACATAACTTTCTCTCCAAGAAAAAGTCTCCCACCTCTCTCTCTCTCTAGCCGTCTTTGACAAGGAAAAAAGGAGAATTTTTTTGTTTTTGATTCCGGCTTGACGAATTAGAGACGTTGGCAAATTCGGGGTTAGAGAAAAGGATCACGTTCAGAAATCAACATACGCGAGAACGGTAATTTTTCTATACACAATTAAACACGAGAATTAGAGATGATTCGGGCTTTGGGAATTAAATTTACTTTCCGCTGCGTTTCATTCGTATAATTCCCAACAATTCTCTCATAGCTGTTGTCTTCATCAAGAATTTACTAGGTAGACTTCTAAAGATTTTAACCACCATTTCTCGGTTCTGTAAATTCATACCCAAGAATGTGAGTTCCATAACAAGAGCTGTGAATCTTATGTTCAGTTGCTCTAGAGTCTCATTGGTCAACATCTTAAAGCTGTTAAACCTTTCCTTGGCAATGAAAAGTTTGTTCTCTTTAATCTAAGTTGAACCACCACAGATCATGGCTAACTTATCCCAGATTTCCTTAGTTGTGTTGCATGACTTAATCTTATTGAATAGATTGTCATTATCACCAATAGCTGTATACAGAGCATTCCGACCAACATTGTCCAAATTTGCTCTTCGACGTTCATCTGAAGACCATTCTTGTTTCGGTTTTTCAATGTAACCATCCGGAGTGTCTTCCGTGGCTCCAGGCGCTCTTGTGATAACTTTATATATCTTGATTGGCCTATCTGAAATAATATCGCACATGTCATCATCACATGAACAGAGCTATGTAAATGCCTTGACTTTCCATGTGTCATAATTCGACTCAGTAAGTTTGGGAACTTTAGCAAATGCCATAAATTTTTTTTTTAAAGCAACTAGATTCTGAAGAAGGATCTAAACAAGCAGTTATGCTTGGAAATTTTTAAATTTCAACTTTAACCGCTCTGATACCACTTGTTGGTCCTAAGTGGCATACGAAAGGGTCTAGAAGGGGGGGGGTTGAATAGACCCTGAAGTCTTTTTTTACTTCAAAAAGTTTCGTATTGAAATGGTTTTGGATGCTTGAAATGTAGACACTTGACAGAGCGTTTACTTGAAATAGAGACGCTTAGGCTAAGCATCTGATGAAGACTATTTTTAGAAAATTAACTTAGACTTCGAGATTTGAATACTTTAACCAAGTAGGTTTAAGCATTCAGTTCCTTAATCAGTGTTAGCACAACAGAATAATTTTAAAGTCTTCACTTTTGGAAATCTTTAGCGTCACAAGTTGTTTCTTAGTTCCTTAGCATTTGATTGTGTTTTACTTAATCAATTTATCCAATGATATGATAGATAAGAGAATTGACTGTAAAGTAAAAGACACAATATTTGTAAGGTTCGTTGGGTGGCGTAATCCCAACTATGTCCTTCTTCTCCTTGAACACTCGGAGGCAATCCACTAAAATGATTCTCAAAGAATCACACAGAATCTTCTACAAATTAGGGAGAGATAGATGTTGATGACTTGAGCTCCTTGATCACACAGAATCTTCTACAAATTAGGGAGAGATAGATGTTGATGACTTGAGCTCCTTGATCACACAGATTTCTACTCCAAATCACTTCAATCCCCTTGCTTTTTTTACCCAGAAATAATGCAAGTATCCAACTTCGACTTCACACAGATCGCGAGGCTTGGATGGGGTTTTCTAAATGGTTTGTTTGATTTTGATGAAGTTCAAACAACTGGAAATATCTCAATAGTAATGTGGTTTCTTCGAAAAGAATGTTTGAGATATTGGTTGACTGTCTCAGGAATTGAAGAAAAGCAAAGAGAACGTTTTCTTGAATATTCTGGCTTTTCTAAAAGTTTAAGGAATGAGACTTCAATGCAACAACAATTTGGCTTAGAAATTGATTGTATGTTTGGCTTGTTGTTGAAGTTCTATTTATAGGCATTCTTGGAGAAAGTGTCCGTTTGACACATGCACAGGTGCGTGTCTCTCACGTCCGCGAGTGAACAACTTTTGTCCTTTTTCCTGAAAATCTGCTGCACAAAAGTTGGTGCTGCAGTCTATGAATAGTTGACAGTCTAATAGGGTGGCTTCTCCATACGTCTGAAAGTGCTTATCACATTTAATGCTCTTATCAGCATTTAATGCATTTGAATTAAATGCCCGTTGGCACTTAATGCGTTGAGAATATTTTCATTAAACTCCTTCCGGACTTAGAAACAGATTCAGGTAAAATCAGTCATTGATGGACACTTATCCATCCTTCAATCACTTCTGTCCTATAAGGTGATGCTTGATATAGCTGGTCATTTGGATGCTTGCAGACTTTATCTTCATTCAGACTTCAGGCGCTTGAGTCTTCAAACTTTACCACTGATAAACTCACTCAGAAATTATCAGACACTCAGCCTAAGACTACTTAGCCTAACGATCTAGAATAAAAACAAAATAAAGCCTATTACAAATCTAACGCTTCAAAGCTTATACATGATTTCTACTAAAATCAAGCTTACATATTTTGGGGTCTAACATAAAGTCCTAATTGTCATCATCAAAACATCTAACATGAAATTCCTAACAGGAATGATATAGGCTCATTGACTGCGGTCAAGACATGGCTTTCAAGCATATTCTCCATTAAAGACTTGGGAGAAGCTACCTACATCCTTGGAATTCGCATCTACAGGGATAGAGCGAATCAGACGATGGGACTTTCCCAAGCCCTCTACCTAGAGAAAGTCCTAAAGCGATTTGGGATAGAAAACTCTAAGAGAGGTCTTCTGCCCATGAGACATGGAATTCATCTCTCTAAGTCCATGAGTCCTCAAAGTGAGGAGGATCGAAAAGAGATGAGCATCGTACCCTATGCCTCAGTGGTAGGAAGTCTTATGTATGCGATGTTATGCACGAGACCGGACCTTGCTTACGCAGTAAGCATACTAAGTAGGTTTCAAGCTAACCCAGGCAAAGAGCATTGGATTGCAGTGAAATGTATCCTGAGAAGGACTAAGGATATGATTCTTATATACAGGAATGGAGAAATAAAAGTGGACAGTTACACCGATTCAGATTTTCACCATATCAAATGTGGTGCAAGTGGAAGCCTGATCTTAAATACATGATGGTGTGAGGATTCCCAACCTACGTAGATAAGAAAAGAATTTGGATGCTAAGTCCTTAAAAGGGCGTTTTGTTTGTTATCCCAAGGATTCAGTGGGAGAACTCTTTTTACCTGCATGATAATCAGAGTATCATTATGGGCTTAGAGGTCTATTTTCTCGAAGGTTAGATCGTTCAAAATTGGAGTAGGTAGAGAGTTTGTTCTATAAGAACAAAACAAAACTCCTTAGGAGACTACTATTCAAGAAAACCAAACCAATCCCATTATAATACAACCACCAACGAGTTAGTCTGGTAGAGTATCTCAGCCGCCTGAGATATATGGTTGTCTGCTAGAAGGAGAACATAAGTTGTATGCTGTGGTAGAGGGAACCATGGATACAATCCCTTTACGCATGACAAATCGATGGTGGAAATGGACTCTATTGGAAAGTGTAAGGCTATGAAAGTGAAGATTGATTAGATGTCTTTGAATCAATCCTAGACACTAGTAGATCTCCCCAAGAGTATTTTACCCATCGGAGGCGAATTTATCTGCAAGAGAAAGATTGATTCGAATGGCAGGGCCAGGATGATGGCGAAAGGGTGTAGTCAAAAGAAGGGCATTGACTATGAGGAAGTCCCTTTGCCACAACTACTATCCAATCCATTAGAATATTACTTTTGGTAGTAAAACGCCATGATTATAAAAATCTGGCACATAGATGTGAAAAATTCTTCATGAATGGATTTCTCTAGGAGGACATCCATATGGAACATCCCAAAGTTTTTCTCACTAGAGGCATTTTCTCATAAGGTCTACATGCTATATAAATTCACTTATGGATTTAAATTGACCTCTCGTAGTTGGAATCTTCACTTTGATGACATAATTAAAATTATGATATCATCAAAAATGAAGGGGAGCCTTGTATGTGCAAGAAGGCCAGTGGGAGCGAGATGTCATTTTTGGTGTATATATAAAGAAATGATATGGGCTCATTGACTTGGATCAAGACATAAACATATTGCATATACTCCATGAATCTTTGCTTAGATTAAGTCCTAAAGCAATTTTGAATAGAAGATCTGAGAAATGGCTTTTGCCTTATGAGGAAGAGCAATTGGTAGACATAAAATACATCACAAAGTACTTTAAAAGAACTTAGAATATATTCTTTGTCTATGCCTATATATGGAGAAGTGATAGTGGAAGTTTATACTTACTCGGACTTGGATTTTGACAAAGTAGATTAAAATTCCACTTTGGGTTTGTATTTACTCTCAACTGTGGAGTAGTGACTTGGAAGAGTTCCAAGTGATTAACCTATTGACTCCACTACTGAGAATGAACATGAAACTGCCTTGGAGCCTAAGAGGTTGTCAAGAAAATTGTTTGGATCTGAAGTTCATTGTCGAACTTTACTGTGACGCAATGGAGCTAATGCACAGGCTAGGGAACTGAGGTCTCAAAAATCCAAACACAATGTTGAGAGATACAACATATTTTGAGAGATACAACATCTTTTGAGATATTGTTGGAAAAGGCTATATAGCCTTGTAGAAAATGAACCTCTGCTGATAGCACGGCTGACCCACTCACTATGCCACTATCACAGGCGGTGCTAGAGCGACATCTTTAGAAGATGGTTATTAGATACCATAACGGTCGGCATAGAGTGCAAGTGGGAGATTGTTGGGTTTGTGCCCTCGATGCCAACTAGGAGTTAGAGAATAGGGCACTAGTTTATATTGTACAATTTTTTATTTATATACATGAATTCGTATGTTGTTCA
This sequence comes from Buddleja alternifolia, assembly GCA_019426215.1. Taxonomy (NCBI): domain Eukaryota; kingdom Viridiplantae; phylum Streptophyta; class Magnoliopsida; order Lamiales; family Scrophulariaceae; genus Buddleja; species Buddleja alternifolia. Next base: position 13,023,869 of record CM033408.1, on the reverse strand, counting down.
TATAAGTCGTAATGGTATCTATAAGCCTTAGATGAACAACTAGTCCATGTGAGTCAAGGCAAACCTTCCACTCCATATAGTAGTTAAGGAAAGAGGCACTGGAAGAGTTGTACTTGATCTCTTAAATGGTTCACAAGTCGAAGAATCTCAATTGGGCATTGAGATTTGTGTGGACTTGTATGACACATGCTTTGAAAAGGAGTGCCATTCGAGTATTATTAGATAGTGGGAGTTTATATCATAGATACATTGATTGGATTAGTGTATTCAAACACGGCTTGTTGTTATTCGATCACATGGGTTTTTACTTATTGACTGTCAATGATCGAATTACTAGTTATGATAGTATGTGTGAGCTTTAGACCACAGTCTGTGCGGACTGCTGTCTTGCAAGACTTTTGGACCTCGGCCTGCCACGTATCAAACCACGGTTCGTTTTCCCGAACCCTAGTTTTTAATCCGCCATTTTTGGTCTTTTGGGGACACTTTTCATCGAAAGCTTGCTCTCCAAGACCCAAGAAAGACACCCAAAGTCCCAAGGAAGCTTGAAGAGTCAATTATCATCATCAAAGCTTAGATTCACTTCTTCTGATAGGGAGTTCTTCAATTCCCCCTTTTAGAATAGTTCTTGGCTATGTCTTTTAGGGATTTTGAATTTCTCTTTGTTATAACTACGAAATAAGTACCTATTTGGTTGGGTTATATGAATACTTTGTGATGTTTTGTGTTTAATGAATTCTTAGTTTCTAAATTAGTTACATTCTTGTTACATGTGTTGATTTTTATGCTTAATGCTTGCATTTGCTTGATCATCATGTGTTTGATATAATGCTTTGTATTAAAACCGAGAGGAGATAGATATAGATCGTAAAATTTAACATCATAGAGTAACAATTTACTAGAGATAGATTTAATTGTGTCGTGTAGCTTTTTTTGATAAGATGACCCGACTGAATGTAGGATCTTCGTAAGAAGGAATCCCTTTGAACCTTTAAGCATGTTAGTTAATTCAATCTTCTCTATAGAGATATAGAGAGTTGTTAACTAGTATAGGCTTGTTATTTCAAGAGATTGAGTAATGAATACCTTTAGGGGGTTTCGCTATAACAAGAGCGTTCTAATAGTCCTAGTAATTTAGAGTTTATGAGCACAAGATAAAACATAGTAGGAGCATAACATAATCATCTCTTTCCTTTTGATATATTAGCTTGTTTTTCATATTGTTTTCATTAATTTATTTCCTTAGTATAATCATCTCTTATCTTATAAATTGATTTAACTTAGAGTTTGGTAATATAGCAATAACAAGCATTGAATCCAATTGTCCCTGTGGAGACGATACACACCCAGGCTCACTGTCCACTTTGTTATGCGCATGACCTAGTATACTTGTTCAAGAAATTATACATGTCAAGTCACAGCTTTGGAAACATATTCCATCATTGCCATACCCAATGCGGAATGATGTCCTATAACTATGTGTAACTCCCCAGAACTTCATTCTAAGCTAAGTATACTATTTAAGAATAAAAAATGACATAAATCCAAATGACTTTATTTGTTAGAAAACAATTGCTCAACAGAGTTTATTTAGTTACAAAGAATGGTGCCTGAAATTGGTGTGCCAGGAATAAACTCTTACACTAAAACATTGACTATTTCCAAAAACCAACTTATATATCCAATGGGTTAAGGTTCAAAAATCCCAAATATCAAAATGGACTACAATCCAGTAAGATGTTTTAGTCTGTATATTTTTTTAATCATGTCAAAAATGACAATGATAAATAAAGTGTTGCCAATTTTACCGCTTGATTATGAAATAAATTATGTTAATTGCATTAGTTTATTTGATTGATCTCCATGTGGAGGAAAATCAAGCTTTTTTAATTTCTAAAATAAATCATGATGAATGGGTTAGCCCATTGTAGCCTTAAGTTAAGTAAGAAATGGAAAGGACTAATTAGAAGGATGCAATCCTCCTTTGGTTTTGTGGACTAGCATTTTGTGTCATTCACACTCTTGATGCAACGTGTTTGTCAGTTTAAATTGAATTAAATTTCTTGCATACTCTTTGTCTTCTCTAATTTGTTCAGTTTACAGGAATGGGAACATTATATAAAGGTTAGATGGGTATATGGAAGTGCTCCAATGGAGGATACAAGTATGTTATCTAGAATTCCTTGATATCATTTTTTGGTCCTCTTCTTTTGCCAACATTTAGTGGATTTAATTTCCAATGTCTGTGCAACTCGTTTCAACATTTACATCGGTAATCTTAGCCCCGACATAAGTGATGATGCTTTACTTTCTTTATTTGTTAGCTATCCTAGTCGCTTGCAAGTGATTATTGTTACCAAAAGAAGGTGGCGAATGTATAACGTTTTCTAGGACCGTGATCCTAAACTAGTTCTAAGCCATATAGTAATGAGAAAATTGAAAAATCATATTCTCATAAAGGCTTGCTCGTACTATATCCTGTAATGGGTGTACCTTGTTTCATGGGCATTGATCAAGGATCAATGTATATATAGAGGATCTACACTTGTGCAGTTTGAGAGAATACTACACTATTACTCTCCATAACTCTTATAAGACTTGTTTTTACACTTTGTTATAGACTTTGTTGGCTTAAAAATGACACCCTACTTTAATTTATACTACTCTGCCTCTCTAATGGATGATAAAGATCTATTTGATCCTACAGATGGGAGAGACTCTCTAGAGCTATGAAACAAAATTCTTTAGGATATTCTTTGTTATATATACTTCTCCATATATCCATACATTTCTAGAAATATCTACATAACGGCAACAACTTACTCCATACTTTTGTTGTTATCTAGAATGATCTAGCATATTCTACACAGTTTAGTTAGTACAGAGTTACCAACGAGCCAACTAGTGGTGAGCAATCTGTATATTTTTTACACTTTATAAATAGTCCTATAAAGAGATTATCAATAAAACGATGTTTGTCAATATCTTACTGTCTTTACTACTTTCCATAGATAGTGTCCCATAAATTATAGATATTTAATGGGACAGTCACACAGTTGGTTGTGACCGTGGAATGTCTTCCAAGACTGTTATCCTTGTTAGGATTAAGTCTTAAATACCATAAAGAGGATAGAATAGAATAGGACTATTTGATTATGTAATTGTTACTATTTTTATTAATAAAAGGTCCTTTAGATGTTTGCTTTATTATTGGCATTTATGTATATAATAATCGTCTATAAGTCCATGTACATAAGAGTAAAACTCTCTGTTAGAAAATTTCATGTTAGATGTTTTGATGATGACAAAATAGGATTCAATGTTGGACCCCAAATAAAATGTAAGTTTATGCTTTCCATAGATCATTGTTTAAGCGTTTGAAAGTTTGTAATTTTGTTTAGGCTTGTAATTTTTATCTTTGTCGGTTTTAAACTAAGTATTAGACACTGAATCGCTAATAGAATTCTAGGTGAGTCTATTAGAGAAGACGTTGAAGATCAGCGTCTGAAGTCAACCAGAGATGAAGATTTGTTTCTTAGCGTCCGTCAAACGCTAAAGGACCTCTTTCAGGATTTATGGATCAAGCTCTCAAAGCACTTAAGCTACTAATGACAAATTCACCTGAAATAAATCCTCAAGTCACGAAGGACTTAAATGCAATCATTCAACGGACATTTATTTTCAACGGGAAATAAATTCAAAAGCATTAAATCCCTGATAAGAGCATTAAATGTGATAAGCTACTGTGACCTGTGAACAAGCCACCTTTTTGACCAGACTGTCAGAACTTCAGAGTTTATAGCTGCTACCATCCAATCGGTGCCAGCAGTTTTTCAGGAATGTCAGGCTTTAGGTAGAATCAAGCGCTGCGTGAAAGGCACGCTCCTACATGTGTCCAACGGACAGATCCCAAGAATTGCCTATAAATACCTTACCTTCAGCAGACCCTAAAAAGTACGGTACAAAACATTTACAAGAGAAAATTACGCACACAAGAAAAAGCTAAGAAAACTCCATAGCCAAAATTCCTTCAAACTTTTTATCTACATTCCAGACAGTCACAAATATCTCAAACATCTTCCAAAGAAGAAACCTAAATTCCCATTGAGATATTCCAAGTTATTTGATCTTCCCAAATACAAACAAACCCTTGAGACAAAAACCTTAACCTTTCATCTGAGTGAGAAAAGTTGTTGAAACTCATTACAGGCAGTATTTTTGAGTGAGAGAAGCTTGTAGAAGACGATCTTCATTGGTGCTGAAATCTGTGTGATCAAGGAGCCCGAGATCATTTTCATTCTTTACTATCTTGTAGAAGATTTTGTGTGATTCTTTGATAATCATCTTAGTAATTTTCTCCAAGTGAAAAAGGAGAAGAAGGACGTAGCAGGGATTACATCACCCAGTGAACCTTACAAATTATTGTGTCATTTATATTTTACTGTCTTATATCTGTCATATTACATTATTCTAAAAGACAAGTAAAATTGCAAAGCGATTAAATTATCTAAAAGAACGCTAAAAATCATTTCCGCTGTGCTAACCCTGATTAAGTGATCTAAGCGTTACTCTACTTTGGTAAATTGCTAAACTCACTAAGTCTAAGTTATTTTTACTGAAGCGCCTGACCCAAGCGCTCAGCCTTCCAAGCGTTCAGATCTTTGAAAAGTAACACGAAATTTTTGAAGTCCAAAAAGACTTAAGGGTCTATTCAACCCCCCCCTTCTAGACCCTTTCGTATGCCACTTGGGACCATCAAGTGGTATCAGAGCGGTTGAATTAGAAACCTAAGCATTTCCGAGCATAACTGCTTGTTCAGATCCATTTGTTTTTGAACTTAGTTGCTTTAAATTTTCTCTTTAAAAAACATCTCATTATGGCCTTTAACAAAATGCCTAAGTTGGTAGAGTCAAATTATGATTCTTGGAAACTTAGAGCATTCGCTTACTTGTGCTCATGCGATAGTGAAATGTGTGATGTAATTACAGGTGGTCCCATTCAGATTATGAAAGTTGTAACTCGAGCCCCTGGAGCAACCGAGGCCACTTCAGATGGTTATGTCGAGAAACCTAAGTTAGAATGGACGCCTGAGGATCGAAAAAGAGAAAATCTAGATAATGTTGGACGAAGTGCACTTTACTCAGCGTTAGGAGACAACGATGCATTGTTCAACAAGATCAAGCAATGTAAGACTTCCAAAGAAATATGGGATAAGTTGGCTATAGTGTGTGAAGGATCAACACAAATGAAGGAGAATAAGCTTTCCATAGCCATGCAAAGATTTGAGCATTTCAAGATGCAGCCCAATGAGACGCTAGAACAATTGGACGCAAGGTTTACTTTGCTCGTTACAAAGTTAGCGCCATTAGACAAGGAATTGACCAACAAGGAAATGGTCAACAAGATTCTCAGAAGTCTTCCAAGCAAGTATCTAATTAAGACTGTTGCTATGAGAGAATCACAGACATTGGAGACTCTTACTCCAGAGCATCTCTTTTCAGAGTTAAGCATTTGAGTTCGAATTGGGTGAAATCAGCGACACATCGACTTCAGCGACTGAATTAGGAGCTTTAATCGCTACAACCAAAAGCAAGGGTAAAGCGGTTAGTGAGGTTAAAACTATGGAAGCAAATGAAGAAAAGGAAATGGCTTTATTGGTCAAGAAATTCAAAAAATTTCTAAGATATGAAAAGAGAAATCCTATCGGACAAACGTCATTTCAGACTCCTCTCCCTGCTCTAGTGCCTCAGTATCAAGCGCTAGTGTACTCTGCACCTCAACCAGTAGCGCCAGTTCCATACCAAGCGCCTCCGTCCCCTACTCAAAATCTCTCAGCGCCAGTAGTCTCAAAGCGATTATCCACTGAACAGAAAATGAAAACTAATTTGTGTTATAATTGCAGGAAACCAGGGCACTACCAGGTAAATTGCCCTTATCCAAATGTGTCAAAGCCCTCAAGGCAAGACTATGCGGATAGAAACTAATTCAGGAGCAACCTTCGCCAACAAGGTTTGCTAGCGGAATCTGAACCATTCTCCGCACCTGAAGAGGATTTGGAATCATCAGATGAAAGCAGTGATGATGAGCCTACAAGCGACTCAGCGTTGATTTGTCTTATGGCAAGAGATGATGAAGCGTCTGACGACTCGCTACCAGAGGTAATCAATGAATTATCAATTCCTCTTTCTTATGATGAATTACTTGACAAAGTCAAAGAATACTACAATGAATGTCTAGAAGCTGCCAAAATATATCAAAATGATCTCACTATTATCTCATCACTCACAAGAGATAAAGTGACGCTCAGAGCAGAGTTGCGAGTTCAGAAACAGTGCATTGAGAAGAACCAATCGCTTGAGAGTGAAATTATTCAATAAAAAAATGATCTTGATATAATAGTCAAGAGAGAAGCTGATCTGATCGCTAGACTTGCCAAATCAGAGCAGCTCGTCTCATCATTATCAAAAGCTTCTAGAAACTTGGATAATGTGACTGAGGTAACTAGATTATTTGGTGAAAATACCGGTTTAGGATGCAATAAATTCGGTAAACAACCAAATAAATCTAATGTTACGGCAAACAACAAAGGAAAGGGTGTTCTCTTTGTTGAGAAAAGTTCACAAAGTCAAACGTTGAATGAACCAAGCAACAACGGTACGAGGCCAAATGAGAAAGCCAAAGCTGACTCAGGCAAGGGAAAGACAAAGGCAAATGATTCACAAAGAAAGGTTCATCCAAACGCTCAAAAGGCTAAGGATAAACCTAACCACTGTGAATCAAGCGCTAAGCGTCAAGCACCAAAAGTGCAACCCAAGCCAGCGCCAAGGAAATACCAGCGTCCATATCCAAGACAGTCAAGATCATATTATCGATACTATGATGATTATGACTATGACTATGATTATGACTACTATTATAATCGAGGATATTATTACACACCCAAAAAGCACACACATTACGATGTGAAACCCAAGAAGGCCAGTATTCCTAAAATGAAGACTAGGCAAATATGGGTTCCTAAAGCTCTAATTCAAACCAAAGTTACTAACACTGAAGGACCCAAAACGACATGGGTACCTAAGAAGAATTAGAATTGTCCTTTAAATGCAGGTACCTAGAGCTAGCACCGATACTTCAGTTTGGTACATTGATAGTGGATCGTTAAGACACATGACTGGTTCCAAAAATCTTCTAGTCAACTATCAAGCTACCAACGATCCTCAAGTTATATTCAGTGATAACTCCAAAGGTAAAACCAAAGGTATAGGTATCATGCATAGGGATAACATCATGATCAGTGATGTATATTACGTTGAGGGTCTTAAGCATAACCTGTTAAGCGTTAGTCAATTTTGTGATAAAGGCTTTGAGGTAAAATTCTCAAGCGACTTCTGCTGCGTTAACGACGCTAAGACTAAGTCTAATAAATTAAGAGGAAAAAGAACAAACAATGTGTATTTAGTAGATTGAGATTCTACATCTGATAACAACCCCACATGTTTTGTTGCTAAAAGTCAAAATGAATTGGGTTGGTTATGGCATAGAAAAATGAATCACCTCAACTTCAAGGCAATCTCTCAGTTAATATCGCTAAATCTTGTAGAAGGATTACCTAAGGGTTCCTTTCAGAAAAATCGCTTATGTGATGCTTGCCAAATGGGTAAACAAGTTAAATCATCTTTTAAAAAGAAACAATGTCTATCTACTTCTAGAGTTCTTGAACTATTGCATCTAGATTTATTTGGTCCTATTCAAATCATGAGTGTTAGTGGTTAATAGTTGATGATTTCTCTCGCTATACATGGGTAGAATTTCTAGCGACCAAAGATGAAACTAGTGTCAAGCTCACAGCGCTAATTCGTCAATTGCAAAATTCAAAAGATCTAAGGGTGACGAGAATGAGAAGCGATAGAGGAACTGAATTTACTAACCAATTTGTTGAGAAGTTTTGTACAGATTTAGGAAAACTTCATGAGTATTTTGCTCCTAGAACACCTCAACAGAATGGAGTTGCCGAGCGACGGAACAGAACACTTAAAGAAGCCGCAAGGACGATGTTAGCAGAGTCCAAGCTGCCTCAAAGGTTTTGGGCCGAAGCTATCATTACCGCTTGCTACACTCAGAACCGGTGTATGATCAACAAGCAACATGAGAAGACTCCATATGAGTTGTGGAAGGGAGGTAAGCCTAACGTTTCATATTTTCATGTTTTTGGTTCAAAATGTTTCATTCATAACAATGGATCCCAAAGCCTAAAGACATTTGATACTAAAGCGGATGAGGGAATCTTTCTAGGATATGCCAAAGATGGAAAAAGCTTTCGCATCCTAAATAAGATCAAATCAAAGGTTGAAGAGTCCATTCATGTTGTGTTTGTTGATGCTAACCAAGAACCGAGTAAGGTTAATCCAGATGATGTAGGAATTGAAGATCTCACCTAACAAGCGTCACAAATCAATCTTGGTGATGATAGTGATGATGAGATTCGTGTAAGGATACTCGTGAGGTTAACAATGATAATGTCAGAATTGCTGATGATCATGAAGAGAATGATCATCAAGAGCAGATTGGAACTATGAATGATGTAGCGTCTACGCAAGAGACAAATGAGAATCAAGCGATTGACAACCAAGAGTCTCTCAACCCGTTCCAACCAGACCGCAAATGGCTTAGAGACCATCCACTAGAGCTAGTGATTGGAGATATTGAAGCACCTGTTAGAACTAGGTCCGCTACAATTAATGAGGCCATGTTCGCAAGCTTCCTATCTCAAATGGAACCAAAGAAAGTGGATGAAGCGCTTAGTGATTCAAGTTGGGTAGAAGCAATGCAAGAAGAGCTTAACCAATTTGAGAGAAGCAAGGTTTGGACAGTAGTACCAAGACCAACTCACCAAGGAGTTATTGGGACTAGATGGGTTTTTAGGAACAAGATGGATGAAGATGGCATTGTTATAAGTTTTGATGAAACATATGCCCCAGTAGCCCGTCTTGAAGCAATTAGGATGTTCCTAGCGTTTGCCACATTCAACAAGTTCACAGTATACCAAATGGACGTGAAGAGTGCTTTCCTGATTGGTAAACTCCAAGAAGAAGTATATGTGGAGCAACCTCCAGGATTCATCAACAACCATGGCAAGAGTATGGTCTACAAATTGGATAAGGCACTCTATGGCCTTAAACAAGCACTAAGAGCATGGTATGACACTCTCTCTATCTTCCTTATTGGTAAAGGCTTTTCAAAAGGCAGCGTTGATACAACGTTATTTAAAATTACCCATAATGAAGATAGTCTCTTAGTCGAAATTTATGTTGATAATATTATATTTGGTTCTACAAATAAGCGATTGTGTGAGAAATTTTCGAAAATGATGCAAGATCAATTTGAAATGAGCATGATGGGTGAATTAACTTTCTTCTTAGGATTACAAGTTAAACAACTCACTAATGGTATGGAAAAAACCAAGCTAAATATACTAAAGATATGATTAAGAAATTTGGTATGGAAAATGCATCATCTTCAAAAATTCCAATGAGCCAAACGCTTAAGTTAGATAAAGATGAAAGTCGGAAGAAAATCGATATCACTAACTATAGAGGTATCATTGGATCACTTCTTTATCTTACCGCTAGTAGACCCGATATTATGTTTTCGGTATGCATGTGTGCATGCTTTCAAGCTGATCCTAGAGAATCACACTTAAATGCTGCCAAGAGAATCCTTAAATACCTAAAAGACACACAAAATGTGGGCTTATGGTATCCATGGGACTCTCCTTTTGAACTAATTGGTTGTTCAAACGCAGATTTTGCAGTATGCAAAATTGATAGAAAAAGTACTAGTAGTACATCTCAATTTCTAGGGGATAGACTAATTTTGTGGCATAGTAAGAAACAACAATCCATAGCGGCTTCTACAGTTGAGGCAGAATATGTCGCCGCTGGGAGCTGTTGATCACTAGCACTTATCTTTTTATGCATGACATAATCAATCTCTAATAAAGTCATCTTTTATAAATCCAAGCGATTGATTTTTTAAAAAAGACTTCAGTGTTGAAAGAATTCCCACTTTAACGCTAAGTAACTTTCTTTCAAAAATTCATGCATAGTTTTCATCGCTAAAGGAAACGTGTGGATAAGTCCAAAAGATCAGATTTGATAACTACCCACACGTGCCTATCAAATCGAACTGACGGTTATGATTCCTATCTAAACCTAAGCGGTTCAGTAATTGCATGAGTCTGAGTATGTGTCAGTGTACTATCAGGCGCGTGTATTTCACGCTGAAAATTTCAAATTTTCTCAAACGTTTTCAAAAAGTAACTGTGGACACGAAAAATATTATAGTACCCTATTTTACCGCACTTTTTGACATCCGAAGTTATGTGTACACGGTTCAGATTCTTTCTGTCATTAACTTCTGTACACGTGTCATTCATCTACCAACTGAGGATTTATTTTTGCCTCCTATTTAAACCTTTCAAAAACTTTACGGTAAACCTTTATCACTTCCAAATTCTTTTACTGTAAAAGTTATTTCTCTCTAAAGGCAAGAACTTTTCTCATTCCTTCAAAAGCTTCCAACTTTCAGCAATGGCACCCAAAGCTTTAAAATCTTCAAAATCATCCAAGTTTGACACTGGAAAAACTTCCCGTACTGAAAAACCAATTATGGTTAACGCCGGATTTCTGATTAACTGGGATTACCTTTATGAGAACCAGAACTTTCCTCTTCGAAAGGTTCTTCCACTTGTTCAAGAATCTGGTTTGAGAGATATGACCACTACTAATTTCAACTACTTTGAAGAAGAATCTCTCTATTTTTTCAACAATGACCAGATTTCTGAAGACGGAACTTCCATATCCTGCGACTTCCCTTTTGCTAAAGAGACCTTTGTTCTCACTCCTTCCTTGATATCTTCATTGCTGATTCTGCCCAATGATGGCACTGAGATAGAAAACGTCACTCTCGGAGATGCTACAAAAGTATGGGAGTTGATAAAGAAAGAAGATGTTGATACTGCGTATGAGCCGAACTTCAAGAAAAACGATATGAAGGGCAAATACGTTATTCTCGCTGATCTATGTTAAAAAATGATCGAATGCAGAAAAGGGACATTCGATAAAGTCTCAAACGTTCAGTACAAGATGATGGTGGCCATTCTGACCAAGTTAAAAGTTAACTGGTCTCTCTATGTTTTTAATCGCTTCAAGGCAGCGATGGCCAAGTTAGGGAATCCCAAGCCCTATGGGATTGTGCTAAGTCATATTCTTAGCGCTTGCGGTTATACAAAATCTTTTGGCACAAAGATTCCAGCGACCAAATTATACGGCAGAAAGATGATTAGTGGAATGCTCAAACCTCGAAAACATGGTGGAGCAGCGGTTCCCAAAGAAGAGCGTCAGCGACTCCAAGCCGAAGGAGTTGTTCGCAGTGATGATGAAGATCAAGCGTCTTCCTCTTCATCATCATCCTCGTCCTCTGAAGAAGTGGTGGTCAAGCGACCTAAGAGAAAGATGTTCTCAAAGTCACTGAGCCATCCAAGTCAGCAAAGAAACAGAAACCTGAACCAAAGAAGAAGAAGCCGGAGCCCAAAAAGAAGCAAAAGATTCCTTCTCCCCTTCCTAAATCTCCATCGCCTCCTCCAGCACTTACCTTCTCCGTTCCCGAGGAAGAAGAGGAAGCATGGACGAAGAAGTACCGCTTGCACGAAGGCGTACTCCTACTTCTACTCCCGCAGCATCCTCTAGCGTTACAGCAAAATCAGCGCTTAGAGAGTCAGCGAGTGTTCCTCCTTCTGACGCTGTTCCCGAAGTCAGCTCAGATCCTCAAGTCGTTTCTCCATCTGAGAGGCTTTCCAATGTTCAGGGTAAGTATTTGCTAAGCAAATTAGTCTATCCTTTCCTCGTTAGTCTCTAACGCTAGGATAAAAACTCTTTCAGCACCAAGTGAAACAGATATTCATTATGTTCTCAACACTCTTGAAGAACTAAATATCCCAATTCGTGCTGATCCAATAACTTCTTTTATCGATTTAGAACTTGAAGAAGAAGTTCAGGAGCCTGAGGGACTTGTCCAAGAATCAGATCAAGCTACTGAAATAGTCGATGATATTCCTCAGGGTAACGATGTAGTCCTTTTAGTCTATAATTTCTACATAGTAGGAATTTTTGCTTGCTTTTCTCAATCGCTTACATGTATCAGCTCAAGATGGACCTGAAGAGGCACCTACCGCTGATGCCCCTCCACTCTCGGAGATTCCCGTTGAAATAGACGTGGACATGGCAACTGTTGTGGATATCGCTAAGAAAGCATCTCAAGACCTTCCTGATGCTGAAACATCATCAGCCAGTGAAGCGACTTTAAACGCTGAGCGGTCGATAGAAGTGGCCCCCATCCCAACAGAAGCTATTGCCCTTGTTCCTACGCTAATAGGACCTCCTCCTCGTGTCATTGATTTCTTCCCGCGCGGATATCATCCAGATGTTGAATTTTATTATGCCGCCCGAGAACGTGACACTCAAACGCTTGCCGAGTCGGAAATCCAATTTCAAACAACTCTCCATCGGCCTGATCTTTCAGACTCTTACAAGTTTGAAATTTTTGAGCATTTTGCCGATCTAGGTCTATATAACCTGGAGCGTCTTCAATCACACATTGAATATATTCATCGTCCAGCGTTCAATAGATCCGAATTTGACGAGAAGCGATTCAATTTCACCGGTCGCTCAGACGAGTCCTTTTATCCTCTTCGATCAAACAAGATTGTTTTCAAAAATTCCCACATGGGTGATTGGAACAAAAATCCAGACGAGGAAGATCTCAACAAGCTAGGCTATTCGGCTCTCCCCTCCGTCGTCAAGTCTCCTCAGAACGCTCTCTCTCCTAATCCACTTAAGTTATGGAAAGGAAAAGGACCGCTTGTTGCGGAGCGCCCAAATCCTGTCAACTCATGGATAGAAGATGAGGCTCGTGAATATCTTGCCAGATTATGGGCTGAGGACTATGAAGAAGAAATGGAACTCTTTGAGAAATTTCTCGCCGCTAGAAAAGATCAAGCTAAAGCTATCAAGCTTGGCAAGAGATGGATGCTGAATACAGCCAGCTGGGCTGAAGAGTTTGTTTTGCATTTCTACACCCTCGATGAACTCGTGAGATATCCATTCCTATTTCAGTTTGGAATAGAGTACAGACGCAGAGGATATGCAACCTTCTTGCTCCAACAGCGTCAGTTTATTGCAGGGAATGTTAGCACTTTGCCACATTATCGCCAACCAATCGAAGGCTACATTCGCCAGCAACTTGCCTTATACAGCCAAGGTGGACGCTACGTGTTGCATCCTCGTGAAAGGTTTGTTCAACGAGTCTTTCCTGGCCTGAATGAAGACACTTCATCAAGTAAACAACCAATTCTTCCAGGACAGAGTCAGATTCGTGTTGATGTTTCGAATGAACACGCTGAGTTTGCTGAGTTCCACAAAACTATTAGAGCAGTGTTTGAAAATGCCCAAGCGCTGGACATCAGTTTCAACCACTTTTCTTAGTGTTACAATTTCAGAGGATATACTCTTCACCCCGTGCTCTTTAGTGAATCCAATATTCAAGTGGCCAAGATGTTATCACTAATCAGGCCAGTGGACCATGAAGCAACTCCAGCGCTCATGCCTTTTGATTTAGGACTTTTTCAATCGTTATACTTCAGGGATTGCTTTACCGAAAGATGTGCAACTGGCACTAAGTATCGAAGAGCGCGCAGACGCTATATCTTTATCCCGCAATCCAGCCTGGTCAGTCCAAGGCATGTGATGGAAGCCCTTGGCCCCCTCTGGGTCATTGGTGTTAGAGAACCTTCTTCCCCAATCCAAATTATAGAAGAGGACATTGCTCGTACTGCGGAAGTCGCTTATCTTCCTAAGGCTTCTTTGCCCGATTCTTCTAGCGCCCCGGTAGTCGAGCCCCTAGTTATTGCAGATTCAATCATGGATCAAGCGATTGAAGAAGTGCACGCTGAAATTGCACAAGAGCCTATTGAGCCCTTTATCAGAGATAAATCCAAAGGCAAGGCTGTGATTTCTAGTTCTTACGGACTTCTCCCGTCCCCAGAGTGTCCTCCTTCCGATTCGGATTCTGAAAGTGATTCAGACGCTAGAGATTTCAGACAGCAGTACGAAACTCGCTCCACAACATTGAAAGTTCCTGCTCCAAGATTTTTGAGACTGCTGATAGACATATCCGAATAATTTCTGATACGCGAAGTCGTGATATTGCAAACGCTTCAAACACAAGCACTGTTACAATCATGAAGAGCATATCACCTCTTATAGTTGAACTCTCATCCGAATTCAACCGTCACTTAGCCCAGAGCGCTTCGGCTGATGCTGACAGACATATTTCGACCGATGCCGCTGCTCAGAGCATCGCTCACTAAGTTGCTCTCCTAGTTGACAAAGTTCGACTCTTGCGAAAAGAAGTCGCTGAGTTAAAAACCTCTCTTGATGATGCCAAGAAGGGGGAAAATACAGAAAAGCATAAGCGTCCAAAGTAATGTCACCAACGACAATGATAATAAAAATTGGCGATCCAATGAAGAACTAGTGAGCATCAAGAAGATGTTAACTAAAAAGAGAAAGCCAAGGTATTATCTAGGAAGATATCCCCTTCCGGAATTGGACGTTGACTTCTTAGAAAGTATGGGATTTCAACCTTTTGCCGGACCGCTGAGACGACCTATCAATTGGAGACCGTCAAAAGATCAAAGAAAAGATATCTATCACGATTTAATTCGTGAACTTGGAATTTCTCCAAGAGAGTGGACGGAAAGGTTGTTAGAACTTAATGAAAGCGCCAGACTTCGTAGGCATGATTACGATGAAGTTCAACATACGACAATGATTGACATTGATCGTCTCCTGATGGACTTAGCGCTAGAAGTTCTCCAAGGCGAAGAAAGAGCAAAGCGACAGAAAAAGTGAATGAATTTTTTATTTCTGTATTTGTCGCTTTCTTTTTTTGTGTTTTCAGTATAAATCATGTATGCTTATTCTTTCAATATATGAATGATTTATCGCTGAAACATCTTGTTGAAGCTAATCTAACTTTAGCTAACTTTACTAACTTTTTGAACGCTAACTTATATTCATTTGGGCTTTTCTTTTAAGTAACTCTTAAATTATAAAAGAGTTATAAGAGTTAAAGTCTTGACATCATCAAAAGGGGGAAATTGTTAGGAAATTTCATGTTAGATGTTTTGATGATGACAAGATAGGATTCAATGTTAGACCCCAAATAAAATGTAAGTTTATGTTTTCCATAGATCATTGTTTAAGCGTTTGAAAGTTTGTAATTTTGTTTAGGCTTGTAATTTTTATCTTTGTAGGTTTTAGACTAAGTATTAGATACTGAATCGCTAATAGAATTCTAGGTGAGTCTATTAGAGAAGAAGTTGAAGATCAGCGTCTGAAGTCAACCAGAGATGAAGATTTGTTTCTTAGCGTCCGTCAAACGCTAAAGGACCTTTTTCAGGATTTATGGATCAAGCGCTCAAAGCACTTAAGCGACCAATGACAAATTCACCTGAAATAAATCCTCAAGTCACGAAGGACTTAAATGCAATCATTCAACGGACATTTATTTCCAACGGAAATAAATTCAAATGCATTAAATGCCTGATAAGAGCATTAAATGTGATAAGCTACTGTGACCTGTGGACAAGCCACCTTTTGACCAGACTGTCAGAACTTCAGAGTTAATAGCTGCTACCATCCAATCGGTGCCAGCAGTTTTTCAGGAATGTCAGGCTTTAGGTAGAATCACGCGCTGCGTGAAAGGCACGCTCCTACATGGTCCAACGGACAGATCCAAGAATTGCCTATAAATACCTTACCTTCAGGAACCCTAAAAGTACGGTACAAACATTTACAAGAGAAATTACGTACACAAAAAAAGCTTAGAAAACTCCATAGCCAAAATTCCTTCAAGCTTTTTATCTACAATCCAGACAGTCACAAATATCTCAAACATCTTCCAAAGAGAAACCTAAATTCCCATTGAGATATTCCAAGTTGTTGATCTTCCCAAATCCAACAAACCCTTGTGAAAAAACCTCACCTTTCTCGAGTGAGAAAAGTTTTGACACTCATTTACAGGCAGTATTTCTTAGTGAGAGAGCTTGTAAAGACGATCTTCATTGGTTGCTGAAATCTGTGTGATCAAGCCCGGAGATCAGTTTCATTCTTACTATCTTGTTAGAATTTTGTGTGATTCTTTGATATCATCTTAGTTATTTCCTCCAATGAAAAGGAAAGAAGGAAGTAGCGTACTGGGATTACATTCACCAGTGACCCTTACAAATTATGGGTCATTTATATTTTACTGTCTTATATCTTCATTTACATTATTCGAAAAGACAATCAATTGCATGAAGATTTGTATTAAGTGTCCATCAAACGCTTAAAAAGGAGATTTCAAGCGCTTAGCTGATTTCAAGCGTCAGGACTCAAGCGTCGAGCGACTCAAGCGTACAGCTTTCAGATTCACCTGAAGGATAAAACCTAAGTTATCAAGGACTTAAATGCAATCACCAAAGGACATTTATTTCCAACGGGAAATAAATTCAAAATGCATTAAATGCTTGATAAGTGCATTAAATGTAAACAAGACAGTATGACTGGGGACAAGCCACCTTTTTTGACTAGATGTCAGCTTTCAGAATTCAAACCTGCTCCTGTCCAATCGGAATCAGCAGAAATAAGGAATGTCAAAAGGGACTATTTGAAGCTCTGTGTGAGAGACACGCGTCTGATTGTGTCCAACGGACAAATTCCAGAATCTCTATAAATAGTACCCTTCAGCAAAACCTTAGAGAGTGAGAAAAGAGAGGAAAATTGCTAAAATAATTGAGAGAAAAACTTCAAACTCCATAGCCAAAATCCATGAAGCTTCTCAAATACATTCCAGACAGTCAACAGATATCTCAAACCTCTTCTAAAGAAGAAACCTAAATTCTTACTGAGATATCCCAAGTTGTTTGAACTTCCCAACATCAAACAAACTGTTACAATAACCCTCGACACCTTTCATCTGAGTGAGAAAGATTGTTGACTTCCACAAGCATTATTTTTGAATAAGAGAAGCTTGTTTGAAGAAAGGTCTTTATTGGAGCTGAAGTCTGTGATCAAGGAGCTCAAGGCCATCTTGGAGAAGATCTTTATTGGAGCTGAAATCTGTGTGATCAAGGAGCTCGAGATCGCTTTCCAGAAGCAGAGGATGAAATCAGCTGAGCGCTTGAAATAACTGAGCGCTTGAAATCTCTTTTAAGCGTTTGACGGACGCTTAAGACAATCTTCATCTTCACTTGACTTCAGATGCAGATCTTCAACTTCATCTCTAATAGACTCACCTAGAATTCTATTAGCGACTCGGTATCTAATATTAGTCTAAAATTTTCAAAGATAAAAATTACAAGCCTAACAACTAATAAATTTCAAACGCTTAAACAAGTATTCTATGAAAGTGTAAAACTTACATTCTTTGGGGTCTAACAGGAAATCCTATCTTGTCATCATCAAACACATCTAACATGAAATTCCTAACAATTTCGCCCTTTTTGATGATGTCAAGACCTTAACTCTTATAACTTTTTATAGTTCAAGAGTTTAAAGAAAAAGCCCAAAATAATATAAGTTAGCGCTTTGAAAATTAGATAAGTTAGCTAATGTTAGATTAGCTTCAACAAGATGTTTCAGCGATAAATCATTCATTCATATATATGGAATTGAAAGTGTATATGATTATACTGAATGATGAATACCTGCCTTTTCTTTCTCTTTCCCCTTAAACTGCTTTTCTTTCTCTTCTCCCCCTAAATTGAAAGCTCCTTGATCACACAGACTTCAGCTCCAATAAAGACCTTTCTTCAACAAGCTTCTTTACTCAAAAATACTGCTTGTGGAAGTCAACAATCTTTCTCACTCAGATGAAAGGTGTTGAGGGTTTATTGTCACAGGTTTGTTGATGGTTGGAAGCTTGAGATCGTCTTTCCAGAAGCAGAGGATTGAAGTGGCTTGCAGCAGAAATCTGTGTGACCAAGGAGCTCAAGTCTCCATATCCATCTCTTCCTGTTTCCTATTTTGTAGAAGTCTCTGTGTGACTCTTCGAGAATCAATTAGTGGATTGCCTCCAAGTGATCAAGGAGAAGAAGGACGTAGTTGAGATTACATCACCCAACGAACCTTACAAATACTGTGTCATTTATATTTTGTTGTCTTATTTTCATATTACATCATTCATTCTGAAAAAGACAAGTAAAATTGCAAAGCGATTAAATTAACCAAACGAACGCTAAAATCATTCCGCTGTGCTAACCCTGATTAAGCGATCTAAGCATTACCTACTTTGGTAAATTGTGAAATCACTAAATCTAAGTTATCTTTACTGAAGCGCCTGACCCGCGCTCAGCTTTCTAAGCGTTCAAATCTTTAAAAGTGATACGAAATTTTTGAAGTCGAAAAAGACTTCAGGGTCTATTCAACCCCCCCCCCCCCTCTAGACCCTTTCGTATGCCACTTGGGAACACCACACATTTTCTGCTGCTTCTTCTTGGACTCATTTGGAGCCTTAGTTGATCATGCCAGTAATTTATGGATTCATTTTGAGTCTCAATTTGGTCTTGCATTTGGATTCCATAATAGGTTTATTAGAAGTTGTGGGAGTAATTTTAGACCACGCTAAATTATAATTATGTGGTCAATTAATGAGTGATGATTCATTAATATAGCATGGTTCAAAGATTGTGACAAATTAATTGTCATATATCCGTCCACTTATCTTACATTGGCAAACTCAAGGCATCGAGATTATGCCGCTTCACAGGTTGTTGGAAATTTCGCAATGCAGCAAGCTGAAGGCACTGCCTCCTTCTTCCCTTCACGAGACACCAATAAAGAAACTATGTATCCAAAACAGTCCACTTCTGCAGCAACTGTATCACAAGGAAACTGGAGAGGATTGGAGCAAAATTCACGCTTCAAGAATATCAGAATTTCACAGAAGTGTAAAGAGTTTTATGAAACTCGTAAAATACACGCGCAACACACATGGTCTAGTATGTTTATTTAATTTTAGTATGAAATTTGTGGAATATAGCAATAGGTTTTAAACATAAATGAATTAACAAATTTGATAGTAGTAAGATAAAGATTGTAATCTATAAATTTTACTATGTTGATAGAATATTTAAGTTGAAAGTAATCCTGGACAATCAAATATAATACTAAAGTGTGCACTATTTTAATTTATATTCTTAATTCAATTTAATCAGTATAGTTTAGCTTTTTCAATAACATAGATATTTAGTTTTATTTTATGTTAGGTTTCTCTAAAAATAAAGGACATTTAACTTGACGACCGTTTTGTAATCAAATATATAAATAATAATTCGAAAAAGCTCCCTCATGTTACATATGTTTTTCAAAAGGTCCCCAAGCTTGGTAATTTTAAGAAAACACCTTGTCAGAGATGACTGGTTTAAAGATTCCCCACATTTTCCTTTTTTCAGCCCCGAATTTTGCTGAAATTAGCAAAGATATGTGTGATAATCTAATTTTTTCCCTTGGATCAACTTTAACCATATGTAGTCATATTTGGCATGACGAAAATACTCCTAGAGGGTATTTGTAATTGCCTAGTACCAGAGGGTGTGTTTTTGTAATAATCCTGGTTAAGTTAAATATATCTACTTTTCAAGTTTTTATTAATTTATTTGCCATATTTTACATAAATCTTTTTTTAAATATTATTTTTCAAATAAATAAAACTAATATATACAAACAATTAATTCCTAAATAAGAGCATGAAATAATCTATTATTTTCTATTCAAATTCCATTTTAGGCCCCAACTAAAAAGTTTAGAAAAATAAAAATCAGAATCATATAGTTCATTTTTCTTTCCCAATAATAATTAATTATTTTAACTACTCCATAGATTGCCTAAATAATAAACCAATTAATTTTATAATTATTTAATCAGTCCAACCAATTTAAAATGAATCATCATTATTCAATCAATTAATTATTTAATTTCAATTAATAGTGAGTAACTAAACAAATAATCAAGTAACTAATATATAATGCATTATTCTTAATTAATTAATATTGGTGTATCTTAGGAATCAATTTTTCATGTTAGATGTTTCGATGATGACAATTAGGATTACTGTAAGACTCCAAATTATGTAAATTTAATTTTCGTAGAAAGTTGTATAAAGCTTTGAAACTTAGAATGTATAGGTCTTTAGATTTGGTATAGACTTTAGCTCAGAAGTTGAACGCTTATAGTGTTGACCGAATGAGTGAGTCAGTCAAGCTGAAGTAGAAGTTCGTGGCTTGAAGTTTCACCAAAGTCATCTGATCAGCATCGAGCATTAAGAAGACTCTTAAAAGTAGTGAAGATAATTCAGCGCCGAGATAAGCGTCCAAGATACATGTTTCACCTTATTTATTCCTAAGTCCTAAATAAGAACCTTGTATGTACGGAAGACCTCTCCGATTGGGAAAAGCATTAGTTCGTCGCGCTCCATTTGCAACAGAATTTCAGGGAAAAGGACAAGAAAGTTGTTGACGCACCTCAAAGTGAAGTCCACACTCCTTACATGTGTCAAATGGATATTTTATCCAAACATTTGTTAAAATTCTATTAACTCATACTTAATGTACACTGTACCCACACTTCACGAATTTTGGTTTTACAGTACTTCGTATTAGTTGTAGTCATACAAATCCTATATATTATTGTAGAGATACTACCTGTTTTATCAACTCATACTTCCTGTATATTGTATCCATACTTCAAAAATTTAAGTTTTAACAATACTTCATCTTGTTAGGATCGGTGGTGCAGCTCTCGGGGATTGTCGACGCAGCGGAAGCAAAAAATAATAATTTTCATAATAAATTGACATCTCCTAAACAAGGGCTAGGTTGACATGGTACCATCGGATTAATAAAAACATACGAAGGGTGTGTTCTAGTGTTTACCTCGTTGATGAAATTTCAGCAGCCAATTCTTTTGGATTTCGTCTCCCTCGAACAGATCCACACCAATCGACTCCCTCAATGTAGTTTGCTCTAACGCCCCAAATGTTGCGTCTCTATGGTGTATCTACACCTTAGTTCGCACACTCGATTCGTTTATCAGTGCTAGCTTAAAACGATTCGAACTTTTAGCTTATAGAAATAAAGGGTAAGAACTATTTCTCTTAATTCTTCATACTCAACTCATGAGTTTGAAAAAACTATGAAAGGGATTGAGAGAAAAGAAAAGAAAACACACGTTCAAAACTTGTGTAGAGTGAATTCATAAATTCATTCGATATAATAATAATATATGATGTGGGTCGTCGAAATAGGCTCTTGGGCCAAGCTGGTAGTTTAACATGATTAAGGGCCCAAGCCCAATAGCATAACGGACTCGGACTCCTTTAGAAGACATTATAGTTAGATCCGCCCCTCGGAGGTTCGGCCTATCCTGACCTGTCCAGATACAGCATTTTATATAAGGCAAGCCTGGAGACAAGGATCAATCAGGGATGCACTTACCATATCGGACCTGCGGAGATCACTCTAACCGACCTGCCAATTATACCATAAAAGAGATGGCTTAAGATGGAAGGATTAGGATTTATTCTACTTTCCATTGTACATATAGGAAAAGTTAACTTACCTTAGTAGTCACCCCGTCATAAACATGTATATATATCAACTCCAAACACTAATAAAGGATCGACTCTTTTACCCCGTGGACGTAGGTCATATTATTGGCCGAACCACGTAAATATCTCGTGTTCTTTACTTATAATTCATGTTTATATCATATTTTATATCATATATCGCATATTATCATTGGTGTGCTTCCCACACACATCAATTGGCGCCATATGGGGAAATTTTGAGTAAAATAAGACGTGAAGTAAATTTATTTTTTCGAATTTTTTTTTTAACGATAACATTTTGCAATGGCAGAGGAGGATATGTTAAGGATGAAGAATCTGATCGAAGATGGCGGAAATCGGAAAAAGACAATGTTTCCCCATCTGGGATTGAACAGGCCACACCTGTAACACTAACCAACCTGGTGAGGCAATTGGAGGATGATTTGCAAAATCAAGCCGAGGACGACTCGCCAGGAGGGCAAACAAGCGGGAAGGATATCTCCCCTCAGAGCATACTCGACCTGGAGCAATTCATGGGAAGAATCAAAGGCGTCATTGGCAAAGCCGTCAATAAGGTAGTAAGATCTAAACTTGCAGGTGTGCCGGATCTAGCACAGACGGAGGATATGGCGTCTCCAATACAAAGGGGAACACCCGAGGGGAGGAACATGGAGATGGGGGATAACGCAAAAGGTATCCCCGATGGCAATACAGGCAAGAGAGTAGAACGACCGGAAGACCTCAAACAAAGCGGAGGAAAGGATGACGACGTGCCACCAAAAAGTTCTTAGCGCCAGAAGGACGCTATATGCGTCGCTTGGACTTGGAAGAGGAAGACCTGGAAGGATGGGTCCCCCAACCTAACTTGCGCAAGAAACAATCGCACGAGAATAAGCCACATTTCCAGGTGCATCGCTCACATAGCAACGCCCTGGAAAGGAAGACCTGCAGAAACAACAGGCATAGATCCGCACCAAACATGATAAAGAACTCGAGGATGATGCCAATAGTTTCGTTTTCGCCCGATCTGGATGGGTAGATCACGATGTGAAGGAAAAGGCAAAAGCTAAGTTAGAACAAATTGAAAAAATGGCAAGACGAATGGAAAACCTGGAGCGTAAAGCTATAGGAGGCTGGACCTCAACAGATCGGAGCATTCCATTCACAGATTTCATTGCTAATGAGGAACTACCAAGGGACTTCAGGGTCCAAACCATTGCGTCGTACGATGGAAAAGGATCCGGAAGACCACCTATACACTTTTCATAATTATGCTTGCTACACAGGTACTCCGATGCCATCAAATGTAGGGTGTTTTGTGTACCTTAGCCAAATCCACGCAACAGTGGTTCAACTAACTCCCGACTAGACCCATTGGATCTTTCTCGGAGTTTAGCTCAAAGTTTTTGCACCAATTCGCCAGCAGTAAGCGGCACGAGAAAAATCCTTTAAATTTATTCAGCATCAAACAAAGAGATGACGAAACCTACGTCCGTATGTCAAACATTTCAACACGGCAGCACTTGAGATGCCAGCGGCAATATCGGACTTGAAGGCAAGTGCATTTACGACGGGCCTGAAGGAGGGCGACCTATTCAAATCATTGACCAAAAGGCCCACCCTGAGCTTTGATGAGTTACTAATCCGAGCTAAAAAATACGTCAACCTGGAAGACGCCCACATGATGAAGAGAACCGAGCAAAAGAAAGAAAAGCAAGACGATGGCAATACAAACAGATCTCGAAAAGATGAAAGAAGTGGATGGATCCCCAACACAACTCAGGTGGCACCACCCGCTCCGAGTGCACCCAGATCCAGACGTATACCCATGAGGGGAAATTGGAGTGACCATTTGATGGCTGGGGAGGTCAAGAACCTGATCCAATGGCCCGAAGGTGCGGACCAGGAACCCAAAAACCCTCCCAGTGCACTTTTCTGCAGGTACCACCGCGAGTTCGGTCATGATACGGATGAATGTCCACAATTGATCGATGAAATCCAGCGATTAGCAAACATAGGTTACTTGAAGGAATATGTGATAGACAACCGCAACACAAGCAACGTGGCCCCAGCACGAGGGGGTCATACCTAGAGAGGTCGGGGTAGAGGATGGCGAGGTGGAAGGGCCGGACTTGGAGGCATAGGAAATTTTCCTCAACAAATCAATAAGACACCCACCCAGAGGTTGCACCCAGAGAGGTCGACAACCACAACCGAGCAACCATTCATATTATATTGGAGGCCTAACCAGGCGAATCAAAGCGGAACCTAAAACAGCAAGCAAGAGCTATAGAAACCCAACCAGCGTTTTTATGAATGTCAGCCAGACCCGACCTAGGAAGGAAATACAGTTCGGACATGAAGATGCCCAAGCCATACAAACACCCCACTGCGACGTATGGTAATAACTGCTGTCATAGCAAACTATGATGTACAAAGAATCTTTGTTGACACCGGAAGCTCGGTAGACATCCTCTTCTACCAAGCATTCGAGCAAATGAATCTGGGAATTAGCAAATTGGAGGCTGCACGCACTGCATTGTTTGGATTCTCAAGGGAAGCGGTGAGACCCATGGGTATTGTTTCATTACCCCTCTCCTTAGGCGAAGGATCTAACAAAGTGACAAAGCTGACCAAATTCTTGGTCATGGACACTCTCTCGGCCTACAATGTGGTACTAGGTAGACCGACACTAGTTCTGTTTGAGGCAGTAGTCTCAATACCGCATATGAAGATCAAATTCCCAGCACTCAACGGAGTGGGGGAGGTTTCTGGCAACCAGCACCAATCTAAGAAATGTTAACTGGCCTCTATCAAACAAGGAGAGAAACCCAATGAAGAAAAGAAGCGCAAGCCCGAACCTATGGAGGTAGAAGATAAAGAGAGCGCTAAGAAAATAATACCATTGCATGTGGAGCCGGTAGGTGAACTGATGAGCATAGAGCTCGTACCTGGAGACAAAGAGAAGATAATCAAGATAGGATCGCACTTGAGTCCCGACCTGAAAGAGGAACTGATAACCATGCTGAAGCAACACGCGGATGTCTTCTCCTGGTCCGCAAATGACTTGGTAGGAATTGCGCCAACAGTCATACAACATCACCTGAATGTAGATCCAAGTGCAAGACCGATCATTCAAAAGAAAGACACTTCAGCCAGGAGAAGATGCCATCATTAAAGCTGAAATCGATAAACTACTCAAAGCTAAGCACATTGTAGAAATACAGTTCCCGGAATGGATATCCAACGTAGTCTTAATACCGACGGCGGGGCAAAAGTGGAGAATGTGCATCGACTTTCGCGACCTGAACAATGCTTGTCCTAAGGATCATTATCCCCTACCTAGGATCGACCACTGGTAGATGCTACAGATGGGTACTAGTTACTAAGCACTATGGATGCACAGAGCGGTATCATCAGATACCCTTGGCTGAGGAAGACCAAAGGAAGGTCAGCTTCATCACCTCCTTCGGTACCTTCTGCTACATAGTCATGCTTTTAGGCTTAAAGAATGCCAGAGCCACATACCAAAGACTGTTGGACGTGATGTTCCAGGAGCAGAGGGGAAAGAATATTGAAGTATACGTAGACGACATGGTGGTTAAAAGTTGCATCGCCGGTACCCATGTACAGGACCTACAAGAGACCTTTGAAACACTTCGAAGATATGGGATGAAGCTGAACCCGGCAAATGTGCATTTGGAATTAAGGGAGAAAAGTTTCTAGGGTACATGGTAACAGAGAGAGGCATAGAGGCTAACCCCGCGAAGATCAAGGCTATCCAAGATATGGTAGCACCTAGGAATATGAACGAAGTACAAAGGTTAAACGGGAGAATCACAGCCTTAAGTCGCTTCATATCCAAATCCGCGGAGAAAGCTTACCATTTTTCAAGATCCTACGTAAAGTTGATAACTTTAGCTGGACTACTGAATGCCAGTAAGCTTTCGAAGACCTCAAGACATACCTGAGTAAGGTGCCGCTATTAACCAAACCTGTGCAGAGCCAGCCCCTGGTAGTCTACATAGTTGTGGCTGACCGAGCTGTCAGCACAGTCCTAGTTCGAGAAGAGGATAATACGGAGAAGCCTGTATATTACGTCAGTAAAGTCCTCATAGACGTTGAGTCACGATACCCGGATGTGGAGAAAATGGCGTTGGCGCTGGCTGTCGCCGCAAGGAGACTCAAGCCTTACTTCCTAACATACAAGATCATCGTGAAAACTAGCTAACCACTTAAGACTGTGCTGGAAACGCTGGAACATCAGGTCGACTCATCAAATGGGCCGTAGAGCTTAGGGAATTCGAGATAGAGTATACATCCCGAGCTACGGTTAAGGCCCAGGTCCTGGCAGACTTCGTCACAGAAATGACCCGACCTGAACAAGAGAAGGAAAAAGATGAAAAGGTGTGGCTCTTACATGTGGACGGATCATCCACGCAAAGTGGGAGCGGGGCAGGTGTAGTACTCACCACACCTGAGGGAGATCAGCTGGAATATGCCATCAAATTTGAGTTTAAAGCAAGCAACAACGAAGCGGAATACGAAGCATTCATCATGGGGCTTAAAATGGCAATCAAGGGAGGAGCCAAGAGCTTGATAGTATACTCAGATTCGCAACTGGTTACCAAACAAATCGAAGGAGCCTATGAAGCCAAGGAAGAGAGGATGGTGAAGTACCTGAAAACCATAGAGGCACTGCGAGGACACTTCCACAAATTTGAAATTCATCAAATACCCCGAGCTGAAAGCACCAAAGCTGATTATCTATCCAAGCTGGGTAGCTCAGTCGCTGACTGTCAAACCCGAGTATTACCATTCAAGCTTCAACCAAACCTAGCATTGAGTAAGAAATCTTGCAGATAGAGGAAGGAGAAGATTGGAGAACGGAGATAATTCAGTATCTCACAAAGGGAACACTACTGAAGAAAGAAGAAGAAGCGACAACAGTTAGAGACCCAAGCTACCAGGTTCGTCATGATCAATTATGTGCTATACAAGAAGTCATTCGTACATCCCCATCGGTGTACTTCGAAAGAAGAAGGAGATTATATATTATGAGAAATACATGAAGGAGATTGTGGCTGCCACATAAGTGGAGCAGCCCTAGCTGGGAAAACGATGAGGGCTGGTTACTTTTGGCCGACCCTAAAGGTGGATGCAGCCAACCTGGTAAAAAAATGTGAGCAATGCCACAAACATGCCAGTCTCATTCATCAGCCGGCGGAAGCAATGCGTTCCATGAGTGTCCCTTGTCCCTTCGCCAGGTGGGGGATGGACATTGTGGGCCCATTTCCCATAGGAAAGGGGGCTAAAAGAAGTTCTTACTGGTGCTGGTCGATTACTTCAACAAATGGGTAGAAGCCGAAGCCTTAGCCCGGATCACGGAAGCAGAGGTCATTCGTTTCCTTTGGAAAAACATTATCTACAGGTTCGGCATACCCAGGGAGATCGTGGCTGATAACGGAAGACAATTCAGCGGGATCAAGCTAAGGAATTGGTGCGAAGAATTAGGAATTCAGCAGCGGTTCAGTGCCGCTGCCCACCCTCAAACAAATGGCCAGGTCGAGGTAACCAATAGAATAATAGTCCAAGGTCTAAAGACCAGGTATGTCCACTAACCATCTTGTAAAACACTCGCGCTTTCTTTCTTCACATTCTTGTCCTAGTCAACTTGTTTATTTCTACATCCCATTTTCTAATAAGTTCGCGTGAATACCCAAACGTCGGTCATAAAGACTGGAGGAGTGGGTGGGAATTGGGTAGAAGAATTATTACCAGTACTATGGTTGTATCGTACTACCCCAAATCCACTACAGGTGAAAGCCCATTTCATATGGTGTATGGAGCCGAGGCCGTCATACCAACGGAGATCAGAGTGCAGTCCCATCGGGTAAGATACTTCGAGCCGGAGCAAACGAAGAAAGGCTAAGGGAGGAGCTGGAGTTAATCGATGAAGTCAGAGACAAGGCATGCTTAAGGATCGAACAATACAAGCAGCGTATCGTGAAGGCTCAAGGAACAAAAGTGAAGGCCAGATCTGTCCAGGTGGGGGATCTGGTGCTGAAGAGGGAGATGCGGTGCAAACGGTGAAGAAATTGGACCCTAACTGGGAGGGCCCATACAAGGTTACCAAGGTGTTAGCTAGAGGAGCATATGAGCTGGAAGATGGGGAGGGCAAGCCACTTCCTCGCCCATGGAATATGCAAAACCTAAAGAAGTTTTACGTGTAACCGCGAGGGTTGCACTATTCCTTTTATTTCCATTTTTAATATCTTTTGTGTCATTTCATATCATGTGAAGAACTCAAGTTTTCTTAATAATCTTTTTGGAAGTTGTGGTTGTTATGATTTTCAGGTACGACCTAGAGATTGTAAAGCCTTCTTGTAGAGCCGCATGCAAAGCTCCCATAATATAGTAAGATTTTATTTTTTCAAAATTTTGAGATTGAGTTGTGCTTATATGTAAAATATGTATGATGAATTGTGAAGTAAAGGGTAGCTGGTGAAGTGGAGGTAGCCAGAGGTTAGGATTGTACCATCTGGGTGGGGACCCGGATCTGTCTAGGTCGGATAATTCACCTACAGATCAAACGGTCTCTAGGCCAGGGAGAAATAAGGAGGGTAGGTCCTCGGGAACATCTATGGGCCTACCCTAAGGAAGACTGGGGTTTGGAGCGACAAGGAGGAAGGAGCAGTCATAAGGTTGGAGAAGGAATAAGGGGGGAAGGTACGGAGAATGTGGGACATAAGGAAGGATACCTTCGGTATGGGCTGGCCACCCTAGCCCGTTAAGGAATATTTTGGACGGAGGGAGGAAAAAGGGGATATAAGGCAGGAGGTAAATGCAAGTCCCCACGATTGCATAGTTGCGGTGCAAGTCCCCACGATTGTACGCACCTAGTGACGGGTGTTCGATCCCGTGTGCAAGTCCCCACGATTGCACGGAGGTGGTACAAGTCTCCACGATTGTACGCACCTGGAAAAGGGTGTTCGATCCCGATGCAAGTCCCCATGATTGCATAAGAGAAAGAGAATGAATGCAAGTCCCCACGATTGCATAAGAGAAAGAATGTGAATGCAAATCCCCATGATTGCACAGTGACAGTGCAAGTCCCACGATTGTACGTGTTAAGAAGTTACTAAGAAATTGACGGAGGTGGTGATGCAAGTCCCCAGGATTGCAAAAATTTGTGGACCACCTGACCCAGCTGGGGCTATAGCTCAGTGTAGGTCTGGTGGATACCACCTGAGAACTAATGCATTTTGTTTTTGCTTTCCGGTGAGGAATGTTAGATAAAAGGTCCTACCCAGATTCTCTGAGGACATGTTTGTGTTAACAAGAAGGAAAGATACAGTTGTAATATTCTCATAGAGGTGCCCTCGGTCGAGACATAGCAGGTACACCATATGCAAGATGGACATCACACATCCCAAAACAATGTAAGTAAACATGTTCGACATATAAAACAAAATATGCACACCAAAATGTCAAAATGCAGGTAACAAGCAAGAAGTACAAGTCTAACTTAACATGCATAATAAAAAGATGTCAACAGCCCAAACCTGGACAGGGACAACAAAACGAGCAAGAATTTGTCCAAAGGCAACAGGCCCATCAAAACAGCAAAAATAAAAAGGTGTTTCAAAATACTAGGGCTACATATGCCAGTCAAAAACCAAGTCTCAAAAAGGAAAGCATCAAATTTTCAAGGCTTCACTAGGGGAGCAGCCTGGGCATCAACTCCTACACCACCGGAACATCGGCCTCGGTTGGAGCCTTGGCACCACCTACCGGCAGATCGGGGGAACTCGACAACTGGTTGATCTGCGGCTGGAGGCGGGGATGGACTTGAAGAAGCCGGATCTGAAGCAGCCATGGCATCACGAGGAGCTGCGTCACAATCTAGGAAATCTACGGAGACCCCTTCTGGAGGAAAGCCCTTCGCCTTGAATTGAGCAACACATCTCCTTCGAAACCTTTGATAAAAAACCCGAAGATTTTGTCATCAGTAAGGCGCTCGAATTATTTAGAAACTATAAAATCAGCCTTAAACTTGGCAGCCAAGGCTTGGCCCTCTTCAGATGAAGGCAACTCGGCGATCCAGGTCTTATGCGCCTTAAGTAGAGTGCCCTTCATGGCAGCGTCATGAGCAATCTCCATGTCTGAAAGGGTCGCCTCCAAATCCACCTTCTCGGCAAGAAGCTTGTTAAAGTCCTTTTGAAGAGTCTTCAGCTCCTTATCTTTGCTGGAGCAATAATCCTGGACCTTTTTTAGTTGTTCCTGGGCTCGGTTTAACCTCTTCTGCAGATCCTCCACCTCTGTGCCCTTGTAGGCATCCAGCAAGACTTGACCAGCCAATAGCATACACTACAACACATTTTTACATGACGAGTCACAACCAGCGAAAACAAAGAATCATAATCAATTCACGCACATAAGGAACTATGTTACCTTAGGGAAAAGGAGTACCGCAGCTTCAGACCTCTTTCGAGGGGACATGTTTTCCAGGTGATGACGGTCCGTGGAGTTAGGGAGCCTCTGGAGGAAATCCACCATAATTGAGAGCTCGTTGCTGGACAGAGCGGAAGTTGGAGGATCAGAGGCCCTGGACCTGGGTGCGAGAAGCCGGGGGATCTAAAGTCTTGAGGGGCAGGTCGGGGATCATCTCCCGAATGGCTATGCCCGAGCTGCTGCGCTTTAGAGGACATGTACTAGAGGGAGTCTCGGTGGTCATGGGTCTTTTGCCAAGGACCTTCTCCTGGTTAGCGCGCGACCTGGAAGAGTCACCATGGCCTGAGGGAGGAGAGGTCAGAACCGTAAAGGGGACATCCTGGGGCATCGATGGAGGAGGAGGAGGAGGAGGCAGAGCTGGTTCTTCTAAGGGAGGGCGCTGCCTCCTACGGCTCACAAACTCCTGGCACGAGCTAGATCCATCAATTTTTTTTGCAAAGACACCCAAACAAGACAAGGGTCAGTGCAAGATATGAAGAAGTAAAACAAGTCAAGCAAACACAAGGGGACAAGCCAAAACCAGAAGCACTACCTATGGTGACACCTCCCATGTCAGCCCCACGGGGCTATAACCAATGTTGTATAAAAGCCGACTGTCAACAAGTTTATTCATAAGGCGAGGGGAGAAATTCAAAAATTGTACCACCTGACGATGGTATTCAGATAAGTGGCGGGAGGTCGGATGGTGGTCATCCAACCTCTCCAAGAATTTCCGACGAAAGTTCCATACCACACCCGGGGGCGGGGCAATATAGAAAGAATTGTTCTTCCATTGCTTGTCCCCAAGGCGACCAGAAAGGAAAATGACAGGATCTCGGGAGGTCAGATAAAAAACCCCACTATCAGCAACACTGGAACGAGGATGAAAGAGGGCGTAAAAGAACTTGGTTGTGGGCTCAATCCCGTGATAGCGAAGAAGAACGGCATACCCAGCCATCATTCGAATAGCATTGGGCGCGAATTGGTTCAAGGGGATGCCGTACCTATTGGCTACAGAAATAAAGAGAGGAGGAATGGGGAACCTAAGACCTGCTTTTAGGAGGGCCACATGAAAACAAGTATGCTGAGGAGGGGGACGATGGGCTCTGTCCTGGGGAGAGGGAACTATTATCGAATAATCGCCAAGGACGCCATACATACGGCGGAGGTTTTTCAATTTTTGCAGGGTGAAGGAAGAGGGAGTCTCGTTCCAATAATTAGGGTTTGACTCTTCTCCCTCCCCCAATTCAAGGTCAGATGGGTGTGCACCGTCACCCCCTGAAGAAACCCCAGCATGCCCAGTCCCAACACCCGAAGACGAAGGGACATTGGTGGTGTGTCGGTCGTCGGATTCGGTATCCGACGAGGATAATTCTACAAACTCTCTTCCCCCTAAAACAGGAGACCCATCATACAAATCTCGCACATAAGAGGAAGTATCCCCCACCGAATCATGCTCTAACAAATTTTGGCGATCCTCTCGGTTTTGAGAATCCGAGCCTAAACTATTTGACATTTTTCGCAAAAAAAAGGGAAAGGGGATACAGGGACAACAACAGCAAAGTAGCAGCAAACACAAAACAACAAACACACAACACAAGACAAACAAATAAGAGGAAGAGAGAAAGCGCAGTACCTAGAGAAGGAGCGGTGAACGCGGGAGAAAACGGCTAGTAAGAGAAGATGGGGAAAGAATGGAGAAACTCTGATTATTAAACACAAAACACACAAATGAAAGAAGGAAATAAAATCTCAAGTTTTGGCAAGTTACTTTTTGAATTTTAATTTTCAAAAATAAACCAAAAAAAAATAAGGAAAAAGCGGGCTTCAACCTGAGCCATACGCGTGTGGAAAGATCAACGGTTGCCAGGGCATGAAGATGGCAGCCTTAACTGACAGAAACAATAAGTGGCGCGATTTTTCAGGAAAAGCCTTCATAACGGCAAGTCTGGGGAAATGCAACCGTCATGTCAGGTACAGGATATCGCCCAGAAACGCACCTGAAAACAAGATCCATACCTGAGAAGAATCTCCACGCAAATTTTTCCTAAGCAGCTCAAGAATACACTCAGCTCGGCCCAAAGATCTATCTTTTCTCAACTCGCACAGCTTGACTACGTCAAACTGCGGAGTTGGGGGGGATTATTGATGTGGGTCGAAATAGGCTCTTGGGCCCAGCTAGTAGCCCAACATGATTAAGGGCCCAAGCCCAACAACGTAACGCACTCGGACTCCTTTAGAAGACATTATAGTCAGGTCCGCCCCTCCAGAGGTTCGCCCTATCCCGACCTGTCCAGATACAGCATTCTATATAAGGCAAGCCTGGAGACAAGGATCAATCAGGGGATGCACTTACCATATCCGGACCTGCGGAGATCACTCTAACCGACCTGCCAATTATACCATAAAAGAGATGGCTCAAGATGAAAGGATTAGGATTTATTCTACTTTCCATTGTACATTTAGGAATAGTTGACTTACCTTATTAGTCACCCCCTCATAAACATGTATATATATCAACTCCAAACACTAATAAAGGATCGACTCTTTTACCCCGTGGACGTAGGTCATATTATTGGCCGAACCACGTAAATATCTTGTGTTCTTTACTTATAATTCGTGCTTTATATCATATTTTCATATCATATATCGTATATTATCATTGTTGTGCTTCCCACACACATCACTATAGATACAAAGGAGTGGAAGAAGTCAAGGGAGCCAAGGGAGAAGCCAAAAAGAGTACGGGGGATGGTCTAAAGTAGTTTGACTGTGGTCAACTCAGAGTTGACAGTGGTGAACGCGGATTTGACCGCTGGATTTGCGACATGCAGCAAGGGATTGTTGTTTCTAAGTGGTTTTGGTTTGGATTTGATAATTGACTTGTATTAAGATTGTTTTTTCTATTGGCCTTGGAATACGATTGTGTTTTCCATTTGAAAATGGTTTTCGGCTTCCTAATGTATCATGTTTTTCGCTCTGTAAATAGGGGTTTGTACATTGTAATTGATGATTCACTCTAAGAGATAAAAATATAGTCTAGTGTTGGCCCGTAAATATAGGTAGTTTGGCGAACCACGTTAAATCTTTGTGTCAGAGGCTAATTTTATTTTTCTTGTTTATTTTTTTTCACTCTGCACGGATACCATCCCTAATAAATGGCTCGTCGAACATCTAGCACTATCACATTTATATAAAACAAAACTAAAAGAGTGAGACATCCAAGTAACACATTATCTACACATACACTGATGCCAAACTCTATTCTTATCGAACAATTAGTTATATGCAATTGTTTTTATATGAATTTCGAGTAAATGCATGTATCTGTCTCTATTCAAAATAGTTCAAAGTAAAAATCAAGATGAGTTAACTAACAATCTAGTTTAAATTCAAATAACTAGCGTTTTATTGACTATAGAGTTTTGATATTTGTGACAGTTATCCATCACTGTATTTTCAAATTTTATTGCTAAATTGACCCATCATATATTATATTATTATACTAAAAAGTAAGCTAATAAGATTTGGTACTCATATATAGAAACTTTCAGATGATATTCATCAAAAGTTGAATCCATTCTTTTAGTGTTACGAGCTATAAGTAAACTATCTAATGATAAATAGATATTTCTTATTATTTGTATTTATATTTTTAAATATCATTTTAAAAATTAACACCACAGTCTATTTTTCACCAAAAACACCTTTTTTCAATATTAATTTGTTATTTTCCTATATAATTACTTATTTACGTCCATCATTTCATTAATGGACTTGTTTTTTAGGTAAGTCAGTACATGGACTTTATACATGAAAATTATTTTTTCATGACTACCAAATATTTCTATGTTCTTTTGTGTGGGCTACAACATTGTTTTGGGCCGGGTGTTTTTGGATAAACATAAAATATAAATTGGTCCAAATTTCTGAAACTCATGTCCACTTCTTTCGTTCTTTCTTCTTCTTCTTTATTTTTTCTTTTCTGGGTTTGAAGATAAATAAATGGCAGCCACACAAATATCACGAAATTATTCTTCAATTTTAACTTTCCAGAGTGCGCAGAGGCTAGATCATTTGTCACTGGTTAAAACTGGACTTCATATGCTCCCAACGGCGTCGTCTAGGAGAATATCTCTTGTTCGAGCTTCCTCCAAGCCCCAAACCGTAGGAGGAGGAGGAGGCAATGCTGATGATGATGATAATAATAATAATAATAATAATAATAATAATAAGGCCACATTTATTTCTCAGGTCAGTCACGTGCCAACCCCGTGCTTTACATTTCTCTTGCAGTTTTGTTTTACTATTATTAGTTTGACTTTTTATAATTGTTGTTATTACAAGGTCAATAACTCACTCACTTTAGTGAAAAAAAAAAAATATATAGATAAATTTGATTAATGCAAGGCATGGTGATATGAACTGGGGTGTAAATGACTCAACAAGTAATTGTTTGAATTAGTAATGACTTTTAAAATTTGTGTTTGAGATTGGTTTGATCATTATCCGAGCCGAGCTGAAACAACCTTTAATCTCGAGCAAATCACGAGTTTAACTCGAGTAACTTGACTTTTTTCCAAATATTTTATCATTTTTTATGAATTAAGTCGAATCGAGCTCCAAACTTTTGTCGGACACTCAAAAGTATGTTCAAATTTAGTTTGGCATGTTAACGAATCGAGCACAAACAAGTTTCTATCGATCGATCTCGAGTCAAATATTGAGTAATTTGGTTTATCTACAAGCGATTTGCAATAGTAATATGTTCTCGTTTAATAAGTACAATATTATATCAGTTTTAGAGTTTTGGCACAAATATGTCCATCACAGACAAGGAAATTATTGTTATTAATATAAGAAGCAGGTGTGTGATAAATCACTATAAAATCTTGCGACTCTTGTTTGGAACGCTATGAAGTAAGGCTTTAATCTTATCATTAAATTGTATTATGTGATATGGAAGTATGATTGTATTCGAACCGTTCCATAATGTAATTAATTTTAGAGAAATGGAGTGGTAACTTGGTAAAAGGTTTTAGTATTTATAAAAATATGAATTGTAGAATATTAATTAGACTTAGTGATTGTACAGGAGGACGTGGGGTATTTGGTGAAACTAGGAGGTGGCTCAATTGCAGGAGCAGCGGCCATAAAATATGGAAGCGTAATTTTCCCAGAAGTGACAACCCCAAACCTTGCACAGGCATTGTTTATGATATTCGCTCCTGTTCTAGTTGCCGTCTTCATCTTGATCAACCAAAGCCGCGCCGTCGATTGACAGAAGAACCACCAGAGCATTTCTCCATTTCTAGGATCCAGATAATGTGATGGGCAGAGACTCTAGAGACAGAGAGAGAGATTGCCTATCTCAAAAGTAATGTCATTGCATTTGTCATATGAGTACTTGAGTCCAACACTCGAACCAAATCTGATTTGAGAAGAAAAAAATTACTTACAATCTATGCGTACCCAAACAATATTACATATCTCGTTGAATAGTTCAATTTTGTGATTGGAAAACAAAAACAAATTGTCACTGATATGAGCTTAAATACTTCATACTTAGCATTATCAAAATACCCTCTTTATTAGGTCGAGGAATAAATCAAGCAAACCCTACTCATCAGGCCCTGCACAATATTTCAATCCTTATCACTCGGTTTGGTTCAAGGAAATTGTTAGGGAAAGTGAACGAAAACACAAGGAACGTTATTTTTCCATTTTTAATTACAAGAGAAAAGGAAAAGGGAATATGAGAAGAAATTTAATACTAATGTCCAAAAGATTTGGATTTCTTTGATTTTTACCGCTTTCCCTAAATATTTCTTTTCTTTACATTCAATGACAAAATATATCAACGCCATGTTTGCTTGCCTCCTATTACAATTGGCCACGTGGCTCGTTGAGATAACCCTACGGTACTGCCCGCGAAAATGAAATGCAACCGTAAATCCATAAATACTACTTTATGGTCTTTTGTAAGGAACTAAGGATCCTGTTCATAGTTCATAATATTCATTATACTTTTACGGCTTCGTCCTCCATTACCAATACAGGTTGTATCCAAATCATATTTTGTCATTGTATTCTCGTCTTTCGACTTATAAAAGATATCTTATAATATGAGAGATAATATGACGCAAATCAACAAGTAGCAGAAGATAAAAGAGAGATTAATGAGAAAATGTAGTGAAACGCGACTTGACATGCCAAATTTTGCATCATGACATAATTAATCCCTTTTCAATTAACAAAAGAGTAGACATGTCCGAGGACATGGTAATACTACCTTGAAAAGGTTAGAAAATCATAACAAGCACAGAGAAATCCAAGTGATATCGAAGATCAACTTTTCCGTATCATGAAATAAATTGCAATAGCGATTAGTGCCTGGCTGAGCTGTCTTACATAAGGTCGTATACGCACCAACTTGGAACTTTTTTACTTGCTGCTGATCAAATATGCATCCCAACCTTGAAGCCGATATTCCCGAGCTACCTCTGCAGGGTTTGCTGCCTTTATAATTCCACGCCCAACAATAATTATGTCACTACCTCTTTCTGAGATGACCTGAAAAACAGCTCTCTACATGCTTAGACAATAGTCTAAAATTATCAAACGGGATAGTTTATAAGAAAACACAGTGAAATAAACACTGTACACCCACACGCTATTTTTCTCTATACAAGTTAGCAAGTGTCAATGTAATTGCATTTGAAGCTTTGTTCCATATTCCAGTAGATGGTCCTCTTTATGGAAAGAATGTTTAATATGAAGAACAGATACTCTGTATATTAAAGCTGATATTGCAGGGAAAGTGTTTCTTTCTTTTCTAGCAATTCCATGGTAAAGAGTCAAAAGATAAATGCCCAAATAAATGCAGCCTTTATTATAGATGACAGAAAGAGGTCTACTACTTATTAAGGCTTTTCATCCAGAAACCATGATGACAAATTGATGTTTTTATTTTAATAACCAGCAAGTCCAGCATCAAAACCTCTATCTTCTGATGCAACAAATAAATGTGAGGATGTTTTAACTACACAAAGATCCTCGTTATTCTGAAGTTGACACTGCTACATTTGAACACGGGCCACAACCATTTTCACAAGCATTATATCAGATGGAATTCTGATTGGCATTTTAGAATAGGTCCATCACAAATTCAATGAAACTCAAACGAAAAGATATCAATTCATCGAGTTTGCTCGTAGAAATCCTGTCAACCTGAAATATGGCAACCTAATTACCACATTCCAAAGTGTTATTCTTTTAATATATCGATTGAGTTTATGACAAAAGGAGTAATATATGATAATAAGAATGCTACTTACAGAATTTGGAGTGTTGTATTGTTGGCCCAATGCATCTCCACCTTTTACCATTTGAACCCCAGGGGTTGCGTGAATAAGGGACGGATTTCCTGCTCCACCAGGCCATGAGGCGGGATTGACCGATATGAAGCCAATAACAAAGTCTGAATGATCTTCTGCAATCTTCACAGCTGCAGCAGTGTAATCGCCCTTGGCAAGGTTACCAGCTGAACTCATTTCAGCAAGTAGTAAAAGACCTCTGCCGTGTGATAAACCCTATCACAACATAGAACTTTAAATTAGAAACGGAAAACTTTTATAGCATCTAATGGCCCAAATTGAGGCAAAAATATAATTCAAGTTCACACCTTCAATTTTAGCCCATCCACAATTCCTGGACCTGAAATTATATGAGCATTCACTATATCTGCCCACTCCAGTATACGGTAGATACCTCTACATAAGACAAATGAGAACTCTCATTGAAAGCAACAAAAGAACCTTGATACCAAATGAAAAGTAAGAAAAAATCTAACCCTTCGTACTGCATGGTAACTGTGTTACCAATGTCGGCAAATTTACGATCTTCAAAGATTACAAAATTATGTTTATCTGCAATCTTCAGAAGGGTAAGCAGAATTAGACACAGACAGGATTTATTTCCATCGAATGACAAATTTTTATCTAAGAACTATAACACTAATCTATATCCCACATGGACCTGTATTGCCTAAATATGTGATAGCTATACATTAGTACTCTAAGGTGGCACTGAATTTCAGAAATAGAGATATACCGAGCGAAGTTTAGACCCAAAATCAGGGGTGAAATCAGGCAATATATCCACATGGGTTTTCAACATGCAGATCTCTGGTCCAACCTGCAGAAATATCCAAAGAAAATGTCAGAAGGATCATTGGCAGGAAAATTGGATGACAAGTAAATTTCACCTATAAAAGCAATTAGGAGAAAAGTCTACCAGTATGTTGCAAATAAGACGACATGCCTTTATCAATATGTAACATTTAAAGGGAGGATAATTGGCTAATGAGTGCCATGATTGTTAGCTCAAAGACAATCTTCTACAAGAAAGTTTTAGAAGTCATGCTCTGTAAGCCAACTGTTAGCTCCTAGACAACAAAGTTAAATACAAAGGAAATTTTAAATAAAGTACAGAGCATACTGTTGCCGACACAACCATTCATAATACTTTCGTACTAGTACATTTAAAGAAACATACATGCATGTGTTTTGAGAGATGAATCATGAATAGACATAAATAAGATAAGGATTCTTTTCTTCTCATCACCTTATCTGCAATGTCAAGTAACTCAGCAGCAGTTGCGACATCAGCGGCCAAGCACAAGTTAGTCTCCTTCTGCACCATTATATCAAACAATTTTTTTCCTGTTGGATTCTTTGCCATCTTTGCCCTCTCTCCATACGGAAGTCTTACTCGGACCTTCTCAGCTGTAGCTGGTACCGACACCTTTCGATTCTCCTCCAAGAATTTAATGACCATCTTTTCGGTCTCCTCTGAAACTCTACCCTTCTCCTTCAATATTCTCACCATATCAGTCAGTTTCACCATCGCGTGCAATGTGATCCCATTTTCTGCTAAGTTCTCCCTCCCTCCTTGTTCCCTGTCCCAAATATTAGTAAAATAACAAGAACATATAAGATAATCATGAAACATGAAGTGAGTATGCAGAGAACACTGCTAGTTATATGGTATGTCTAAGCACATACATTGATGCACAAATGTAAAGATGATGAAGCTCAAGACTTTAGCAAATCAATGCACATTCATACACGCGCACACACATATAGATGATCCAATATAGACATTATCAGACAAGAGAAACAAGTATCATGCGCCTCTTTGCTCACATAATAACCATAGGGATTAGGCAGAGCAATCTCATAGATACAAGCAATGTATACCCAATCATCCAAAGATTGCATTATATGCATTCAAGCTTGAGCCATCCAAAAGTCACCAAAAAGATGCAAGCATAGAACAAATGCCAGTATGTATCTAAGTATCGTAAATTGTTATATTGCTTTGGCAATATGAAAGTAAAACAGCACGAATCAACTACTAGAGCAAAGATTAACATTGATTTATAAATGATCCAAGGGGGGGGGGGGGTTATACTATTTCTATCTAGAAGATTTGTTCTTATAAAAACAAAAAGGGAGGAATATATATATATATATATATATATATATGTTGATGGAATGAGAATTAAGAACCTATCAATCATGACGACGGCGTCGGTGACTTTGAGGCCGGCGGCACGGAGAGGGGCGGCGGTTTCAAGAACGGAAGTGCCGCTGGTAACGAGATCCTCAATGATAAGGCAAACTTGATTGTGGTGAAAAGCGCCCTCAATGGCTTTAGCTGTTCCATAGTCCTTCACCTCCTTCCGGCGCATCAGCATTGGAATATCAGAAGAGGTCGAAATGCAGGTGGCGATTGGGAGGGCGGTGTAGGGGACGCCGCATACGACGTCGTAGTTGGTGGAGGCGGGGAGAGTGGCGACGAGGGTTTGGGAGATTTGACGGAGGAGGGAAGGGTAGGAGACAATGAGGCGGAGGTCAATGTAGATTGGGGAGAAAATGCCTGATTTCAGTTTGAAGTTTCCGAATTTCACGGCCGAGATTTCATGGAGCTGCAGGATTAGCGACTCCATGGATGCTGCTGAAGGTGACGATGACATGAGAGTGAGTGTTTGCTCGAGGGTTTTAGTGTGTGATTTTGTACTGTTTGTTGTTTTGTTGTTTTCTGCCTCTTTTCATTTGATCTTTTAGGGTGTGATTGAAGAAGAATATAAAATGAATATCGAATAATTAAGGAAAAGATAGAAATAAATCCCTAAATCCTATTGAAAGTTTAGAATCAGTCCCCAGACCTCATTATATACTTTGCACTTCCTATTTCATAATTAAAATTTGAATTCACTCTCTACCCACCCCAAAATAACAAAAATACCCCTCATTAACTCATCTCTCACCCCACTTCTGCTCTAGAATTTATTTCCTCTCTCACCCACCTTTTGCCCCAACTTCAATTTCCACACTTCAATCTCTGAAATCACGCTTCATCTACCCCTCGTAAATTCCTACCTTCTTTTCCTCCTCCATCCCCATCTCCTCCGCTATGGTCTCCCTGAAAACCATTAATACAGGCAAACCGAAAAGTCCACCGAGCCCCAAAAATTCGTTTTTATATGTGCTACGCCACCCTATAATGCGCTCCGACACCGACATATCACCTCTGAACCCATCGACCAAAAATGCAGGTTGTCATTGAAGAAGACCACGATGAAAATGACGGCGAAGAATATCCATCACCACCAGCGTCGCCGATGGAAATTTGTTCAAGCGGAGAGGGAGATCTTTTAGGGGTTGTCAAGTACAACAGTGAGCTTCACGTCTTGTCCATCGGAGAGAGTTTGACCTTAATTGGGTAGTACTATAATCTGACGAGAAGGTGGGTGGCGATTAATCCCCAATCTGTGGAAGTGAATTACATCTCTCCCCACTACAATCTCTACGTAACTTTGAATGATGAGGAGGACTTCAAGAACATGCGTCGCCTACATAAAGTCATGAACGTGGTGAAAATATCTATGTTTCACAAAAGACCATTGTTGGGCCAAGGAGTTACTACCCAAAGGTAGTTTACGTACACAATTTGATGCATTAGTATACTGTATTTGTTGCATTTCAGAACATCATGTTCAAGTTAACAGTACTTCGTGTTTATAATAAAATTACTTCATACTTTCTTTAAAAATACTTCACTTTACACATACGTCATGTTCGCTTTACAAATACTTCATTTTCTTATTAACAATACTTCATGTTCGCTTTAAAAATACTAACTTCATTTGTGCTTAAACATAGTTGATGGTCGCTGTAACAATACTAAATTTATGCTTTAAACATGCTTCACTATTGTTGTGTTTGTGCTCATGATACTGTAACCAAGAAGTATGTTTATACTGTAATAATACTTTGTAAATGTAGTTGTTCTCATGTGTTGATGGTAGTGAAACGGTATTCTAAATATAGTTGTTCTTCACGTAGGGACCTAGTATGGTTTAGAACCATTATACCAGCTTTCCGAGGTCCTCTACAAGTGCCGCTTTTATGTGCATATGACTCTGGAAAGTCGATTGATGAATTTTTATCTCACAAGGTCCCTAAGTGAGGACACTTGTAGTTTGACGCCTTTTAACTTCTAAGATACGGGAAAAATGTGGGCTAACATACATTTTCTACCTATTTCTGGATGCTTGTTCCTTATATACATTTTAAAAGGTGTTCTAAATATAGTTGTTCTTCGCGTAGTGACCTAGTGCGATATAGAACTATTATACTAGCTTTCCAATAAAGTCTGCAAGTGCTGCTTTTATATTCAGATTCCATTTGGAAGAGCTGATATAGTGAATTTTATATCCCACAATGTTCCTACGTGAGAACACTTATAGTTTGATGCCTTTTAACTTCTAAGACAAGGAAAAATGTGGCCTAATATACGTTTTCTCCCTCTTTTTAATGGTTGTCCTTCTCATACATTTTAAAAGGTGTTGTAAATTTAGTTGTTCTTTAGGTAGGGATCTAGTACAGTATAAAACCATTATACCATCTTTCCAATGGATTCTGCAAGTGTTACTTTTATATGCAGACTCCATTTGGAAGAGCAGATATAATGAATTTTACATCCCACAATGTCCCTACGCGAGGACACTTGTAGTTTGTTAGCCTTTTAACTTCCAAGATATAGGAAAAACGTGTCCTAACATACATTTTCTTCATGTTTTTGAATGGTTGTCCTTCTCCATGTAGTTCTTCATGTAAAGACCTAGTGCGGTATAGAACGATTATACCAGCTTTCCAATAGAGATTGCAAGTGCCGCTTTTGTATGCAGTTCCCATTTGAAAAGGCTAATATAGTGAATTTTATATCCCACAATGTCCCTACATGAGGACACTTGTAGTTTGACGCTTTTTACCTTCTAAGACACCAGAAAAACATGACTCCACCTACTGAACTATAGTTATATTTTGTTTACTTGTACTTCACTGCCATTTCTATTTGACTAATACTTTGTTTTTTCATTTTTGTCTCCTGAAGCATTGAGAGGTTGATGGTTGGTCATTGCACTACAGGTTGGGCAAATCGACTACATACCATTCAGGGGCGTTTCCAAAGCTATAATTCTACTCGTGTTTTTTGGGACATTATTTGAAAAGATGTTTTGCGAGATGTTTGTGTTGTCCTTGTTGAAGGACAAATGTTTTGTTTATGTATTATGAATATGTGGACAAGTTTTTTTGTATTTATTGAATGGTTTGTCGTATTTATTGGATTTTTTTTGCTATTTAATTTAACCATACTACCAATTAACTATATTCATACTTCATTTCCACTGTACTCATGACAATTAACAGTACCCATAGTTCGTTGTCTATGTGACAATAACAACAATTAACAGTATCCATATGTTCAATTCACATTAACCATATGTCCAATTAACAATAT
The DNA here is from genome assembly GCA_019426215.1 of Buddleja alternifolia. NCBI lineage: Eukaryota > Viridiplantae > Streptophyta > Magnoliopsida > Lamiales > Scrophulariaceae > Buddleja > Buddleja alternifolia. The sequence goes on along the minus strand of CM033408.1, from coordinate 12,980,798 downwards.
CTATACTTTCCAGCTAATAGTACCCATACTTCCAATTAACACTGGGTGACAATACTACCTATTCATATTACCCATGCTTCCAATTAACATTATCAATACGTTCACTTTAATGCATCAATACTTCCAATTAACATTACCTATACTTCCATTACAGAATAAATACGTCCAATTAATAGTACACATACTTCCAATTAACAATAAACACAATTCCAACTAATAGTACACATACTTCCAATTAACATTATCAATATGTTCACTTTAATTTATCAATACTTCCAATTAACAGTACATATACTTCCAATTAACATTCGATGATAATACTACCTACTCATATTACCCATATTTCCAATTAACATTATCAATACGTTCACTTTAATGTATCAATACTTGCGATTAATAGTACCTATACTTCCATACTTATAGAATAAATACGTCCAATTAACAGTACCCATACTTCCAATTAACAGTAAACATACTTCCATACTTACAGAATAAATACTTCCAATTCATAGTACCCATACTTCCAGTTAACAGTAAACATACTTCCAACTAATAGTACACATACTTCCAACTAACATTATCAATACTTCACTTTAATATATCAATACTTCCAATTAATCGTACCACACTTCCAATAGACATATGCTTACTTTGAATTGGTAGTATTGTCACCCGGACAAAGTAGTACTGTGAATTTGTAGTGCGGGTATAGTGAATTGGATGTACGAGTACTGTTTATTGGAAGCGTGGGTGCTGTGATTACTTAGTATGGTTTCTGGAAATTGGTTGTATTGTCACCCGGACAAGTAACTAATCATACTCTGGACCCTAAATTCTAAACCCTAAGCCCATTGGCACATTTGATTATATTAGGAAAAATATTTTTCACATGAATGTATCTATTTATAATTTCTAAAACTGCATTAAACATCATGTGACGTGCAAATTTTGCATGAAAAATCGATAGAGTTACATGTCTTTCACAAACTCGATGTGTGTCTACACTACTATTAGTGATCATTTGACTTAGTGTGAGTGAGTTTGTAGTGTTGAAATATTTATACACATTATTATACTTAGGAATGTTATATATTTAATATTATTCATTTATAATGTCATGAAAGTGCATTAAACAGCATATTCAGAGCAAAATATGCATTAATTCATCAAAGATAGCATCGAGAAACCAGGTATATGTTTCACTTTCTCACGGTACACATGTTTCATCTATTAGGTATATGGTTTGTTTTATGGAGGTATAAGTGAAATAACTTACTAGTTATACCTAAAAGGAAGTGTTGTTGCAGTTAAAAGGAAGTGTTGTTACGGCAACAAGGAAGTAATATCACATGGCAAAGAAGTATGGTGATAGTCAATAAGAAGTACTGGTGTGTTTAGTTAGAAGTATGACTACTCTAAAAATGAGGTATTGTCACACAGGCAAACAAGTATAGTGACAGTCAATGGGAAGTATTGGTGCATTTAGTTGGAAGTTGTTGGGAATCCTAGTATTATGCGCAGCGGAAATTAAACATATCCGGATTCCCAAAGCCAAGATCAATTTGTGAATTTTTGTTGATTTTAACATAAAACGAATAACATGAAAAACTTACCTTTTGTTGTTCTATTAATCCTCACGAATCTTTAATGGTTCACTTGTTCCATCTCTAGATCATCACGCAGGAATGGATTTTGGAAATCTTCATCATCATCTCCCACAACAGCGGCTAGGCAGAGATAATATGAATCTTTTTACTGTCTTGTATTTTATTGGAGGACTAAATAAATCCTCCAGCTTAAGCCCATCATCCACACGCCCAAGTGGGCTATCGGACACCCCATGTGGGCTAAATTGACCCAGTCAATTTATTCCACTTAGCTTAATCATATCATATTTAATCCAATTAAATAAATATAGATTAAATTAATATTCTAATTTAAATATTTAATTAACTCAGTTAATTAACTATTCAAACTAATTAATTTAATTTACCATTGTTTAATCCAATAAACAACTAATTAAATCAGTTCGTCCAATTAATTAATTCGTCCTACCAAAGGACAATTACCAAAATACCCTCCAAATACAAAACTACGATTTCTGGTCTATTCCTTTATAGCGCGACTCTCTAGGTTCATCTCAATTGGCAATGGAAGATACTAAAGGATGTGGGTGACACCTAGTCCGCACCGTGGCCCCACATCGTAATGAATATGTCATTACGAACTTCTAGATTATGAATATTATATGAGTATAAGCCCTTCACTGACATATCCCGATCGAGTGAGAGTTATGGAATATCAAACTCACGGGACGATGCTATGCTAAGAATCATAGTAATATGAGATTACGGAACTACCCACCGTGTCAAACACGAGTTAGCTTATCAACTTTGGCCAGAGACTTCTAATCTCATTTACCTATGATTTCATAGGATACTTCTTGTTTACTTTCGAGATAGTGAATTCCTTCTTGACAATCACTTCACAACTACTACCTACCATTGGAACACACTTCGAGGTCAACCCCGCCAATGGGTGAATTGGACCTAACTACTCTAATGATGGAACCAACATCACAAACACACTGTGACTGTGACTGTGACTCCTCAGGTCTAAGGCTCACGCGTACTATCATAATCAGTAATCCAGTCATTGACAATCAATGAGTAAAAACTCATGTGAATGGATTACTACGAGCTGTGTTCGAATACACTATCCCATCAATGTATCTATGACACAAACTCCCAGTATCTCATAGTGTTCGATTGGCACTCCATGTTAGAGCATGTGTCATACAAGTCCACACGAATCTTAATGCGCAATTGAGATTCTCCGACTTGCGAACCATTTAAGTGATCAAGTATCAAAACCTTCCAGTGCCTATCTCCTTAACTACTATAAGGAGTGGAAGGTCTGCCTAGATTCACATGGACTTATTGTTCATTCAAGTCTTATAGATGCCATTAAGACTTATACGAACAATATACTAAATGCTTTTCTATTAATTAAGGGTTGTACAATATAAACTAGTGCCTTATATTCTAATCTCCTCGTTGGTATCGAGGGCACTTTCCCAATAAAAGTATGGTTATGGTAACAAGGAAGTACACAAAGGCAAAAAAGTTGGTGACAGCCAATGGGAGCTACTGGTGCATTTAGTAGGAAGATGGCTACGCCAGAAAGGAAGTATTGTCACATAGGCAAAGAAGCATAGTGACAGTCAATGGGAAGTACTAGTGCGCTTAGTTTGGAGTATGGTTACGAAAACAAGAAAGTATTGTTACAAACACAAAGAAGTATTGTGACAGTCAATGGGAAGTACTAGTGCGTTTAGTTGGAAGTATGGATGCGTAAAAGGAAGAATTGTCACACATGTAAAGAAGTATAGTGACAGTCAATGGGAAGTACTGGTGCATGTATTTGGAAGTATGGCTACGTCAAAAATGAAGTATTGTTACACAAGCAAAGAAGTATCGTGACAATCAATGGGAAGTATTGGAGTGTTTGGTTGGAAGTATGAGTCCAAAAAAAGGAAGTATTGTCGCAAAGGCAAAGAAGTATAGTGACATTCAATGGGAAGTACCGGTGTGTTTAGTTAGAAGTATGGCTATGTCAAAAAGGAAGTATTGTCACACAGGAAAGTATCGTGATTGCCAATGGGAAGTACTAATGCGTTTAGTTGGAAGTCTAACTAAATTAAACATTAAGTATGGACTTAGTGAAGTGAACATACAAATCATCTGGTATACCATTAAGTGGAGACATAAACATACAAATCATCTAGTACACCATTAACATCACAAAATAAATAAATATATAAATTTCTTAATTGTATCGGACAATCAATCATGTTGTCAACTATGCCTGTGCCTCTGTTTCAGAATGATTGCAGCCATACGTGCATGGAATGAATCCACCCCAACGTTATCCTAATAAGACCAAAATGTCTCACTATCTATGCTAAAGCAGTCTGTCACATGTACACAAAAACCCCACAATCAACCCCCCTCTTGTTGGAGGAGATCCATCTTTTTTTCCATAGTTGCCTCACAAACATCATAACCCAACTTTTTTTTCAGATAACTCGAGAAAAACTTATCTTGCAAAAAGGTATTTCACATTGTTCAATTTTTTTTCTAATATTCTCATTTCAAATGACATGTAAATGAACTCACAATGGGTTTTGTCGCTGCTGAATTCTTCACGGTCCAAACTGAATTCATGTGTATGAACTTTTTCTCATTCGAATCAAGAACTAGGAGTGTCCAATGAAATTTGTTGGCAATTGGGATCATGATATATCGGCATGTGATCACAATATACAGTGTCAACTTCTCCATACATTTGACTGAATATGCAATCAAACTTTCAACAACACTTACATACTGATCTTCTTGAGGCATAGACTTCTTCAGAGTATGAAGTTTCCAAAGGAGTTCAGTCTATCATGTGATAATGTGTTAGTATCTGCTCTTACCAACACATACAAATATTTTTTTAGATTCTTCTACATTGATACCTGAACATATGAGGGGGGATAGAAGATGCGGTGGCCAACATTTGCTGAAACACCATTTTCACACAGAATGTCCAAGTAGCAATCCACCAAAGACGAGGATAGTGCTTCCTCAAATAATAGATCACAAAACTATTTGTGGAAAAACTCTAATACAGGTGCATCCCAAACATGCACACTACAAAATAGAGATTTAGCATTATTAGCATACAGATCAATTAAAATAAAAAATATAAGTGATAAATTTAGTATTTGTACTCAAACATGTCTCCACAAATATAATCATCATCAATCCACCACTCATGATTAGTTAGGTCGGCCCACCCCTCGTAGTCCAACCTACCTTTGTACTGCTCAAGGGTATTCTGTCTTTTTCATGTGATAATATAGCATCTTCGTCGACTTCGATTGGAATTTGTTATACATGTGGTAGTCTCAGATGTAGTATGATTTCGTGTTAAATGCAGTATGTATTTCACATCAATGAAGTATTATGGCGTAATTAATAAAGTATGCGTTCCTAATGCATGCAGTATACCAAACCCTTTTTGGTTCAGTATGGTCTTCTTGCAGCTGAAAGATGTAACCATACTAACCGAAGTATGCTTTCGTACTCCCTGATGTATGTCATTACTACAATTGCAGTATGTCAAATCAAGTCTTACCTCAGTATCGTTTTCTTATAAGTGAAGTAAGTAATCTTAATAAAGAAAGTATTAAATTTCTATTAACACCAGTTTACTTCATAATGCATGGAGTATATCAAAATCATGTTTTACCTCTTCTGTCTCATTTTCCTCTTTCTCTTCCTCTTCTGCCTTTTGTTCCTCTTTCTCTTCCACTTTATTTTATGTCTCTTCCTCTCTCTCTTCTGTCTCTTTTTCTTTTTTTCCTCTATCTCTTTTTCTTTTTCTTCATCTCTCTCTCCTAATTCATACTCTCCCCCCCCCCCACTCTCTCTCTCCTTCTTTCTCCTCCCCCCTCTCTTCTTTTTTCTCTTTAATCACACCAGAATTGCACATATCTTGTCCACAATTTTTCTTTTCTTAAACTGAACAAGGGTTTCAATCAGGGCATCATCATCTAAGTCATTGTCCCCATCCTCGATTGGTAACCTTGACTTTTATTGCCTCATGTACAAGAATCATTTTGCTCAGTTTTTTAATTAACTTATCCTTTTCTCTTAAATCTTCTTCTAACATCGAATTTTTTTGATCAAGTTCAACTCATGGTGCTTGCATTGGCATTACAAATTTTTTCTCTTCAATGAAAGGATACATCTCCATAAACTGGTACGAACAAAATTATTTCATAATTAAATTTTTTTTAAGGGAGATTAAACATTGTAAATACAACAATTACCTCATATCGAGTAATTATTCTAAATTTTCATGCGGAAACATCAATGTCGTTCCTGAGTCTGGTCTCCCCCAACTTAAAAAACCATGGGATGGAGTGCACCACGCGTGGGTTAGCCATAGAGGGCACATGCTTATTAACCCAAGCCTACAATTAATGGAGCAAATAACTAAGAGAGCTACAATCTGTGCAATTTCATACGGTGTTTCCGTAGAAAATGTACTTCATTTAACCAAATACAATATTGTATACAAAGAACTAATACAGCTTATAATAAGCTCAATTGTACATCCATTGATGTACTTTATTTTCACTGCTTTTTCAGCATACTTGCAGATTTGCTGCAACAAGAATAAGTAAACTGTGCACCCAAGCAAACTCTCGAAGGCATTTCCAGACATCCACCGTAAGGAAGCAAAAATCCCGGAGTACGAAAGTTATTGATTGGAAATAAAATACAATTACAGAAAGAGAACATACATCATAACAAAATCCTCTATATCCGCATTGGGATTTCTTTCCACTAACTGATACAATTTCTTTACAATATTATGCCGCGTCACTTCACTCAAGTTCCGCTTAAAATGTTTAATTACTGTTTTTGACTCCACCAACTTCATATCCATGTCAACATACTGAACCAACTCGTGGAGCCCCATCATAATGGAGAATTCAGACGCAGGGAATGGAACTTCAATGCTCTTACTAAAATGAAATGTCTTACTCTCCAAACGGAATGTCTGCAATAGTGCCCCAACTCGAGCTAAACTATGGGACATTTCCAAAAGATCCAAGTATGAGTAGAATGGAGCCTTCTTTATTACGTTACGGTGCTCTTTCGAAATCAATGGAAATAATTTACCATTACCTTACGGAAGTTATTTGGGAGGCACCGTGAGACGATCTCGTACTCCTTCCTCTGTTGTTTTCCAGCCATTAGGTTCTACAAGGTTCAAGTAATGATTATAATAAATACAACATACACACATAATAATACTACAAATGTCAAGTGTGCATACGACAAACCCATTCACATATACTGCAAATTTTAAATTAAAGTACCACAACATTCAAAAGTGAATATCTCAAATCCACACATTATATTGCATATTTGAACATAATTATAACCACGTTCTTCACAAAATGCACAAAATTGAAATTCTCAAATCCCACACAGCAACCAAAAACTGAAATTAACAAAATACAGTTGACTTGCCTTCTCAAATCCAAAAGGAAATCGAATACCCAGGTAGTGGCGGTTGACTTACAAGAGAAAAATATAAATTTTCGGAAGAAACTTTGACAAAAATCGTATACCCAAGTGGCGGCGGAAATTGAATAATACAAGTGCGGTGGAGGATTTCGAATGCCCAGGTGGTGGCAACGGTGGAGGATTTCGGGAGACTTTTGAGAGAGTTTAACATGCAACAAGAAAAAAGGGGGAAGAAGATAACGAGAACAATCATGGGCATAACTGTTATTTTTTCTATATTTGAGGGCATTTTTGTCTTTTTATAGTGATTGGGGAGTGAATCCAAATTTTAAATTTAAGAGTAGGGAGTGCATACCTTACAATTAGGGTTGGGGACTGATCCACAAATTGGATTATTGAATGGGGATTTATCCCCAAATTTTCGAATAATTAATGACATTTTTTCTTTTGAATAAATTAAATAATGAGATAAAGCGTAAGCATAAATTTATCATAACAGACTTTTCTAATATGAGTAGATGAATATTATTAGTTTAATTTCAAAGTAATTTTATGAATGAATTTTGATAATCTTATTAAATTATTACAGGAAAATTACACAAAAAATCCCGCACTTATTATGTAATTACCAAAACTCCTCCTTGCTTATTTAAAATTACCAACACACACACACGCACACACTCATGTTAAGAATTTTTTACAATTACACCCCCTATGTGTTCAATAATTCTTACAAATTTACCCCTATAAATCTTACAAATAGACTCCTTGAGGGGAAGTTTAATAATTACGCAACAAGTGAAAGGGTTGTGTATAATTTTTTGAATTATTTATTTGGCACTACACTTATCTTGAACTTATGCCTTTTACTTCATTTTCGGAACATTCAAAATGAGACTCATTTTTAGCTGACAATATCTTCTATTGCAAGTTAGGTCACATCTCATATTGACTCAATACACTTACAATAAGAAATGCAATAAAAGATCTCTAATTTGGGTATAGGGAGGTTAATGGAACAACAGATCCATTAGCAACGAAAGCAGCTAACTAGCTAGTCAACCTTCTATAAATGACATTTTCACCGATTATCCACTATTTTTTGGGACCCATTTTGCAATTTGATATCGCGTGCGTTAAGACTAGATATGTAAGGCCCTGAATGCTATTTATCCCTTTTTTTAAGAAAAAGTAAGAGAAATTATTTTTAATGGATGTTGAAGCAAATTCTGAAAATGGAAATACAAGTTTGACTTTGGTGCCTACAGTCCAATCTGGCTCAAAGTATTCTAATTTGATAAATCAGTTTTACGAAGCCCAAAGCCCGTTCAAGATGGTTCGAGGTCAACTCCGAATTGACTGAAAGTTTAGGGACCTCTTTGCAAGAATTAAGTTAGAGGTTTAATACAAATAGCCTTAGTTGACTGTTTTGTATTAGAGCATTATAATCAGCACTATTTTTTCCCTTTTTTGTAATCAATATGCAGATTTCTCTACTGCAAGTTTGGTCTTCTTCAATAAAGTTTAATTTCTTGCTTTAGTTTTCTTTTCCAATATTCAGCCTTCACATATTTCATCATGGCATCAAGAGCGAGGTTAACTTGAAAAGCTTTGTCTCATTGTTAAGATTCTGGGTATTTCAGTTCTCCGCTGAAACCTTACTTATTTGTTCTTATTTGGTCGATCTGTGGCTATAGAAGATTTCCGTGCTTTTCGTGTATCAGTTATTTTTGGATTCACATTATGGCTGACACCACCTTATCCACCCCTGTGACCACCGTCTCAAATTTAGATTTTAGCAACTCGTTACACTTGCATGCCTCCGATTCCACTACTATGAATTTGATACCTTATGTGCTCACCCGTTGTGAAAATTATGCCATTTGGAGTCGAGCCATGTCTATTGCGTTAACTGGTAAAAATAAATTGGATTTTTTTTTGGGCACCGTACCATATCCCACTGATCATGTATTGGGGAATCAATGGGACAGGTGTAATGCCGTTGTCCTCTCATGGATTCTTAACTCTGTTAGTAAAGATCTTTATGCTAGTTTGGTGTTTGCTAAGAAAGCATCTGATGTGTGGACTCAATTGAATTGTACATATAATAAAGTCGATGGCTCTAGAATCTTCACTCTACATCAGGAAATTTCTCAAATTCGTCAAGGTTCAGATACTATTGATGTTTACTATTCCAAGCTTAAAATGTTGTGGGATGAATATGTTGCCCTTATTGCCTCGCCCCCATGTACTTGTGGTGCTTCTTCACATTCTGTGAAACATGATCAAAACTTGAAACTCATGCAATTTCTTATGGGGTTAAATGAGAAATATATGTCTGTTCGAAGTAATATCATGCTTCGTGTTCCCTTACCTGATGTTATGAGTGCTTTCAATATTATTTCTCAAGAAAAGTCTCATCGCACTATCTCTACTTACACAAGCAATATAAAACATGTTTCTGTTATTTCTGGACAAACTGCTGAAAGATCTAATAACCCAAAACAAAACAGACCTATTTGTGAAAACTGTGGTATAACTGGTCATACTGTGGAACGTTGTTATAAGATCATTGGTTTTCCTGACAACTATAAAGGAAAAAGGAACCTGGGTAGAACCAGAATTTAAATGAAAAAATTAAATTCTGTTTTTTTTGATAAATCTGATTCTATCCAGGCTGAAATTTTGAATCTGGGCTTTACCTCTGAACAACATAACCAGATTCTTAAACTTTTAAGTGGGCAGAAAGGGTCGGGTTATAACAAATATCATCTAACACTTCCTCTTTATCCACTCACCACAATGGTTGGATTGTTGACTCAGGGGTAACCAATCACATGGTTTCTTCCCCAAATCTAGTGTCTGAAATTAGCTATGTTGAAAACCAAAATATTTTTATTAATCTTCCTAAAGGAAACAGTGCTAAAGTGACACATGTTGGGAAACTTGAATTACTTCCTGAAATTGTCTTCCTTAATGTACTTGTGGTTCTGGATTTTTGCTATAGCTTGCTGTCAGTTTCTAAATTGACTAAAGACTGCTCTTGTTGTGTCAAATTTTCTCAAGATTGTTGTATTTTTCAGGACCTTCAGAGTGGAAAACTGTTGGGGACTGGTAAGCAAGATGCAAGACTCTATTTCTTCCATCTGCATACAGGTTTCCCTTACCCTAAAAATGATGATTTAAAATTTCCACAGTATGCTCTAGTTTCCTTAGGCATAAACGTTTAGGTCATCCGTCAGATGTTGTTCTCAAATCCACTTTACATATCAATGGCTCAATAGAAACCAATCCATGTGATATTTGTCAGAAGGCTAAACAAACTAGAGAGTCATTCCCTTTAAGTGAACACAAAACTACCAAAACCTTTGATCTTATAAATCTTGACTTGTGGGGCCCGTATAAAGTTGAGAGTCACGATGGTTTTAAATATTTCTTAACTATCGTTGATGATTTTTCGAGAGCTACTTGGGTGTACTTGTTAGTTTATAAATCTGACACTGTACCTATTCTTAAAGAGTTCTTTGTTATGATAAAAAATCAATTTTCAAAAAGTATTAAAATTGTTCGGTCGGATAATGGTACCGAGTTTACTAATAATGATTTTCGATCTTTCTAACGCAACTTAGGTGTTAAACAACAATTAACTTGCGTTGACACACCTCAACAAAATGGAATTGTTGAACATAAACATCGTCATTTGTTAAATGATGCTCGTTCCCTTTTATTTCAAAGTAATTGCCCTATTGAGTATTGGTCTGAATGTGTTCTAACTGCCACATTTCTTATAAATCGTACTCCTAGTTCGGTTCTTCATGGAAAAACCCCCTTTGAAATTTTATTTGGCTTTGTACCAAAATTTGGTATTTTACGTGCCTTTGGATGTTTATGTTATGCTTCTGTGTTTAATAATAAGGATAAGTTTGAATCTCGAGCTCGTAAATGTGTTTTCTTAGGTTATTGTGAAAATCGAAAAGCATACAAGTTACTTGACCTTGAGAATATTGACATTTTTGTTTCTCGTGATGTTCGGTTTTATGAAATTGTGTTTCCTTTCCATATTAACAATAAAAATTCTGCAGGTATTGAAGATTTCCTAGATAGCTCGGTGGTCGTTGGCTCAGATTTCTCAGGTAAGTTGGTCGATGAGGACGACGCCGTATCCGAGGGTATCATCGACAGTGGCACATATAGTGTTCCTCCCACTAGTGATGAATCTGTTAATGTACCTGAAGATTTGTTATTTCCCGATCTCATGGGCAAAGGAGCTGAGACCACACCTCCACCTTCCCCTTCTCCTGTAATATCCGCAGAATTGCAAAAATCTGTTTGTGAGACTGATTTTGTTGAAATTCAGCCTGTTGTTCCATTGCGTAAATCTGATCGTATTTCAAAATTTCCTTCTCATTTACATGATTATGATATGTTTGCATCTAATTCTATTTGTCTATACCCTTGGATTAAGTCTTTGTGTTTCTCTAGTCTTAGTTCTTGGCATCTTTGTTTTATTTCCAATATTGATAAAATACGAGAACCTACAAACTTTCTTGACGCTCTCAAAGATAAAAATTGGAAAGCTGCCATGGACCTAGAAATGGATGCATTAGAAAACAATGACACTTGGACTTCAACAGATCTTCCCAAAGGTAGAAAACCAATTGGGTGCAAATGGGTGTATAAGGTTAAATATCTTTCTAATGGTAACGTAGAGCGCTTCAAAGCTCGCCTTGTTGCCAAAGGAAGGGAATAGACTATTTTGAAACTTTTTCACCGGTGGTGAAAATGGTTACAATTCGGTCTCTTCTCTCTATGGCTGTCCAGAAAGATTGACCTATCTTCCATCTAAATGTTAATAATGCTTTTTTGAATGAGGATCTCAACGAGGAAGTTTATGTCTTTACCCATGGAATACTTTTCCAATGATGATACTAGGGTCTGTAAGTTGAAAAAATCGTTGTATGGGTTGAAACAAGCTCCCCAACAATGGAATGAAAAATTTACTCAATGTTTAGAGCAAAATGGTTTTAAACAAAGTCTTCATGATTATTCCTTGTTTGTTCCAATATTCAGCCTTCACATATTTCATCAATGGAGTAGAGATATGATGAAGGAAGTTTGTTTGGATGTGTTTTTTTTTTAAGAAAAAAAAAATGTAAGGATTAATTGTGACGTGATATGTTCTTTTTGTAAGAAAAATAGACCCTAATTGGATGACATATCCATTTCGAAGAATTTTTTTATGACAAAGGTGAGAAAAAGATACTTTTAGAAATAAAAAATGTGGTGTTAAAAATGTGTTTGGATGGGTATTTTTTAAAGAAAAACATGTAATGATTATGGTTGATGTGATATATTTTTTGTTGTGAGAAATTTGTTTGGATTGGTGTTTAGATATAATTTTTCATAAATATATATATTCAAACTCATCGATTTAGACATAAAAAAATAGGCAAAGTGGATCTTATTTTGTACGTTGCGTTATGTATTAGAATATGTGATGAATTTGACTCTCGGTATTGGGAGATAGCCGAAAAAACCCTTTTTAATTGACAGGTAAATTGTCAAATCATGAATAGTAAAAATTTATTTTTTCTCTTTTTTTGCAAGAATTTATTCAAAATTAGCTACAATTTTGAGATATTTTTCTTAAAGAAAATCTCATGATATGCCAAACAAAAATATTTTAGAGAAAGAAAATCTCTTAAAAAAAAAAATTTCAAAGGAGAGGTGGTCATCCAATTAGGGCCATAGTGTTTTGGAAAATTGGTATGAATGTGTTTTTATTTTCTAAGAAAATTTAGACTTATATAAGTTAGACTTATCAATTAAGGCATTAAAAAATATTCAAAGTGGATCTCATTTTGTATCTTACGTCATATCAAAGACCATGTCAAGATATTGGCGGATATTTATAGTTGTTGGGTGAGTTGCCTGATCATAAATAGTTAAAAAAAAATCTTACTTTCTTGAAGAAAATCTGATAGAAATACCACTTAAATCCACTTATTAAGGAAATTTGAGATTTTTTTAGGGAAATTGACTTATTAAGGCATTTCTTTGAGATATTTTTGGAAGATATCAAACAAATGCATTTTTTATGAAAAAAAAATCAAAGAATAGGAAATAGTGTGTCATCCAATCGGGCCTAATATCCCTTGTAGTTGTAAGTTGTAAGTTGTAAGTTGTAACCTATGTTGCCCGCTAGCTTAGCTAAATAAATTTCTATTTACAAAAAGAATAGTAACTCAAGATTTGTTGGTCTAGTGGTATTCACTCTCACTTTATGTGAGAGATTTTGGTTCGAATTCAAACTGCCACAAATTGTGGCTCTCCCCTCCTTTATGGAGTTAGATACAGTCTTTATGGTTCAAAATTATAAATTTAAAACTATCAACTCGACTTTATTGGGCTAGACATGTAGGATATTCCCTTCCTCTTGAAGTAACAAAAACAGTAGTAATTGTCAACATCTAGTTTTAGGGGAAGAAATTTGTGGCGATAATATTTGTTCTAATAATAAGTGGTGGGCATTGTGTGCGGCGAGGGATGGCTAGTGGAGCTAGGATATTGATTTGGGAATTTGTGGGGACAAAAAGGTAAATAAATGTTTTTAAAAAAAATTAAACGAAAATTCTAATTTGGGCATAATTTGATACGATTATTTGCAATCCAACTCTATTTAGGTTTGTGAATTGATCTTTTCACATTTATATTTTGGGATAATTGTATAGACCCACCCTGAATTGTGGATATTTGGCATTCACACATTGCACATTTGATACATTCTTTGACTTTTCCATTTTCAATTTTTTTTATTACATTTACTACTTAAAGATTAAACTACCATTCATTTTTTATTTTAAACAAAAGTTAACGTTTCACTAATAATTTTTTGAAAATGAATAAATATCCAAAAATGACATCATAGTAATAAAAATAATGAATCACCCAATTAAACTCCTAAAAAAAATATCATCTATGTTGATCGTGAATTACCTTTGGTGATCTAAAAATTTCATTATTTAAGTATGTTAATGTAACTCAAACATTTTCTATATACATGAATAATTCTAATTTTCTTGTAATTTGTAGATAAAAGTGTATCAAGTTTGATACTTGAGCAATAAGATTTTCAGACCAAATAGATTTCAGGATTAATCTAGAGGAATGTTCTTTTAGGATGTTAAAGTTATATTTCTATAAATTTTTAGTTGTGAATGTTTCATTTTTTATAATTATGATGACGATAGTTTAATATTTTCTTCATTCTCTAAACATTATTTAGTAAATCTTAACTTCTTTTTTTTTAACATCAAAAGTGTAGGGTGTTTTTGGCTTTAGCAAATATAATAAAGAAATTGAACGAGGATGGTCTATGCCAATATATCAAGGTGAGGGGTGTGGAAGCCAAAATTTTATAGTTCAGGAGAGGTCGATGAAATTATCTCAATCTATTTTATTTGAATTTTTAGAAATTACCCGTCTCCCTCCATATCTATTTTTTGTTAATGATTTTGTTAAACTCTTTTTGAAAGACTGGAAATACTCATATATTTATTTTTATTGGAAAAAATTACTTAACTCTCAAATATAAACTTTGATTTAGTACAGCGGCGGTTGTGGCAATGATGGTGGTGGCGGTGGTTGGGAGTGGGGGTGGTGTTGATTTTCCTTCTTTCTTTCTTTTTTATATTGTTCGAAAAGAAAAATAGAAAAGATGGCATTGTATAATTATTTGTGTTAGTTGGATAGTTAAGTCTTTGCAATTAGTAGGGAGCTAATCATCAGTTTTGATTCGACGGAGGAAGTGCGGAGTTGAAAATTATAGCTAGATACTGAATCACAAGTTTGAAATTCATTTTGGAATTTATTCCAAAAAACGATTATCTTTCTGATAATTCATTCACCAATAACTTATTAGGATAAAGTATTATGCACTTATGAAACTCTGTCACTTTATAACAGTTCAAAGGTGAGCATTATTTAAAGACACTTTTTTGTAGTGCTCTTTTGTCTTTGTAAATGTTGATTTTCTATTGCGCAGCGTCCTTCCATCCGGAATCTCTGGCACCCCAAAAATCAGAGTCCTTCACAAATAAGATTAGTCAAGTTCTTGAGTGTAAAACAAGGGGGGTTAAATAAAAATGAAATGTTGTGCAAGTCATCACTAAATGAAATAACAAATATTGAATTATAATAGCAGATATCAATATATCTCCCAAGACCATGAGGTAACAATGATTTACTATTTTTTTTGTATTATTATAATGAATTAATTTCAGTAATGAAATAAGATAAAAAATAGCGCCTGACTGCAAAGTTTTCCCAATCCTCTCTTGCTAAGTTATTTTTTGTATGCCTTTTGTGATGATATTTAATTTTCTCAATTACGTACTATTCATATAATAAATTCAAAATCAAATATAATCAATGATGTGAATAATTAATATTTAATTGTATTATAAATTTTATTTGTTCGAAGTTCAAGATGTATAAATTTTCTTTTTAATATTATTCTTTTAATGAATAAATAAATAGGATCGAGTAATCTTGTGTACATGTAATTTAATAGTAGATACTTAATGTAATTGTATTTTTTATTGTTATTTTTATTTGTTTTTGACTCTTTTTCCATTAAAAAATTGAATTATATTGGAATATTTTAGGTTCAAAAGTCACTAAATTTATGTATCACTAAAGTTAGGATTCCAAAATTTCTATAAGCTAAGGAATTTAAATTTAGAATTAATTAGTTTGTTGAGCTAGGTTTTTTCATTCACATCCATCTTAACATTCGATATAAAATAAGTTGATTGGATATGCATTCCTATTTCCTAGAATTTAATATTAAATGTAAGTTTGTTGTAATTTTTTTTGTACCGTATATGTTGGCATATTGGACTTCCAATATATTTTCTTTATTAATGAATAAATAAATAGGAGTAACTTTATTTAGAGCTCTAATGTAACTATAATTCTTATTATTGTAGATATTTAAAATTTATTTGTAACTTAAAAATAAATAAATTACATGGGAATATTTAAGGTAAATAAGATGTTTCAAGAAACAAACTTTTATAAATTTTCTATTATATATATAATTTTACATTTGATTATTGTCTATATATAAGTCATTTGTAGAGTTTTCTATATATCCTTATGCAACTACTTATATACTTTTATTATAGAGTCCTAATGTAATTATGCACCTTATTACTGTAGATATATACAACTTTTTTATTTATTTATTATTTTACTCTTTTTTCATTAAAAAGGTGAATTACATAGGGATATATTAGTTATATCAAAAGTTTCAAGAAAACACCCATACGTTTATAATAGTAGAGATAATTAAAAAATAACCGACTTTAAGAACGAAATTATAGATAGATTAAAACATTCAACGGTTATGGTAATTTATAGTTATTTTTCCTTATTTAATTCAATGTGTGTAATATCGTTACCATTACGTTATTTAGGGACAATAACCTTTATGGTCCCCCATCTCTCCACTTTGTATCACTTAAGTCCCTCATGTCATAATTTTATCACTTAAGTCCCTTATGTCATTATTTTCGTATCACTTAAGTCCTTCCTATGTTTTATTGAAGAATTTTATTTCAAATAAGTTTTTAAGGTTTGATTACTCTCAATAATAGTCTCATAAAAGGAAAAATAATCTTTATACATACTAGTTAAAGCAAAGGAAAGATCCTGCTTGAAAAATGGTGTCAAAGCCTAGGTTTATTGATGAAATATTTAAATTAGTTACATAAAGTTGTTTTATCCCTAACGTGGGAGAATTAAACAAGAATGGAATCGACCAATTAGTCAATTTATGAAGAAAACAGGGAGTATTTCCAGACTCTGGAATTACAAAGAGGTAAACAGATTGATAAACTAATCTGAAAAGCCAAGAAGATTTCATATGAAATCAAACAAGAAATAGCTAGAGAACAAACAAAAACTCCTGTAGCAGATCTACCAGCATCGATAAGATACTATGATAGGAAATTATCGATGAATGATAATATTTCAAGGAAACATCGCGAGGGATTTACAACTCGCAGAAATCCAAGGCAAATGGTCAGGGAAAACGAATAAAGGTAACGCTTTTATTTAAATTCAGTTATAATGAATTTTAAAGAAATTGAACCGGATACCTCTAAGCTTTCTAAAGATCTTAGAGAAATCCAAAAGACAGTTCAAGATTACGGGCATAGGCTAGAACATCTACCTATGAAAATCGAAAACTTGAACCAGAACAAGATTCTTCCAGATCTAAATAGATCTATAACAGATCTAAAGATAACAGTCCTAGATCTGAAAGAAAAACAAGGTATTACCGGTACGTCCAAATCAAAAAAGGATAGACTCGGTGATGCACTTGAGAAAATGCCTCTTCTACATCAGAAAGGCAAGGCCAAGGAAATTCCTAAGCCTAAGACTTAGGAAGAGCTACTCATTGATATACTAAGAAATATAAAATAATATGGCTATATCAAGAGTGGATCCTTCTGATCTTCAAGAGCTAGCTGAATCTTTCTCTCAATTAGCGTTTGTAGATTTGGTTAATGTTAAAGCCAATGAAGCAAATCCTCTGGCATTAACAATGCCAGGAGAAAGTTCCGCGTCAAATAATTTTCCACCAGATGAATCGATGCATGAAAGTGGAGATTTACATATAAACGCAACCCCCGCCGTATTGGGAGGAATGTTTAGAGTAAACCACGCCAGAAATCCAAATAGGATACCAGATAATACACCTTAGGCAAGGACTATGTCACAACCCTTGCACCCATATGGTACTATCCTAAATTTGGATATTATCGATTTCAGAAACATCGAAAAATTAATCGATGAATGGGTAACCGCTATGAAAATAGCTGCCACTACACTAGAACTCGACAAAGAAAACTTCATAAGACTAATGAAGTTAAGCTTAGAAGGATCTGTAATGGTGGGTTGGGAACGCACCTTGGAAACATCTAAGCAAGAAGTTTTAGCCGGAGAATCGAAAAGTACAATTGCTGATAGATTCGGAAGGTTAATAAAATTACATTTTATCAGAGATGGATACTTCGGTGAAAATAATACAGAAAAAACTAGAGAGTACTCCCAAGCACTCTATAGTAGTGAATGTAGAAATATTTGTGCGATAGATGAATACATCTATTGGTTTCGAAAATATTTCTTCCATGCGGATGTTAGTACAGAAATTGCTGCACCCATGTTCTTTGCAAAAATTTGCAATCCTTGGAGGGAAATGTTAATTCATTCCTACAAGATACCGGAAGGGCAAATTGATATGGTAGCTAGACGGATGTCTTTCTTGAAAGACAAACTGAAAGACTGGTGTCAAGAAGCCTCTATCCAAAAGAACATGAAAAGACTAAGAGGGAAAATTAAGAAAACCCCTCTTTGTTGTGATAATAATGATTTTCCAACAATTATTGGAGAATCAATTGAGCAAAAAAAGAAGAGAAAGCAATTTGTACGCTCTGATTACATCAGTAACAAAAGGTGATCTTCTTTCAGGCGAAAGTCTTGGTGGTCTAAATCTAAAGCCCGATCTTATAAATCTGGTTAGAGATCCGGACCAACAAGGGTGTCTTCCTAAGGATCTCAAAAATCCAACAGAAAAACCCCCACAAGACGAACTTTCAGACGGGCACATGCCCGGACAAATGGGAGTTTCAAAGATTGTAACTGCTTGACATGTGGAGCTCAAGACCACATTTTACCAGATTGTCCCAAAAAGGTGGTGAATTAAAACAATTTGAAGCCACTGCTGACATACTGGATGCAGTTTTCTACGGAGATTTGGTACTAGTTTACCAATTCAAAAGTATACCCTCAGATGAAAGTGTCTATGAGGAAGAAATAGAAAGTGATTCTGATGGAACTTCAACCGAATCAGAATAACTTCAACGAGAGAGATAGGATCCAGACATCGGATAGCCTATTAGGATTCTTTTCACGGTCATCTATATCAGATAAAACCATGGAAAGAATAATAAGGCAAGACTCTACGTTGGACCATATGATGGTTTTAGAGTTCGTGGAATTAGCCGAATCCTAAATCAAATAGGATTAAATCAAAGGCGACATAACATCATATACAAGGTAAGTTCAAGGGAGTTCGCAATCCCTATGGAATTAACCGGTAATGTGATGGATATGCAACTTATTCCAAAAGAAGAAATTCTGGAGGAATTAAGTAGGCTCAAAGAGGAAGTAGCTGTTACTATGAAATGGATCCATATAGGAACTATTGAAGTAGTAATTAAAGCCACTTTCAAAGAAGGTGTTAATTCTCCATTACATTTATCTATAATGGATAAGAGTATTAATAACTTAAGAGATGGTTGTCTTGGTACAATGGTAGGAAACTTTTATGTAGGCAAACTTATGTTTGATATTCATCCAAGAATTGCATATAACCTAGCTGACCAAGATTTCAGTCGAGTCTTAACTCTTCATCAAGATTTCAAAAGAAATGATCTTATGAAAGAAGAGAATAGACCATATTCTATAACTTATAGAATTGTTTATGCACTTTCCAATACACATCATTCTGATTTGTTTATTCGGAAAGAGTATATTGAAATTCCAAAAAATTTCAAGGAATTTGCTAAGGTAATGGCACCTGATCCCATTCAAATACCAAGAATTGGTGGTGTTGATATCTTAATCCGAGACCATCCAGTTTTAGATCGATCAATGAGCTCTATAACAGATTTTAATAGCAGGATGTCCTTTTCGGAAGAAAGGATTAGGAGTTTAAAAGGAAAAGAATTAATTGAAGATTCAACTCTTCAAGCTATTAGGGTAGATAATGCAAAAATTAGATGCCTTGAAGAATAGAAAGAAGTGCAAGTTATATTTAATATTACAAAGAAAGATAATTACTTTCCTTGTGATGATCTTTAATACTTGCAGCAATCTACCATTGGCAAATACAAATGTTTGCTAGAAATAGCAGGACATGAAGTATTTGTTATGGGAATTGCAGGTCGAGACCAAGGAATTGTTACCTTGGGATTAAGTTTCCTTGAGGAACACAAACCTTGGGGAAGAAAAGGTAAAAGGATGGAATTTAGTCTGGATAGGCATGTTATTCAGGTTGAGTAAATGACCAGCCCCTTTTCTATATACATATTTGTTGGTATGTTATATGAACAATATAAGTTAGAATACTTTGCAGCTTATATTGATTCAGGATCAGGGATTTGTACAGCAAAATTGGGTGTATTTCCAAGCAATGCTATGAAATCTTTACCTATTATTGCAGGAAGGGATTTTCTCAGAAAATTCTAATACTCAATAATGGAATCCGAGAAGCACACATCATGATTGGAAGAGCATTTGGTACACCTTGGTTCAAGGTAAAAATGTCACCTATTTACTTTCATGATACCGGAGCAGATATTGTGTTAGGTAACAATTTTACCCAAACCTTTGCAAAATATGTGCAAGATAACAACAAAAATTTGTTAATTTTTACTACTAATTGTGGTAATAATATACAAGTTTTGCGACGAGCAAAAGCTTTTAATAGGATTATGCCTATTAAATTTCGTAGCAAACGTGGTGATTTTAATACTGATTCCAAATTAACCCATCCTAAAATGCAGGATAAACGAAAATTTTAAAAGGCTCTGCTGTCATTCAGACAACAGGGATACAAGGAATATTGTGAAGATTCTCACCTGGTTTCTCAAAGAACTAATCTTCTAGAAAAAACTAGAACTAGAGAACTAGATGAAGAAGAAATTTGCCTTCTTAAGAATACTTTACAAGAAAAGAAATCTTGGGTTAACATTGACGAAGAAAGCCTGCTTTCTCTTGAAAATGTTAAACGACTAATTTAAAGGAACTTTAATATGAATCCTTTGGCTTGGTGGGACAAGAACAAAATCGAAGCTACTCTGAAAGTAAAAGAACAATGCAAGTACGAGTATGTACGATACAAGCCAATCCAGATGAATATGAAGGATATGCAGATAATTATAAAAGAGCATATCGATCTTAAACTATAGAACCTGGAAGTCTCTACTTATAGTAGCCCTGGGTTTTTGGTAAGAAACCATGGTGAGGTAAAAAGAGGAAAGGCAAGATTAGTAATCAACTATCAAGGTATCAATAAGATACTTGGATTTGATGGTTACTACATTCTCGGTAGGTAACACTTAATTGATTGCATTAAAGGAGCAAAAGTGTTTTCTAAATTTGATTGTAAATCTGGTTTCTATCAGATTAAGATGGAAAAGGAATCTAGAAAATATACGGCATTTTCTACTCCACAAGGTCAATATATCTGGAATGTACTTCCAATGGGTTTGGCAAATGCACCCCAGATATACCAAAGAAAGATGGATAATCTGTTTAAAGATTATTTCGAGTTTATGTTTGTCTATATTGATGACATCTTGATTGCATCAAAAAATATGAGAGAATATATTAAACATCTTAAAATATTCTCTTATGCATGTTATAAAGAAGGATTAGTGCTTTATGAAAAGAAAGCGATAATTGGTGTTAATAAGATTGAATTTCTTGGCATTCTTATTGACGAAGCAGGTATTGAACTACAGGAACATATTGTGGAAAAAATACGCAATTTTCCTAATGTTCTGAAAGATAAGAAACAGCTTCAAAGCTTTTTGGGAGTTGTTAACTTTGCAGGTATCTTCATCAAAGATTTGGCAAGATACAGGAAGGATTTCCGACCTCTTTTAAAAGAAACAGAAAGTAGAAAATGGAAGTGGGAAGAAATTCACACTCAGAGAATTCGTGAGTTGAAACAAGTTTGCAATAACTTGCCCAAACTCGTAATACCACGGGACAATGATGAATTGGTAGTCTACACAGATGCCAATGACTATAGATGGGCATCAGTGCTCATGAAAAAGACAACTACTGGGAAAGAACCTTGTAGATACACAGGTGGATTGTTCAATGAACAACAAGCTAGAGTTTGGCATATTAACGAGAAAGAATTTTTTGCTGTTTGGAAGGCATTTAAAAAATGGCCTCTGTTTTTATTAGCTAAAGAATTTACATTGAAAGTTGATAATACTAATGTTAAAGCCTTTTTGAAAAACAAACTTGAATAAAAAATCGAGAAGGCACTTATTATCAGATGGCAAGCTGAATGTCAATAGTTTTGACATCATTATTGTGAAATCTCATGAAAATGTTCTTGCAGATTTCCTGACAAGGAATGGAAGTGTCTGAGACCAATTCCATCATCAAGAGATACAGGCATCTCAGGAAAAACCTTGAGGAGCTTGACAAAAAGTTTGGGCAGTTATCAGCTAACGCTGAAGTAGCTGGCCATGTACAACGAGCTGATCTGGGTACAGTCCAGGACACAATCAATGGAATAATGTATGTCATGACTCAATTATGGACTACATTACAAGAGCCAATTCGAAAGGCATCATCTTCAGTGATGACTCGCGAATTACGAGAGCAGGACTCTACACCTGCGTTTAGAGAACGGGGCTCTATACCCGGAGCGGTGGATTCAAATACCACTTGCACAAGTCCATTTTCAGACTCTGAGAAAAAGGAAACAATTGAACAATCGGAAGGGAAGCCTCCTATTGCTTCAGGTCAACCCACCACCTCTGGGGTTAAAGAAGGAGAGATCAACCTTAGGCCACAGACAGGCACTTCTAAGGTTAATACTAACCCAATTAATTTACATTGGTATGGTTATCAGCGTTCTTGGAAAAAATTAACCTCAAGACAAGGAATAAATCCTAATAAGTCCTTTGTAGAAATATCAGGGAAATATCCTAGGATTTGGATGCTTGGGGGGTCAAAACCCGAAGAAGTCTGAGAATGGTATAATTTTGGGGCATTAGCTTCAATGCATACTATGTCACCAGGTTTTTCGGAGATATCCAAACGTCCTGATTGAATTTCCAGTGCCGTGTATTATCCATGGCAAAACAACCAACACCTCAAAAGGGGTGATATTCTAGAGCTGAATTTTATTTCGATAGCACCAGAAATTGCAGAAAAAGGGTCTCATCCAGTGTTACATTTCATTAAGTTACAGAGACCAGATATAGCAGCCTACCACAGGGTTAAGGTTGCAACATGAGAAGCTCCTTTGATCAGTTTCATCAATGAAGATGATATTTCCACCAAAAGAGCATGGAAGATGTGTGTCTGTCTTACAGAGATGGACAAAGTCAAGTATCCATTCAAAATCTTCTCAAATTCGGCGAATGGATCATTCCAGTTAAATTCTATGACAGAAAAAAGTACTGAGTTCGCAAAAAAGCTCTTTGAACAAAAGAGGACCCTGATCTGGGAAAACAAATTACCAGCAACTGAAGCTACCTGGAAGAAGGCCTGCAACACGATGCATGTTGATCAATGGCACAACCAGGAGTGTTCAAGTTGTAAGTTCCAAGATAAACCCTTATTTAGTACAAAAATACGAGTTACCAAGATGAAACCTGAATCCGATAAGGATAAGGGAAAAAAGAAGTTTTACCCCTGGGGTTTTCACAAACCAGGGTAAAGTCATGTAAAAGAAAAAGGCCTGAATAGTCAGGTGCAATAATTGAAGAATCAATCATGTGATTGATTAAAGTGAACAGCTGGAAAGAAAACCAGCTGCAAAAGGACAGGAATGGCAGAAAAAGTGGCAAACACAAGGACCCACGCGCGTTAAAGATTGACGTATGTAATGACGTCAAAACATTAAACCAACTTTGGAGTCCGCATTTGGAGGCCGAAACTGATGGCTATAAGAAGAGAGATCAGAAGCAGATGGAGGATATCAGAAAACTTCTCCAACTCTTTTAAGTACAAAACATTCATAGAGATTTTGTAATCTTTCTTCTTTTTTCCACAAGTATATGGGGATTTCCCCAATAGTAGTTCTCTCATGAGAGGCTAAAGGTTTTCTCCTCCAATGTAGAATAATATTATGTAATTTTAATTTGTATTTCATCAGTAAAAGCAAAGGCTTGGTCCAACTAGTTGTCCAAAATCTCAATTATATTTATATATATACTTATACCTTTTGCACCCAAAGGTAGGAAACGAAATTGGGCTGTGTTGAGTATCGCTGAAGGAGTCAAGGATTGCGAACCACCAGCTGCGGTTGTGTGGTTGGAATAAGTCCATAAAACCGAGGACTTGGAATACCCGACAATAAGGCAGTCAAAAGAAGGTATAGAATTATGTAAAGTTAATTTTATTTCGGAAGCATGTTGAGTCTAATCAATTGGAAAAATCTTTTGCAAAATTTTCAGAGAATAAGGATTATTTTGAGGAATAAATTGTTTGATAGACTAAATTGAGAAAGATTAAAAATATGGGGCCAATTTGAAATAAAGAAAAAGGAACGAAGGACCATAGTGACACATATTTTATAGAAGAGGGACTAATGTGCCATTTTTATTAGATGAAGGACCAAAGTGAGACTAACCATAGACAAGAGGGACTATAAGGGTCAATTTCCCCGTTATTTATATAGTACATTTAATTAAACACTTTATCATTATTTATATTTTCTTAGGTTTTAATTGATTATAATATGGGCAAATTATTAATATACATTTATATGTGTGTATGTGTGTATATTACTCTTACAATATTAATTACTTAATTGTTTTGTTGTTATTTTAAATCCACAATCAAATGTAAAAAAAAAAACTAATTAAATTTCATATAATATAATATTATATTTTGAAGTTCACTACAATGTAAACAAGAAAAGTATAATTTTATTATTACATTAAAACTTAAGTACTTATAATTTATACAAAAAAAATTAATTGATTACTACAGTATAGTAACTCATTAATTATATATTTGATATATTTTTTATTTAATATCTCAATTAAAAATAATTTTATAATCTTCTAGATATATTTGACAAATACAAATTATTATTATTTACATCATTAGTTACATAATTATTATTTTTTAACTAATTCAATCATTTCAAACATTATCAGTCATCAAATTATTATTTATTTTGACATTTCGCCTAACTTCAACTCATTTAAAAAACACAGTCACGATAATGTAGATGACCTGTGTCACCTTTATATTCTTGAAAATCATTTATGCATATATCTTATACGTGGATGTCGTGAAATGAGAGATGAAATTATTTTATAATAAATAATCTGAACTGATTTTTAACATAATAGAAAGTGGAAAGATTAACAAATTTATGAATTTAAGAGTTTTAAGTAATCAAATAACCTAATAATTCTAAATTAGAAAATTTTCACTTTTACAACATGTTTATTACGAAGAAATAAGGATGTCCAGTAAAAAGTTCTTATTCTTTTAAACTCACTTCTTATTTGGTATAAACTAAAAGGGAAAGTTTCATTTTTGATCCCTCTATTATACGCAAAATATAATTTTGGTCCCCCAGTTACACCGCTCATCAAATGTAGTCCCTAAACTACCACAATTTCTGTGGTCCTCCCGTCTAATTTTTCGTCAAATTGGCAACTGTCGGGGTTAATTGAAATGTCACAAATTATACTTTGCACCTCAAAAGCACAGATTTTGATCATTTGGTATATTGGTATTGAAAATGAAAGTGAATTGGGCTAATTACATCTACCTTCTTTGAACTACAGACATTGCGCATTCACACTCCCTTACATTTGGTATATTGGTATTCAGTACTCCTTCAATTTTTTTCATTATATTCACCAATTAAAGACTAAAGTACCCTCCATTTTTTTAATTTTTTTTAATAAAAAAAGTTAACTTTCACTAAATAATGCATAGGAGAATTATTTAAGTATCATTAAATGACATCATAATTATAAAAATGAAGCATCCTCGATTAAAAATGTCTAAAGAGATAACTCTAAACTCATAAAAGAGAATTCATCTAAGATAATCGTGAATTTCCTCCGGTGATCTAAAAATATTACTGCTCAAGTATGTTAATTTAATTCAAAGTTTCTATAAAGATGAATAATTCTAATTTTGATACCAGATTATATGTTTATACCAGATTTAGGATTCTAATGGTATACGGCCCATCACAATGTAAGATAGATCAAAGAGAAAGAGGCCTGAGTTGCACCAGTAGACCAAGCATGCACCACAAATTTACTACACAACAAGTGCTAATTCATTTTGCATCCATCGTTAAGTTCAACTTCGAAAATACAAGCCAAATTAAGTAGAACACTTATTTTGGTTCTCCACCATATATATATATATATATATATATATATATATATGTATGTATGTATATGTATGTATTATATTTACACGCACACATTGATAAAAGAATGCCATGTGTATATTATTGAGTACATTAATTTATCATATTTTATTAATATGTAATATATAGTATCACTATAATGTTAATGGTTCGGACTTGGGAAAGTACAAAATTAAAAGGCAGAGGTCTTCCCAAAGTAACAATAGATTCATAACACTTGGAACACAAACTAAACATAATCTTAGTAGTAAGCTTTATCCTAAGACAAAGTTACAAGATTTACTAACAGATTACATATATATATCACTAACAACCACCATCCATCCTAGTAGAGAACTAAACTAGCGTAGCACAGATATGATAAAGGACTACTCCTCACTCATGTATTTGATTCATTCCACAGACAAGCAAAGAGAGTTTGCCTCCTAAACTGACTAACACAACATAATAATAATAATATCTAATTCTACAACTGCAGACCTACTACTGCTGCTCCTTCCAAATCCTACCAGTAACCCTCAGCTTCAACTCTTTCCTATCTCCACCCGAGAAAAATAACGCCATGTTACGTTGAATAATGAGCCCATCAAAACTATCACGTACCTTTCGGTGGCTATCACGTATGCTTCTAGGCACTCCTTGCCATATCATCTTCCTCCCGTTACCTCCAACCTCAAGGCTATAGCTATAGTTTTTTGCTTCGCTGTCATCACCCATAAACCTTAAGAATGCTATGTAAACTGGTGCCATTCCCAGCTGGAACGCTTCAAAATGCAGACAGAAATACTGCCCAAAGCAACTGAATACCTGAAAGGCACCATAAACGAAAGCAACAAATAATGTGAACAGCAATATAAAGGCAAAGCAGGGTGTCGATACCTCTATCAATTAAAACTCATATTATACGCGTACAATACACGCACGTACATATAATTGAAAAATACTTTTTTTCCTGTATGCATCCTGAACATAGCGAATAATAATCGTACTTTTGACTTGAACTATTTAGTACACGTACTTTACGAATATTACTCTATATTTGGCAAACAAAAGTTCATTCATATTTAAGATTCAAACACTATATTAAAATAATTATTTATTAATTGGATACTATACATTTGAAAAACACAAATATCAATAATTATCGTCAAATAGTGAATCATACAAAAGAGTTTTTTCAAATTTTAAAGCATGTACAAGCAATATGCCTTGCAAAAAAACATAATTAAGTTGTATTTTTACTCCCGAATAATTCATTTCTGTACGTATTTTATTTGTACACATATGAATCCGTTTGTTTCCCGTTCCCGTATTCTTTAGCCGATTTCTTCACCCGTGACTTTCAACACAAGTGCGGAACGTACTCGTACGTATTAAATACCGAATTTTTGTTGTCCTGGATTTAACTAACTAGGCTTCATACTATTGGAACTAAAAGAGGGAAAATTTTATTACCGTAAGCATCCATGTGGCGTTCTCGACTTCATGTGGATTTGATTTGACATACCGATGATTGAAAGTACTGCCACTATGCATGTCAACTTTGTGATCAACTTTCAAGTGGTTCACAAGAAACGGAATATCACCCAGGACTGAGCATTCTGATCCAGCATAAGGACAATTATAAGGTCTAAAAGTGCATTGGGATTCATGTTTAAGCTTGCAGTAGTATGGATAGATGCCAATACACCCGAAATCGTGATATTTGCATGGCAGTTCAAGTGATGCAGCTACTTTCTCTAGTGCAAGACATCTGATATTACCAAGTTCATGCCTGCAAGTTGGACAGCGGTTGTGCACCCTAGGTTTGCAACCAGAACACAATGTATGACCATTGGAACACTGCAGCAAAAAATAGGAATCAAACTGCTCAAATAAACAGCAGATATCAAGAAAAGCAGCAATTTTGAAGCAATACTTCTACAACAGTACACTACAACAAACCACACATAGAAACTCATTTCATTAGGGTGAGAACCAGAACAAAATTTGTATTTCTCAATTGTCATGCATCACAAAATTACTTAAATCAACTTGTTTGCAGAAAAATTAGATAAGGTAACTGCAAGCATACACCAGAACTTGAACAAATGATCCATGGATGAATCCGTCCCAACTCAGGCATTTAGACAAAAGATTCAGGGCATGAAAATGATTAACAGATAATAAGACATCAATTTCATATATATGATGAAGTGTATATATGTCCAGTCAATTGGCACCACTATTAAAGTCCAGGCTTGGACATGAATGCAAACATCACATGCCAATGGCAACATCACATGCCAATGGCTAAAATAAGGGCAAGATGAAGAAGGCCAATTTTAACACATATACACAATGACAGCAGATATTTGATGCAGTCATCTATCCAAAAAATACAGATTAAGAGGGTGTTTGACCAAGCTTATTTAAGTTATCTTATAAAGCTCTTACATCTTATAAATGTTTTTGAAGCTTATAAAATGATTTTATTTAAAAAATAAGTTTACTAAGTGCTTGGATGAGATAAGATCATAACACTTATGTAATGACAATTGTGCAATTAAGATGACAGAACTAAGAGGTTTATTACGATCTTACAAAATATAAGTTAGGATTCCTAACTCATTTTCAAGGAGTTTATAAGCTCCTTAACATCTTATTTTGGGAGCTTAAAAGCTCATTTCAAAGAAAATTATCCACACTTTTGTGGGGCTTATAAGCTCCTAAAAGTTATAAGATGTTTTGAGGAGCTTATATAAGCTCACCAAACACCCTCTAAGTAGAAAAGATGTTTTCACATATTATAAGAAATGCAAACATATGTACCCGTCAATTATTTTGTAACACAAAGAAGGATGAGAGAGAACATGCCTTACCAAGGTTTATTAATTCAGAAAGAAATATAAACATGTATAGCAAGCAGAGAAGTGAAGCAGAATGCAGTTCCTAAACATACTAAAAGAATAACGAAGTAATCATGTAAAAGTGAATGTAAGAACAGAACATCATCATTCACAAGAACATAGCTTCACGAAACAAATTAAGCCAAAGTAACAAAACTCTAGCCTATTGTCCATCAACATGAAAAATAGTATCCACAGTTGCAGAAATTATATTGGTGATGCTGAACACTTGAATTCGCTGTATGAAAGTTTTTAAAGAAACAACTAGGATGATAACAAAGAGAACATACCAAGTGATTCCCAACACATACAGAAAATATCAAGAAATTTAAACAGTAAAATTAGTAATGCTTGTCTCATGATCCACACCAAGAGTGCCTCGAAAAAACTGTAATCCATGACTTTTAAATCACCACATTTCTCAATCCTTCAGTCCTAAATGTGAGATCTTTGGCAGAATCAACAAATAAAAATAACAAAAATACCTATCATCTAAAATCATGGTTAAAGACACATAATTAAAGCACATAGATTGTGTCTTTAAGCCCCTTTTTTCCACTATAATCTATTTCAGAATTTTTAAGGTTAAATCGTACATTAGAAACTTTGAAGCAAACCACTCCTGGATTCAATTCGAGACACAGACTTCTTCATACAGTGCTTTTGATTCCAAAGATAGATCCCACCAGCACACCTCACCCCATTCCCAACGCCCACAACCCCAGATCAGAAAGATAAGACAAAATTCTACATACACTTTATCCTAAACAATAGGAATAATCACATGTAGTTCATTGAACAAGGAACTGCCAACTAATGTATTTCTTAAAGTGTCATCCATGTGCAATCAGGAATGACAATACAAGCATATAAGGAAAGTAAAATCTGTAGTAAAACAAGAAGTGTACACACAAGCAATAACAACAGTCTCAGAAGAGTCACAAACATTCATGCCACCACCTGATGGCTACTCATCCTTTATAGTTTCAGATATCAGATAGCTGTACCTGATGAATAGGAGGGTACATAGCATTCAAGCACACTGGACACTCCAGCAGCTCACGAACACTACTTGAGACAACTACATTAGGTTTTAAGGCACTTTCAGCAGTGTCATTGACATTTTCACCTATGTCCAACATCTCTTCAGTTTGAGATGGATCGATAACCTCAGGTTTAATCCGTAAGTCATCAAAATAGGAATTTCCACTTGCCATTTGAAGCATGCAAAATTGATACCTACATATATCAGTTAATAGGTAACATAAATCATAATCTTATACATAGATAACATTGAACTGATAAATACATTACATAACAGAATAATAAAAAAAATAAACAGAAAGTAGACATAATTCATATGTCTGAGAGACTAACAACAATTCCCTTTGGCAACCAGGAACATGGGGTTCACCACTGAGAAGGCTAGGTTCACCAAAATTCCTTCATCAATTAACCCTCATCACAATCTCTAGCCCCACATAACCCATAATTAATCTAATTGCTAAGATATTAACAATAATGTCACAAGGACTTAAATTATCTTGATAAAAGAAAAACATGAGTACAGGACTTGAACTGAACATCATCACAGAAATCGTAAAAGCTCATAAAGTTGACACACCATGCAACAGCAAATGACAAACACATACTTCCTCCAACAAACAAAGTGATATATGTAAGTATTTCAGGATATAACCATATAACCGCACAAGGAAATTCAAGGATTGCCATGACTAAATCTCTAAGAGACAACCGTAGTATCTGCTCCCCAAAAGACTATGCGTACTCGAAACACAGACATATACACGCTACCGTGCATAAGAGAGTATTAAATATACTACAATCAGTAAAACCACTGCGAACAATCCATTATCTGTAACATATAACTATCCCATTTCCTGAAGTTATAGGTGTCGGTAGTTTCAATTTTCATATTAAAAACGTTCAAATACACTAAACTATTAGCAAGCCATAATATTGCATTCAACACAATGAGAAAACCCAAGTGACACGATCTTCCACCCTTTACATGTTCATTAAGATGCAGTTGATAATATCCACATCAATTTATAAGTTATCATGATTAAAAGTGTGTATTTGCGCGGTTAACCCAAACATGGATGGCCCACCTCCTCAATCTTGTATTTGGAATGATAAATAGCATACTCATTTTATATGCTATTACATTACCTGCCTAAGCATGCAGATCAAAAGGGCATGCTAAATGACTGCTTCAGTATGTTTGCATAAATAAACAAAAGAATTACAGGAAATGTAAGACATGCAAAGATTGAAACAATAATTCCACACACACTACAAAGGAAAGCAACACACAGATCTTTGAATATTCCATCAAAAGTCACCCCATACCAGCAAAAGGCAAAATTCCGTCGCCTTTCGCCCAAAATATTCCCCCACCAAAAAAATTAAATCAAAAAATTGGACAATAAACAAGAAAAAAAAAATATACGTAGACAGAAATTACCTGGAATAAATTCTTTTGAAATTAAAGACTCAAAAAAAAAAAAAAAAAGTCAGACGAAAAACCCTAAATAGAGCGTTGTTGGGCAAATAAAAAGATTTGAGACAATCCGATGAAATTCGTGAGTGAATATATCAAGGGGAGGAGATTATGAGAAGTCAGTCTCGGAGTTTTGTCTTGGCCTGCTATATATATATATATATACACACACACACATATGTTTTTTTTTGGTTGCAATATATACACACACATATATACGGTTATACCAATACCATGGTGAAGCGACAAATTTGAAAATAAAAGAAAAGAAAATTAGAGAGAGAAAGGAAGAGGAAATTTCAATTCAAATTAAAGCCGTTGAGAGAGAAAGAAAGAGGGAGCGTGTACTGTGTATTGGTAGAAGCAATTAGTAGCAGCAATACATACATAATAGATACAAACATCATGGAGAAGTTGAAAAAAAGGGTGGGGATGGGATGGGACCACTTTTCACTCTAAACAAAGCTACAAGACTTCTTTTAATTTTGCGAACTTATCTTTTTAATATTTTTTTTTCAGAAGATTCTTCTTGGAACTAAAAGATGAAATGAGTTGCAAAGTTTATTAACTAATTGAACTGGTTGAAGAGAGTTTCTATCAAAAAAAAAATAAAATGGTTGACGATAGTTAGTTTTATTGGTGAAGTTGATGATCCCTATATTAGAAGTGTGATATTCTTTTTCTACTTTATTTATAGTAACTGTTGTAAATTATTAGCAGTGGCACCAATATAAGTTGGCTCAGTTGGTAAGGTCGAATCACTTCTCCTCAAAAGGTTGTGTGTTCAATTTTTTCTGCCGACTTAAGAGCTGTGTTGGTTGGCAATCTGTAAGTACCTCTATAAGTGATCTATGGTCCCGAAGGCATGTCGTGGCCTTGATAGGTGGCCAGAGCCGACATTACCTAAATTTTTTTCTCTAAAAAAAAAAACTTAATTAGTGACTATATATTAATTGATGATTCATAGTTATATAGTCAGTGGTATATGTGTTTGTCTCCTAAAAAAGTGATTGAATTGATAAATCAATTGACTTTTATTGAGAAAACATGTCTTTTCTTTGGCAAGTGAGAAGTATCAAATATGTCTAATTTACTTGTTCTGAAATATAAATGAAGAGTTGTAACCCAAAAATAAAAATGAAGAGTGTTATGTGAAAAAATTAATTTTGTTTTATGAAAGTGCAATGTAATTCTTAAAAATAGGGTGTAAAATAAAGATGTATACTATTGTTTACTGAAATTATTTTGAAAAATAATCTAGAAAATGAGTAATTAATACGTACAATTTAGAATTGAAACACATTACAAAAGTAGCAATTGTATGTGTACGTGTGGTTGTGGGCGTCAAATGAGACATGTGATTAGAAAATACACAAATTAATAAGAGGGAGAGGGAGAGAAGATTGGGCAGGACCTGCAGATTGCAGAGGTCAGCACTAATGGTGCTGCTAGGAAATTCTACGGAAAAATCTGTGGTAGATCCACATCAATATTTTTAGGACTTGTTTGGTTGGATTGAAATGATTAAATTGATGATGATGGATTACACTGTTCACTATTAAGAGAGCATGATCAATCAAATATTTGTGATGCAGTATCGAAAGTTGGATTAGAACCAACAACTTATTCAGTTTACCTTTATCAAATGTTTGGTTCATGTGACCTAGAGATTGATAAGTAAAATTATACAAATACCCTTGTTTGTTAAAATGATAGATGAAAAGGAATTTTTCTCTCAAAGCAGTGGTAGTGTTTAATTTAGAATATACTTGCGGTAAGATATTATCGCAAGTCGTTTAGTGTAATTTTCCTGTTTTCTTTTGTTATATTTCCTAAAATTGTAAGAATTTTCTCAATTTTCAAATATTTATGGAAATTCAATATTTATAAGATCTGATTTTTGGC
The DNA here is from genome assembly GCA_019426215.1 of Buddleja alternifolia. Taxonomy (NCBI): domain Eukaryota; kingdom Viridiplantae; phylum Streptophyta; class Magnoliopsida; order Lamiales; family Scrophulariaceae; genus Buddleja; species Buddleja alternifolia. The sequence goes on along the minus strand of CM033408.1, from coordinate 12,947,156 downwards.
ATCAAATCATCTCATTAGGAAACCTTTCAATTATTTATATGAAATATTTTTCTTAACCTTCTGGTTATCAATGTGACCAACATGACAATAATTTTTTATTATGCATGCATGAGTCAAGCTTGGTTTGATTATTATCTAGCTGAGATCAAAGGATATTTAATCTAGTCGAATACGAGTCGAGCTCGAATAAAATATTTTACGTATATATGTATTAAATTTTTCTACTAATTGAGCCAAGTTTCAAAACTTATTTGCGATTTTTAGTTCGTTTGGAGAAAAACGACACGATAACAAAATTAATATAAAGTTATATATAACATCAAAACCAAATAATTCGTATAGAAAACAAAATGCTACATAAGCTAATAAGTATTGTGAATAATGTAAAGTAAATAGAAAAATTATGGTTAAGGGAGTAGGAAGCTTTCAAATTTATAAAGACACAATAATTTTTAGTTAATTAGGAAAAAAATGATTGCTAAACGATATAAATTGTAATACAAAATCAATATATGTTACTCCTTCTATTCTTTTCTTTTCTAACAAATGATGACAAATTCTCCATTTAATAATTTATTTATCACTAATTTCTTAGCAAATTGACCCATCACATTGAATAAGAAATTCAATATTAGTTGGAAAAAATTGTGTGACACCTCTAAATTTTTTTTAAAATAATTGAAAACAATCACAATTTAGGGTTTCATGGGATATTTTAGTCATTTGAAAAGTTTAGGAATCCATTCTCACTAATTAATTACAAATTATTCTCTTTATTAATTTGAAAACTTCCTATTCCCTTAACAATAATTTTCCTAAATAAATAATATAAAATCAATCTTTTCGGAAAATAATATAAAGTAAATATAATTTTTCGAATATAATATCAAGTCAATGAATAGTTGTATTCATGAGAATTTTATTAAATGCAAGGATAATATTGTCTTTGTCAACAGATTTTAAGGGGTAAAAAAGTCAACCATTTTGTTTAGTTTACCACCATGAGGGTGGGATTATTTAATCTCACCCTTTTGTTGAGGATATGTTATCCAAAGAATTCAGGATATATTCTCGGGCCTCACATCAATACAGGGCTTCTGACACTGAAACCAATCATTTGATAAACCTGGACTATTTAGTCTATACAAGCTAATCAAGGAAACCAAACAAGTCCTTAGTGTTTATATGTCTCACACAGGTGTATTGTGCAGTTTCCACACACATTTATGTGAGAGAGATAGATACAGAATTCACACTCGGACCATTGGACTCGGTCTAGCATAGAATTACTCCAAATTCTACCATGAATTGGGTTTATTGAAGTTGATCTATTATACATCATTCGATGTATGGATAAAATGGTCAAAAAAGTATCTCATTCACAGCAATAAAATAGTTTTATAATAGATCGGCTCCATTGGACTTAATCCACTGTAAAATCACCCTCCTATGTATTGGAAAAATTGATTTGGAATTTTTAATTATTCAAATTCAATTCGGTTAATGAGAAATTAATCGAGCGAATGGACGCTAATCAAATGATCGCATCCGTACATTCAATGGTCACGATTGTACGGTTATGATCACATGCACCAATGATGGTATTTAATGATGATTAAATACATGTTTAATTTCCAATGATGTCTTAACCTAGTGGTAAGATTGAGGCCCCATAACTTAGAAGTCATAAGTTCGATTCCATCAGATGTATGAGGTTTTTCTTTACTTATATAGTAGTCCATTGTTTCTAGTTTGTAGTTTATTATTACTAGTTTGTAATAGAAAATTGTTGATTACGATTGTTGATTCGATATCCAATATAATGATGCAACCGTTTCATTAAAAAAAAATACATATTCGACTAGTTAACTTTTCAATTCTATAAATAGGCCCTCACATTTCTAATTTTTCAATTAATTCACATCCAATAGAATTTCTTTCTTCTATCGCTTAAGTAACTTACTTTGTACTTTGAGTATTTCGGTCATTACTTCAAAGAAAGTTCAGAACAAGTGTTTTATTCATTGTTCTCGAGATTTGTAGTACTACTATCTCAAGATATAGTCGTTGTATCTTAAAAGACAATTGTAGAAATTCTCTAAGTATCGGGTACAAAGCAATATAGTCTTAAAAACAAAGAGTTGGTTAAACTCTTACCTTGACTTTTCCTATTTTTAACTTGTATATCCATTCCAAATTACACAAGCCCTATAATAAATTTCTCTAACAATATTTAGAAGATATTTATTGTGTAATTTTAAAAAGGTAAAAAGATATTTTACCCTTTGTGTTATTGAAAAGAGAAATATTGCCTCCTATATTATAAAAAATAATTGATTATCTTGTGTTTTTAAAAATTAGGCTAATAACACCAAATCTCATTTTTAATTATTTATCAAAATAAGAATGACAAATACACTATTGATTAACTATGATGAAACTCTTTCTTTATTTTTTTTCGTCTTGTCATAGTTATTGAAAATAACATTGTTAATGCACATAGGTAAAATATGTATTTAATGATAATGAATATTATTTAAAAGGTTTGAAATAAAATTTATTTATTTGTTAATTTCTTTTATAAATTTATTCAAATAATTAAATGTGTAACTAAAACAAAATAATGCCAGAAACTTTAAAATTTAATCCTATATGGCATGTGTAACAACCCAAAATTCTAACTAAATAGATATAAAACTCAAAACTTAAAATTCAACGATACTTAAAATTCCAAAATAAAATACTTCAACAACTTGGTCTCATCCCAATAATAAAACATTCTAAGTCTCAAGTACTTGCCAAACCGAAAGATATTCTAGTCCAACTACTACGAATAACAATTTTAAAGTCTAACTATTATAAGGAGGAAGTTCAGTCATCACTCAACTCTTGATAAAGATCCATAGGCTTGTCTAAAAGGTCATCTAGTGTTGGAAGGAAGGAATGAAATAAAAATAGAAAAGTATGTGAGTAAAAGACTCAGTGAGTTGGTCAACAAATAATTTTACTTTATCCAAAACGAAAATATGTCGAATTATAAAGCGATAAACAATTAATGTAAAAGATTTTTATGCACAAAATTTAGTGTATGATGATTATATAACCATAATAGCTGAAGCCAGACAACCTTATAACTCCCAACCAATAGTGACAGACCACCTTATCACTCCAGATAAGGAGTTACCTTACCAAACAGAACACATGCTCGAGTACATGTGCAACTAGAAACTCCTCAGCACAACCACAAACGGCTTCTGTTGTGCTTTGCGTGGGAGTAGGCTATGGGAACTCGGGGTCCCAACCAGCAAGTCCGCTACTGCCCGGTGGTTCCTTCTGTACACCCAAGCCAAGTTGGATCCAACTAACCGATCGGGACAAAATCAAACTAGTCATTTGATCATCATACTAAAACAGATTTTAACAGACGTGCAAATAATTGATTTCAAGTAATTTCAAACTAAGAGATTGACATAAACAATTTTGAATTCACAGCTCTCTAAATCATTTCATAAACATGACACGTATATAAATGTATAACATTTGCAATCTATCTATCTATATATATATATATATATATACCTATTTTTCCAGTTGCAATTACTACTATAAGGTTTGGGGTACTCACTTGATACGACACTTCAAACTTGTTCAGATGTCGGGATGCTCAGGGTACTATCTGTTGAAACAAAATGAAATGCCACTTAGTCTTTATCCAAAGACAGTTATAATCTACCCCTAAAAAATCCTCATCCTAACTTAACACGCCAAAGTAATAATGATTTACAAATTGTTAAATCGAAACTATTCAAACCTAAAAGATATCAAATACTAGATTTAAATACCCTCATAATTTAAAAGGTCTTAGCACATTTAAGATTGTTATCCTTCATAACAAAGGTACTAACTTTGCATAAAGCATTATACTAATATATTATAAAGTAAAATAAAATAAAATAGAATAAATCTATTTTCATAACCAACTTACATACTATTTCATCTTTTTTAAATGAAAAGAACTTTGGAGTTGAAAGAACATATATAACCTCTAAAACAAAATCACACAAATATATACTACAACATATTTTGAACAATTTTTACAAAATGTTAGACACTTTGAAATACTTTGAAAATTTCCATAATTGATAAATACTTACTGTATAATCCCCAGTAAATTTTTCAATCTTTTATAACAAGTATAAGTTAACAAACTAAGTACCAAAAATAAGTCATTTTAACCTGCGCCCAGTTTCTGGAAGTTTAACTTTATTATTTTCTATAAATTTTTGTACAACTCAAAACTAAGTAAAAATTGGTACATAAGCTCATAACACATATACTTATTCTCAGAAAAAAATTGGTAATAAAAAATAAACAAGAACTATTCCAAAATACCAAGAACAACCTCAAACTCGGATTTCCGAGTACATTCAGACAGCCTGACGGAAACAATTTTAGTCAACATTTCAAAATCCTATAAATTATGAAAATTTTCGCACAAGTAGTACACACACTTCGATTTAACATTAAATTGTTTTTACTCATAATAGACCTAGTTTTGATGAGTCAAATATTCCAAAAAATAAAACCCTAAAAACTGCAATCTTGTTCGAAAATTTATTTGAATCAACCAAACTATCAATCTACCTATTGAACGAAAAAAAATGCAGCAAAGTAACACATAGTAACAACTCATTACCTATTAAGCGAGTTACTGATTGAAAAGAGATGGGTTGACCTTCAAAGCTTGATAGTTCTTGCACATAGGTTGCCCTAAGTTGTTGACAAAAGAGAATAAAACGTCTATCTCTGTTGGGGAAAAGAAACGTAAAACACTAGTCCCTTATCTCTCTCAGAGTTTGAATCAGATTATGGTTGAGAATAAGAGATAATGGGAGTGTATATAGGCGAAACCATTCTGAGTGGGGAGAGGCGTGAAGGAACGTGAATGTATGGATGTAGAGAATAATAGTGTGTTGTGGGTGTAAGTGAAGTGTTTTAAAATCTCTAAACTCTATATAATAATAAGATAACTTAGGAAAAATAAATTAAATTAATTCAATTTTTATCTTATAAAAAAAAAAGGGGGGGGGGACCTCACAGCATGGTTAGTATTTTTGTATTAAGAAGACTTGCATATTCATTAATCACACAAGCACATTGAACACTATTATACTTGCACATTATTTTTATTTTAAAATATCATTGAAGATATATATACATATATTATATAGTATATTTTGATATTTATATATATTTTGAAATGACCTTCATGTTATTAGTAAATGTAAATGCTACTTATATATGTATATATATATATATATATTTAATAACACTACTATTTTAATGATTAGGAAGAACAATAAACAAAACAGGTTAATGCTTTAGATATTGATTACTATATGTACAAGGGTATATTTCTCATTTTTATTTTAATAAATGATAAAAACTAGAGTTGGGTGTTATCTGCCTTATTTCTAAAACACATAATAATCAGCTCTTTTAAAATAACATAGGGGGTAATTAATAAATCGTTGACACAAATGGCTCCTCTTAAGTTGTCGTGTTTGGACAGTATGTCTACTCACTTCTTGTTAGTGTTGTGTGCTCAGCGAGCCAATTAGTGGGGAGCAATCTTTGTATAAACTATACTTTGTAATACAGTCTTGTTAAGAGGTTATCCATAAAATGATGTTTGTCTCTATCTTTAGGGTTAAATGCATAAAACCCCATTGTGTTATATCGAAAATGCAAAAAAAACGGTTAACGAAATAGGCTAATCACCTCTTGTGTTATTAAAAGTCTTCGCGAAATCCCCATTCCGTTAGAAAATGAGCGTGGCTTTCATATTTTTCACCTTTATTAACATCTCATTTGACATATATACCCTCACCATACAATATAGAAGGTAGATAGTGTTATTTCACCCAAAAACACACATATTTTCTTCTATCTTTTTAATAGAATGAGAATTTCTCGTAAACTTTTTATTAATATAGGGGGTGTTTAGCCTATTTCGTTAACATAATTTTTTTTGATTTTTGATATAACCAGGTTTTTTTTTTTGTTTTTTCCATTTAACCCTTATCTTTATGCTTTCACTAATTTTTTTAGATAAAGTCACATGGATTATAGATAGCTAAGGGGACGATCACACACTCGGTGGTGACTGTGAAACGTCCTCTAAGACTGCAGTCTAAAATATTATTCCAAGCTATAGAGACTATGAGAAAGCGGGACATAACAGTCTCATCAAAGCTTGTTCATGTATAGTTTTCTCTTGAAAAGTTCGCCTTATTCCATGGGCGTTGATCTGTGCTCAATACATACATGAAGATTCATGCATGGAAATATGAGACTGAACGCTTCACTTTGATTCTGTGTTGGTCAAGTGTCGAACTAGGAATCCTCAGACAACGTAGGTATGAGATTATTCCTAATGACCTATGGTGTCAGGGCTGCAACATGTACAACCCACTGCACTTCAATTCATCACATGATTCCAGGAGAATCACATATATGGTGTGTTAGGTGGAGTCTATCCGTTGACGAGGTGGGTGCCACCAACAAGGGATCTAACCCTGATAAGTTTACTGGTAATCTCATATGCAATTGAGAGATATAAATGATCAAGAAAGCCTTTGGTCAAATCAAAATGTCAATTAGAGGGTTTGGTGAACCTTGCTCGATTGGTCGGTCATAATGGTCTTAACATAGTCACCGTTTCTAAGCAATAGGTTTCGACTAATGACCAAACCTTGATGCTTAGAACAGGAAAAGTGAAAGAAGGATTACTCATTAGAGAATCTTAATCTGAAGAGATTTTCCTGTAGTCATTGTTGGAATTATGATGTAATGGTGAACTCTTTTTATTAATAAAAGGCATAGTTATCGTTATACATGAATCTTATAGGCATTCATAAGTAGTATTCAATTTTTAGTTCATTATACAAAAGTAGACTTTCCATTCCTTAACGACATAAGGAAATAGGCAATGGAAGAGTTCAATATTCGTATACTTAATAAGTTCGTAAGTCATAGAGTCTCAAGTGGGCATTGGGACTCATGAAGACTCGTATAATATAGGCTTTGACACTAGATGTGCTAGTCGAGCACTATGGTATAGTGGGAGCTTATCTTACAGGTGCACTAATGGGTTCAGTGCACTCGGTGTTGTGCTTAATAAATCATAGTAAGATGAAATTACCAAATTACTCCTCTCTCGTGTTCCATACGAGTTAGTTTTCCTGCTTTGGCCAAAAACTTACAATTTTATTTACCTATGATCGCACAGGATGTTGACTCGTTTACTAGTCGAGACAGTGAATCTCATATTGGCAGTCACCAAACGATTATTGCTTGCCCACTAAGACCGTACTTTGAGGTCGATCCCACCAAAGGATGAATTGACAGTCTAACTACTCTAATAACATGTCTAGTGTCACAAGTACAACCTTTGTGACTCCTCAAGTCTAAGGCTCACACACACTATTGTCACCAGTAATTCAATCATTGACAGTCATTGAGTAAATACCCTGTGATTGAATTACGGCGAACCGTGTTTGAATATATCAATTCCATGATATATCTACGGCATAAACTCCCACTATTCCCTAGTGACAGACTGATGCTCTTTGTCAGAGCTTGTGTCATACAAGTCTGGTCGTAATACCCAATTAAGACTCTTTGATTAGCGAAGCCTATTTAAGATAATTAAGAAACTGACACTTCTAGTGTCTGTCTCCTTAAACCTTAAGGAGTAGAAGCTCCCTCTTGATTACTTGAGACTTAAATGTTCAATACTCATTAATTCCATTAAGATTCATATGAATAATTATAAAAATGACTTTTATTCCATTGAAAAAGTTTGTACAACATAAACGTAAAAGCCCTATACGATCTAATTCCTCATTGGCATTTACGGCATAATCTTAAAAATTTAAACTTGGAATCACAATTATAATCAAATCTAATAATCTGGTTTATTTTCTGCAGTTATTTATTTATTCTCTCTCGCAAAAATGACTATCAACTCCTTATCAATTTTACTCTAAAAGAAACGCTGACTGGTTCTAACTATGCCCTCAGATGCCATAGAGGATAGAATGATAGGGCATCTATCTTGTAATTAACTTATTTGGATATTATTAATAAAGACATTATTTAGTTTTCACTTAAATCTTATCTGCATCTATAAGTAGTGTAAAACGTTATGTCCATGTGTTCAGTGCGATCCTTCTACTTCCTATGGGATAGGAAGAGTGGCACTAGAGAGATCGATCTTGACTACTAAAACAAGTTCGCAAGTAAAGTGAAGTCTTTAATGGACAAATAAAGACTTAGAACACTTGTACAAATCTTATCGCTGACATGAGAGTGCCTGTCTAGTATCATGGGATGGTAGGAGATTAAGATTGTAGGCACATCAGTGGGACTGATATGCTCAAACACGACTCGCATCGGTTCCGTCACATGGGTTTTCACTCTGTGATTGTCAATGATAGAACTGATTATGCGTAATAGGTGTAAGTGAACCTTTGACCTGAAACATCATGCTGAAGATGCATTTGTGACGTCAAGTATTTCATTAGAGTAGTGAGACCAAATTCACCCGTTGGTAAGGTTGACCTTGAAATGCGGCTTGATGGGAAAATGGTAGTCTTAGCTGATATCTAAATGGGATTTGTTCTCTCATAAGTGAGTGAGAAAGTACCCTATTTGATTATAGATAAATAGAGATCAAAGTCTTTGGCCAAAGCAAAAGAGACGATTGTGCTAGGCACTAAATCGATCTCAATGATCTCATATTATTATAATTAATACATATGGTCAAGTCCAGTGAGTTTGACATAGCCATGACTCTCACTTGACTGGGGTACACGAACAAAGGGTTTATACTTATACGGAATCTACGATTGGAAGGTTGCGGAATGATCATATTGTTGGGTTTCGTTCGAAAAAGCATAAACGCAGCGGAATGGATTTCAAAAATTAAAACGAAAACCCAATTGGTACTCAAATTTGCATAATTGAATCAAAAAGCGTATAACGAATAAAACTTACTCGTTAATATGAATATGATGATGGAGAAAAACTTCTTCTTCTCCAAACTCGAAATATTGAAGCTTCCAAATCTTCAATCCTTTGGTTTGATTCTTCCAACTTGAACTTGATCCGAACAATGAAAATACGTTGTCTCAAAATCGTCACGCACGGATCAACAAACGAAAAATCCCCTTTCTTCTTTCTCTATGGTCGACGGCTAGGTATAGAGGAGGGGAGGAATATTTTTATTTCTTTTTGAGAGTTATGAGAGTTGTGTATTCTCTTCTTCCTTGTTCTAAGTCAAAGAGTCCTTATATACCTCATGACTTATTGAATAAGTCAAAACAAAAGAGCCCTAATATGTGGCCTCTCAAAGATGTCACTTTGGGGCCTCATAGGTGTCCAATTGGACTCCTTATTTAGCCTCGGGATTTGTTTTGTTTAATTAATTTCTTATTTCAATTAATAATTTATTATATCCAACAAATAAATTAATTAATTAAATAACCAAATTAATTAGATAAATCAATTCATTAATAGCTTTCAAAAGGAAATTAATTAATAATTAATCTTATCATTATAATTAATTATTTCATCTAATGAATAATTAATTATTTAATTTATCCAATAAATTAAAAATCCCAGAAGAAATAATAGAAATTTCTTTTTCTTCATTTTTCTTTGTCAATCCTTTAGCGCGACTCTTTAGGTTCGTTTCGTTTGGCAATGAGAGAAAACCAAAGGAAGTGGGTAACACCTAGCCAGTCATGTGGCCCACTTCGTAACCCAAACGAAAACGAATGATAGGATCATTCCGAAACCTTCCAATCGTAAATACCGTATATGTATAAACCCTTTGTTCACGTTCCCCGGTCAAGTGAGAGTCATGGTTATGTCAAACTCACTGGACTTGACCATATGTACAAATCATAATAAATACGAGATCATTGAGATCGATTTAGTGGTAAGCACAATCGTCTCGTTTGCTTTGGCCAAAGACTTTAATCTCTATTTATCCATAATTACATAGGGTACATACTCATTCACTTATGAGAGAACAAATCCCATATTAGATATCTGCTAAGATTACCACTTGCCCATCAAATCCGCGTTTCGAGGTTGACCCCACCCAAGGTTGAATTGGGTCTAACTACTCTAGAGAAAGACTTGACGTCACAAGTGGATCTTCAGCCTGATACTTCAGGTCAAAGGTTCACATATACCTATTACGCATAATCAATTCTGTCATTGACAGTTACAGAGTGAAAACCCATGTGACAGAACCGATGCGAGTCGTGTTCGAACATATCAGTTCCACTGACATGTCTAGAATCTTAATCTCCTATCATCCCATGATACCAGACAGGCACTCCCATGTCGGAGCTAAGATTGTACAAGTATTCGAATTCTTTATTTGTCCATTAAAGACTTTATATTACTTGCGAACTTATTTTAGTAATCAAGATCGATCTCTCTACTGCCAATCTTCCTATTCCATAGGAAGTAGAGGGATCGCACTAAAAATATGGACAAAACATTTTACACAACTTATAGATGCAGATAAGAATTAAGTGAAAACTCAATAATGCCTTTTATTTAAGAAGAGTTTAAGTTCAATACAAGATATATGTCCTATACATTCTATCCTCTATGGCATCTGAGGGCATAATCCTAACAATTTCCCACTTGCACTCAATGCCACTCATTGTGGTATCTAATACCCATCCTTTCCAGGTGTCGGTCCAAAACAGCCTGAGGTAGTGGTTTGGTGAACGGGTCAGCTATATTGTCAGCTGAGGCTATTTTCTGCACTACTATCTCTCCTCTGCCAACGATCTCCCTGATGATGTGAAATCTTCTCTCAATATGTTTGGCCTTGTTATGAGACCTCGGTTCCTTGGCTTGCGCTATTGCTCCATTGTTATCACAATAAAGTGGCAACGGGAGCTGAGCACTAGGGACCGTTCCAAGTTCTCCAAGAAACTTCCTCATCCAAACAGATTCTTTCCCTGCCTCTGAGGCTGCTACATACTCTACTTCAGGGGTGGAATCAGCGGTTGTGCTTTGCTTGGAGCTCTTCCAAGACACCGCTCCACCATTGAGAGTAGAAACAAACCCTGAAGTGGATTTTCAGTCATCAACATCAGACTGAAAATCTGAATCAGAATAACCTTCCATTTTCAGGTCTCCACCTCCATAGATGAGAATCATATCCTTAGTTCTTTTCAGATACTTAAGGATATTCTTCACAGCTATCCAATGTTCCTTTCCCGGATTTTCCAGAAAATGACTCACCACGCTCACAGCATAGGCAATGTTGGGTCTGGTACACAACATTGCATACATCAGGCTACCAACTGCAGAAGCATAGGGTACAATACTCATCTCTTGTTTATCTTCCTCACTTTGAGGACACATAGACTTGGATAAGTGTACTCCATGCCTCATGGGAAGAAACCCTTTCTTAGAGTTGTCCATCCTAAACCTCTTTAGGACCTTTTCTAAGTAAAGGGCTTGAGAGAGGCCTATCATTCTATTCGTTCTATCCCTGTAGATACGAATTCCTAGAATGTATGTGGCTTCTCCCAAGTCTTTCATGGAAAACGTACTCGAAAGCCATTTCTTGACAATGGTGAGCATTCCTACGTCATTTCCTATAAGTAGAATGACATCCACATATAGTACTAAGAACGAGAGTTTGCTCCCACTAGTCTTCTTGTAGACACATGGTTCATCTTCGTTCTTGATGAAGCCATATCCCTTGACTTCTTCATCAAAACGGAGATTCCAGCTTCTAGATGCTTGCTTGAGACCGTAAATGGACCTCTAATGTTTACATACTTTATGGATATCGGACTCGGACACAAAACCCTTTGGCTGTTCAATATAGATATCCTCCTCGAGGAATCCATTTAGAAAGGCCGTTTTGACATCCATTTTCCATATCTCATAATCTAAGTACGCAGCTATGGATAACAGAATTCGTATGGACTTTATCATAGCCACGGGTGAAAAGGTTTCTTGATAGTCAATTCCTTCTCTTTAACTATACCCTTTCGCTACGAGCCTGGCTTTAAAGGTGTCAACGTTGCCATCGCTAACTATCTTTCTTTTGTAGATCCACTTACATCCTATAGGTTTTATACCTTCAGGACGATCTACCAAAGTCCAGATATAGTTCGATTGCATAGAGTCCATTTCTGTTTCCATGGCTTCTCGCCATCTTGAAGCGTCGATATCCACCATCGCTTGATCATAGGTACAAGGATCATCTTCATGACCTTCTTGTACTACAGTGTGAAGCTCTCGCTCCTCCTGCATTAGATACCCATACCTCTCAGGTTCATGCGGTATTCTACTAGATCTACGTGGTGGTTGTGCTACTATGGGTTCAAGCCTCGGTTCTTGAATAGATGTATTTGAGGGAGTTTCATTTGATTCTTCTAGAACAATTTTCCTACCTTTGCCCCCTTCCAAGATGAACTCATCCTCAAGGAAGTGAGCTTGTAGGGCCACGATGATTCTTTGATCATTATGCTGGTAAAAGAAGAATCCCATGGAATCTTCAGGATAACCAATGAAACGTCCCATTAGGGATCTTGCAATCTTGCCTTCAATTTTTCCACTTTAGTCTTCTTGACATAAGCGGGGCATCCCCAAATCTTAATATGGTTAAAACCCGGTTTCCTATTATTCCACATCTCATGCGGAGTTTTAGGAATGGATTTGGAGGAACATCTGTTCAAAACATGAGCATCGGTAAGGAGCACGTATCCCCACAATGAAATGGGTAAATCAATGTAACTAAGCATGGAACGAACCATGTCCAACAGTGTTCGATTCCTTCGCTCGGCTACTCCATTCAGTTGAGGAGTTGCTGGTGGTGTTAGTTTTAACATTATTCCTTGTTGTCTTAGGAATTCATCAAACTCGGCACTCATATTCTCCTCCACGATCCGATCGTAGAGTTTTTATATTTTGCCCAGTTTGATTTTCTACTAAGGCCTTGAACTCTTTAAATCTTTCAAAGGATTCTACATTTTGCTTCATTAGATACACTAGATCAAATCTTGAATGGTCTTCAGTGAAAGTGATGAAGTAGTAGAAACCTCCACGAGCCATTTCTCCAAATGGTCCGCAAACGTCGGTATGCACTAATCCTAAGACATGCGTAGCCCTTCCAAAAGTCCATGTGAAGGGGGATCTAGCCATCTTGCCTAAGAGACATGATTCACATGTAGGAATAAGGTCCGACCCTGGTGGGCTTAAAAGCCCATGTTTTTCCATTTTGTGGATCTTGTGCTCTCTGGCATGGCCTAGTCTAAGATGTCACTTGAGTCTTAAGTTAGTTTCTTGCCTACCACGTTTACGTGTTACAACATTAACATCAGATGAATTACGGACATTTAAATAATACAAACCATTAACTAAACATGCATTGCCAACTAATTTATTTCCATAATAAATGTCGCAATTTAATTTAGAAAAACGGAATGTATATCCAATCTTAACTAAGATAGGAAGAGATACAATGTTCTTAAGCCCCTTGGGCAAAATCAAAACATTATCTAAAAACAGTAAATGTCCAGAATTCAAATAAAGGGAAGTAGATCCGATCCTAGTAGCTGCGACGCTTTCCCCGCTGCCTACTTTGATCATCACTTCTTCTCGGCCCAGCTTTCTACTTCTCTGTAGATCCTGATCCAAACAACAAACATGGGCACTAGCCCCTGAGTTCAGAATCCACGAAGTAGAAAATACAGTCATAGAATAGTTAGTTTAAAAAATAAATAGTTCCATATCTTGTGCGCCTTTGCCTAATTTGGGACAGTTTCTCTTCCAGTCGCCAAGCTCACCGCACTCGAGACATCTATTCGTTTTCTTAGGTCCTTTGCTCTTACGGTCATGTCCTAACTTCTTTGAAGTTCTTATGGATACTTTCTTTTGCCTTTTCCTCTTTCCATCACGTTGATCATCAAATGTATCACTCGTTAAGTAGATAGAAGAATCCCTCTTCTTGTTCATCCTAATACGAGCTTATTCGATTTCAAGCTTCTTAGTTAACCCAGCTAATGAACAATCGATATCAAAGTTCATGACAAAGTAGTAGAAGGAGTCAGGGAGCGATTGTAAGATGAGATCAACTTGAAGATGAATATCCATATAGAAATGCATTAACCGAAGTCTTTCCATTAGGGTCCTCATCGTGAGAACATGGTTTCCCACATTCTCTTCCTCTCTCATCCTCGCTTTGAAGAGTTCTTTTGATATAAAATATCTTACGGTCCTACCGTGCTCTCCAAACATTTCTTCTAGGTGAAGAATTATGTCCCTTGTATTGCTCATTGTGTCATATGAACTTTCCAGCTCACTACACATTGAGCAAAGAATGTATCCTCTACCTTTATAATTGTCACAAGTCCAATTAAAGTGAGCCAGTTGAACCTCTTCATCCTCATTCCTCTCAAGAATTACAGGACGATTTGTTTCCAACACATATTCAATCGACTCTTCACTCAGGACATTCCTTAAGATCGTGAGCCATTGTATATAGTTGGGACCAGTCAGAACATTTCTTTCAAGTAATTTCATAAGTGGGTTTGTCATATTTGAGAGAGATAAACGAGAAAATGACTGCAAAAATAAACCAAATTTATTAGATTACTTGTTTTGACTTAACCAAGAAAAATTAAGGACTTAAAATTTATCTTGGCTCCCACTGCATTTTTTTCGAATCCCACACTCCCATGTGAAAATCGGGAATCAACATTGTCATCGATTCCACAGCAGGTATTGAGGTCCTTAATTAATTAAATAAGTTGCAACCTAACCGATTTCTGGCCCATTAGTTATTTGAAGTGATATCTAATATCAATTTATCTAATAAATGTTTCAGTAAGTTTCCTCATAGTTCACCAAACCGCAACCCATTCGATTTTTAGGTTCGTGAACTACCTGAGTTTATCCCACTAACTCCTATAATCTAGCATTTGAATTTCACCTTGCAACCGAACAGGTTTTTGGGGTGAAATATGTTTCGATTAAGGCATTTGCATACACTTTATAAAATTTCAAATTATTTCTAAATGTATAACCCCCATAACTGGGAAGGATAGTAATTCTAATTTTAGAAAGCTTAGAAGAGGGTGAGGATGTCAAACATCCTTTTCTAACTCGGTATAATTTATTTAGTAGAATTTAATTCGTCAAAAAATTTTGGTCTCACTTTGCACATTATTCCATTTATATAGCGCTTTATTCTATATTGATCATGTATAAAAATACTACTAATAATCATGCCTTTCAATATAAATAAACATAGAATTTAAATATATGAATAAATAAATTCATTACTTGATCATGGACTTTTACTAGAGGGCTCGAGCCAATAGGCCATCACAAAAGGCACAGATTAAACCTATTAAACATTCATGGGCCTTTTAACTTTATCAACTTTGAACTATTTTATCTTAATTCCTAAAATAATTCATGCATTATTTCTAAAAATATAATAAATAGCTTCAAATTTGACAAGCCATAAAATTAAAGGTAAAACATATAATCCTAAGTCCATGATTAGTGTTTTAATCACATAAGACATGCTCGCAACATTTAATACATGCTCACAATATTAAATCACTTATGTTGATTATTAAAATTTTAGTCCAACTAAAAAGTCCTTTATAAAATTCCTTATGATTTCACATATTCACTATTTCAATTAAAATCATTCTAGTCCAACTAGATGACTTAGATGTTTGAAATTAAGAATTAAGTGCATCTACCTTTAATTAAAATAATATGAACACATAAAATATGGAATTCTATATTTTATTTTATTATGATTTAAAGCCATCAAAAATTGGAAATACTTTTATTTGATCAAAGAATTAATTACTAATCTCTAAGAAAAATAATTTATATTCCTTATTCAAAATGAAGTAATTTCCAAGTCGAGGAAAAAGATAATAATATCTAATCCATAAATCAATTATTAATCTCCAAAAAAATAATTAATTAATTCTAATTAAATATTATATGCCAATTAATCTCATTGGGCTCGATTTCATCAAACCCAAGTCACCATCCTTTTGGTCCACTTGGATTCAATTTAATTGGGCTCAAAATAATTAATTAGAACAATATTCACGTTTATTAATTTCTTGTTGGGCTAAATTTAATTTAAGTCCAAATCACCAATCTAATCGGTCCATTTAGATTTAATTAGATTAAGTCCAAACTAATTAATAAATCGAAATTGGATAATTTTCAATTGGGCTTGATTTAAATTATTCGGGTCATCATCCTTTTGATCCACCCAATTAATTAAAATCACCCAAAATTCAAAAAATAATTTCGACCCAAACATAGCCCGTTTTACTACGCGAATCCATGACCCGGATCAACGAATTGGGTATCCAAACCCACGACTCGTCGGGCCACGGTCAGGACCCGACGGGCTGTGACTAGGCAGGGCCGGGCCGACGCTAAACGGCGCGCGCTACTACTTGCATTTTTCTCGGGGCTTTCGATCCCCGTTTTTTCTCGGTATTTTTTGATTTTCAATATCATCAAATATCTCCAGATTTACAATAACTAAAAATCAAAAAACCAGGCAAAAAACCATAAAATGTAGATTTAAGAAAAACATACAAACATGCTTCAAAAACACATAACATGCAATTCTTAAATCACGTAAACAAGATCAAATATGCAAATAAGAGATTGGCTCTGATACCACTGTTGGGTTTCGTTCGAAAAAGCATAAACGCGGTGGAAAGGATTTCCAAAATTAAAATGAAAACCCAATTGGTACTCTAATTCGCATAATTGAATCTAAAAGCGTATAACGAATAAAACTTACTCGTGAATATGAATATGATGATAGAGAAAAAATTCTTCTTCTCCAAACTCGAACTATTGAAGCTTCCAAATCTTCAATCCTTTGGTTTGATTCTTCAAACCTGAACTTGATCCGAACAACGAAAATACGTCATCTCTAAATCACCACACACGGATCAACAAACGAAAAATCCCCTTTCTTCTTTCTCTATCGTCGAAGGCTAGGTATAGACGAGGGGATGAATATTTTTCTTTCTTTTTGAGAGTTATGAGAGTTGTGTATTCTCTTCTTTCTTGTTCTGAGTCAAAGAGTCCTTATATACCTCATGACTTATTGAACAAGTCAAAACAAAAGATCCCTAATATGTGGCCTCTCAAAGACGCCACTTTGAGGCCTCATAGGTGTCCAATTGGACTCCTTATTTAGCCTCGGGATTTGTTTTGTTTAATTAATTTCTTATTTCAATTAATAATTTATTATATCCAATAAATAAATAAATTAATTAAATAACCAAACTAATTAGATAAATTAATTCATTAATATATTTCACAAGAAAATTAATTAATAATTAATCTTATCATTATAATTAATTATTTCATCTAATGAATAATTAATTTTAATTTATCCAATAAATTAAAACTCCCAGAAGAAATAATAGAAATTCTTTTTTCTTCATTTTTCTTTGTCAATCCTTTAGCGCGACTCTTTAGGTTCGTTTCGTTTGGCAATGGGAGGAAACCAAATGAAGTGGGTAACACCTAGCCAGTCACGTGGCCCACTTCGTAACCCAAATGAAAACGAATGATAGGATCATTTCGAAACCTTCCAATCATAAATACCGTATATGTATAAACCCTTTGTTCACGTTCCCGGTCAAGTGAGAGTCATGGTTATGTCAAACTCACTGGACTTGACCATATGTATAAATCATAATAAATACGAGATCATTGAGATCGATTTAGTGCCAAGCACAATCGTCTCGTTTGCTTTGGCCAAAGACTTTGATCTCTATTTATCTATAATTACATAGGGTACATACTCATTCACTTATGAGAGAACAAATCCCAGATTAGATATCTGCTAAGATTACCACTTGCCCATCAAGTCTGCATTTCGAGGTTGACCCCACCAAAGGGTGAATTGGGTCTAACAACTCTAGTGAAAGACTTGACGTCACAAGTGGATCTTCAGCCTGATACTTCAGGTTAAAGGTTCACATATACCTATTACGCATAATCAGTTCCGTCATTGATAGTTACAGAGTGAAAACCCATGTGACAGAACCGATGCGAGTCGTGTTCGAATATATCAGTTCCACTGACATGTCTAAAATTTTAATCTCCTATCATCCCATGATACCAGACAGGCACTCTCATGTCGGAGCTAAGATTGTACAAGTATTCAAAGTCTTTATTTGTCCATTAAAGACTTCATATTACTTGCGAACTTATTTTAGTAATCAAGATCGATCTCTCTAGTGCCAATCTTCCTATCCCATAGGTAGTAGAGGGATCGCACTGAAAACATGGATAAAACGTTTTACACAACTTATAAATGCAGATAAGAATTAAGTGAAAACTCAATAATGCCTTTTATTTAAGAAGAGTTTAAGTTCAATACAAGATATATGCCCTATACATTCTGTCCTCTATGGCATCTGAGGGCATAATCCTAACACATATTCATTCGTTTTCGTTTGGGCTACGAAGTGGGCCATGTGCCTGGCTAGGTGTTACCCACTTCCTTTGGCTTTCGCTCATTGCCAAACGAAACGAACCTAAAGAGTCGCGCTAAAGGATTGATAAAGAAAAATGAAAAAAAGGAATTTCTATTTTTTTTCTAGGAGTTTTAATTCATTGGATAAATTAAATAATTAATTATTCATTAGATGAAATAATTAATTATAAGGATAGAATTAATTATTAATTAATTTTTTGGGGAAACATATTAATGAATTAATTTATCTAATTAATTAAATTATTTAATCTATTTATTTATTTATTGGATATAATAAATTATTAATTAAATAAAAAATTAATTAAAAAGAAAACAAATCCCGGGGGCTAAATAAGCGTCCAAGTGGACGCAAATTAGGCCTCAAAGTGGCGTCCATGTGATGCTCTAATTTATGGCTCTTTTGTTTTGACTTGTTCAATAAGTCATCAGGTATATAAGGACTCTTTGACTTTGAACAAAAATACACAACTCTCCTAGAAAGAAAGAAGAAAAGATTTCTCCCCTCTCTAATAACCCTAGCCATCGCCCCCTTTAGAGAAGAAGTGAGAATTTTTCGTTTGTTGATCCGTGCGTGATTATTTAGAGACGACGTATTTTTATTGTTTAGATCAAGTTCAAGTTTTGAAGATCAAATCAAAGGATTGGAGATTTGGAAGCTTCAAGGTTTCGAATTGGAGGAAGAAGAAAGATTCTCCAACGACTTCGTTCTAACGAATAAGTTTTATTCGTTAATCGTGCAATTTGAATATGCGATCATTGAATTCAACTTGGGTTTTTAAAATAAATTTTTTCGAAATCCTTCCACTGCGTTTATATTGTTTTTTGCAAAACCCAACAGTGGTACCAGAGCCAATCTCTGATTAGCATATTTAATTGAGTTAATGTGATTTATGATATGCGTAATATGTGTTTTTGAAGCATGATGTGTTAATTGAATATGGGTTTTTATGGTTTAAAGCATGGATTTTGATTTTTTATATTGATTGTATATCTGGTTATATTTGTGACGCATGTAAAAAAATCGAAAACAAGGAAAAACGAGGCTCATAGAGCCCTGAGAATCTGCGCGCAGTGCTGAGCGCAGCGTGCTACACATGGCCTGGCCACTTGCCATGGACCGTCGGGTCGTGTGTTTCAACACTTGATCCGCTGATTTGGATTTGGGATCCGGGTCTGTAAATGGGCTATCTGTTGGGTCGAAATTGTAATTTGGGTAAGGGTAAATTTAATTATTCGGGTAGGTCAAAAGGATGATGACCCGATATAATGTAATTAAGCCCAACAAAAAATTTAATCAATCTCGACTTATTAATTAATCTGGGCTTAATTTAATTAAATCCAAATGGGCGATTGGATAGGCGATTTGGATTTTAATTAAAACTAGCCCAATAGAAATTAATAAAGTGTGCATGTTTTTCCGAATTAATTAATTTGAGTCCAATTGAATTAAATCCAAGTAGACCAAAAGGATGGTAACTTGGGTTTGATGAAATCGAGCTCTATAAGATAAATTGGAATTAAATATTTAAATAGAATAATTAACTATTTTTCTTGGAGATTAATAATTAATTTAATGATTAAATATTATGAATTTTTCCTCGACTTGGAAAATACTTGGATATTTGAATATAGAATATATATTATTTTTCTTGGACGATTAATAATTAATTCTTTAATCAAATAAAAGTTTTTCCATTTAATGATTGCTTTAAATCATAATAAAATAGAATTCCATATTTTATGTATTTATTTAGTTGGACTAATATTATTTTAATTAAAGGTAGATATACTTAATTTTGACTTTTGTATATCTAAGTCATCTAGTAGGACTAGAATGAATTTAATTGAAATAAATAATATATAAAAGTTGGGAATGTATTAAAGGACTTTTTAGTTGGACTAGAATTTTAATATCAACATAAGTATTTTAATAATGCAAGCATGTATTAAATGTTACGAGCATGTATTAATTGATGTGAGCATGTCTTATGTGATAGAAACATCGATCATGGACTTACGTTATGTTCGATTTACTTATCTTTGCATGGGTTGTAGTAGTTAAATAATTTAGAATTATTTAAGCCCGTTAATTTTTTTTTCCCGCTTTACCTTTATATGTGATGGCCTATTGGTTTGAGCCCTCTAGAAAAGTACATGATTGAGTGTATATGGATTTATTTATTTAATTCCATGATAATATTGATAGGCATATTTATTAGTCGAATAAATAATGCATGTTCAATATGTGATAGTTGCGATGTATAAATTAATTAATATGCAAAGTGAGACCAAACATTTGACAATTTAAATTCTTCCAAATAAATAATATCGAGTTAGAAAAGGATGTGTGACATCCTCGCCCTCCACTAAGCTTTCTAAATTTAAAATTACTATAAATGCGTAATGCTTCCCAATTATGGGGGTTATGCATTTAGAAATAATTTAAAATTTTATTAAGTGCATGGAATGCCTTAATCGAAACATATTTCACCCCAAAAACCTGTTCGGTTGCAAGGTGAAATTCAAATGTTAGATTATAGGAGTTAGAGGGAATGAACTCGAGTAGTTCACGAGCTTAGAAACATGTCGGTTGCGGTTTGATGAACTATGGGGAAAGGTATTGAAATATTTATTGGATAAATTGATGTTAGGCATCACTTCAATTAATTAATTGGCCAGAAATCGGTTAGGTTGCAACCCATGTAATTAATTGAGGACCTCAATACCCATTGTGGAATCGATGCCAATGATGATTCCTGATTTTCACATGGGAGCGTGGGATTCGAAAAATGCAGTGGGAGCTAAGATCAATTTTAAGTCCTTAATTTTTCTTGGTTAAGTCAAATACAAATAATCTAATTTAATCTGGTTTATTTCTATAATTATTTTTCTCGTTAAATCTCTCTCAAAATGACAAACCCACTTTCAATATTACTCGAAAAGAATACTCTTACTAGACCCAATTATGTGGATTGGCTTAGAAATTTGACGATTGTCCTCAATATGGAATCTCTGAGATACGTCTTGGAGGCTGATATCCCCACGGCTCTAGCCAGAACACATGCCAACGAGGAAGAGGTCCAAGCCCATGAAAAATGGGTCAAGGGCGACATCCGGGTGAGAGGATACATGCTGGGGTCTATGACCAATGAACTTCAAAGGTCACATGATAAGATGTCGACTGCAAGAGCTATCCTAGCTCACCTGGTAGAGCTCTATGGAAAGCATAGTCGAACTGCACGATATGAGATATCGAAAGAGCTTTTCGGAGCCAAGATGAAAAAAAGTGAGAAGACTGGTGATCATGTCCTCAAAATGATTTCGAGGATTGAGAAATTAGAAGCTCTCGACTTCACCATGAACGCCCCCCTTCAAACTCACTTAATCTTGCAGTCACTTCCTGATTCCTTCTCCCAATTTGTGGTTAACTTTGACTGCAATGAGATAGAGTGCAATTTAGCTGGGCTAATGAACAAGTTGGTTACTACACAATCTCAAATGAAACCAAAGGGAAAGGAAACTGTCTTGGTCATTTCTTTTGTACCTAAAAAGTATAAGTCTAAGAAGAAGAAGAACAAGAAGCAGTCGGGCAAGCTTGAAGCTGAAGAGGGTGTCCAAAAAGGTAAGGGAAAGGCTCAAGAGTTTTATAAGAGCAAAGGACCTAAGAAGACGGACAGATGTCTCGAGTGCGGTGAGCTAGGCCACTGGAAGAGAAATTGTCCCAAATTAGGCAAAGGCACAAAAGGTATGGAACTATTTGTTTTGAAACTAATTGTTCAATGATCATTTTTTCTACTTCAAGGATTCTAGACTTAGGGGCTAGTGACCATGTGTGTTGTTTGGAACAGAATCTGCAGAGAAGTAGAAAGCTTGGCCATGAAGAAGTGATGATCAAAGTAGGTAGCGGCGAAAGCGTCGCAACTACTAGAATAGGATCCACTTCTTTATATTTGAATTCTGGACATTTACTATTTTTAGATGATATTTTAGTTTTGCCCAAGGGGCTTAAGAACATTGTATCTATTCCCATCTTAGTTAAGATTGGGTATACATTCCATTTTTCTAAGTTAAATTGCTACATTTATTATGGAAATAAATTGGTTGGCAATGCTTCTTTAGTTAATGGTTTGTATTATTTAAATGTCCGTAATTCATCTAATGTGAATGTTGTAACTAAGAAACGTGGTAGGCAAGAAGCTAATTTAAGACTCAGGTGGCATCTAAGACTAGGCCATGTTGGAGAGCACAAAATTCACAAAATGGAAAAAGATGGGCTTTTAATATCACTGGGATCGGATCCCTATCAAACATGTGAATCATGTCTCTTAGGCAAGATGGCTAGATCACCCTTCACCGCGACTTTTGAAAAAGCCACTCAAGTCTTAGGATTAGTGCACATCGACGTTTGCGGACCATTTGGAGAAATGGCTCGTGGGGGTTTCCACTACTTCATCACTTTCACAGACGATCATTCAAGATATGGTCTAGTGTATCCGATGAAGCAAAAGTCTGAATCCCTTGAAAGGTTTAAAGAATTCAAAGCTTTGGTAGAAAATCAAACAGGGCAGAATAAAAAAACTCTGCGATCGGATCGTGGAGGAGAATATATGAGTGCCGAGTTTGATGAATTCCTTAGAGAAAAAAGAATAATGTTACAACTAACACCTCCAGAAGCCCCTCAACTAAATGGAGTAGCCGAGGGAAGGAACCGAACTCTGTTGGACATGGTTCGTTCCATGCTTAGTTACATGGATTTACCCATTTTGTTGTGGGGACACGCGCTCGTTACTGCTGCTTATATATTGAACAAATGTTCTTCCACATCCATTTCTAAGACTCCGCATGAGATGTGGAATAATAGGAAATCGAGTCTTAATCAAATTAAGATTTGGGGATGTCCATCTTATGTCAAGAAGACTAAAGTGGAGAAATTGGAGACAAGATCCCTCTTGGGACGTTTTATTGGTTATCCTGAAGATTCTATGGGATTCTTCTTTTACCTACTTGATGATCAGAGAATCAATGTGGCCCTACAAGCCCACTTCCTCGAAGATGAATTCCCTCTGAGACATCTGTCCAAGAACCGAGGCCTAACCCAGTAGTAGCACAACCACCACGTAGATCTGGTAGAATACTGCATGAACCTGAGAGGTATGGGTATCTACTGCAGGGGGAGTCAGAGCTTCACACTATAGTACAAGAAGGTCATGAAGATGATCCTTGTACCTTTGATCAAGCGATGGTGGATGTCGACGCTGCAAGATGGCAAGAAGCGATGGAAACAGAGATGGACTCTATGCAATCGAACCAAGTCTGGACTTTGATAGATCGTCCTGAAAGTATCAAACCTATAGGATGTAAGTGGACCTACAAAAGAAAGATAGGTAGCAATGGCATGGTTGACACCTTTAAAGCCAGGCTAATAGCGAAAGGGTATAGTCAAAGAGAAGGAATTGACTATCAAGAAAGTTTTTCGCCCGTGGCCATGATAAAGTCCATCCATATATTGTTATCCATAGCTGCATACTTAGACTATGAGATATGGCAGATGGATGTCAAAACGACTTTCCTAAATGGATTCCTCGAGGAGGATATCTATATGGAACAACCAAAAAGGTTTTGTATCCGAGACCAATATCCATAAAGTATGTAAACTTGAGAGGTCCATATACGGTCTCAAGCAAGTATCTAGATGCTTGAATCTCCGTTTTGATGAAGTAGTAAAGGGATATGGCTTCATCAAGAACGAAGATGAACCCTGTGTCTACAAGAAGACTAGTGGGAGCAAAATCTCGTTCTTAGTACTATATGTAGATGTCATTCTACTTATAGGAAATGACGTAGGAATGGTCACCACAGTCAAGAAATAGCTTTCGAGTACGTTTTCTATGAAAGACTTGGGAGAAACAACTTATATTTTAAGAATTCATATCTATAGAGATAGAATGAATAGAATGATAGGTCTCTCCCAAGCCCTTTACTTAGAAAAGGTCCTAAAGAGGTTTACGATGGAGAATTCTAAGAAAGGGTTCCTTCTCGTGAGACATGGAGTACACTTGTCCAATTCTATGTGTCCTCAAAGTGAGGAAAATAGAGAAGAGATGACTAAAGTACTCTATTCCTCTGCAGTTGGTAGCCTAATGTATGCAATGTTGTGTACAAGACCCGACATTGCCTATTTGTGAGTGTGGTGAGTCGATTACAGGCAAATCCGGGAAAGGAACATTGGATAGTTGTGAAGAATATCCTAAAGTTTCTTAAAACAACTATGGATATGATTCTCATCTATGGAGGTAGAGACCTGAAGATGGAAGGTTACACTGACTCGGATTTCCAATCTGATGTTGATGACCGTAAATTGACTTCAGGGTTTGTTTTCACGCTTAATGGTGGGGCGGTGTCTTGGAAAAGTTCCAAGCAAAGCACAATCGCGGATTCCACCACTGAAGCTGAATATGTGGCAGCCTCAAAGAAGTTGTTTGGATGAGAAAGTTCCTTGGAGAACTTGAAGTGGTTCCTAGCTCACAGCTCCCGTTACCATTTTATTGTGATAACAATTGAGCAATAACACAAGCTAAGGAACCAAGGTTTCATAACAAGTTTAAACATATTGAGAGAAGATTTCATATCATTAGAGAGATCGTTGGCAGAAGAGAGATCGTTAGCAGAGGAGAGATAGTAATGCAGAAAATAGCCTCAGCTGATAATATAGCTGACCCGTTCACCAAACCATTACCTCAGGCTATTTTGGACCGACACCTGGAAGGGATGGGTATAAGATATCACAATGAATGGAATTGAGTGCAAGTGGGAGATTGTTAGGATTATGTCCTCAGATGCCATAGAGGATAGAATGATAGGGCATCTATCTGGTAATTAACTTATTTGGATATTATTAATAAAGACATTATTTAGTTTTCACTTAAATCTTATTTCTGCATCTATAAGTAGTGTAAAACGTTTTGTCCATGTTTTCAGTGCGATCCCTCTACTTCCTATGCGATAGGAAGAGTGGCACTAGAGAGATCGATCTTGACTATTAAAACAAGTTCGCACGTAAAGTGAAGTCTTTAATGAACAAATAAAAACTTAGAACACTTGTACAAATCTTATCTCTGACATGGGAGTGCCTGTCTAGTATCATGGGATGGTAGGAGATTAAGATTGTAGGCACATCAGTGGAACTGATATGCTCAAACATGACTCGCATCGGTTCTGTCATATGGGTTTTCACTCTGTGACTGTCAATGACAGAATTGATTATGCGTAATAGGTGTAAGTGAACCTTTGACCTGAAACATCATGCTGAAAATGTATTTGTGACGTCAAATATTTTATTAGAGTAGTTAGTCCCAATTCACCTGTTGGTGGGGTCGACCTCGAAATGCGGCTTGATGGGCAAATGGTAGTCGTAGCTGATATATCTAAATGAGATTTGTTCTCTCATATGTGAGTGAGAAAGTACCCTATGTGATTATAGATAAATAGAGATCAAAGTCTTTAGCCAAAACAAAAGAGACGATTGTGCTGAGCACTAAATCGATCTCAATGATCTCGTATTACTATAATTAATACATATGGTCAAGTCCTGTGAGTTTGACATAGCCGTGACTCTCACTTGACTGGGGTACACAAACAAAGAGTTTATACTTATACGGTATTTACGATTGAAAGGTTGTGGAATGATCCTATTCATTCGTTTTTGTTTGGGCTACGATGTGGGCCACGTGACTGGCTAGGTGTTACCCACTTCCTTTCGTTTCCTGTCATTGCCAAACGAAACGACCTAAAGAGTCGCGCTAAAGGATTGATAAAGAAAAATGCAAAAAAGGAATTTCTATTTTTCTTCTAGGGGTTTTAATTTATTGGATAAATTAAATAATTAATTATTCATTAGATGAAATAATTATTACAAGGATAAGATTAATTATTAATTAATTTTCTAGGGAGATATATTAACGAATTAATTTATCTAATTAATTAATTTATTTATTGGATATAATAAAACAATTAATAAAAAACAAAACAAATCCCGGGGGCTAAATAAGCATCCAAGTGGATGCAAATTAGGCCTCAAAGTGGCGTCCAAGTGATGCCCTAATTTAGGGCTCTTTTGTTTTGACTTGTTCAATAAGTCATCAGTTATATAAGGACTCTTTGACTTTGAACAAGAATACACCACTCTCATAACTCTCCTAGAAAGAAAGAAAAAATATTCCTCCCCTCTCTAATAACCCTAGCCGTCGCCCCCTTTAGAGAAGAAGTGGGAATTTTTTGTTTGTTGATCCGTGCGTGACAATTTAGAGACGACGTATTTTCGTTGTTTGGATCAAGTTCAAGTTTTGAAGATCAAATCAAAGGATTGGAGATTTGGAAGCTTCAAGGTTTCGAATTGGAGGAGGAAGAAGAAAGATTCTCCAACGACTTCGTTCTAACGAGTAAGTTTTATTCGTTAAGTTTATCGTGCAATTTGAATATGCGATCATTGAATTCAACTTGGGTTTTTAAAATAAAATTTTTTGAAATCCTTCCCATGCGTTTATGTTATTTTTCGCAAAACCCAACATTAGGTTTGTCATTAGAGTAGTTAGGCCCAATTCACTCATTGGTGGGGTCAACCTCTAACTGCAATCTAATGGGCAAGTAGTATTCTTAACTGATATCCAAGAAAGGATTCGTTCCCTCGTAAGTGAACGAGGAATTCTCCTATGCATTTATAAGTAAGTTAGATCTTAAAATCTTTGGCCAAAACATTCATTGATCTGAGCTTATTATAAATATAGCATGGTGTTAAGTTAGTGAGTTTGACTAAAACCATGACTCTCACTTAACCGGGATAAGGAAACGAAGGGTTTGTATTCTCACGGTATTTACAAATGGAAAGGTATAAATGATCTAATCATTTCATCTTATTTGGGTTAAAATATGGACCACTTGACTGGCTAGGTGGGACCCATATTTAATGAAACCCTCTCATTGCCAAAGATAGATGAACCTAAAGAGTCACGCTTAAAATTAAATAAATAGAATTAATTATTTGGAGGAATATGTTAATTTATTTATGATTTAATTATTATAATATTTCTTGGAGAAATAAAATTAATTAAATGAGTTATTTATTATTTAATTGGATTAAGTTGATTAATTAAATATTAGATTAAACTAAGCACAAAATCAATACACCATGTGGCACATTAAACTTAATAGGGGCAGCCACTAGGAGTAATAATGGGATTAGTTTGAGTCCAAGGCAATAACTTAAGTGATATAAATATCACATTAGTTATAATCCTAGGGAATAAGTTGCATTACACAACACCACAAGAAAAGAATCCCTCTCCCTCACTCTCACCTAGCCATCGACCCTCAAGCCAAAGGAGTAGGAAGTTTTTCATCAAGTTTTTTCGGCGAGACAATTTAGAGGCAGAACACTTGGACTGCTCGGATCAAGATTTATTTAACCACAGATTTTTCGCAAAGAATTGAAGAATTCAAATTCGTGGAAATAATCAACCACTTTGCTACAAAGGGTAATGTAATTTTACCCTATCATACATACGTGTGATTAAACCCCGAGATTGGCCCTGCGAAGGAAAAATCCAAAAATTTTAAATTTCGTTTTCCGCTGTGTTTGGTTAATTTTCCCCAACAATCATATGTATTCATTATAATAACACGAGATCATTGAGTTCGATTTCGTGCCTCGCACAATCGACCCTATTGCTTTGGCCAAAGACTTTGATCTCTATTATCTACAATCACATAGGACACTTTCTCATTCATTTATGATTAAATAAATCCCATTTTAGTTATCAGCTAAGAATATCACTTGCCCATCAAGCCGTATTTCGAGGTCGACCCCACCAACGGGTGAATTGGGTCTAACTACTCTAGTGACAGACTTGACGCCACAAGTCACAAGTGTATCTTCAGCCTGATACTTCAAGTCATAGGTTCACTTATACCTATTATGAATAATCAGTTCTGTCATTGACAATCATAGAGTGATAACCCATGTGACAGAACCGATGCGAGTAGTGTTCGAGCATATTAATTCCACTAATGTACCTACAACCTTAAGTTCCCACCATCACATGGTGTCTGAATGACACTCCCATGTCAAAACTCAGATTGTACAAGTATTCCAAGTCTGTATTTATCCATTAAAACTTCATATCACTTGTGAACGAGTTAAGTAATCAAGATCAATCTCTCTAGTGTCGATCTTCCTATCTCATAGGAACTAAAGAGATTGCATTGAAAACATGGACAAAACGTTTTACACTACTTATAGATACAAATAAGCTTTAAGTGAAAACTAAACAGTGAATTTTATTGTTAAACAAGAATAAGTCATTTACAAGTGAGATGCCCTATCATTCTATCCTCTATGGCATCTGAGGGCATAATCTTAACAAGAAGGTGGTCTTGGCTCATGAAAAATGAGTCAACGACAACATCTGGGTGTGTGGTACATGTTGGGCTCAATGACTAATGAGCTGTAGAATTCTCACGAGAAGATGACCTCGAAGAGGGCCATCATGTCACACTTGATTGAGCTCTATGAACATAATCACACTGCTCGATACGTAATAGCAGTAACCCCAAATTTCTACCTCCAGATATCACGCCGAAAAAAGTTTGAAGAAAAAATCCTCTTTTTCTAGCTCTGTTGAAGCCGACGGCTAAGGAGAGAGGAAGAGAGAGTTTTTTCTTCTTCTTTTCTTTGATGTCAAATTACTATGAAAGTTGATAGGAGTCGTTTTTGCATAAGTTTTTAGGCCCTTTTTAATGACAATTTAGGCTCGTATACGATTTATTTCGTGCCACTCGTGCTTTTAATATGTGTGTGAAGTGATTTCAGGTAGTAAGCGACGATGGACGAAGAAAAGGGAAAAAGACGACTCGTTTCATCCACTTTGCTCTGGCTTCTGAAACGCCCGCCCAGGCGCCAGTTTTACAGAGAAAAATCAGTGTTCTGAAGCGCCCGCCTAGGCGCCAATCGACGCGTGCCTAGGCGCCACATGTCGCGAGCCCGGGCGCCACTTATCTCCACGCCTGGGTGCCCCGGAACTTATGCCCCAAGAAATAAATGCCACATAGGCGGCGCCTAGGCGCCAATCAACGCGCGCCTAGGTGCCGCAATAACAGATTTTTGAAGGTATAAATAGGAGTTTTCAATTCATTTGAAGGGTTCGAAATCTGGGAGATTAGGGGCAATTTGCTGGGTTTTGGGCCATTCTTCATCAACTCTAAGAGGCTAAGAAGGAGATCTAGCTTGGGATTGAAGCTCTTGACTCGGATACATCATCAATCAAGCAATATAGGGAGTTTTCATATGTTTTTCATTACATACTTGTCTATGATTATGTATATGACTACATTAGGATCTTCTATGATATTGATTATGAGCTAAATTTGTGAGACTAAGGCCATGTGAAGGCCAATTTATGAGTCAATATATGTGAAGTTACTTTTTGTATTAATTCTTCTATTGCTTTGTGTGTTAATTCTATGCTTTTATTCCAATCATGTGTTTGATCACCATATGCTTGCTATCTTGCCTAATCTAGTTGTTCGAGAGAAGATAGATTAGGGTGCAAGGGAATTAACACATCACCCGAAACAAATGAGGGATTGCTCCTAGAAATAGGTAAAGATTCCCGGGTGTTGTTAGCCGGATTTATTCGGGGAAGCTCTAGAACGTTAATGCGTGATTTTTTATTAGATTCTCGGATAGACATATTTAGAGAACCGTCAACTAATCATAGGATTATTATGAGCCGAGACATCGGGTAATAATTAATTTAGGAGTTTCCACCAAAGCAATAGGAGTCTAATAATTCGAGGAGTAACCCATATAAATTGACGAGTAGATTTGGTTGTAGCGTGTGCCTTGGTCATTTTATCATACGTGAAGTTTAATCCATAGCTTGTTCCCTCCTTGGGTCCTTCATTTACTTAATTGTTTTAGTCCCGCTTTACTTTAAGTGTCTTTTACCTTTTTGAAAATCAGAAACTAAAAATCCAAGTCTCCGTGGTTCGACAACCCGGACTTATTTTGTCCACTTTTATTACTACACACGACTAGTGCACTTGCTATTCAAGCACGTTAGGTTCTAGCGTGTCAAATTTTTGGCGCCGTTGCAGGGGACTTGTTTATTTTGAGTGTTTGATTTTCATTTTGTTTTTGTTTTCTTTTCTTTTACGTTTTCATAATTTTAGTCTTTTCTTTATTTACTTGCTTTCCTTTTGTTTTCGTGCTCTTCTAATTTCATTCTTGTGTTTACTTGTTAGGTTCTTGTGTGGTGCATGACCCGCTCCTCAAGCGAGCCTCTATACGAGTTGGAGCCCGAAATTGAACGAGTTCTTCGGGCTAGTAGGCGAACAAGGGAAATGGCCAATAATCTCAACCAAAATCCGAATGGAAATTTCCTGGATGTGAATGCACCGGAAACCAGGGAGTGGTTACAAGGTGTTCTACATACCATGCAAGCGGCACCGCCTCAACAATTACCGTTGGTTCGGGGTAGCTTACCACCTAGGGTCCATACCATTCCGGGGCCCGTAGTCATGCCTAATTTCTTCGCACCAAACTACCACATCCCGGCTCACGTCTTTAGTATGATGCAAGGTGAACCTTTTTATGGAGAACCGCACGAATCACCTCATGCTCACTTAGAAACAATAGACGATGCTCTTGGGACCATTCAATATCACCCACGGGATCTTGATGCGATTCGTCTAAGAATTTTCCATTTCTCATTGAAGGATAGGGCGACAACATGGTATAAATCCTTGCCTCCACAATCTATTACGAGGTGGGGTGAGTTGGTCGATACATTCTTAAACAAATTCTTCCCACCCTCCAAAATCAATGAGCTCCGGATTAATATAAAAGGGTTTAGGCAAAGGAGCAATGAGTCTTTAACCGAGACTTGGGCTAGATATAAGGGCATGCTCCGAAAATGCCCCGATCATAATTTTGGGTTGAATGAACAAGTGCTACATTTCTATGATGGGGTTCGGTCACGTATTCGGAATAGATTAAACGCGGGTGCGGGAGGAGATCTCCTCGGGCTAGATTGTCAAAGTGTATGGGACAAAATAGAACAGTTGGCCCGAGAAGACGAGCTTTACCCCGACGACGAAGAGATCACATCTTCTAGAAAGGTTGCTTGTGTTGAGGAAGTAGTTGAGGGAGTAGTGGCTTTATAACCGGAGATTGGCGACGTCAATTATGTGGCGAAGCACGATCGACATGGGTGAACTTTTATATACCCGAGAATTTTCCAAAAAGGCCCAACCCCGCACAAAACGCACAACCAGGGATCTATCAAGCTCCACGGCCACCTTTCAATAACCCACCTCCGAGGCCAGGCAATTTCAATGGACAAGGTCAAGGTCAAGTGCAAATGCGACCTCCCACAATCGATGAGAAACTAGACGCTCACATGAAAAAGTCTGATACATCGTTCAACGAACTTCGGGGTATGATAAAGGATATGTGTATGGAGATGAAGGATTTGCGAACACAAGTGGGGCAACTGTCTAATGCGGTTAACGGTAGAGCCCCGGGGACTCTCCCAAGCGACACGAAAAAGAACCCGAAGGCTCAATGCAATGCCATAGCCTTGAGAAGTGGAAAACAATTGGAGAGTGACACTGCCAGTACATCCGCGCCCGAGCGCCCCGAGATGTATGCCCAGGCGCCAGATCTCCCCTGTTCTGGACAGGATTCTCTGTTTTCCGTGCCCGAGCGCCCTTCTGACGGTGCCCAGGCGCCGCTCACAACCTTGCAAGATGAATCCGTTCTACTTCCCGCGCCCGAGCGCCCAGAGATGCACGCCCCGACGCCTATAGATCCGCGCCTAGGCGCCCATATACGTGCCCAGGCGTCGCCTCCGGTTTCAGTCAGTTTTCATCCTTCCAATCCAACGCATTCTACCCCTATCGAAGTTCGTCTCCCCTTCCCAAATGCTCACAAAAAGAAGAAAAAGGAGATGGATCCGAGCTTTCTTTGAATTTTGGCAATCCTTCGGGAGGTGAGGATTAATATTCCATTTATTGATGCCATTCTCCAAATGCTGAATTATGTGAAGTTTTTCAAGGACATACTCTCCAACAAGCAGAAGTGGGAGGAGAATGAGACGGTGTGCCTCACGGAAGAATGCTCCGCCGTATTGCTCAATAAATTGCCAACTAAACTCCAAGATCCCGGGAGCCTCACAATCCCGTGCACGATTGGGTCCTTATCGTTCAAGAAGGTGTTATGCGACTCGGGGGCCAGCATCAATCTTCTTCCATACTCACTATTTAAGAAGCTGGGCTTTGGCAATCCCAAGCCGACCTCAATGAGTCTTCAACTAGCAGATCGACCAATCAAGAGGCCTAAGGGGATAATCGAAGATGTTCTTGTCCAAGTCGACAAGTTTTATTTTCCCGTTGATTTTGTGGTACTCGATATGGAGGAAGATGTGGAGGTACCATTAATCCTAGGGAGACCATTCCTAGCCACGGGTAAGGCGGTGATTGACATTGCTAATGGTAAGCTAACTTTGAATGTGGGCGATGACAAGGTTACCTTTGATGTTTACAAAGTCCTTAAGCACCCTATTGATCAAGACTCGTGTTATCGAATTGATACATTTGACCCGTTGATTGTTGAGTATTTACAGGACAATACAATTGAAAATTCTTTCGAACGGGATCTTATGAAAGCCATGCAAGTGGACTCGGAGAGTGATGATCTAGTGGAAAGAGTTCTAAGCTTGGAATGCAAATCTTCCTATCAGTCAGGAGGCTCCATCAAAGTTGATAGATCATTGTCGGGAGCACCTCGCCCATCTATTGAAGAACCCCCTTCTCTCGAACTCAAACCCCTCCCCTCCCACCTTAAATATGTGTACTTAAACGATGATGAAACACTACCATTGAGCATTTCCTCATCTCTTTCAGGACCACAAGAAGAGCAACTAATGACGGTGTTAAGATCTCACAAACGGGCTTTCGGGTGGAAACTTGCGGACATCAAAGGCATTAGTCCAACGATATGTATGCACAAAATACTTATGGAGGACTCCATAATCTATCCTATTTCTGATAGTGCGTGGGTGAGCCCTACCCAAGTGGTGCCTAAGAAAGGGGGGATATGGTAATTGAGAATGCGAATAATGAGCTAATCCCAACTCGTATACTTAGTGGGTGGCGTGTGTGTATAGATTACCGTAAATTGAATGATGCCACCCGTAAGGATCATTTCCCCTTCCCCTTTATTGACCAAATGCTTGAACGATTAGCCGGGCATGATTTCTATTGTTTTCTCGATGGTTACTCCGGCTATAATCAAATTGCCATAGATCCCGCGGACCAAGAGAAAACCACTTTCACTTGTCCTTATGGCACATTTGCTTATAGAAGGATGCCATTTGGCTTGTATAATGCCCCGGCCACCTTTCAAAGATGCATGATGGCTATTTTTCATGATATGGTTGAAGATTTCCTTGAAATTTTCATGGACGACTTTTCTGTGTTCGGAACAACTTTTGATACATGTCTTGCTCATTTGAATGATGTGCTTAAACGTTGTGAGGAACCAACCTTGTTTTGAATTGGGAAAAATGTCATTTAATGGTCCGGGAGGGGATTTTGCTTGGCCACAAGATCTCTCAAAAAGGGATCGAAGTGGACCAAGCCAAGATTGAGGTCATTGAAAAACTTCCCCCGCCCACTTCGGTCAAAGCTGTTAGGAGTTTTCTCGGGCATGCCGATTTCTATAGGCGATTCATCTTGAATTTCTCTAAAATTGCGAAACCTTTGTCTAATTTGCTTGTCAAGGATGCACAGGTTTTATTTCAATTCTTCTTGTATGCAGGCCTTTCTCGATTTGAAGGAATGCTTAGTTTCCGCCCCTATCATGTCACCCCCCGACTGGAGCTTACCATTCGAGTTGATGTGTGA
Organism: Buddleja alternifolia; assembly: GCA_019426215.1. Lineage (NCBI taxonomy): Eukaryota > Viridiplantae > Streptophyta > Magnoliopsida > Lamiales > Scrophulariaceae > Buddleja > Buddleja alternifolia. The sequence continues at coordinate 12,912,574 of CM033408.1, read as the reverse complement.
TGCGAGTGACACCACAGTTGGAGCGGTCCTTGGCCAAAGGAAGGAGAAGGTATTTCGAACCATTTACTATGCTAGTAAAACTCTTAACGATGCACAATTGAATTATGCCACCACGGAAAAAGAATTACTAGCCATAGTCTTTGCATTCGATAAATTCCACTCTTACCTCGTGCTAAACAAAGTAATAGTTTATACCGATCATTCGGCTTTAAAATATTTGCTTGCCAAGAAAGATGCTAAACCAAGACTTCTTAGGTGGATTTTGTTACTCCAAGAATTTGATTTAGAGATAAAAGACAAGAAAGGCACCGAAAATGTAGTAGCCGACCACCTCTCACGATTAGAGCTAGTGAATGATCCGTTAGATGAGATACCGATTCGTGAGGAATTCCCGGATGAACACCTCCTTGCTATTTCTGACAATATTTCACCTTGGTATGCTAACTTTGCCAATTACATTGTTACGGGCCGTCTTCCCCCGGATATCACTTTTCATCAAAAGAAGAAATTTCTATTTGATGTGAAACAATATCTTTGGGACGAACCCTTTCTATTCAAAGTTTGTGCAGATGGCTTAATTCGACGTTGCATACCTGAAACGGACGTGCATGCTATCCTTTCTCATTGTCATGATATGGCGGTGGGTGGCCACTTTGGGCCCTCCAAAACGGAAGCTAAGATCCTCTAATCAGGTTTCTTCTGGCCTACTCTTGTTAAAGATGCACATCATTATGTTAAGTCATGTGATCGCTGTCAACGAATGGGGAACATCTCTAAACGTCATGAAACACCCTTAACTAGCATGTTAGAGTGTGAGTTGTTCGATGTATGGGGTGTGGACTTCATGGGCCCTTTCCCCAGTTCTTGTTCAAATAAATATATCCTTGTTGCGGTAGACTATGTCTCCAAATGGGTAGAAGCCGTGGCCTTACCTACTAATGATGCTCGGGTCGTCACTCGTTTTCTAAAGAAGCATATTTTTACTCGATTTGGAACTCCCCGAGCCATCATTAGTGACGGGGGCACCCACTTTTGCAACAAACAGTTTGAACTTTTATTGACCAAGTACAGGGTGAAGCATAAAATTTTGACCCCATACCACCCGCAAACTAGTGGCCAAGTGGAGGTTTCAAATAGGGAGATTAAGCATATTTTAAAAAAAAACTGTCAACGCATCAAGAAAGGATTGGTCCCTTAAATTGGATGATGCTCTTTGGGCTTATCGGACCGCCTATAAAACCCCAATTGGCATGTCCTCGTATCGTCTTGTTTTTGGCAAAACATGTCACTTGCCCGTTGAACTTGAGCATCGTGCTTATTGGGCCATTAAGTTTCTGAATTTTGACTCTCAACGTGTAGGTACACAACGTTTGCTACAACTCAATGAGCTCGAAGAATGGCGTCACCTCGCCTATGAGAACGCGAAACTCTATAAGGAGCGGACCAAAATGTGGCATGACAAGCATATTCTCCCCCGGGAGTTCCACAAGGGAGAGCGGGTGTTACTATACAAACTCAACTCCGCCTCTTCCCCGGGAAGTTGAAGTCTCGATGGTCGGGCCCATTTTTGATTTCCCATGTCTATCCATCAGGCGCCGTCGAGCTCACAACAGATAAAGGACAGACTTTCTTGGTCAACGCTCAACGTCTAAAACCTTACTTAGGGATGGATGGACTGAGAGACAAAGAGTCCTTCATTCTCGAGGACCCTCCGTGATTCCTCGCCTTCAGTCGAGCTAACGACTCTAAACTAGCGCTTCTTGGGAGGCAACCCAAGTTTTCTTTCCGTTTCTTTTTCCTTTTCTCTTGTTCTCCCATTTGTTGCTTTATTTTCTAGTCTTAAATCTTTGTTAGTATGTGTTTTAAGTGTTTTGTCTTTCCCCTTTTGAAACAGGAAATGGAAATTCTATACAAAATGTTTCTGAAGCTCCCGCCTAGGCGCCAAATATATCGCGCTCCGCCTAGGCGCCAAATATATCGCGCCTAGGCGCCCAGAGAACCTATGTGTTTCAACATGTTTCTGAAAGGCCCGCCCAAGCGCCGAAAGATGCGAGCCTAGGCGCGGAAAGTTCAATTAAAAACCAGGTACGCTGTCTTGCGCGCCTAGGCGCCCTTTTCTGATTTAAGCCTAATCTCGGTCAAATCGGTCAAAATCCCTCACAACTCCTCTCCCCACGTGAATTCCGGCGACTCTCTCCACCAATTCCGGCCATTTCCACCGTCTTCCACCTCCAATCTCCGCTGAAAATCCTCACCGCGCAGTGGATTATCATTCACGTCCGACTCGGTGCGATAATTTTGGGGAAAAAGGTGAGTTTTGGCTTTGCCTTTCTTACATTTCCGATTAATAGCCGAAGAGTAGGTGCCTTACATTATAGTTTTGACAATTTTGGGATCTGATTGTCCAACTTGGTGCATTTGATTATTTGAGGAATCTGTTGAAATTGTGGGTTGTTGTTGAATTTGAGGGTTGTTGTCGATTTGTGGTTTGTTGTTGTTGAATTGGTGATATATTGTTGCTGGATTGTGGGTTGCTCTCTGATTTTGGTGTGTTGTTGGGCGTTGACGATTGTTGTGTTGGATTGGTTGAATTCAGGTTGATTTGAGTAGTTGATTAATTGAGATTCAATTTACCCATTGTTGTTGCAAATGACGAGAACTACCAACAAACCGTCCAAGGGTAAGAAGAAAGTAGGTGAGGGTTCCTCTAATGAGCCCGAGACTCCCGTTGATACCCGTTTCGAAAACTCCAAAGTCCAAATTTTGTGTCAGAGTTTGAACACCCCCCGCACCCTTATTAAGGAGCACTATTTGACCCCCGGGGACAGCCCTCTGTGCAAGAATTGATACAGTTCCATCACTTACAGTTTTTCTGTCAAAAGCCCGAGGCCATCCGTCTTCCTTGGGTCCTCGAATTCTTCAGCTCCGGGGTGTATAATGAGATTGAGACGCTAGGATGGACGGGGCCTACCCTTTTGGTACGAGGCAAAAATGTTGATTATGAGTTGAGACAGATTAGGGAAAACATAGGTACCCCCACCCCTCAGACATGCGAGTTCACCACTCTTTACAATGCAGGGCACCTCTGGGTTAGCTTGTCGGATATTTTGTGTGTTATTGCCCGAGAGGGTTGGAAGTGGGTACCCGGAGAAGCTCATATCCCCCGTAGGGCTCTACTTCCCGAGGCAGCTTTCTGGCTCGACTTCATCCATTTTAATTTGATATCGAGTACCAATCGGTCCGAGGCTAACAAGGAACGGGCCACCCTCATCTACGCCATCATGTCCAAGAAAGCTGTGGACTTTGCCCGGGTGATTAACAATTCTTTGAAGGATCATTTTTTAAAGTTGAAGAATGAGTTAGGGCCGTTGATTGACAAGGAGTTGGCCAAGCACAAGGGCGATGGGCCCACCCGGAAGAACCCTATCATTCTCCCATCACTGATCACAATTTTATGCAAAGCAGCTAAGGTTCCAACATTTCCTATGGAGCATACAGAGCTCCCTGGTTCTTATCTCGCCGTGGTAGCTGACAACCCACAGGCTCCCCCACCACAGGCCGCTTCCAAGAGGCCTCGCCCGTCTTCATCCCGGTCTACTAGTTCTCCACAGTTTCCACCTATGGATGCCGCCGCCATTAGACAATTAAAGGATGAATTGAGGGATGAGATGAGGGTGGTCATGTCCGACACATGTGCATATGTCCGTCAGCTTCTCATCGAGCATGACGCCTTTGTCGGTCGGGGGCCGTTTGATTATTCTACTCCTCCACCTTACCCGCACCCCCTCCTCAGCAGCCCGCAGATTTGCCCGAGTTAGGTGCTATCGTTCCTGTAGAAGGTGATGATGAGGCTCATGATGACGAGGGTAGCCCGTTGCTCGATTTGGATGATCTCGGCGGAAAGGATGAGGATTATATTGACCGTTTTGGCACCGATGATTAGTCTTTTCTTGTATTGTCCAATTCCTGTTTCGTTGTGTCATTTTGTTTATCTTTTGTTGGTTTGTTGGATTATGTTTTATGTTGGATGCTCGTTGTTTCCTTTCTCGTTTTATTTTATCTATGTTTTTCTAGTTTGTGTTCGTTTCGTTATGTTTTCTTCTTTTCTATCCAATGTTTGATGATTTGTATGGCTAGCACATGTTTAACTATGTAGTGATCGACACCGTGATTGCCATCCTTGGACTCGGTTGCCTTAAGTGGACCCCTATGGTGATGTGTACTTTACCTTTATTTTCTTCCGAACATTGGGGCCAATGTTCATGATAAGTTTGGGGGGGTGTTTTAGATATCTCGGTCCAAGTTTGGGGGGGGGGTGGCACACCTCTACATGTGAGCTTGTGCAATTTTGTGAAATTTTGAAAAAAAAATTGGATAGAATTTCAACCCGTCACTTGATGAATTGAGCATGGTTAACTTGAATACATGGTATGCTTTCTCTATCAATTTGGTTTTTAATGGCTATACACATAGTTCCTTGCTTGTGGGACCCTAAACATGACTAGATTATCTTTAAGATGTTTCACATACGCACATAAATCAAGGGTAGAGGCGTTGAGTGGGCAACCATTTTGAAACACTTAAAGGCTTGATCCCGAAAAATATCAACTTAGAATTTTCACGTGAGTAATGAGTTGAGAATGTTAGCTTCGTATGCTTAACAATAATAAAAGAAGTGAACATTGGTATGACTGCAAAAGTCAGGCTTAATAGATACTGGGGGCGAATAGCACCATGCCTAGAATACTGTACTATTATGCTAATTTGAGCTAAAGCTCAAGCCAATGCAAGTGTTAAGTGAATAAGGACCTAGTTTGATTTTGTGGCCTTTGACACTCGATCGATTAAGCCCTTAGGAGTGTCTCTACATTTGATACCCGAAAGCCGTCTGGTTTAGGAGTTATTGGCCTAAAGCTCATTACAAGGGTGTCATAGAAAGCCTAAAAGGATCAAACATTGCACATGGTCTAGCCTCTAGTGTTTTAAGTTGAAAGTGCATAAGTTAAAACCACAAGTGGATAGCGTGACGGATTTTTAGTGGCTATGAAGTTGTATTTAATTCTCGTACCATGTGACTAATCAAAAGTTGATAAATATGGGATTAATGCGTGAAAAGTGGTAAGAATGCCACTCGACTATAATACTTGAGATTTTACTACACTACACCCTTAGGATGATCTTTTCGATGTTAAGGCATAACATGAGCAAGTGGGTGACGTGTATATATATGTAACTTGAGCTTAAACAGGTGAATTCATGCCATTGTGTTTTATTAATCATTGTAATTTACGTTGAGTGATCGGAGTTGAAATCTTTCGATTTTGTGGGTAGATCGTCTGCAAACCCTCACGAGACTATAACTCGTCCTTTGGGGTAACTCAAGGGTTCAAAGGCTTGTTGCATCCGCTAAATGCAACCGTTTGCTCCACGAAAGTGAGTTGTGCAGTTTCTTTTCTTTTACCTCCCTGTGTTTGATGATGAGCTCGTATCCTATGCCTTCTCTTACTCGAGGTTGAGCAAGTGATAAGTTTGGGGGGGTTGATAGGAGTCGTTTTTGCATAAGTTTTTAGGCCCTTTTTAATGACAATTTAGGCTCGTATACGGTTTATTTCGTGCCACTCGTGCGTTTAATATGTGTGTGAAGTGATTTCAGGTAGTAAGCGACGATGGACGAAGAAAAGGGAAAAAGACGACTCGTTTCATCCACTTTGCTCTAGCTTCTGAAACGCCCGCCCAGGCGCCACCCAGGCAGAGAAAAATCAGTGTTCTAAAGCGCCCGCCTAGGCGCCAATCGACGCGCGCCTAGGCGCCACATGTCGCGAGCCTGGGCGCCACTTATCTCCACGCCTGGGCGCCCCGGAACTTATGCCCCAAGAAATAAACGCCACATAGGCGGTGCCTAGGCGCCAATCAATGCGCGCCTAGGCGCCGCAATAACAGATTTTTGAAGGTATAAATAGGAGTTTTCAATTCATTTGAAGGGTTCGAAATCTGGGAGATTAGGGGCAATTTGCTGGGTTTTGGGCCATTCTTCATCAACTCTAAGAGGCTAAGAAGGAGATCTAGCTTGGGATTGAAGCTCTTGACTCGGATACATCATCAATCAAGCAATATAGGGAGTTTTCATATGTTTTTCATTACATACTTGTCTATGATTATGTATATGACTACATTAGGATCTTCTATGTTATTGATTATGAGCTAAATTTGTGAGACTAAGGCCATGTGAAGGCCAATTTATGAGTCAATATATGAGAAGTTACTTTTTGTATTAATTCTTCTATTGCTTTGTGTGTTAATTCTATGCTTTTATTCCAATCATGTGTTTGATCACCATATGCTTGCTATCTTGCCTAATCTAGTTGTTCGAGAGAAGATAGATTAGGGTGCAAGGGAATTAACACATCACCCGAAACAAATGAGGGATTGCTCCTAGAAATAGGTAAAGATTCCCGGGTGTTGTTAGCCGGATTTATTCGGGGAAGCTCTAGAACGTTAATGCGTGATTTTTTATTAGATTCTCGGATAGACATATTTAGAGAACCGTCAACTAATCATAGGATTATTATGAGCCGAGACATCGGGTAATAATTAATTTAGGAGTTTCCACCAAAGCAATAGGAGTCTAATAATTCGAGGAGTAACCCATATAAATTGACGAGTAGATTTGGTTGTAGCGTGTGCCTTGGTCATTTTATCATACGTGAAGTTTAATCCATAGCTTGTTCCCTCCTTGGGTCCTTCATTTACTTAATTGTTTTAGTCCCGCTTTACTTTAAGTGTCTTTTACCTTTTTGAAAATCAGAAACTAAAAATCCAAGTTTCGACAACCCGGACTTATTTTGTCCACTTTTATTACTACACACGACTAGTGCACTTGCTATTCAAGCACGTTAGGTTCTAGCGTGTCAAAAGTCTTAGGTTTTCAAAATAGGTCATGTGTATTTAAATAGGATGATGAGCTTGGAATTAATTTATTCCTTGAGCCCATCTACCCTATTTCACATGCCTACTTCAATCCTAGGTGGGTTAAGTTGACTTTCAACTTAGTCCCCTGAGTAATTAAGCCCAACATATTTTAATCCAATTAATATATGATTTAATTATTAATCAACTAAATAATCAATCCAATAATTAATTAAGGATAGGATGAATTTAATAAATTAATCCAATAACTTATTATTAATTTATTTCAATTAATCTAATTAATTAAATGATTAATTTGTCCATCAAATGGCAAATTACCTAATATATGTTATTTGACAACGAAAGATTTTCTTATCTTAATTCCTTGAAAGTGTGACTCTCTAAGTTTGTCTCAATTAGCAATGAGAGGAAACCAAAGATGTGAGTGTCACCTAGCCAGTCATGTGGACTCACATCGAAACCCGATTGAGATCAAAACAATTAGATGAATACGAACTGTTGGTCACAGACACCATGTGAGGATTCCTACTGTTAAATCACTTTAACGTGGTTTGATGATTTCCAAAGGTTTTTCAAAAATTAAACGAAATTGATTACCTTATCGATTTCGTATTCGTGGATTCGCATAACAACAACTCTCCTAGAATTCATGTCTCCAAAGATTCACGCGAAACGAGCCTTCTAAAGATCTCCAAAAATTCTCCCCTTGGAGGTGGTGGACGACTAGAGAAGATTTTTGGGATAGGAGTTTGTTAGCAAATTTCATGTTAGATGTTTTGATGATGACAAAATAGGATCTTATGTTAGACCCCAAAAAGAATGTAAGTTTATATTTTTCACAGAAGTTATGTATAAGCATTTGAAAGTTTGTAATATTAATTAGGCTTGTAATTTTTATCTTTCTAGATTTTAGACTAAGTGTTAGATACCGAATCTCTAATAGAATTCTAGGTGAGTCTATTAGAGATGAATTTGAAAATCAGCGTCTGAAGTCAAATGAAGATGAAGAGTTGTTCCTAGCGTCTGTCAAATGCTAAAGGACTATTTTAGGATTTATGGATCAAGCGCTCAAAGCACTCAAGCGATCAGTATCAGATTCACTTGAAATAAATCCTCAAGTCATGAAGAACTTAAATGCAATCATTCAACGGACATTTATTTCCAACGGGAAATAAATTCAAATGCATTAAATGCCTGATAAGAGCATTAAATGTGATAAGCTATTATGACTTGTGGACAAGCCACCTTTTGACTAGACCGTCAGAATTTCAGAGTTCAAACCTGCTCCCATCCAATCGGAACCCGCAAGATTTCAGGAATGTCAGAGAAAAAGCTGATTCACGTGCCGCGTGAGAGGCACGCGCTCACATGTGTCAAACGGACAGATCCAAAGAATTGCTTATAAATACCTCATTTCAGCAAACCTTAAAAAGAGATATACAACAACGTACATATACAAGAAAGTAAAAACTTTGCTGAAACTCTTACTCAACAAAAGCTTAGAAACTCCATAGCCAAAACCTTTCAAGCTTTTTACATACATTCCAGACAGTCACAAATATCTCAAACGTCTTTCAAAGAAGAAATCTAAATTCTTACTGAGATATTCCAAGTTGTTTGATCTTTCCAAAAACAAACAAAACCTGTGTAACAAAACCCTCAACCTTTCATCTGAGTGAGAAAGTTGTTGAACCCCTTACAGGCAGCATTTCTGAGTGAGAGAAGCTTGTAGAAGAAGATCTTTATTGGTGCTGAATTCTGTGTGATCAAGGAGCCCGAGATCATCTTTCACCTTTTTACTACCTTGTAGAAGATTCTGTGTGATTCTTTGATAATCAACATAGTAAATTCCCTCCAAGTGAAAAAGGAGAAGAAGGACGTAGCTGAGATTACATCATCCAGTGAACCTTACAATTTTTCGTGTTATTTACTATTATTATTGTCTTGCTTTATATTTTATTATTTATTCTGAAAAAGACAAACTAATCTGTTAAGCGACTATTTAATAAATAATAATAAAAAACAAACGCTAAAGCCCTAAAATCATTTCTGCTGTGCTAACCCTGATTAAGAGATCTAAGCATTACCCTACTTTGGTAAACTGCTAAAATCTCTAAGTCTAAGTTATCTTTACTAAAGCGCCTGACCCAAGCGCTCAGCTCTCTAAGCATTCTAATCTTTTAAAAGTGATATGATTTTTGAAGTCGAAAAAGACTTCAGGGTCTATTCAACCCCTCCCCCCCTTCTAGACCCTTTCGTATGCCACTTGGGACCACCAGAGTTCCTTCTTTTTGTGTTATGCAAATTAAGGTTAGGGTTCTTGTTGCAGTTGGAGATATCTTATAACTCTACTGACTTATGCAACAAGTAGGAGTCTTTTCTTGGACTCCTTATGGCCGCCCCTAGGGCTACTTGGACGGTTAAGGTGGGCTTAAGTTGGCCTAGTCAACTTACTCCACCTTTTAATATATACTTAATTTAAATTCTATTTAAATCCAATATATAATTAATTAATTATTTCCATTTAATTAATTTTACTTTAAATAATTTAATTTAATCTAATTAAATTAAATATTTAATTTATTGATTTAACCAATAAATCAATCCGTCCAATTAATTTTATCTTTTTAAAAGATTAACACAAAAAGATATCCTGTTTGTTTCTTATAGCGCAACTCTTTAGGTTCTTCTCAATTGGCCATTGGAGGAATTACCATAGGATGTGAGTGTGACCTAGCCAGTCCCGTTCACTCACATCGTAACCCAATTTAGTACAAAATGAACGAATCATTTACAAACCTCTGGACCATAAATACCGTATGTGTATAATCCCTTCACCGACGTATCGCGATCAAGTGAGAGTCATGGTATATGTCAAACTCACTAAACTTGATAATGTGCATTTAATCATAGCATAATGAAATTACCAAACTACCCTTCATGTCTTACATGAGTTAGTTTCATTACTTTGGTTAAAGACTTATAATTTTATTTGCTTATGATCGCACATGATACTTTCTCGTTTACTATCGAGACAGTGAAATCCATCTTGGTGATCACTTCACAAGTGCTACTTGACTCATTGAGATCGCACTTCGAGGTCAGCCCCACCAAAGGGTGATTTGGGCCAAACTACTCTAGCAAGAGATTCAACAGTACAAATATATTGATCATGACCCCTCAGGTCTAAGCCTCACGCATATTATTATGATCAATAATCCAATCATTGATAGTCACTGAGTAAATACCCATGTGATCGGATTACTGAGAGCAGTGTTCGAATATATCAATTCCATTAGTATATCTATGACACGTGTTCTCACTATACCATAGTGTTCTACTGACACTCTTTTTCAGAGCATGTGTCATACAAGTCGAATCTTAATACCCAATTAAGATTCCTTGACTTGCGAACCCTTTTAAGTGATTAGAAGTCAGACTCTCCCCATGCAACTTCTTTATTCCATAAAAGCTAAAAGTCAATCTCGATACATATGGACTATTTGTTCAATACTTATTAATGCCATGAAGTTTTATATGAACATAAGAATAAATGCCTTTATTAAAGACAAGTTTGTACAACATAATTGGATACCCTATACAATTTATTTGTCCTCATTGGCATCTAGGACATATATCTAACAATCTCCCACTTGAACTCAATGCCAATTGCTATGGTATCTAATACCCATATTCTCAAGATGTTGCTCTAGCACCGCCTGCTCCAATGGCTTAGTGAGTGGGTCAGCCACGTTGTCCGCTGAGGCTATGTTCTGCACGACGATGTCTCCTCTTCCAACGATTTCTTGAATTATGTCCTCTCTATGTGTTTGGATTTGTTGTGAGAGCTTGGTTCCCTAGCTTGCGCGATGGCTCCATTGTTGTCACACCAAAGTGGCAACGGCAGCTCCACACTAGGAACAACTTGAAGTTCTGCCATGAACTTCTTAGTCCAAACATCTTCTTTGGCTACCTCTGAGGCTGCCACATATTCAGCTTTGGTGATGGAATCAGTAGTTGTGCTTTGCTTGAAACGTTTTCAAGACACTGCTCCACCGTCTAGAGTGAATATGAACCCAAAAGTGGACTTGCGGTCATTGATATCAGATTAAAAATCAGAATTGGTATAACTTTGTCACACCTAAATGGCAACGACAGCTCCACACTAGGAACAACTTGAAGGTAACTTCTTAATCCAAACAGCTTCTTTGGCTGCCTCTGATGTTAGGTGTATGCCCTCAATGCCTATGAGAAATTCAATTGAGTAGGGCTTAGATAAGTTATTTGTACAAAACGTTTGATGAATAAAGGTTTTGATTTTGTTCATATAAATCTAATGGCATTTAACTGTATTGAACAAATTAGTCCAAGAGATTTCAAGATAAATTTTCCACCTCTTATGGACAAGAGGACGCACTAGAACAGTCCAGTACTTAGTCTCTAAAACTGCGAGTTCGTGAGTTAAGGAATATTAATTGGGCATTAATATTCAATTCATATGACTCCTTCTTTGACAAAGAAGCGTCGGTCGTACACTGATTAGATAGTGGGAGCTGGTGTCATGAATATGATTAATGGAATTAACATATTTGAACTCGACTCGCATTAATCCGATCACATGGGTATTTTGTCTTTGACAGTCAATGACTGTGATTAAGATTGCGATAGTATGTGTGAACTTTAGACCTGAAGAGTCATTTATAACATGCTTGTAGTATTGGATATATTATCAGAGTAGTTAGATCCGTATAACCTGATAAGTGGGGTCGACCTCGAAGTACGATCCAATAGTGCATTCCATGTTATAAGATAACTTGCCAAAATGGGATTCACCACCTCGAAAATAAACTAATATGTGACTTGTACGATCGTAAGTAATTGAAATTATAAGTCTTTGGCCAAAGCATATAAACTATCCTGTGATTGTCACCGAGGGTAGTTTGGTAAAATCATATTTGATGTGAATTGACTGACAAAATAGATGGCATGATTTAATTAAAGATATTTAATTGGATTAAATAAATTAATTAATTCATAAGTTAAATTAATTGGAAATTAATTTATAAGTTGAATTATATTAATTAGATTAATATTAATTTGATTAATGTAATTACTTAATTATCAATTTGATTGGACTTGGATTTAAATAATTACATATGGTCTAAATCAAAACAAAGCCCGAAGCCCATCTACAAAGGCCATTTCGGCCACCCCTTCTTATGTGTAACCTAAGGGAGTCTTTTACTTGGTATAAGTAATCAGTCAGTGTCAGAACTCCACAACAAGAACACAAGTCATTGTTTTAGAATCTGACACTGAGCCAAAATAAACCTAGAGCATTAGGAAAGAAAAATCTCTCCCTCTCCATCCAACTAGACGCCTGAAATTGTTGCCGAGGAGGAGATCGAGTCTCAAAGAATTTTTCTTCCGTGTGATTATCTAGAGGCAGGAGTCCGGGGCTGCTGTTGCTGATAATTCGAGATTCCATAGACGAAAAGGTAATTCGATTACTCTTGTCAATTCTCGTCAATTGATCTATATGCTTAATATCATGAATATCTCCGGATTGGGTTCTCGGGTGTGATTTAGATGAAAATTTTTATCCGCTAGACCGAATAACGATAGTGATATCAGATCCAAAATTCGGGAAATTCATGATATTCGTTGTATGTTTATGTGTTTTAATTGTTTTAATATCATAAACATGATTTTACGTAGTGTATGTAAATTCGGGTAATTTGTATTATGCATGCTTATCTGTAAAATTAATTTTTCATGAGTTGAATTGGATTTACTGGGTAAAACAAAAAATTGAATTGGATTCATGAACTTTTAGAAAATTGCAAATTTTTGAAAAATCGTGCCACCGTCGGATCGGCAACGGGTGACGGCTTCCGATGCCACTGCTGCTTGCGACGGCGGTAGTAATGGTGTTGGGCTTTAACCCAACACATTAAGGTTGTGTTGGGCTAAAGCCCAACACCCGAATGTATAGAAGCCCAGCGCATAAGTAAGCGCTAGGCCAAGCCCAGCACTGAAGGGTATATATATGCATGCTCACAAAGTAGCACTGGGCTGTTCATCGGCGCTGGGCAGAGCCAGCGCAGGTTAAATTTTTCTGGGCGAATAATTAATTAATAAAGCTAGGCCAAGCCCAACTATTGTTTAATTAATTGATTTTTTTGTATTGGGCCTAACATAATTAATTATAGGGCTTGGCCCAAATAATTTAAATTGGATTGACCAATTATCAATTAATTAATTATGTGGGTTCAATCCAAATTGAAAAACTTATCCTAAATATTTATCAAGTAAACAACCCTAATTAAATTTCGTTTCAAATTCTAAATTGGATTTAGTGAATAAATTTTAATTAGATTTAAATTTATTCAAGAACCCTAAATTGAAATTAGGAAATTTAAATTAGATTTAATGTTACTCTAAATTGGATTTAGTTATTTTATTTAAATTGAATTTAAACTTTAAAAATTTCAAATGAACTTAGAATTGTTCAAAGTCTTAAATTGGATTTAAAACTCCTTTTCAAAGTTGGTGTATATTAAATTGGATTTGTTGAATTAGATTTAAATGTCGCTTTCCTTTTACATGATACTGCTATGTGTTTAGATTAAATTACCCATTAGACGTTATTTGATGATCGTCAATCTTTAATTAGATTAAAGTATTCAAACTAAATTGGATTTATTTTGATGATATTAAATTGGATTTAATTGAAGAATAAATTAGATTTAATCAAGAGATTGAATTGGCATCTCCATCAAACTTTAGAAGGTGGGTTCATTTCCAGTGCATGGCATCTTCCCGGAATAAGGGGGTCATGCATCAAGACATGGTACTCTATCTTCTCTAGTGCATTAGAAGCCTTCATGTCGAAACAAATTTCGCCCCATATATCATTCAAGGTTGCAAGGCGAGATTATATTATTAGACTGATAGGAGTTGATGGAATAAATGACTAATCTAGTCACCACCTATATATCAAAAAAATTTGCGGTTCAGTGATCCATGAGCTAAAAGGGATTGAATCATCAGTTGGATTGATTGATGTTTGACATCACCTCAATGATCTAACGAGCCATATATCGTTCAAGGTTGGAACTTGTTTAGATCGTTGGGGAAATCAATCACTCACTATGGAACCAATCCAACGAGGTTTTCGATTATTGCAGTGGGAGTGCAATATTTCAAGAAAAATAGTGGGAGTTAAGTAAATATTGAAATCCTTGATTTTACTTGAAAGTACAAAATAACACATCTAATCGAAAATCTTGGTTATTTTTTTGCAGTTTATTTCTATCACAATGACTAACACTTTGACAATACTACTTGAGAAAAATGTCCTCACTGGACAAAATTTCGTTGATTGGATACAAATCTAAGGATTGTCCTCAGCCTTAAATCTTTGGGACGTGCTCGACGAAGAGATGCCTGAAGTCCCCGACCCTAGATCTTTTGAAGATCGGCTTGCCCGTGAAGATTGGATTAGAGCCGACACTCGTGTCAAGGGGTACATGTTGGGATCGATGACCAATGAACTACAACGATCTCATGAAAAGATGGGAATAGCTGCTGAAATCATGGTTCATCTAAAGGAACTCTACGGAGAGCACAACAGGATTGCTCGTTATGAGACTTCATGTCAACTCTTTAGGGCAAGAATGAAGGAAGGAGAGAAAGTTGGGGATCATGTTTTGATGATGGTCTCCATGTTCGAGAGATTGGAAGCCCTCAACTTCTCTATGGGCTTCCAGCTTCAGACTGATCTCATCCTGCAGTCACTACCCAAGTCTTTTTCACAATTCATAGTGAATTTCAATATGAATGACATTGAGTGTTCACTGCCGGTTCTTTTGAACAAACTCATAAATGCTCAATCACAAATGGACCCTAAGACGAAAGAGACTGCTTTGGTCGTTTCTACTGATTCTTTAAAGAATTAAAAGAAGAAACGAGGCATGAAGCAACTAGGAGTGACAAATTCTTATGGGTAGACCAAAGGCAAGGGAAACCAAAAGAAGAGGTTCAAGGGTAGGGGCCCAAAGACGACAGACATCTGCCTCCACTGCAAAGAAGCAGGGCATTGGAAGCGTGACTGTCTGAAGCTGAAAGCAGAAAATAAAGCAGGTATAGAACTTTATGTTTTTGAAACAAATTGTTCTATGATGATATTTTCTACTTCTTGGATTCTAGATTCCGGAGCCAGTGCTCATATTTGTGTTTTGAACCAGGATCTGGAGGCAAGTAGAAAGCTGGTTGAGAACAAAGTGATGATCAATGTAGGAAGCGGACACAGCGTGGCTGCGACTCACATTGGAATTACTTCTGTCTCATTAATTTCTGGACATCAAATTCAATTTGAGGATTGCCTTGTTTTGCCCAATGGGATCAAAAATATTATTTCTATTCTTGTATTGGTCAGGAAAGGATATTTGTTTACATTTAAATATAATTCTTGCCATATTTATTTTGGAAATAAGTGTGTTGGCTCTGCATCTTTAATTAATCGTTTATACTATTTGAATGCCCGAAATCAATGTATGGTTAATACTATGACTAGAAAACGTAGTATGAATGGAATGAACCAAAAACTCATATGGCACCTTAGACTGGGACATGCCGGTGAATTTATGATTCCTGAGTTGGAAAAACGTGGGCTCATTGGTCCACTTGGGTCTGACCCATATCCGACTTGTGGATCGTGCCTCAAAGGCAAGATGATTAGGTCACCGTTCACTGGACATTTTGAAAGGGCAAATGATGTTTTAGGATTAATCCACACTAACGTTTGTGGGCCCCTCAAGGATGCGGCCCTTGGAGGTTTTCAGTACTTTATAACCTTCTAAGATGACCACTCTAGGTATGGTCTAGTTTATCTGATGAAGTATAAATCCGAAGCACTTGAATTCAAAGCTTTGACTGAAAAACAAACTGGGCACAGTATTAAGGCATTGAGATCTGATTGAGGTGGTGAATACATGAGTGTTGAGTTTTAAAAGAACAAGGCATAGTATTATAACTAACTCCTCCAGCAACCCCACAACTCAATGGAGTAGCAGAAAGAAGGAATAGTACTCTGTTGGACATGATACGCTCCATGCTTAGCTACACCGATTTACCCATCTCGTTATGGGGACATGTTTTGCTTACAGCTACGCACATTCTGAACAAATGTCCCTTGAAATCTGTTCCCACTGCACCATTTGAGATATGGAGCGGTAGGAATCCTAGTCTGAAATACATAAGAATATGGGGTTGCCCAGCATATGTAAAGAAGACCAAGGTAGAGAAACTAGAGGATAGATCCTTGAAAAGACGTTTTATCGATTTTCCCATAGATTCGATGGGATACCTCTTTTACATGCAAAATGATCATAGGATTGTCGTGGCCTTGCAAGCCCACTTTCTTGAAGAAGAATTCATTCAAGAAGGTGGTGCAGGTAGAAAGATTGTCCTGGAAGAACAAGATAATGTCCCTTATGAGACATCAGTTCAAGAATCTGAACCCAACTTGACACAACCATCGCAGCGACGATCTAGCAGAGTATCTCAGCCGCTTGAGAGATATGGCTATCTGCACAAAATGCAGCATTATTTGTATGTTGTTGCAGAAGGAAGCCATGGAGATAATCCCTCTGACTATGATGAAGTAGCGACGGATATAGATTCCTCTAATTGGCTTAAGGCTATGAAAGCAGAGATTGATTCGATGTATTTGAACTAAGTCTGGACTCTTACTGATCTACCAAATGGAGTACAACTAATTGGATGCAAATGGATCTATAAGAAAAAGATTAGCCCGGATGGCAAGGTGGACACCTATAAGGCCAGGCTAGTGGCAAAAGGTTATAGTCAAAAAGAGGTTATAGTCAAAAAGGAAACCTTTTCACTAGTAGCCATGATCAAGTCTATTAGAACTCTGCTAGCCATAGCTGCAAACTTAGACTATGAAGTCTGACAAATGGATGTAAAGACCGCATTATTAAATGGACACTTAGATGAGGACAATTATATGCAATAGCCCAGGGGTTTTCTATCCGAAGCCGACTCTCATAAAGTTGGCAAACTTAATCGGTCCATCTATAAACTGAAGCAAGCCTCTCAGAGTTGGAATCTGAGGTTCGATGTAGAAGCCAAGAAATATGGCTTCATCAAGAATGAATACGAACCTGTGTCTATAAAATGGTCAGTGGGAGCAAGTTGACATTCCTGGTTCTATACGTATATGGCATACTACTTATAGGGAATGACATAGGCTTATTGACTTCGGTCAAGACATGGCTCTCAAGCACATTCTCCATGAAAGACTTGGGAGAAGCGACCTATATTCTAGGAATTCGCCTTTATAGAGATAGAGCGAATAGAATGATTGGCCTCTCCCAAGCGATCTACCTAGAGAAAGTCCTTAAGAGATATGAAATGCATAACTCTAAGGGAGGACTTTTGCCCATGAGACATGGCATTCATTTATTCAAATCTATAAGTCCCGATACGGACAAGGATAGAATGGAAATGAGAAATATACCTTATGCATCCGCTGTGGGTAGTCTCATGTACACAATGTTATGCACGAGATCAGATATGGCACATGCTGTAAGCATGGTCAGTAGGTTTTAAGCTAATCCAGGGGAGCCTCACTGGACAGCAGTGAAGTATATCTTGAAGTACTTGAGAAGAACTAAAGATATGCTATTAATATATTGAAATAGAGAATTAAAGGTGGATGGTTACACCGACTCAGATTTCCAATCTGATCTGGATGACCTTAAATCTACCTTTGGGTACATATTCACACTCAATGGAGGAGCGGTGTCTTGGAAAAGTTTCAAGCAAAGCACAACTGCTGACTCCACAACGGAGGTAGAATATGTGGCAGCTTTTGAGGCAGCCAAAGAAGCTGTTTGGATGAGAAAGTTCATGACTAAACTTGGAGTGGTTCCTAGCTTAGAAATGTCATTGCCACTATAGTGTGACAACAACGGAGCAATTGCGCAAGCTAAAGAACCAAGGTCTCACAACAAATCTAAACATGTGATGAGGAAATATCATATAATACGAGAAATCGTTGGAAGTGGCGATATAGCCGTGCAGAAAATAGCCTCAGCAGAAAACGTGGCTGACCCACTCACCAAGCCATTATCACAGGCGGTGTTAGATAAACATCTTGAGAAGATGGGAATCAAGTACCATAGCGATTGGCGTTGAGTGCAAGTGAGAGATTGTTAGGTGTATGCCCTCAATGCCTATGAGGAATTAGATTGAGTAGGGCTTAGATAAATTATTTGTACAAAACGTTTGATGAATTGGGCATTAATATCCAACTCATATGACATCTTCTTTGACAAGGAAGTGCCAGTCGTACACTGATTAGATAGTGGGAGCTGGTGTCATGAATATGATTAATGGAATTAACATATTTGAACTCGACTCGCATTAATCCGATCACATGGGTATTTACTCTTTGACAGTCAATGATTGGGATTAAGATTGCGATAGTATGTGTGAACTTTAGACCTGAGGAGTCATTTATAACATGCTTGTAGTATTGGATATATGTTATCAGAGTAGTTAGACCCGTATCACCTGATAGGTGGGGTTGACCTCCAAGTACGATCCAATAGTGCATTCGATGTTATAAGATAACTTGCCAAAATGGGATTCACCGTCTCAACAGTAAATGAGTATGTGACCTGTACGATTGTAAATAATTGAAATTATAAGTCTTTGGTCAACGCATACAAACTATCCCGTGATTCTCACTAAGGGTAGTTTGGTAATTTCACATTATTATGATTCTAAGTACAGTATCAAGTTC
Source organism: Buddleja alternifolia (assembly GCA_019426215.1). Taxonomy (NCBI): domain Eukaryota; kingdom Viridiplantae; phylum Streptophyta; class Magnoliopsida; order Lamiales; family Scrophulariaceae; genus Buddleja; species Buddleja alternifolia. The sequence continues at coordinate 12,893,814 of CM033408.1, read as the reverse complement.
TATGAGTTTGATTAAACCATGGATCTTACTTGATCGGGTCACGTCAGTGAAGAGTTTATACACATATAGTATTCGTAGTCAAGGTTGGAGATGACATAATCATCTCGTTTTCAATTGGGTTATGATTTGGTTCCACGGTGTTGGCTAGGTGACAACCTTATCCTTTGGAATCCTCCCATTACCAATTGAATCGAGCCTAGAGAGTTGTGCTATGTGAAGAAAAGAAATATTTCCTTAAGCTAAGGGCATTTTGGTAAAATCACATTTGATGTGAATTGACTGACAAAATAGATTGCATGATTTAATTAAAGATATTTAATTGGATTAAATAAATTAATGAAATCATAATTAATTCATAAGTTAAATTAATTGGAAATTAATGTATAAGTTAAATTATATTAATTGGATTAATAGTAATTTGATTAATGTAATTAATTAATTACTAATTTGATTGGACTTGGATTTAATTAATTACACATGGGCTAAATCAAAACAGAGCCCGAAGCCCATCTACAAAGGCCATTTCGGCCGCCCCCTCTTATGTGTAACCTAGGGGAGTCTTTTATTTGGTATAAGTAATCAGTCAGTGTCAAAACTCCACAACAAGAACACAGGTCATTGTTTTAGAATCTGACACTGAGCCAAAATGAACCTAGAGCATTAGGAAAGATAAATCCCTCCCTCTCCATCCAACTAGCCGCCTGCAATTGTTGCCCAGGAGGAGATCGAGCTTTTCTCAGAGAATTTTTCTTCCACGTGATTATCTAGAGGCAGGAGTCTGGGGGGTGTTGCTGATAATTCGAGATTCAATAGACGAAAAGGTAATTTGATTACTCTGGTAAGTTCTCGTCAATTGATCTATATGCTTAATATCATGAATATCCCCGGATTGGATTCTGGGGTGTGACTCGGATTAAAATTTTTATCCGCTTGACCGAATCACGACATCTGAGGTTGCCACATATTCAGCTTCGGCGGTGGAATCAACAATTTTGCTTTGCTTAGAGCTTTTTCAAGATATTGCTCCACCGTTTAGAGTGAATATGAACCCAGAAGTGGAACTTGCGGTCATCGATGTCAGATTGAAAATTAATAAAACCGTCCACTTTCATTTCTCCATTGCCATATACGAGAATCATATCTTTGGTTCTTCTCAAGTACTTCAAGATAGATTTCACGGCAATCCAATGTTCTTTGCCCGAGTTAACTAGAAATCGACTCACCACGCTCACAACATAGGCAAGATCTGGTCTCGTGCATAGCATTGCGTACATGAGACTTCCCACTACTGAGGCATAGGGAACTGCACTCATCTGTTTTCGATCTTCCTCACTTTGATGACTCATCTTTTTGGAGAGATGAATTCCATGTCTCATGGGAAAAAGACCACTTTTAGAGTTCTCCATCCCAAATAGCTTCAGGACCTTTTCTAAGTAGTGGGCTTGAGAGAGTCCTATCATCTTATTCGAACTATCCCTGTAGATGCGAATTCCTAGGATATAGGTGGTTTCTCCCAAGTCTTTCATGGAGAATGTGCTTGAAAGTCATGTCTTAACTAAAGTTAACAGACCTACATCATTCCCTATAAGTAGAATATCATCTACATATAGCACCAGAAATGAGATTTTGCTCCCACTGACCTTTTTGTAGACACAAGGTTCATCCTCATTTTTGATAAAGCCGTAGCTTCATACTTCTTCATCAAAACGAAGGTTCCAACTGCGAGAGGCCTGCTTGAGTCCATAAATGGACCTATTCAATTTACAGACCTTATGAGAATCTGCATTTGATATGAAACCCTTAGGCTGTTCCATATAGATTTCCTCCTCGAGGAATCCATTTAAGAACGCGGTCTTCACATCTATTTTCCAGGTCTCATAATCTAGGTATGCAGCTACGGCAAGTAGAATTCTAATGGATTTGATCATAGTTACGGGCGAAAAAGTTTCCTCATAGTCAATGCCCTCCTTTTGACTCTACCCATTCGCCACTAATCTGGCCTTATAGGTGTCCACCTTGCCATCCGGATCAATCTTTCTCTTATAGATCCATTTACATCCAATGGGTACAATACCTTTGGGTCGATCTGTTAGAGTCCAGACTTGGTTCGAATACATCGAATCCATTTCTATTTTCATAGTTTCATGCCATTTTGCAGAATCCATGTCCATCATTGCTTGGTCATAGCTAGAGGGATCGTCTCTATGGTTTCTTTCCGCTATTGCATACAAATTATGCTCTCCTTTTGTAGCAGATAACCATATCTCTCGGGCGGTTGAGATACTCTAGCAGACCTTTGCATTGATGGCTGTGTCATTTCCAGTTCGGTTTGGGTCTCTTGAATAGTGTCTTCCAAAGGAGATTCATTTTGTTCTTCTAGAAAAATTCTCCTACCAGCTCCATGTTCTCGAATAAATTTTTCTTCGAGAAAGATTGCCTGTAAGGCAACAATGATCCTTTGATTATCATGAAGGTAGAATAGGTATCCCATGGAATCATCGGGATAACCAACAAATGGTCCTTTCAAGGACCTAGCCTCCAATTTCTCTACCTTGGTTTTTTTTCACATTAGGTGGGCAACTCCATATTTTTATGTGTTTCAGACAGGTTTCTTTCCACGCCATATCTAATACAATGTAATAAGAACAAATTTGGAGGGACATCTGTTCAGAATGTGATCAGCTATGAGTAGCTCATGCCCCCACAACGAAATGGGTAAATCCGTGTAGCTGAGCATGGATCGAACCATGTCCAACAGTGTTCGATTCCTTCGTTCTGCTACACCATTTAATTGTGGAGTGGCTGGAGGAGTAAGCTATAACAGTATGCCATGTTCTCGTAAGAACTGGTCAAATTCGGCACTCATATACTCGCTACCGCTGTCAGACCGAAGTGCCTTAATATGATGTCCGATTTGGTTTCAATGAATTTGTCTAGTGATTCAGACTTGTACTTCATCAAATACACATAGACATACTTAGAATGGTCATCAGTAAATGTAATGAAGTACTGAAAACCACTGCGGGCCATATTTCCAAAAGGACCGTGCACATCAGTATGAATCAAACCTAAGACTTTAGAGACTCTTTCAAAATTCCCTATGAAGGGGGATTTGGTCGTCTTGCTTGAATACAAGACTCACAAGTGGGATAGAGATCCGATCCCAATGAGTCTATGACTCCATCCTTTTCTAACTCGTGTAGTCTATGTTCCCCGATATCACCTAATCTTAGGTGCCACAGCTGTCTTAAGTTTGTATCATGCAAACTGCGCTTTCTTGTTATAATGTTAACATTACAATTATTTTGGATATTAATATTGTATAAACCATTTATCAAAGACACACTGCCAATGCATTCATTTCTAAAATAAATGTCCCAAGAATTGTTTGCAAAGCAAAATAAATAACCTTTCCTGACTAAAACAGGAATAGAAACAATATTCTTCAGCCCATTGGGCAAAACAAGGCAATTGTTTAATAATATTAAATGTCCAAAAAATAATCTAACAGAAGCGGTTGCAATGTGTGTGGCTGCTACACTATGACCGCTGCCAACATTGATCATCATTTCTCCTTGCTCCAGCTTCTTACTTCTTTCCCGCTCTTGATTCAAAACACATATGTGAGCACTAGCCCAGAGTCTAGAATCCAGGATGTAGAAAAAATAGTAACAGAACAATTTATTTCCAAAATATTAAGTTCTATACCTAAAGTAATGTCTGCTTTTAGCTTGGGACAGTCACGTTTCCAGTCGTCCACTTGCTGGCAGTGGATACATGTTTTTGCAACTCTTGGGTGCTTCTGTCCCCTTTCATGGTTATTAGAAGCAATCGTCACACCGAGCAATCCATTTGGAGGTAAATCATCATCTCATTCCTTTCTCAAAAGGGTTTACATGTAAACAAGTCTGTTTTTAAGATCTATTAAAGATCCCCCCAGGTCATTTACCTCAAAGTCAGTGACAAAAGCAAAGAAAGATCTAGGGAGAGATTGGAGAATGAGATTCACTTGCAGATGAAAATCCATGAGACTTCCCAGAGTTTGGAGCCTTCCTATCATGGATATCATGTTCATAACATGAGTTGCTATTTCATCGTCTTCTCCCATTCTTGCTTGGAAAATTTCCTTCGATAAGTAATATCGAATTGATTTTCCATGTTCCCCAAACATTTCTTCCAAATGAAGCATAATTGACTTGGGACTTTCCATATCCAAACGAATGTGTTTTTTGTCTTTGCCCATGGATTGTAACATGTAGCCGGTGACCTTTGGGCATCAGAGTTGGACCATCTTGCTCCAAAATATGCTTAAGCGATTTCTTCTTGAGACTAGCCCTTAGCATCTTGACCTATTCATTGTAGTTTGGTCCAGTGTGGACATTTTTCTCAAGCATTGTTGATAGTGGGTTAACCATTTTGAGAGAGATATAAATGACTGCAGAAAATAAACCAAGATTTCATTAGATGATTATGTTGTACCCAAGAAAAATTAGGACTTTAATTTGACTTGGCTCTCACTACATTTTTCAAACCATTGCACTCCCACTGCAATGAACGGAAATCTCATTTGACAGATTTCGTAGTGAGTGATTGAGTTTTTCAAAATTTTCAATAAGTTACAATCTGTAACGATATATGACTCATTGGAATTTTTGAAGTGGCGTGCCACGCTAATCAGTCCAACTGATGGTTCAATCTTACTTTTGGCTCACGGATCACTTAACCTTAGTCTATAACAAAATATTGGTGGCGATCCATCTAAGTACTTTTCCATCAACTCCTATCGATCTAACAGTTGAATCTCATCTTGCAACCTGTAACGGTGTATGGAAGAGATTTGCTTCGACTGATGGCATCAAATGCACTTAGAGAGATTTGAATTACGAATTAGTGCATAACCCCCATTAGTCGGGACGATGCCATGCACAATTCATAATTCTATCTCTCAAAGTTTGATGGAGAGCTGGTATATCCAATATCATTTCCTTACTTAGTATTTTTAATTCGGGAGAATTTATTAATTTATATAAGGTCTCACTTTGCACATTAATTTATTATGCGGATATGTCTAATAAATCAAAGTCATGCAATAATAGAAAACCCTAGTTATTCTATCAACATGCATTCCATGGACACTCTATATTGATCTAAGCCAATAGACCAATTAGGGGGATAGGGGCCTATATCAAATCTAATCTTGATAAGCTCCGGGCTCCAAGCTCTAGGAAGGTCCTACTTCTAATTACATAACTTAGAAGCTCCCTATACATTATACTACCGAAAATGAAATACAAACTGGGGGGCACTTATCGGCCCATTAAAACCCAGATAAAATAAAGCGGTAATACTCTAAATCCATGGGATGCATCCACCACAACATACATCAAAGCATGTAAATAAACTATTTAAAATTATGTTGGCATTATTTTAAAATCGAAAGAGAATTCATGCTTAATTAAATCGAATTTAATTACAAAAGGATGAATTTAATTTCAATTTAAAAAGAATAAACCCAATTTATTCTTTAAGAAACAAGTCTAACTTATTCTTAATTATTTTGAAAAAATAAAACTCAACCCAAAATAAATCCAATTTATTTCATAGTCTTGAACCATAAACTAAATTCCCAATTCAATTTATAACACAATTAAATCTAATTTAGTTATAAAAGTCAAATCCAATTTAACTTATTAAATCTAATTTAATTTTAGAAAAACAAAACCAATTTTATTAGGAAAAAGGGGAGTTACAAATTCGCGTCAAATTTGTCTATTGGGTCAAACCCAATAATTATTTACACACACACATATATAAATATATTATATATATAATATTAATCGCTTGGTCTGGCCCAGCAACCCGAAACACACACACACACACACATGTGCTGGGCTAGGCCCAAGGCGCTGCGTGCTGGTGTTGGACCAAGCCCAGCACGCGAAACTGGAGCGATAACACCCCACGGTTTTTCCTTATTTTTTTTGTTTGTTTTTCAATATTCCGTACAGCATCGGTGCTGCCACTGTTTGGTTTCGTCGGCGGCGCTACTGTGTAGATCGGCCGACAATTTCGAGGCAAAAGATTTTTGAAAATTCAGATTTAATATCAAACATTAAACATGCAAAATCAAAATTTTAAATTCCAAATTAGCCAACATAATTTCAAACGCAAAAAATCATCAAACACATTAAAGTCGGTTCTGATATCACTGTTAGTAATCCTTATGAGCGAAAAACGTAGCGGAAGAATTGAGGATTCCTAGAGTCAAATCACTTTAACGTGGTTTGATGATTTTCAAAGGTTTTTCAAAAATTAAACGAAATTGATTACCTTATTGATTTCGGATTCTTAGATTCGCGTAACAGCAACTCTCCTAGAACTCCTGTCTCCAAAGATTCACGCGAAACGAGCCTTCCAAAGGTCTCCAAAAATTCTCCTTGTGGTGGTGGTGGACGGCTAGAGAGGATTTTTAGGATAGGAGTTCCTTCTTTTTGTGTTATGCAAACTAAGGTTAGGGTTCTTGTTGTAGTTGGAGATATCTTATAACTCAACTGACTTATGCAACAAGTAGGAGTCCTTTCTTGGACTCCTTATGGCCGCCCCTAGGGCTCCTTGGACGGTTAAGGTGGGCTTAAGTTGGCCCAGTCAACTTACTCCACCTTTTAATATATATTTAATTTAAATCCTATTTAAATCCAATATATATTATTAATTGATTAATTCCATTTAATTAATTCTTTACTTTAAATAATTTAATTTAATCTAATTAAATTAAATATTTAATTTATTGATTTAACCAATAAATCAATCCGTCTAATTAATTTTATCTTTCTAAAAGATTAACACAAAAAGACATCCTGTTCGTTTCTTATAGCGAGACTCTTTAGGTTTGTCTCAATTGGCAATGAGAGGAATTACTATAGGATGTGAGTGTCACCTAGCTAGTCCCGTTGACTCACATCGTAACCCAATTGAGTACAAAATGAACGAACCATTTACGAACCTATGGACCATAAATGCCGCATATGTATAAGCCCTTCACTGACGTATCCCGATCAAGTGAGAGTCATGGTATATGTCAAACTCACGGAACATGTCTTACATGAGTTAGTTTCATTGCTTTGGCTAAAGACTTATAATTTTATTTGCTTATGATCGCACAGGATACTTACTCGTTTACTATCGAGACAGTGAGTCCCATCTTAGCGATCACTTCATAAGTGCTACTTGACTCATTGAGATTGCAATTCGAGGTCGGCCCCACCAAAGGGTGATTTGGGCCTAACTACTCTAGTAACAAATTCAACAGTACAAGTGCATTGATCATGACCCCTCAGGTCTAAGGCTCACGCATACTATTATGATCAGTAATCCAATCATTGACATTCACTGAGTAAATACCCATGTGATCGGATTACTGCGAGCAGTGTTCAAATATATCTATTCCATTAGTATATCTATGACATGTGTTCTCACTATCCCATAGTGTTCGACTGACACTCTTTGTCGGAGCATGTGTTGTACAAGTCAAATCTTAATGCCCAATTAAGATTCCTTGACTTGCGAACCCTTTTAAGAGATCAGAAGTCAAACTCTCCCCGTGCCACTTCTTTATTCCATAAAGGGCGAAGGGTCAACCTCGATACACATGGACTATTTGTTCAATACTTATTAATGCAATGAAGTTTTATATGAACATAAGAATAAATGCCTTTATCAAAGATAAGTTCGTACAACATAATTGGATACCCTATACAATTTATTTGTCCTCATTGGCATCCAGGGCATATACCTAACAGTAACATTCTGATTGAATAAGAATCATGGTTTGTGTCAAACTCACAGGACTCGATACTGTGCTTAATTAATCATAGTGAGTTAGTTTTCCTACTTTGGCCAAAGACTTATAATTTCATTTACCTATGATTGCATAGGACGTTAACTCGTTTATTATTCGAGACAGTGAATCTTGTTTTAGCAATCACTCAACAATTGCTACTTGCTCACCTGAACCGCACTTAGAGGTTGATCCCACCTACATATGAATTAATTATTAATAGATTTAATTATCCAATATAATTTTATTAGTTATTTTAATTAATAAAATTGTGTAGGCTACTATACTTAAATGAAATAATTGGAAAGCTTCCAACTCCTATCCCAACCAGGAGTAGGATGAAAATTAAGGCTATAAAAAGTTTAGAATTTTCAGCCTCCTCACATAACAATCACTTGGTGACTTTTCTTCCTTCCTTCTTCTTCTTCTTCTTGATTCTCTCTATATTAGAGATTATACATTTTTCTCCTAACTTAGCCAACTTAGAATTTTGAATATGTTACTAGCAAGAAATATTCAGGCTTAACATGAAATCAAGGTGTAGATGCTTTTAGAAGTGTGGTGCTGAGATAATCACACTAGTATCAAAGGAGAATCCACTTGATAAATCTCAAGACAAAAGAACGAGAGGAGAAAAGGATTTTCCACCGAGACCAAGGTGGCGCGTGAGGGGTGTGTACCTGGGCATGTACATGGTGAAATTTGCATAGCCAAATCCCGTGTTGTGGTATCGATTATTTTACTAAAGAAATCGGCTGGTGAGTGATTGGCTTAATCCTTCCTTTTTATATTTGTTAAACCCCAATGATACCATGCTAGCCTAACCCGTCTAGGGTTTTAATTCCGTTGTGTTTTTTCGATCATCTTGGTCGTCCTTATTGTCATAACAGTTTAATTTCACACACATGGTTCAAAGTTTATTTTCTTTTCCACCAAAACGTCCGAAAAGTTTATGTTTTTCAACTTACGGAAAAGAAATCACCATGTAGTTTTGAAATTACATTGTTTCCTAGGAAACTCTTAATGTTTCCAATGTTTCCATGGAAATTCTCAATGTTTCCATGGTTTCCATGAAACAAGGAAATCATGGAAACATTGAGAGTTTGGTAATTTTTTTTCAAACAGATTTGCTCTATCGTCAACACATTGAGAGTTTCAAAAAAAATTTCATGGAAACCATGGAAACATTGAGGCAATGTTTGGTTATGTTTCCTTACCATGTTTGGTCCAAAATTCTCACCAAACCATGTTTGGTTCACAAAATATTTGGTCAAAAATACACTACTTTTTTGGTAAAAAAAACATAATAATTATTTTCCATCTTTTTACACCTACTTTGTCTCTACACTCCTCTCTATGTGCTCTCTCTCTCTTCTCTCTCCTCTCTAACAAACAAAAGTTTCATGATTTGACTGCTACAGCAGCTTTTGTTCCCTCTGGAAACAAAACCAAACTCTATCTCACAAAAAAAACCCACCCAAAAATCAACTCCCAAAATAAAATCAAACACAATCTTATCAAATACACACATGTCCTCATAAATTTTTCACCAATAATTTTCGCCAAAATATCATCCCAAAACATAACCAAACATAGCCTGAGAGTTTGATAATTCCTTTTAAAAAAGATTTGCTTTATCTCAAATACAACAGAGCTCTCAAATCTCTCTAAGGTAAAAAAAAAAAGAAGAAGAAGAAGAAGAAAAAGAAAAAGAAATGAAGAGTACTAAATCTAACAATCAAACAAATATTTATTTCACCAAGGAGTGACCTTTTATTATGCGATTCAAGATGAAGGTTATTGTATTATTGATTAAAGTAATTTTTTCAAATAATTTGCAGATGAGTTTGAAACCATGGTATCATCCATATTAACTTTTTATTTTTTTCACGGCAACACTTTTAGAATTTTTATTTCACAATTTAAGTTACTAAATTTTTTTCAATTATATGCTTTGTGAATGCTAAACTTGAATCAAACATTACCACTTTTCATTTTTTTCACGACAACACTTTTATAATTTTTTATTTCACAATTTAAGTTACTAAAATTTTATCGGTTATATGTTCTTTGAATGTTAAACTTGAATTCAACATTATCACTTTATTTATTAGTGTAATTTGATCGATTATTGTCGTAGATGTACAGACATTTTATACAACTATTGTTTTTAGCTAGTGAAAAGAGGAAGCAACTCTTCTTTACTTCTTTTTTCACGGTTTCTACCTTGTTTCTAATATTTTTCAAGTTTTCCATGATGTTTCCGATACGTTTTCAATATGTTTTTTTATATTTAAGAACTCGAAACTTATCATCGAAACGAAATTTCAATCATTGTTCACACATATTATTCTTATTCCTAAATGTGTCGAGCTTGATTCCATGCCTCAGTTCAGCCCCACTAGCTTATATAATGCTATTTATAAACCGGTGTTAAAAACTCTAGCTAATCGACTTAAGACTTTTCTTGATTCCATCATTTCGCCTACCCAATTTGCTTTTGTACCTTGCCGTCTTATTACTTGGTCACATTTTCTCACCTTCTCTCATATAAACCTTTTTCTTAACTCTCCAATTCATTTCTAATTAATTATAAATTCCCATATTTTATATAAGATTAAAACATGAATATTATGCTTAAATAATCAATTAAAAATTTTAAGATATAATTTATAATTAAGTAAGCACACATTTGCTGACGTGACTAATTTACATAATTTCAATCAACGTAATTTCGAGCACACGGGGTGCAGGACGAGGAGTCTCAAGTATGCAAATTTGAGGTACTAGAAAATGGGATTCGTCCCAATCTTGCCCGCAACGCAACTCAAATGGCCCCGACCCGAACAGAACTGAAACCGACCCGACCCGTAAAACATGATTAAACCCCATTGTGAAACGAAACACTGAAACCTCTCACCTTCACCCTCAACCTCCGCTAACCCACACTCTAAACCCCACCCCAAAACCCATCGTAATCCGAACGCATCATTATAGAAAGAATTTGTCGATTCATTCATTATATGCACTTCTGAAACCCCCAATTTTCCATTAACCCAATATATATATATATATATATATATCTCCAATTCATTGATTAATCCAAGAAACAAATTGTTGTTGGGGTTTGTTTGTCTAGAAATCATGCCGGACGTGCATTCCCTAGTGAACGAATTCGTCAACAAGCTCAAGAAACGGTATTATGTTTTTTTTTTCATTAAGCTAAACTTTCGATAATCCCTCCGATACCACTCGCTGTTTTGTTCACATGTTGTGTGGTTTTGTGTGCGGTAATAACTGCAGTAAAATCGAAGGATCGAAGGCCACGGCCAAATTAACGGCAGAATTGCTCCGTTCATTCATATCTCAGCAGAGATTGCCGCAAAGTAATCAGGCTGGGGCTCTCGTTGACGCTGTTAAAACTGTCGGAGCCAAGCTCGTCGATGCCAATCCTGTCGGTAAGCAACTCTTCATTTGTTACTTGCTAATTTATCATTTGAGTTTAGTTTTCTGTCTTTTTTGCAATTATGTTATCAAGTAAGGTTTTCATGTTTAAGTACTTGGATTTTAGAGTATGAAGAAGTGTTATTTGAATACATTCCTTGAGGAGGAGAATAGTTTTCCAAGAATTTTATGTTTTAATTTATGGTTGTATTTTTTACTATTTTGGAGTGATTTTCAAGGTTACAAGAACGATAATGTAGATATTTGGAGTGGGTTCTACATTTAGTTGATTGATACCAAGTCGTAAAAAACATTTTTGATTTATATATGAAACATGATTATGCAATTTCATAGAACAGGGGAATTGATATTCAGTGGGGTGATGGCTGAGTGGATTTCATGAACCAGAGTTATGAGTGATCCAGAAATTTATTGAAGCTACGACTGAGAAACGAATTAAAGGACTCAGATGACTCAAAACAAATTCAACTACTCTAATCTCAAATTGAGACGATTACCTAACGCTCTTTTGGGTACGGTTCGTTAGACATACATAACAAAGAAGCTTGGATTTTTTTTTCCGCTCGATAACATATGAAGCTGGGCTCAAGCTCAGTTCTGATTAGTTAGAAATTGATAAAATATGTATGAACATACCAAGCTTGTCCAGCTCAACTCGTCTTCGACTTGATTGAAGCTCGTTCGGATTCGATTTAGTTAACAATTAAACAAAGCTCCAACATGATTCAGTGTTGATTAAAAGTCGAACTAGCTTGTATAATAACTTGTCCGGCTTGATTCAATTCCCTTACATCCCTAACTGATGCATTTAATCCCTGTGAATTCCACTGATTATGTTATATCTTTTTTCATTGAAAATAGAACTTTAAAAGGTAGCATATTCTTTAATTCTATTAATAAGGCTTAACTAAACAAGAATAGGTTTGGATGATTTGAGGATTAGCAGAATATAATGTGAGATAACCAAAGAACCAGGATTCTAAAATGCCGCCTGGAAGTAGGCAATGAGTATAATAGAAGTCATTATCAAGACATGATAAACTTTACTAACCAGAGCAGCTTGCTGACATGAGTTGAGAGCGCGATATCACTTCTACTTGTATTTCCTTATCCATTCTAATAGAGGTTTTACAATACCTATCACTTTGTATGTTTTTTGTTAAACAAATCAATTGTCATATTGTCAATATCTTTATTAGCTGCGAGAGCTCTGTTTGGAGTCAGAGGGAGAGCCATTAGGTTCTTAAGTTTATATTTAAAATGATAAACTAGTCACACTTGAATCGATTGTGGATATTGAGGCATATGCAGTTTTCCTGGTTGAAATGTTTCTTAGATTATTTGATTCAGCTACCTAATTACACAATGAGTTAATTACTACTTATTTTTGTATCTTCCCTCAACTATCTGATTATTTATTAACAGCATTTTGCTCAATAATGTCAAAACATGGCTCTTAAGTGACCTTGAGAATTACACTGCCAGATTTTTTGAATTATTTGGGTTTCATATATTTAGGATGTTCGATGTTGGTGTTAAAAAAAAAAAGGATGTTCGATGTTGTAGTTAGCAAGTGTTATGCTGTAAATTTTTTAACTTAATTTCTTTTGATAAAAAAGCATTTCCAAAGGCCATTTTTCAAATCCTGAAGGAAAAAGATGGTGAGATTTCTGTTACTTGTGGATTTCTTGGAAGCTGTGTTCGACTGTGCAATTAACCAGTTCTATTTTTTACTGCATTCTTCTGTTTTAATATCTTAACAGTGTAGCATTACATTGGTTTCAGAGTTAGCTGTCGGCAATGTTGTGCGACGTGTTCTACATATCATACGTGAAGAAGATCTTTCTCTAACAACCGCTGAGGTCGGCGGGTTAAGCGTGACAGCTGAAAGTGATGAAGAAGATAATATTGAGCAAGATAATCATCCTGTTCTTTCAGCTACTGCAGTAGCTGCCGCTGCAAGAAACGCTTTAAGGCCACCTTCATTGCAAACTCTTCTTGAGGACATGCCTCACTCAGCGGCTGCTCCTCACACATCTTCTTCCGGGGGTGATTCTGAAGGAAAAAGCAAATGTATGTTCTCCAGCTCTTATTGTATATACTTGTCCACGCCATAGTGCAAGAAATGTGAGCAATGGGAAGTTTTCATGTGAGCATAAATTTTACTAGTTTTGTACATATAAATGTGGGTGGCTAATGATTGTCAGGGAGGTATTTTCAATCACGACTTGCGTTTGGTCTAAAGTAAAACATTAGCGTACATTGTTCAATGTCATTGTCGTCCGAGTTAATCTTGTTGATGTCTCCTTTCAGCTGCAGATAAAAATTCGATGACTCGGAAACTTAAGCACAATGTGATTGAGGCAGTTAATGAACTTATTCAAGAAATTTCCACTTGCCATGAACAGATTGCTGAACAAGCAGTGGAACATATACACCACAAGTATGATTCCTTGAACTTTTAGAAGGACATCACATCCCTGTACAATTGCTTATTCATTTTCTTTGCATAATATGTGGACTTTGTTACCATTTTTATGTGCCTGTGTATTCAGCTGAAATGATTTTTCTTTTCTGACACCTTTTGGTACCTTAGATTGTCTGTTGAAACTCTAAAAAATGTGGGGTCGTTCCCTTGTGCCCTTATGCAGAGTTAGCTGCAGGCTATCTGTACCTTTTGTTATAACTGATCCATACTCATGCCTTAGTTGGCAGCTTTGGTTTTTTCGATGACTTTAGTAGTATTAAAAAATAATATACAGGAAAACAGTTATTTTCAGTCTTTTGTCAAAGGTTAAATGAACTTGGATCGTTTTATGGTAATTGGAATGAAATTAAATGAGTTGCTTCATGGCGCTTCCTTGTGATATCCAAATCTAGTCCAGGGCACTCGGGTGCACCTTTTCCTCCATAAAGTAAATCCCAATAGCATAGCACCATAGTTGAATAATTTTATTTTAGATCCTATGCATAACTGCATGATATACTTCAGACCAAATCAAGATGTTTTTACTTATAATCCAAAACAATCAAATTCCAAGTAGTAAGTTGCTAATTTTTCAAATGAGAAGCCAATCCCACCAAAGATCTTTCCATTTTGTGTAGATTATTGAATCAACTCTTCAAATGTTTTAACTTAGTGTTGACAATTATTGATTTCAAATAGTAATTGCTAATTGTTTCGTATGTGAACCCTATGACCCCAAAGCTGTTACCATTCTTATGAATTGCTAAATCTAGGGCATTTTATTTCCCATTCATCTGTTCTTGTTTTTTCTCTCCCTGGTTTCCTTTCGCAATTCCCAGCTAAACATGGAATTTGGACCTTCAAAGTGCCAATTGTATCTCAGCTTTGCCACTCTACAAGCTGTCATTAAAGTTCACAAGAACCAAGCATACCTATAATAACTGCTTCATCTATAATAAAAAGTCACTTACCTTTTTCCTCTGTCTGCTACTATTATTCTGCTTGTGCATTTTTATGGTAAGAACTTTAGCTAACGTAACGTAAATATCTTTTATTCTATCTTGTTTCAGTGAGGTGATCTTGACTTTAGGCAGTTCAAGAACAGTAACAGAGTTTCTATGTGCTGCAAAGGATAAAAAGAGGACATTCCGTGTGTTTGTCGCCGAGGGTGCTCCAAGGTTCAATTTGTCAATGATTCTCTGCTCCGACAAAAAGAGTTGGTTTATATGTTATACTCACTGCTGTTTGTTTTTATATCAGATACCAGGGACATGCTCTTGCAAAAGAACTGGCTGCAAGGGGGCTACAAACTACAGTTATTACTGATTCTGCAGTTTTTGCTATGATTTCCCGAGTCAACATGGTATGTGACAATTGCAGATTTTTCTTTTTAAGTTTTTTATTGTTCTGCTTTTGATCTAGATTTCTTCGTTTAAAGGTATTAGTTGGAGCACATGCTGTCATGGCCAATGGTGGGGTTATAGCACCTGTTGGGTTAAATATGTTGGCCTTAGCAGCTCAAAGGCATGCAGTTCCTTTTGTTGTACTCGCTGGGATTCACAAGGTATTGTGATGCATCGCTCTACTTTCTAATTTGTTCTTTTTTCGCTAGATACTTTAATGCCAATCATTTGTGTTTGTCTAGTGACATAACTTGTGGAATATATAAATCGTACTTGGAAATTCAGTTTATATAATTTGTATGTAAACATGTGCTGATCATATCCATTAAACCGTGGATCATATCTTAGCTGTATTAAATTGTGCCAACCAGAAACTTATTCTGGTTGACCCACAATCAGGCCCTGTTTTTTTTTTTGCTTGCAACTAT
Organism: Buddleja alternifolia; assembly: GCA_019426215.1. Classification (NCBI taxonomy): domain Eukaryota; kingdom Viridiplantae; phylum Streptophyta; class Magnoliopsida; order Lamiales; family Scrophulariaceae; genus Buddleja; species Buddleja alternifolia. The sequence continues at coordinate 12,878,214 of CM033408.1, read as the reverse complement.
TTCCTAATGTACTTTTTGACGCAAATAGAAAAGCAATAAAATATGTGTTATGAACCCACTAATATTCTCTTGCCTGTGTGTATAAGAAAGCTCGTGACAAGATGGTGATTGGTTTATTAGGAGATGTTGAACGAGTAGTCAGTAGATAAAACATTAATCTGATAGGCTGAATTTTTGGCTGTAGATGAAAAACAGAGATTTATAGAATGAGTTGGCAGTAGAGAAACACTGCAGTTACTGAAATGCTCATGCAACGAGTTCACTTATAAAGGAAAGAACAATTACTGAATGAGTTTATTGTAATAGAGTCATCTTTGGCATTATGATCAAAGAATTTTCAACATACGTATTTAACTGACCTCTTTTTAGTGAGGATTGACTTAGTAACGTCATAATTTCAAAATTTGAAGAAAAATGTGTACTATCTGCAAGCCACATTAATGTCTTTGCATCTTTAAAATAAATTTGAAGCTGCTCCCTGATTACTGAAGTTCTTTGCTTCTTAAATATAATGATTTTTCTAGCTTTACACAAGTTATTTCAAATTCCATCTTTTTCATTAGTAGTTTTTTTGTTTAATTATACAGTTGTGTCCTCTATACCCTCACAATCCGGAGGTCTTACTAAACGAGCTGAAGTCTCCATCTGAGCTGCTCGACTTTGGAGAATTCTCAGACTGTTTGGATTTTGGAACTGGCAACGGTTCACCTCTTCTTCATGTTGTCAATCCTGCATTTGACTATGTCCCTCCAAATCTTGTTAGCTTGTTTATAACTGACACGTAAGTTTATCTTATTCAAAAGTGTATACCCAGTTTCGGAGAAATTTCCTCTTCTTCTCACTTGTGCCTCATTTTGCAATTGTAAATAATTGACAAATGAGTGGTAGTGCTTGAGCTTGAATCGGGTTCAAACAAGGGATAATTACACTCACCCCCCACCCCCCACTGACCGGGGAGGTTTTGAAAATTACCAACGCACCCCTTGTTAAGGGTGAAATTATAATATATTTGTGCTGATACTGACATGGGGAGTTTATGGTAATTTACCAAAAATGCATTTTTTTTTTCTGGTTATTAGGTTTAAAGTGAGGGGGAGTTTGTGCTAGTATCCCTTTAAACAATGAGTTTCTCAAATATTTTGTGATCTTATATTCAGATGCGAATCACCTTATACTTTGAACTTTTTATTGCTGCACATTCTGATTTTTGCTTGTTTATATTTGTACAGAGGTGGTCACAACCCTTCATACATGTACCGGCTCATTGCTGATTATTACTCTGCTGATGATCTAGTAGTGCGGCGGAAATCAGCCTCTTGAAGTTCCGTTTTAACTAGCTTCGTTTTGAAACATATTGGTATGTCATTCATCCTATATTTTAACTAGTTCAAAAGCGAATAAAATTGAGCTTCAGCTTTCTGAAAATCCAAAAGATATGACTAATAGTGTCTGGTGCAGAAAAGGACTTGTTTTTCCCTCAATACAAGTGAAATAATCAATTATCAGAGATATCTGGCCTCTTCTCTTTATACACCATTTCTATCTACTTCCCCAAATGTCATGTCATGATTTTAATGAACTAATCTCAACCTTTTCTGGGACAAAATTTTGAGTGAATTCTAGTTCGATATTATGTTCTTGACGTACTGTACTGTGAAATTAAGCTTCAATTATAAATGCTGCAGTAAATAATTTGGGATAACTGAAGCCTTCAATCTTGTGTTTTGTTTTTAATATTCAGCAGAATGGGATAAGTATGAAACTCTAAGCGAAAGATGAACAGGGTTCCCCGATTCACAAAAATGTGGATGAAACTCTAAGCAACTGATGTATTGAGAAAGAGCTTATGCATTTGAAAATTACAAAAATGTGGATGATTTTTTTGTTCGGTTTATTTTGATTTTGACAAAGTGTATTGGGAAGTCAAGTCGGTATGAAACGCCATTCAGTGGTGTCTGTCTGTCTTTCCTTGACGATGATACAAATGAAATTTCCATGTATCGTTGCTGTTCGAAGAATTTGAATTAATACATTTAAAACACGCATAAAATTTTGACAAGAAGAATGATTATGCATTTGCTGGTTTAGTGAAAGCTTAGATTTGATTTGTTTATGATGCTGTTGCATATGAAGGTTGTTTAATAGTTCGTAATAGTTATATTCATCCATAAGTTGCATGCTTCCTATTCTGAATTCTCTTTCATTTTTTCCTTTTTTGTTGATTAATTACTCTTGACTTTGTTATTATGATCATTAATTTTAATTTCATTTTGATCTGAGATGGGCTTGAGTTGGAAAATAATGTTCACATTAAATGCATTTAAAATTAATTTCCCTTTTTGTTCAAAAAATAAAATAAAATAAATTTCCCTTTAAATAAATATTTGAATTTCCCCAAGTTCGCACATCTGATTTTAACTTTGATGGCTCAAATGATATGAATTGGGGACCTAACGTCAGAAGTTACCCATCGACGGGAGCTCAAAATTATAAAAACCCCACTTTAGAATCATACAAGTCTAATATGAGATTCAAGTTCTCATAGACTTCCAACTAGGATCATAATTTCCACTATGTTTTGTGGCTTGGTGCTAATGCTGATGGCATCCTTTGGACCTCGGCTCTATTTGGATCCATCAAGTAGGTGTATTCACTATCAACGATGCACGATTGTACTGGAAGACATGATGATTGGCTTTGATACCAATTAATATTAACATTGAGAGAATCAACTTCAAAAGTTAACTTTTGTGGTTGGTTTCTCCCAAAGTTCAGATTATCAGATGATAAATTGCTATTCCGAGTCTTCAGCTCCTTAATATAAATGCTATTTTTATTTGCTAGGAAATTCTTAGCGTCAATCTCAAACTTCATATGTAATTCATTCAAAGGTATTTTTGATTTCTTGGCGACTTCTTCAACTGTGGATCTGAAAATAGTCCACAACAAAAAACAAAAATCGTATTAGGAAATAAAATTATAAAACTAGGGTCTAAAATGAAAAATCTAATCTAATTTGATATCGTTAAAGCTAAATTACTAAATGCTTTAACACAAAGTGCATTCAAGATTTTGTTTTTCTTAAAGGAAAAGTGTGGACATCCCGTGATTTTCAATTTTTTATAAACATGTCACAATGTAGATATTCTCTCTTCAATTATTAGATGTAAGAAATGCGGAACCTTCTTATCTTAACAGTTTTGTCTTCTCTTGCACTAAATTGTTTGCCTTAAACATATAAGTATTATATATATATATATATATATATATCTTATGCTTCATATAAATGGGTTCAGAAATATGAGACATAATTGGTGATTCATAAAAGACCAAAAATGAAAAGGTTGTATGATAATCGCAGCACGTGAATGAACCGAGTTTCCCGTGACCGACCGCATCTCGTGTCGGAATTGCCCAACGACAAAACACACATACTACACTTTTCGCAGCTTGCAATCCAAACTCTTCTCTCCTCTCCACCAACACTTTCTAATCTTATTTTTCTATTTTGTCCATTTCCATGTCTAGACTCTACCTCCTATCCATTTCTCTTTATCATTAATAACTATATTGACGTGCACCAAAAATATTTAGGGGCATTACACTAATTAAATATGACCCCAGCTCGGGCCAGGGCGCCACCCATGGGTTAAAGTCTGCGATTAACATACTAGTTGAGTCCAAAAGGGTTGACGACCCATCAAGATTACCTGAACTATTTTATTAAACTAAGGATTATATTATTAAGCCTGACGGGCTAATGACAAAGTTAAGCTCACGACCCATAGTCCACTGCCAGCTTCATATAAATATCTTAAAGGAGTTGGGAAATGATCATTATCTACTCTCTCAGTAAAAATTCATTGGCTATTGAGAGTAACCCCATAAAAAACTACAAACAGATTTGATCCCAATTCATCGGGTACGTAGGCAGCTCACTAAAATCGAGTGCATTCTATACATTCATCAACTCCCAATCTAGTTTGTTGTGTGTTGGATTGGTTCCATCACCCCACGTGGTCAATCACGTGTTATTCATTGACTGACGTTTTTCACCATCATATATATATATATATATATATATATATATATATTTCTCCTCGTTATTTTCCAACTTGTACTTCAAATTAAACTTGGTTGATCCCGAGTTAATTAGAAAATATTGTTTTATTACATGATTGATTCGGGTGGATAGGCGGGTGGGATGTTTTTCATGCCATTAATATATAAATGCATGGTTTTAGAGAAACTAGTTATAGCATGTCTTGGCACGAGATACTTTTTATGTAAAGACTAATAATAAAATTTTTTGCCTTTATATAGTTTATTTATTTATAATCTCTAAAATTTAAAAAATTGATTTAAGTTTGACAATTATCATCAAAAAATCTTTTAATATGAGTAATAGATCATATTAATTTAATTTTCAAGTGTAATGCATGATTGTTGTACTTACTAAAATATATTTTCTTATAAAAAAAAATGATTGACAAGTATTATTAACGAAAAAAAAAATAGATGGACAAAAAACTTGATAATTATTTGAAGGACAAATGTCATTTATAGTCCCTAAACTATTACGTTTGTTTCACTTACGTCCTTAAACTAAAATTTGTTACGCTACCGTCCCTAAAGTAATAATTTCGTCTCACTTTAGTCCTTTCTGGTGGTTTGTGACCAGATATTAGTTTCCGGTGGTCTCTGAAGTATCAAATTTGTATCACTTTGGTCCATCAACCCAAAAAAATTGGAAAAATTTATGTTTTTTGCAATTTTACAATCTACCTTATTTTAAGTGTTATTATTTAATTAATATAAGTTAGTATATATTTATAGGTAATGTCTCATAAAAGGATAAAAAAATTAATATATATTGATAATTAATTCCTAAGTTAAAGAATAAAAACAACTACCTTATTTTAATTGTTACTGTTTAGCTAATATATATCAGACAAGAATCTCATGCTCAACTGTACAAAACCATACGTATAATTTTTTTTTCTCAACATAGCATGGATGAATTACTAAACTGGTTCTTCTAGCATTCATTGTGAAAAACTAATTTGTTAGTAGTTTGATTGCTTTAGAAGTGACCAAAAATCATAATGCAAAGTACATGTCTGAGTATGTGGAGATGGCGGTTAATGAATATTTTCCTTTTTTATGGGTTGTTTTCTTTCTTTTTTTCTATTCTTAACGAATATCATTTGTTGAGATCATAATTAATTTCTTCCAATAAAAATATAATTTAAGTGTTATTATCTATAATTGATAGTTAATTTCTTAGTGTAATAAGTATTTAATTGATTATTGGTTAATAAATTTTTAGTTATCTTCTTAAAATATTTTCTTATTATAGAAATTAAATTACTCAATTATAATTATCTTGTAATTGGTGAATTCGATCTAGGTCTGGGATCTTTCCCCATAGCCTTATTTTTTGTTATTTATTAATTAAATTAATTAATTGAATGATTAAGCAATCGTTTAATTATTGGAGTAAAAATTAATCATTATTTTTTTATCATTTTATTTAGACATTGACCATCAATATATATTAGCTAAATAATGACAATCAAAATAAGATAGTTGTTTCTATTCTTTTATTTAAGAATTAAATATTAATATATATAATTTTTTATCCTTCTATTCGACATTACCTATAAGTATATATTAATGTATATTAGTTAAATAAAAATAATTTAAAATAAAGTAGATTGTAAAAAATAAATTTTTTTGCTTTTTTTGAGTTGAGGGACCAAAATGATACAAATTTGATACTTTGGGGACTACAAAAAACTGACATCCAGTCACAAACCACCGGAAAGGACTAAAGTGAGACGAAATTATTACTTTAGGGACGGTAGCGTAATAAATTTTAGTTTAGGGATGCAAGTGAGACAAACATAATAGTTTAGGAACTATAAGTGACATTTGTCCTCATTTCAATTCAAATTATGTTGATAACTAACTTAATTTTGAAGTTTGAAATTCAACTATTTTAGATAAAGATTGATAACTATACATTTATCCATATTCAATTGAAAAATTTTGTTTGTAAATTCAAAATAGGTGACACCCACATAACGAAATTATGAGTGACACTAGACTCACATAACATAACGAATTTTGTTTGTTATGGTAGTTTGGGCCATGCACATTTCCTTGTCATGAATAGGACTAAGTTCCTTCACATGCATGCCAATGTTACTCTATGGAAACCAGCTGTTAATTTAAATAACAGTAGTGTTAAAATCTTCACAAGATGGATTTGCTTGGCTCCCTCCCTTCACACTCCACTCTATATATAAATTCATCTTTCTATATATATCTCCAAACAACCATTATTTCTTATCCTTAATTGGCAAAGTCTAGCTGCGGTTGACTTAACCCCTCAACTAAGTCTAAGATCAATGGAACTTTCATCTGTTCTTGCAATTCTTCTTTTCCTTTTTCTCTCCACATCATGCAATGCTGCTTTTGATCCATGTTCGGCTTCGAATTCGGGTTCAGACCTATCCGTCATCCACATTTATGGCAAATGTTCGCCCTTCAACCCACCCAAATCCGCCTCTTCATGGGTCAACACAGTCATTCACATGGCCTTAAGTGACTCGAAAAGGGTCTCATACTTGTCAAGCCTAGTCGCCCAAAAGCCCACTAAGGTCCCGATTGCCCCGGGTCAAGTTATAAACATTGGCAACTACGTCCTCCGGGCCAAGATTGGGACTCCGGGTCAGCTCATGTTCATGGTCTTGGATACTAGCAATGATGCTGCATGGATACCATGCAATGGCTGCGCTGGTTGCTCCTCCACTATGTTCGCCCCAAACACGTCCTCCACATACAAGTCGTTGGACTGCTCTGTACCCGAATGCACCCAAGTCAGCGGAGTCTCATGCCCGACAGTCGGGTCGGGTTCTTGCCTCTTTAACCGATCCTATGGTGGCGACTCGACGTTTTCAGCCACGCTTTCACGTGACACCCTCACACTAGGAAATGATGTCATTCCCAACTATGCATTTGGATGTGTCAACTCTGTATCTGGCAGGTCGCTCCCGCCCCAAGGATTATTGGGTTTGGGTCGGGGCTCCATGTCATTGCCCTCACAATCCGGGTCACTCTACTCGGGCGTTTTCTCATATTGTTTGCCCAGCTTCAAATCCTACTACTTCTCGGGGTCACTCAAACTCGGACCTTTGGGTCAACCCAAGGCCATCAAAACCACCCCACTCCTTAGAAACCCACACCGACCCTCGTTATACTACGTGAACCTCACCGGTATCAGCGTTGGCCGGGTCAACGTCCACATTGCCCCAGAGCTCCTTGCATTCGATCCAAGCACCGGAGCGGGAACCATTATAGACTCGGGTACTGTCATAACCCGATTTGTCCAACCCGTTTACAATGCTATCCGTGATGAATTCAAGAAACAAGTGACAGGGCCATTTAGTTCCTTGGGAGCATTTGACACTTGCTTTGCTGCCACAAATGAAGAAGTGGCACCATCTATCACTCTCCATTTCACAGAGTTGGATTTGAAGTTACCAACAGAGAACAGTTTGATACACAGTAGCTCAGGTTCGTTGGCTTGTTTGGCTATGGCTGCTGCACCAAGTAATGTGAACTCCGTGCTCAATGTTATTGCCAATTTGCAGCAGCAGAACCTTAGGATTTTGTTTGACTCGGTGAATTCTCGTTTGGGCATTGCTCGTGAACTCTGTAATTAGGCAATTGTGCTCTTCCGTTTCCACTCTTTGGATATGTACCAGCTTGAACGACTGTTTCCAGGCCTTCTTATGTTAATTAAAGTGCACCTAAACTGTTTATATATTTGTTCTTTTTATTACAAAATATTGCTGATGTGTGATCGACATTCAATTTACTGCATTAAGCACAAGGCCTTAAGAGAAAGAATGTACATATGTAGATGAAAAGACCATAGGAGAAAATAGGTAAATAAGGCTACAAGTATATACTGCACAAATATGAAATAGTATTGAAGTTATAGGGAACTATTTCCCAATGGAGATATAAAGCTAACATTACAGAGAGATTTTGTCTCCTTAACATACCAAACAGGATGGAAATTACTATACAACGACAGCCAGATTGAAACACTAGGAATACATGAAATGGCACAATCCTAAAAGATGTTATTTATCCTAAAAAAGAAAAAAATCATCTGCCGAATGATGGGACATGAAATGCTATCCACTTGAACACCACACAAGTGAAGTTGTGAGTCGTCAAATTACAATAATGATGTCAACATATTGCTTAAACTTTACTAACGTTGTTATATATACATCCACGCTTGGGTACAGATACCATGAAACTTAGCCTGGTTGGGAGACAACACCATTATAGATACTGTTAGCTGTGCTCCACATTGAACCAGAAAAATAAGGAAGTTCGAGTATATATGACACGGACTTGCTGAAGTGTTAGAGTTCCACTTGTCAAAACAGCTTTGGCTCCTCCTTCAATTCTGGTTCGCATTACAATGACACGATCACCACTATTCTTTAGTAAAGGCGGAATTCCATCAGCAGTGGTGACAATGGCATGAGAGAGATGGTCTAAAGGATTCGACTCACATTGAAGAATGCAGCCATCAATAGTGAGCCTTCCGCTTCTATGAAGCAGGCAGCAACCCAGCTCTGCCCTCACCGTCAAGTTAGCTAGTTTGCACGTCGAAAACAACTCTAGTGCACTGCTCAAGAAAAATTAATAATGATTAAGAATTTGTTGATGGCGAAAAAAAATTGAGGTGATCTTTTATTTACACACTTCAATCTGGTGGGTGGCAATGTTTTGCCAGGAGGCTTTCGAACCCAACTATTCATTTGAATTATAAACATAAAACTAGATCCACCTAAAAGGTATCACTGGAGTACCAAGAAAATTTGTACCTGAAGATGATTTAGCTGTGATTAGATGGCTACTCCATCTCAGAAATAAAGTTTTCGTAGATATTTCCTCAACAATGCGTTTGATTGGCATTACAAAGAATAAACTTAAAAAGCATTGGTTGGCATACCAAGAAAGATTTTGCACAGTAAAAACATCTCAGATTTCCCCCAAAAATGATTTTGGTTGGCATTACCAAATATTTTCTGTGATTTTTCTTTGGAAATTCAATTTTTTTACTATTCATTCACTAAAACAACCCAGATATACATATTTCGGAAAAAAAAAAGGCATATCATATCAACTTTTCTTTAAAAAAAAAAAAAAAAACCACATCAAAGACATTATTACACTTTTTCTCCCTAAAAATACTTCATCCAAACACACTTTTAACATCATTTCTCCTCTCTCTTGAACATTTATTTTCTCACCTTTTCATGAAAAAAAATTCGAGCACCCATCCAATCGTACCATTCCTTTCTCCCCATAAAATCTTATTGGGTTTGGTAACAAATTTCAAATGTAAATTTAAAATGTCCATTTTTTTGAATTACCATACATAGAAAGCCAAGTTGGATAATTTTCATGTTGGTTCCAAGGAAAAAAACAAGTCCAATTATTGTTGTGATTAGAACTCATGATCAGTCCCAAGAAAGAGATGCAGTCAAAGTTAAGTTTCCGGTATTCGCAAGTTTGAAGAAAGGTCTCAATTAATTCAACAAAAGATTGCTAAAAGCATCAGTTTTGAAATAAAGCAAAGAGAAGTGGAATCTGCAAACCTGTCTGAACCACGGGAGCAAATGAGTGTTGTATCATCAGGATGTTCACCCGCACCAATCTAAGACAAAAATATGCCAGATATAAGGAAACTGGTAATGGTTTGCCTGCTCATATAGTAGAAGACGAAGGCCAAGCGTCGAATGCCTTCGACTTCACTGAAAAAAATACGACATCAAGAGCCCAACCCTGCCATGTGTCACTCTCAACATCTTCCAGATAGAACCCAAAAAAGAAGGAAAAGAGAAGGGAATAACAAGAAGAAAGGCCAAAAGAAATAAGAAGAGTCCATCTATTCAAAGAAATAAGATTGTTAACACTACCAAAGCAACCAGAAAAATAAACTAGCCGTCATTAAGAAAGAAGCAGCAGTGTGAATTCAGGTGATCAAGAATGAGAAGAATATAACAAAATGATAAGTGAGCTATCTATTCAGTTCGAATAGTAGAAAACTTCAAAGTTCATTTAATTTTTTTGTTGAAAGCAGCCCAATCTAATGGGGAAAAGAACGTTTTCAGGGCAATTAACTTCTCTGGCAACTGAGCTGAAGTTCAAGTTTAAAGTATGAATCTTAGACTTCATCACACAAACAAGGAAACTGCATGGTGAAGAATGTTGATTCTTTTACCCACCAAATATTTTCTATACCGCTTAAATTCTCATCAACATGACAAACTATAATATATATACAGCAGACTAGTGAGTGATGTCCCTGCTGACGCATACATTTACTGCAAATTGTTTAGGCAAAGATAACTATCATGGCTGCAAAGAATTTATCCCAGTAACCGTGTTCCATTACTATACACCGAGGCCATCTTTGTACTAAATCTTGTACGCTGTTTTAAATCATATGTAAATAAGTGTGTTTGTTTGATCAAAAATAAAAAACACCTAATCAGTATCAGCAGCTTGTCCAAAGCAAAGCTATCAGCATGATTTACGCACACTGGCTCAACACACAGAGAAAATCCACCAAAACCTCAATCTCCTTTCTCATACACACAAGAAAAAGATAAAATGAAAAACCCACAGACAAAATTAAGTTGAGATTCTGAATGAACTGATTCCCAAGAAACAGAATTAAGAAATTACCAGGCAAATAGGCTTTTTAATCTGAATATTGGATGTGCGATGAATCCCACCTGCTGCAATCAGTATAGTATCTCCAGGCCTGCAATGAATTGAGTCAGAAGATATCAAGTTTTCATATGAGCCGTTATAAACTGGAGAATACAAGTCTACAGCTTCACCGACCTTGCAGCAGAGACAGCTGTCTCAATGTTCGGGTAAACTCCAGACTGAGATAAATCTTTGACGAAGCGATCTACTCTTAGCCAAAGCCGAGGGTGACATGCAAGGAAACGCCATCTGTGGCATACGAGGGCGGTGTTATACCTGTCTGCAAACTCAAAAGAAAATTGTGACAAAGCACTAAAACAAATCGGAATGTTTGTGCATCTAGGACAATAAAATTACATACATTATCTCTACAGCCATTGCATAAATGAATTATTTGGTAGTTTCCGTGGCCAAGTAGTTAAATACGTGTACAGTTAAGAACGAAAATTAGGACTTGAGGAACTATTCATCCAGAATTAAAATCTGATCAACTTTCACCTTAAAACTAGTTCTTCAAATAAAAGCTTCAATAAATAATAGAAAACAATTACACAAAATGGGCTTTTAGATTAGAATACCATGTTTATTTGACACAAATTAAAAAATCTTTTAAAGTAAACATAATCAACAAGGTTATGGCAAAACAGGGAATTAATTGATGAGTGTAAACTAAAGTAAAAACTTGGCCTTTACTAAATCAATGAGAATAAAAGCGATTTTTACATCATTTGCCCAAATTAAATTTGATTTTTACAATTGTTGAAGTATACAACATAACAAGTTACGGATTCCAAATTACTTTAAATAAGCTGGGTTTCAGAAAACTGAATCAAAAACCAGGAATTCAGCTGGAAAAAAAGAAGAAAAGAAAATGAATTAGGCCAAGCAATGCATAGATACATACATATACATACCTGGGATGGGTGAGAGGAAGCTGAAGATGAGCATGAGGCAGCCATCATCAAGTTTGTTTATGTCAGAATAATATTCTTTTGAGTGCCTCCTTCCTATTTTCTTCAATTCGGGATTCTCTGCTGCCTCCATCCAATCCCAATTCAGATTCTGCTACAAAATTAGGGTTTAGGGAAGTGGTCAGTGGATTATTCTGTGTTATTTCCTTCCTCAAATTCCCTCCCTAGATAATATATATTGGATAAAATATAAATCTCTAATTAATTCTATTCTATGCAATAAGTAACTATCTAATTTTTCCCCTCATTCATGTTCGAGACTAAGAGAAGGTTGCGCAACATGGGAAGCCGACCAAATATAAGCTCACCTTTAACAGTATATTTTTTTTTGTTGATAATTAGCCCAAATTTAACACAATTCTAACAAGATTACAAGACTTTATACAAAGTTATCCCAAAGGCACCAGCCTATGTACAGTACATACAAGATTCCTATGCAAAAAAAGGGTCAAAAAATCGGGCCACATTTCATAGTATGTTGCTAGATCAAGCTGCGAGGCTCCTGCCTTCGTTAGATGGTCCTCCACCATATTTACATCGTGGTAACAAAAGTGGATCTGTAGATTCTGAAACTCAGTCCATGATCGGATGCAGCTCTGGAGCTGAGTCTGCATAGCTGGGTCCTGCTTCGATCTGCAAGACAAAACATGCAATAAAAGCATAAAGTCAGCATCGATGATCAAATTATACAATTTCATCTTACGTGCTAGCTGGATGCCAACTTTAGTTGCCCAAATTTCCGCAAGATTATTTGTAGTGATCCCAATATTAACCAAGAATCCCGCAACAAAAGCACCTTGAGTATCCCTGATAATCCCTCCTATACCTGGCGGGCCCGGATTACCCAGTGAAGAGCCATCAATGTTTAACTTAATTCAATGTGGGGGTGGGGGGGGGGGGTGGGGTCCATTTGAGCGGAGATTGTGGAGGCTGTTGTGTAGATTGATCTAGTTGGTGGTAGGATATATGAGACAAAAATTTTCTGTAGACGACCCAGTTATCTATAGGGGCATCATGGAAAATGGTTTTATTCTGCGCATGCCAAATACACCAGTAGGCATATACCTGAGCACATTTTTGAGAAAATGGGAACGATAGTGTGTGGAGTTGGAGCAACAGGTTGGAACTCTCTGTGCTGGTGGCCCGGGTTCAGAGTATGGTATGGATAAAGTTGAAAATGGGGCATTCGTGAAAGAGATGTGCGGCGGTTTCTTGCTCAACACCACATAGCGTACACTTTGGAGATGTAAGACGTCGTTTGTTGAAAAGGAACTGGGCTGTTGGGATGCTCTCATGTGCAAGGAGCCACGCAAAGAACATGGATTTTGGGGAAATGTTGAGTTTCCATACGGTGTTCCAGGGAAGATGTGGAAGAGTTGGAGGGTTCATTTTTGCATATCAGCAGTGATACACAGATTTAACATTGAACTCTCCATTGGATGACCAGGCCCAGGTTGGTCTATCTGGTTGTGGAACATCGGGAACGTGTATGCTTTTAATAAGCTCGGTATAATAATGTCCCACAATCGGCAGCAACCGTGCTGTATCCCAAGAGAGCGTATCAGGGTTGATGTATTCGACTACAAATTGGTGGTGTAAACCTAAGGGAGGCTGCAAAATGTCCGCTAGCATAAAAGGACCCAACCACTGGTCAGTCCAAAAATGGACTGATCTGCCATCTCTAGTACGCCACCTCAAGGATTTGGATATATAGGGTATCATGCGGGAGACGTTACGCCAAAACCAGCTGTGGTGCACTTTTGGTGTAGCTTGTAGGAAAGGGATGCAACAGTGATATTTATCTTTAAACACAAGGCTAAGTAAGGAATTTAGGTCTCGGTATAACGTCCAAGAAATACGGAGGAGGAAAGCATGGTTTCGATACTTTAAGTCTCGAATTCCAAGTGCCCCCTGAGCTTTTGATTGGCAAATAGTATTCCAGTTGACGAGACCAGGCTTTCGGTTGGGGGTTGGCATTCTAGAGAAATCTCTTGCTCACTTTATTAAGATCACTTAGGATAGTGTTTGGGAGTCTGTACGTTTGCATAGCATAAGCTGGTAACAATTAAGGACATGTTAGAAGAACCACCCGCCCCACGTACGAGAAGTTTATTATACCATGTGTTAATTTGGCTGGTGGATTTGTCAAGAATGTCATGAAAGGTCGTACGGGTAACTCTACTCGTAATGATAGGGAGACCAAGATACTTTTTTTTTTGGCCAGTCAACTGCCAAATTAAGCTTTCGGGCAATCTCAACTTTACGAGTTGAAGGGGTATTTTTTGAAAGAAAGCGGTGATTTTTTGCTAGTTTACCGTTTGCCCAGCAGTCTTCGAAAATTGCTAGAGGAGATGCTGGACATACTGAATAGTAACATCATTGAGCTCATGAAAAGAAGACAGTCGTCAACAAACCCTAGTATGGGAACCATCGGGCAGTGTTTATTAATGCGGAAAAGGGAATAACACTGCCTATTACTGTCCTGGACCAAATGTTGGATAAAGATCTCCATGCATAAAATAAAAAGGTATGGGGATGAGGGGTCTCCTTGGCGAATGCCGGCTATTCGATTCCATAATGGAGACACTTGGCCGTTTAAGTGAAGGGAGTAAGAGACTGGCGTAACACATTGCATGATACAGGAAATAAGCCACGATGGAAAGTTAAACTTTGAAAGGGTAAAATGGAGAAACGACCACGCCAGCTTGTCATAGGCTTTTTCCAAATCTAATTTAAGAGTCATGTATTGTGCTTACCTCATGTATTTTGCATGGAATATAGTAGCTCATGTGTTAGGATGGTATTGTTCGAAATTGGGCGATGAGGCACAAAAGCGTTTTGTAAAGGGCTAATTAGCTTTGAAAGGTAAGGCCGAATAATGCCATAAGGATGTTGGAGATTATTTTGTATATAACATTACAAAGGCTTACAGGTCAAAAATGCGTCGGAAGAGAAGGGTTTGGGATTTTGGATATTAGGATAAGCATATAATGATTGATATGGATGGGCAAAAAACCCATGTCAAAGAACTCATGGATGACTTGAGAGACTGAAGTATGGATGAGAGGCCAGAATTTTTTTTATAGAAGTGGGAGTTAAGACCATCCGTCCCAGGGGCTTTCAGGTCGCTAATACGGTTAACCGCCACCCAGATTTCTTCCTATGTGATAGGTTGACACAGGTGATCATGATCTTTTGGAGGGATCATAGGGATTGGGATGTCAAAGGGAGTAAGAAAATGAGAATCCTTTCTTTTCTGGATGGATTGAAAGAAGTCCATAAAAACCTGATGAACGCTTGGAGGGTCGGTGCACTAGTGTCCAGAGAAATCCCTGATCCTTTGAATAAGGTTGGATCGACTTCTATTGCTTGCATATGCATGAAAAAAGGCCGTGTTGGCATCCCCATGATTGAGCCATTGGATGTGATCTCTTTGTTTCCAAAAAAGCTCATGTTCTTTGAGTAAAGCTCAGAGTTGCTGCCGAATTAGGGTTTCTTGGGTATAATAAAGCTCTAACTATTTGGAGCAAAGAAATAGTGAAGATTACGGAGTTGGTGCTGTAAGGTTACGATTCGGTGATCAAGATTGCCATACTCCTGGGTTTTCCACTGCCAAGATTTGGCTGCTACTTTTTAGCAGCGGGTCTGAAATCGAGAGCTAGGCGAGTGCACAAAAGGAAGCTCCTGATACTAGATATTTCGAATAAGCATGTGGTAAGAACTATAATTAGCCCACGCATTCTCAAAATAGAAAGATCACTGAGAACGAGGTATATAGTTCGCAGTATCTAGGAGAATTGGAGCATGGTCGGATGTAAGAGACGGTAAATGGGTTAAGGATGTTTGAGGGAATGATTGGAGCCAAGCCGGAATGATAACGTCCAGGTCTAAACAGGCACTTATCTTTAATGTGAAATTGCTTATTAGTCCAAGTGATAGGATGCCCTCGAAACCATATGTCTATTAAGTTACACGTGTCAATACATACACAAAATTTATTAATTTTGTAAAACAGATCCCGCCCACCAACTTTCTCATGCACATGCAGAAGGTTATTAAAATCACCAATAACCACTCAATTTGAAGAACAAGATGAAGCAAACGAAATTAACTCATTCCATACCTCCGGCTGAAGGTGCAATTGAGGGTAGTTGTATATTGCTGTAATGGTAAATTCCGGATCGTCCTGATTGAGCGTGGCTTGCAAATGGAGAATGCGATCCCGATGCCATGACCTATTGATCTGAACTTGCTCTGAGTTTTATAATATCCAAATTCCCCCTGAAAAGCCTGACACTGATTCCAGAAGGTATGACGTGAATGGATGTTGTGCTATAATGGGAGGGGCTCTATCACTTGGCAGCCTTATCTCAAGAACAATAAAAATATGTGGCCTGTATAATGCAAACAAGCTGCGTACCTCGGTCATAAATTCGGTTCGTGCCGCTTCCCTACAGTTCCAAGATATGATCCTCATTGTCCACTGTTGGGTTGTATGGGTTGGGCTATAAGAGGTAGTATTCGGTTGAGCTGGAGTTGGCATAAAACTGTTTGGCAGCTGCACATTCACTTGGTGACCTTCCTCTTCGTTTGATAGGGGTTGGACAAGAAGACGAAATTGCATGTATATGTCTCTGAAAAATGGCTCCCACTCTTGTGTTACATCTATACTCACCCGACGGGTCAGGGAATGGTGTAAGAGAACGAACGGGGCATGGTAGTATGCTTGGATAATGTACTCGTTCGGCCCAACGGTGATGATTTGGTCCTGAGTACGCAAGTTGTGTGAATACAGAAGAAGGACTGTCCAAGCGGGTGGCAGTTGTGCCGGTAGCTCGGGGTTCACCATTAGCCACGGAACTGGAAAGAGTTGGTTGAGAAACTGGGGGAGTGCCGCCGCATGGCGGTTGGGCCTATTCATTCTGGCGACCAAGTCTTCCTCCATGGATATAGGTGGTGGTGGTTAGGGCTGTCCAAAAAAACCGGAAATTCGGTTAACCGCCCGAACCGGACCGAAAATCGAAAATTCGGTTCAAACCGAAATTTTGGTTCGGTTTTCGGTTTTTTTTTTTTTACAGAAATTCGGTTTTCGGTTCGGTTTCGGTTCGGTTAACCGAAAACCGAATTTTTTTTATTATTTAATTTTTTTATTTTTTATTTTATTTTTATATAGTATAATATAGATAAAAAATTATAAAAAGTGTGTTTTCTAATGGCAACTTATAGGAAAAAGAAAGAAAGTGACCAAATTTTTTATTTTTTTATATTATTTTTTACATTATTTTTATTATTTATTTATTTATTTTTCGGAAATTCGGTTTAACCGAAAACCGAACCGAACCGAACCGAATTTTTTCGGTTCGGTTTTCGGTTCGGAATTTCGGAGAACCGAAATTTCGGTTCGGTTTTGGACCGAACCGAACCGATGAACACCCCTAGTGGTGGTGATGGAAGCAGGTTGTGGGTGAGAGGATTGTACGGTTGGTTTATGGTTTGATAATTTGAAAAAGTGTTGCTGACGCCGGCAGTCGAAGTGGTGTTTGGTGGTATTGTCGGTTCCATAAGTAAACACGGTGGGGGGATAATTTAGAGGTGAAAGCAGAACTGAGTTATTTGGATATTTCTTCACGTCGAAGGGGATAAAAAGACTGGAAAAGTTGGTCAATTTTAAAGCAGGTGGGTCGGATCGGGCTACAGATGGATCAAGTATGGGTAGGGTAGATGGGTTCTGGAAGCGTAGAATGATCTGTGGATTTCAGAATTGGACTGATGAGGTGTGCGTTTAGAGCTGGGCCCATCTATGGCAGGCTGGGCCAAAGGCCCAGATGAGGGGTGTGGCTAAATGCATTTAACTAATTGGGTCATCTTTGATTCCAATGGATTCTTGGATTCAACGGGAGTGGGCTGCGCACTATCAATTTCGGATCGCTGCACTATAGTTGTATCACAAATGGGCTCAGATAATTAGGCTATATCTGTAGCTATTGTATTGGGTTCAGTAACTGGGTCTTGGATTTGAAAAGCATTTGAAAGAGGAATGGCCGTGGGCCGTTGTTGGTGAGTACGTTTAAATTTTATTTTTGACTACTTAACCCTCCATTGTAACAGATTGACACTGGTATGCTTATTGGATTGGTGATCCATAGTTGGACCATGTGAGCCAGAGTTATCAGACGTGGGCTTGGGCTTTGTGTCATTGGGCTTTCTGCGTTGTGGCCTATGGGTGATGATTTGCCATGGGCCCACCTCACCCTTATCTATTTGAGAGGTCGGTTCCTGAGGCAAATGTGACCTGGTGGTACAGACCGGTCCTGACAACTTGCCTGAGTATGGCCTATTTGACCACAAATATGGCAAAATAAACTTTTAAGTTCGTACATGACCTCTTGCTTCTGATTAGGGAGCTTAGCAATATTAGACCCCAATTGCATATCACACTACAAAATTAGACCTTTTTAAAAAAGCACCTCAATTTTAGACCCCTGTGGGACCCACTCAATTGAAAGTTCTAAAATGCCCTTACTAACAAAATTGTATCAAAAAATTAGTGATTTATGAAATGTCTAAAATATTTTTACATTCAATTAAATTAATAAAAATAAAAGAAAAATCATCTCTTTCCCTCCCATTCCCGCCGCGCTGCTGAGTTTTTGCTGAAGTGCATTTCCCCCAATTCAGTCCAAATTTAGGGTTCTTGCTTGGCCCAAATTTTTTTTCCCCAATTGATTCGAAATCATGTACAATTGTTTCCTGATTGATATTAACCAAAGAAAACTTGCGACATTGTTTTCATCGACTTCGGAAGACTAGAATTTGTTACTTTGGTCGATTGTTTGTAGTTGTTTGAGGTGCATTTAGAGTTTAATCCACCTGAATTCTTGGTAATTATTTCAATTTCGTTTTTTATGAGTTTTTTGAACCAATTTCGGCTTCTTCTTGTTCATGATTGTGAATGTGTGTAGGATAGAATTTTGTGGTTGATTTTGAAAAATAATTCTGTTGTTGTGCGGTAGGCAATGTAATTGTCATGTGGGCAATGTAGAGAGGTTGAAGAATCCTCGTTAAATAATAGGAATAGCCCTCTCTGTATAATGGTAGTGGTGTATAATTGAATCATAAATAGTTTTGAAACTTATTTGTGTTGTTTGTTGTTGTGCAGTAGGCAATCCCATGTAGGCAGGTTGAAGAATAATGTGTTTACTCGTTAAAAGGAATATCCTTCTGTATACTGGTGCATAGTTTGATCATAAATAGTTCCAATAGTAGTAATTTTTTTCTTGTTGTTCATTTTAGGAAAATGTCAGACTATTTGTTGTACTACCGATACGATGGAGAGTGGCAGAAGAAAGACGGAGAATTAGGAGCATATGAATGGATTTCAAGGAATAATTATGAAATGCACAATGCAATAATCGGAGAAGAGGGAGATGATCTTAACGCGATTACATTTTTAAAGCTTCAGGATTTTATATTTGAAAGGGCTCCTTTTAACCGGAATGACTTTGAAATCAAATTGAGTTATACGCCTTTGCCCTGTAAAGGTTTAAACCCTAAATATATTTTGACCGATTTTGATGTAAAATGTCATCTTATGGACCAATGTCGTGTATCCAAGTGTAGAAGCATTCTCCATGTTGAGCTTGTTAAGAAGAGGGTTCCTGTTGAACACAATTGGTTTGATGATGGTAATGGTGTTGATATAGATGGAGTGGAATATGATAGTGAGGACTCAAGGTTCTTATGTGGATGTGAATGTGGTTGACGGCTATACATCTGGCCCAGGTAGGCTGGCGTTTGTTTTAGATAAGCCAATGTACCCACCCATATCTATGGCCTCTTCCCCAACTCCTATCAAACAAAATCCTCCAAGCAATGAAAATTTAGAATCAACTCCCGTTTCGACTCCAAATGTTGAAAATCTCCAATCTACTCCTGCCGCTCCCTCAAGTCCAATACATGCTTCCAGTTCACCTTTCTATTTCTCAAAGGATGACTCACGTCCAATACATGCTTCCAGTACACCTCTCTGTTTCTCAAGGGAAGACTCAATTCCAATTCTTCGAGCTACCATTAGTGAACCTATTCCTGATGAGGTTGTTGAGACCTACAGTTTTGAGGATGGTATAGATCTGCCTATTGGACATGAATTCAAAAGCAAAGATGAGGTGTTCGACGTGGTTTTGAATGCTTCGTTGAAAGCAACTTTCAATTTTAAAAGATCTATGTCAAACACAAAGATATTCTCTTTTAAGTGTAGGGATCCGGAATGCAAGTGGAGATTGCGTGCTGGAAAGACCGGAGGGTTAGATGTTTTCTCCTTGCGCATTCATAGTAATATCCATACATGCTCACCTTCAGTGGGGTTTAAAGCAGAAAAAAGTAGCGCATCGCAGGTTTGTAATATATTGTTAAAGACTTTCCCATGTCAGTATGATACACCGTCGCCAAAGGCAATAGTTCAAATGATGGTAAATCAGGGCCTTCATATTTCTTACTCCAAAGCCCTGCGGGGTAAACATCTAGCGAGAAGTACTATTAGGGATGACCCAAAGGAAAGTTATGCTTTTCTTCCGAGTTATTTGTATATGCTGAAGAAGGTGAATCCCGGTACAGTTACTGACATATGTACATATGTGGATGGCAAGTTTGTGTCTTTATTCTTTGCATTGGGAGCATGCATCGAAGGATTTAAGGCCATGAGGAAGGTAATCGTTATTGACGGCACGCATTTAAAGACCAAGTATAAAGGTGTATTATTAGTTTGTACTGCACAAGACGGTAACAAACATCAATATCCTCTTGCTTTTGGTGTAGTTAAAAGTGAATGCGATGCATCATGGTCTTGGTTCTTGGACAAGCTTAGCGAGGTGATACCCGATTCTGAAGATTTGGTCATCATTTCAAATAGAAACGGAAGCATCATAAATACAGTTCCGATAGTGTATCCCAAGGCTTCACATTGATTCTGTGCTTATCATATTTCTCAAAATATTAGGACTCGCGTTAATACCGGGAGGGGTAAACAGAAAAATGAACATCGCGAAAGCGTGTTGGGGAAGTTCACGGCTTGCGCTGAAGCATACACTGTTCAAGAGTTCAGAAAATGTTTTGATGACCTAACAAGAAGGCAACCTCGTACATGCGTCAAGTTTCATGAGTATATGCGAGATCTACTCCTTATAAAGAAGCGTTGGACCAGGTGCTACTTTGAATGTTCACGATACAACATTTTGACTTCCAACGGAGTTGAGTCCATTAATGCTGCCTTGGTTGGTGTTCGATCATTTCCTTTAATTCTTTTGTTGGATGAGATTGTGAACTTGATATGTCGCTGGTTCAATAAGCACTGCAACGAATCTTGTGAGGGTGGATCGTTACAATTCCAAACTCCAGAAGCTGAAAGCACATTGCATGTAAGGAAACGCGAGTGCCAGTTCTATATAGCTAAAGAACTTAATAAGTTTGCTGGTGAGTATATGGTCAATCGCACGGGGGCTTTGGATCAGGAAGAAATTTTCTTTGTTGACCTCCAGAAGAAAAAATGTAGTTGCCGAGTTTTTGACATTGACCATCTTCCTTGTGAGCACGCGCTTGCTGCATTTTTTGGTGATGACGCAAAATTGGTCTCTTTATGCTCGAAGTACTACTTGAAGGAACTATGGGCATTGGCGTATTCCCGAACCATATACCCCGTTCCTAATCAACCCACTTGGATCATACCTGATGAAGTAAAGGCCATTAGGGTGGTACCTCCGGACTACACGAAAAGGCCTGGAGTGCCTCAGTCTGTTAGAATGGAGGCAGGTGGACAGAAGGTTCGGAAGAAGTCAAAGAGACAAAAAGATCCAAGAAAGTTCTAAATAAACTGAGCTATGGAGATGTATGATTTTTTATTTCCTTATTTTTTAATAATTTGATTAATAATTGGTATAAAACTAGGATGGATTAATCAATGATTGTTTCTCCAATCCATCTGGTGGGAACTATAATGTTGTATTTTTTCAATCATATAATGTTGTGTTTTTTCAATCATATAAGGTTATACTGAATATGTTCAGTTTTTAGGGGTGTTGTTTTTGAATTATGTTAAATGCTCGTTTGCATGTGTCTTGATCTTGATCTGTTAAATTGGAGATTTTTTGCAAGTTATGGTTATGTGCCGAAGCATGTGGAAGAATTAGGCAGGGGAATCTGAATAATATACATAAAATACTGGTGACATACAACTATATAGAAAATCTAGGAAAGAAAACTACTGATTTTACACTCAAATACTGGACTGATGAATGATCAGTCCAACTGATAGACCGGCCACAAATATGAAAATTGCAAGCAGAATCAAGGCAACGATTATGAAACAACATATTAGGGAGAACCCCCTACTAGTTAGGCCTAATTCAGTTTGCAGCGGCTTGCCAAATCTAACAGTCATACATATATTTTTTTCCGTTGACCGGTCACTGGCTGAATCAAAGCTCGGGCAAGCAGTGGCGGAACCCTTGTCCTTACTAGATGAAGCACCTTGCTCTGTCTGCGTTGGGCGGACATTATTGTCCATAAAACTTGGCTGTGGTATATGAGGATTTTCGTCATGGTATTCATCGCACCAAAGATAACAATCGGTATGTCTTTTCCAGCCGGGACATCGATAAAAGTAGCGGCCTGGATTTTTTGTATCCAGTCCGGCACGGTGAATAATCATTCGGCCTCGCCCGCACTTACAAGTAGGTGACCAAAATCCCTCCATAATTCAATGATTTGATACCGAGACGAGGGAGGAGAGAGACGAGAGAGACGGTAAATAGTAATTTCGGGGAGGGGGTCTTCCGACTGGGACTTAATAATAAGGAGATGGGGGGAAGAGAAGAGAGAGAGAGAGAGAGAGAGAGAGAGAGAGAGAGAGAGAGAGAGAGGGATATTGTGAAAAATGGAATGTTGGATATTGGATAATGAATAATAGGAATAATCTAGATGCTGGGAATAATACAAGAAACCTGCTTTTCTTCTTTTCCCGCTTTTTTATTCAAACTTTTTCGGATTTCCTGCCTTCATCATTCTGCCTAGTATACTGGATAACCATTCGTCCGGTATATCTATCATTCTGCCTAGTATACGGAGTATACCGGATCAATATTCATCCGGTATACCTATTCTTTTTGGACCATAAATTAAGTTAAATTCTTATTGCAGCTTATTGGGAGCTAATCTATAAATATATCCTAAACATTAATTTAAATGTTTTAGCGCTGTTCTATTTCAACCAATCATATGTCAATTGGCGATGGATTCACTTTCAATTGTTTTTCCAATCTGCCTAGTATACTAAGTACAACATATAAACATGTTATTACTAGGTATGGGAAATTATTAATATTAATTAGTGGTAGAAGGATATATGAAATACATCAATTGTTCTACATTCAAATATGCATTGTTGCACACGGTATATTTTATTAAAACATCACAAAATTTAGGTTCACATTACCTCTGATCGATACCCTAAACCCTAAAACTCGATACCCTAAACCATGTGTATTGCTGCCAATTGTGGTGTAATCCATAGACATGTTATTATTTCAAGCAATTTAATTGTTTTAGCGCTGTTCTATTTCAACCAATCATATGTCAATTGGCGATGGATTCACTTCCAATTGTTTTTCCATTCTGCCTAGTATACCCAGTATACCGGGTCAATATTCATCCGGTATACCTATCATTCTGCCTAGTATACTGACTATACTGGATAACCATTCGTCCGGTATATCTATCATTCTGCCTAGTATACTGAGTATACCGGATCAATATTCGTCCGGTATACCTATTCTTTTTGGACCATAAATTAAGTTAAATTCTTATTGCAGCTTATTGGGAGCTAATCTATAAATATATCCTAAACATTAATTTAAATGTTTTAGCGCTGTTCTATTTCAACCAATCATATGTCAATTGGCGATGGATTCACTTTCAATTATTTTTCCAATCTGCCTAGTATACTAAGTACAACATATAAACATGTTATTACTAGATATGGGAAGCTATTAACATTAATTAGTGGTAGAAGGATATATGAAATACATCAATTGTTCTACATTCAAATATGCATTGTTGCACACGGCATATTTTATTAAAACATCACAAAATTTAGGTTCACATTACCTTTGATCGATACCCTAAACCCTAAAACTCGATACCCTAAACCATGTGTATTGCTGCCAATTGTGGTGTAATCCATAGACATGTTATTATTTCAAGCAATTTAAATGTTTTAGCGCTGTTCTATTTCAACCAATCATATGTCAATTGGCGATGGATTCACTTCCAATTGTTTTTCCATTCTACCTAGTATACTCAGTATACCGGGTCAATATTCATCCGGTATACCTATCATTCTGCCTAGTATACTGACTATACTGGATAACCATTCGTTCGGTATATCTATCATTCTGCCTAGTATACTGAGTATACCGGATCAATATTCGTCCGGTATACCTATTCTTTTTGGACCATAAATTAAGTTAAATTCTTATTGCAGCTTATTGGGAGCTAATCTATAAATATATCCTAAACATTAATTTAAATGTTTTAGCGCTGTTCTATTTCAACCAATCATATGTCAATTGGCGATGGATTCACTTCCAATTGTTTTTCCATTCTGCCTAGTATACTGAGTATACCGGGTCAATATTCATCCGATGTACCTATCATTCTGCCTAGTATACTGACTATACTGGATAACCATTCGTCCGGTATATCTATCATTCTGCCTAGTATACTGAGTATACCAGATCAATATTCGTCCGGTATACCTATCATTCTGCCTAGTATACTGACTATACTGGATAACCATTCGTCCGGTATAGCTATCATTCTGCCTAGTGTAGGAGTATACCGGATCAATATTCGTCTGGTATACCTACCATTCTGCCTAGTATACTGGATATACTGGTTAATATTCGTCCGGTATACCTATCATTCTGCCTAGTAGACTGACTATACTGGATAACCATTCGTCCGGTATAGCTATCATTCTGCCTAGTATATGAGTATACTGGATCAATATTCGTCCGGTATACCAATCATTCTGCCTAGTATACTGGCTATACGGGTTAATATTCATCAAATGATTGTCAAATTGGGGATTCATTGGAAACGAGAAACGAGAAACGAGAAACGAAGCTGCACATTTTCCGATAATCTTTTCCGGTTATATATAAATGTCAAATTCCGGTTATACTGGATATCAATCTTTTCAGTATATATATCGCATAAACGAGAAACGAAGCTGCACATTTTCCGATAATCTTGGAAACAACCTTATCGTCCTAATTTTTTGGTAACATATATCACGGTCAGCAGCAAAAGCGTCGTTGCACACAATATTTACCCTCTACAACTGAGATGCGTGCAATAACACGTGCATAACGTAGCTCATCTCGCATTCAGTGCCCGTGAAATTTGTTACGTTCACCACATCCAAATTGTCCAATCCCAACTCACCCAAATTCCACTCTTCTACATATTGACCAACAGTTGTGGGATTGTTTACCAAGATGTCACTCGACTACAAAGCAGGTAAAAAACAGAAACCATTTTATTAACGGAATATCCGATATCAAAGTGTTAATTAACCATGTTATAATCAACAAATCTTAAAATGTAGAATATTACCACCAAATTAATTGAAAATGTTTCCAAGTTCGAACATCTACTAATCATCACCAGTGTCATTGCGAGATGATCGATCTTGTTCAAACATGTCATATTTAAGCTGAACATGTCGACAAAATAACACGACGACACACGACGATGTAGACCATCCACGTTGGCCAAAACCTACCAAAGTACCAAAAATGTAAAATCAAAAACAACTTCTTTAGATTTAATGCACACAGAATAATCCCTTATCAAAAAAATGATAGGTATACCTATCCCAAAACCATCGACACATGAGCGTCATCGGTGAGGAATAATTCTTTAACCATTTTAACAACCTCTCGATGGAAAAGGTTATCAGTGCAATTACTTTCAAAGTCCTTGGCATCACCACGTAATATCCATTTCAATGTACGAGCTCTAGACACATGCATATGCCCTGACACCCCCTGATTTTGTGTCGTTAAAATAACCAACAAATCTAAATTTGGGATCGATAGCCGTATGTTGATATTGCTTTGGCCTTGGTTGAAAGCCATTTTTATTATTTTCAAACAGGGGAAATAACCCGAAAATTCATGAATATTTTCAAAATCACAACTAAGTAGTTGCAACTCCTGTAATGTGGGAAACCATTTTGAATTCTTCAAGCCAAACCTATTGTCAATCATTACTACACGCTTCAATACTAGTTTTTTCAAATTTGGCAATAAGATTCCATCCTCCCACATAACAACATACTTAGGCAGAGATAGTTTAAGATCAACAACTGTATGTGAGTAAAATAGGCTGCTAGGGAGAGAGTTTAATAAATGACCAACTACTTTAAGTTTTCGAACATGGTGATCAACACCAAATAATACCCAATCTTCCCTAATACGGTCGCCACCTCCCTCCCCCCTACCAAAATCAAGTATCAAAGTATGAACAACACTATTGTTATGTTGTTCAACAGTGCGATTAACAAAATCTGAAAAATTTAAGCCTCTATACAAAAAAATATTATGCTGTAAAAAAGCCCCATGATTGAACTCGAGTTTAGGGATAGAGCACCAAAGATGTTGGAAATGTTTTGATATAAATCCCAACCTTGATGCCTCCACCACTGATAGGTTTGATAACCGATCCATAATGTGAAATATCACATCAGGAGGAAGCACACTTAATCGATCTTCAATATCCATGGTAGATTGAAAAATGATGGGTAAAATAAGTGAGGAAGGAAGAAAGGTAGAAAGTGAGAGTGAGTGAAGCTTCGGATGAGTGAAGAGAGAAGAGAGACGGTGAAAATGTTTTTCTAGAGGCTACATAGATTTCCTAAATAAATAAATAAGTGAGGAGAGGAGGGGGAAAGGGCAGGGAAGGAGTTTAATAAATTAACCTCTGCTCTTATCATAACTAACAGCTGCCCAAATTTAAACTTCCCACTAATATGGTGGGGGGTGAACGTGTGGTGTGAGGCTTTCAAACTTCCTCTCACCCAAACCAATGTGATAACTTCCCCACATTTATTATACTATTTCGAATGACCTCTAGTATAGCTAGTATAACTATTATACTACATATATTGAATAAATAGATGGGATGGATGGGATTGATAACCACTCACTTCAATAATGCATTAAATTTCATCTTACTTTTTTACCAAACAAAAAAATCTATCCACTAATGGCCAATATGTTTTTAAATACCAAACAAAAAAAATCTATCACACTAATGCTAATTGTGAATTACAAGTTAACAAAAATATAGTAGAAAGCAATAAATTTTAAGGAATATACTAGTTATACTTGGTACCAATCTGGGCAGTATACGGATAATACTAGTTATACTGCATGCCAATCTGATACAATACATTAAAAGTATCTACAAATTAATAGCAATTTCATTGTTCATCAATCAACTCTCAAGTTCAAAATCTCCTTAACTACCCTCTGCCTAAAATATGACATGTCAGCCTGTCCAAAACAAAGACCAATGTCAGCCGAACTACTACAAAAGTCGGCGTACTTGATCATGAACATTCCACAGTCGTAGTTATTTTCCTGTCGAGGAAGGTTCTTGGTGTTCTCGTGATTCCACAAACTCAAATCAATGGCTTATCCACTCTTGTGCTTCACCTCATCAACCAAATACATAGCAAGAAATTTCAAAACTTCTTCATCTTGTCCACCATCAGAATCAAGATATTGGAGCTTTTGTTCTTTTTTGTTGATAATAGCTAAACACCAATGATCGGGTTTGTGAATAGGCACAAAATTTTTTTCACAATCAAGGAGGTGATATCCCAGATTGGTCGGGGTGGTCCAATCCTCGACAGATTTGAAATCATATATACCATTATGAACCAAAGCGGTGTAAAAGAAAGTGTTAAAATAGTGGCACTTTAAAAATTTGGTTGGCTCCCTCCTCTCTCTTTCTTTCAACAATTGAAAATACACATTAATCACATAAGAGTTGAGCCAACCTCTTGCCAGAAAACACCGTAACTGTTCGCCGGTAATCTGAATATTAGAGTGAGTCACCAACACTTTTTCAGAACTTGAATGGGTCAAGGCTTCGGAAACAACATCTTTTTCTTCTAGAGTAAGAGACACAAAAAAATCCCCAACCATATCATTCTTCACCGGTTCTGTACCAGTATTTGGGCCCGACTCCACCTGGGGTTCGGAAAAACATGTTAAACAAAAAGATAAATTCACATAGTGGAATATTATCAAATATTGTATGCAAACACAAATACTAATACAAGTACTAGTACTAACAGAAATACTAATACTGAATAAAATTACTAATACTAATATTGTATACAAATACAGTACACATAACACTATAAACAAACACAGTGCAGCAAATACAATATTACAAATACTAATACTAATACAAGTACTAGTACTAACAAAAATAAAAATATTGAATAACATTACTAATATTGTATACCAACACAGTACCTGTTAGGAATTTTATGTTAGATGTTTTGATGATGACAATTAGGACTTTGTGTTAGACCCCAAAATATGTAAGTTTGATTTTAGTAGAGAATTTGTATAAGCTTTGAAGCGTTAGTTTTGTAATAGGCTCATTAGGACTTGTTTTATTTTACTTTAAATTGTTAGGCTAAGCAGTCTTAGGCTGAGCGTCTGATAATTTCTGAGTGAGTTTATCAGTGGTAAAGTTCGAAGACTCAAACGCCTGATTTATGAAAGAAGATAAAAGTCTCCAAGCGTCCAATTGACCAGCTACATCAAGCGTTACCTTATAGGACGGAAGTAATTTCACCTGAATTTATTTCTAAGTCCAGAAGGAGTTTAATGCAAATATTCTCAGAGCATTAAGTACCAACGGGTATTTAATTCAAATGCATTAAATGCTGATAAGAGCATTAAATGTGATAAGCACTTTCAGACGTACGGAGAAGCCACCCTATTGGACTGTTAACTATCTCAAACTGCAACACCAACTTTTGTGCAGCAGATTTTCAGGAAAAAGGACAAAAGTTGTTCACTCGCGGAAGTGAGAGACACGCGTCTGTGCATGTGTCAAACGGACACTTTCTCCAAGGATGTCTATAAATAGGACTTCAACAACAAGCCAAATACAACAATCAATCTTCAAGTCGAATTGCTGTTGCATTGAAGTCTCATTCCTTAAACTCTCAGAAAAGCCAGAATATTCAAGAAAACATTCCCTTTGCTTTTCTTCAATCCTGAGACAGTCAACAAATATCTCAAACATTATTTTCGAAGAAACCACTTTCCTACTGAGATATTTCCAAGTTGTTTGAACTTCATCAAAATCAAACAAACCGTTTTAGAAAAACCTATCCAAGCCTCGCGATCTGTGTGAAGTCGAAGTTGGATACTTGCAGTATTTCTGGGTGAAAGAAGCAAGGAGATTGAAGTGATTTGGAGCAGAAATCTGTGTGATCAAGGAGCTCAAGTCATTGACATCTATCTCTCCCTATTGTGTAGAAGATTCTGTGTGATTCTTTGAGAATCACTTTAGTGGATTGCCTCCAAGTGTTCAAGGAGAAGAAGGACGTAGTTGGGATTACATCACCCAACGAACCTTACAAATATTGTGTTATTTACTTTTCAGTCAATTCTTTCATATCATATCATTGCATAAATTGATTAAGTAAAACACAATCAAACGCTAAGCAACTAAGAAACTTCTGGTGACGCTAAAGCTTTCAAAAGAAGACTAGAAAAATCATTCCGCTGTGCTAACACTGATTAAAGAATTGAACGCTTAAACCCACTCGGTTAAAGTATTCAAATCTTGAAGTCTAAGTTAACTCTCTAAAAACAGTCTTCATCAGACGCTTAACCTAAGCGTCTATATTTCTAAGTAAACGTTCAGTCAAGCGTTCACATTTCAAGCGTCCAAAACCATTTTAATACAAAACCTTTTTGAAGTCGAAAAAGACTTCAGGGTCTATTCAACCCTCCCCCTTCTAGACCCTTTCGTATGCCACTTGGGACCAACAAGTGGTATCAGAGCGGTTAAAATTGAAATTTTAAAATTTCCAAGCGTAATTGCTTGTTTAGATCCGTTTTCTTTCAAAATTTAGTTGCTCTTAAAATTCTCGATATGGCATTCGCTAAAGTTCCCAAACTGACTGAATCAAATTTTGACACTTGGAAAGTCAAAGCATTTACATATCTCTGTTCATGTGATGATGACATGTGTGATATTATTTCAGATGGGCCAATCAAAATATACAAAGTTATCACAAGAGCGCCTGGAGCCACGGAAGAAACTCCTGATGGTTACGTTGAGAAACCAAAACAAGAATGGACTCCAGATGAGCGTCGAAGAGCCAATTTGGACAATGTCGGTTGTAACGCTCTATATACGGCTATTGGTGATAATGACAACTTATTTAACAAGATCAAATCTTGCAAAACTACTAAAGAAATATGGGATAAGTTGGCTACGATTTGTGGTGGTTCAGCCCAAATTAAAGAGAACAAACTTTCCATTGCCAAGGAAAAGTTTAATGGATTTAAGATGCTACCCAATGAAACGTTAGAGCAATTGGACATAAGATTTACAGCTCTAGTTACAGAACTCACATCGTTGGGAATGGATTTACAGAACCGAGAAATGGTGGTCAAAATCTTTAGAAGTTTACCAAGTAAATTCTTGATGAAGACAACCGCTATGAGAGAATCAAATATGTTGGATCTTCTAACTCCAGAAGATGCCTTTTCAGAACTAAAAGCATTTGAGTTCGAGTTGAATTCTGCAAGTGATATTGTGAGTAGTCCAGTGATTGAATCTGGAGCGCTTATTGCATCAATCAAGGGTAAATTGGGTAATAAAGGAAAGAATTCAGATATTAATGAGGAAGAAGAGTTGGCTTTGCTGAATAGATTCAGGAAGTTCTTGAGATATGAAAAGAAAGGAAAAGGTTTCAATAATCAAGGACAAAGTTCATATCAAGCGCCCACTCCAGTACAACAACAGTACCAAGCGCCTGTTCAATATCAAGCGTCTACTCAAAATCCCTCAGCACCCGTGGTCTCAAAGCCACACACTGCAAGGTTATCAAATGAACAAAAGATGAAAACTAATCTTTGTTATAATTGCAGAAAACCAGGGCACTACCAGGTAAATTGCCCTTATCCAAACGTATCCAAGCCCTCAAGGCAGGATTACTTGGATAGAAATCAATTCAGGAGCAACCTTCGTTAACAAGGTTTGCTAGCAGAATCAGAACCAGCATCTGCACCTGAAGATTTAGAATCATCAGAAGAAAGTAGTGATGATGATGAGCCATTAGATGACTCAGCGCTCATATGTCTGATGGACAGAGATGAAGAAGCGTCTCCTGAGGTAATCAATGAATTATCAATTCCTCTTTATTATGATGAATTACTTGACAAAGTCAAAGAATACTACAATGAATGTCAAGAAGCTGCCAAAATATATCAAAATGATCTCGATATTATCTCATCATTCACAAAAGATAAAGTAACGCTCAGAGCAGAGTTGCGAGTTCAGCAACAGTGCATTGAGAAAAATCAATCGCTTGAGAGTGAAGTAATTCAATTGAAAAGTGATCTTGATATAATAGTCAAGAGAGAGGCTGAGCTGATGGCTAGACTTGCCAAGTCAGAACAGCTCGTCTCATCATTGTCCAAAGCATCAAGAAAGCTCGACAATGTGACTGAAATAACAAGGTTATTTGGAGAAAAGACCGGTTTAGGATGCAATAAACTCGATAAACAACCAAACAAACCTAATGTTATGGCAAACAACAAAGGAAAGGGTGTTTTCTTTGTTGAGAAAGGTTCACAAGGTCAAAAGCAAAATGAACCAAGCGACAAAGGTACGAGGCCAAATGAGAAAGTCAAAGCTGACTCAGGCAAGGGAAAGGCGAAAGCAAATGATTCACAAAGAAGGATTCATCCAAACACTCAAAAGGGCAAGGGTAAACCTAACCACTGTGAATCAAGCGCTAAGCGCCCAGCACCAAAAGTGCAACCCAAGCCAGTGCCAAGGAAATATCAGCGTCAATATCCAAGACAGTCAAGATCATATTATCGATACTATGATGATTATGATTATGACTATGATTATGATTGTTATTATAATCAAGGATATTATTATACACCCAAAAAGCACACACAGCACAATGTGAAACCCAAAAAGGCCAGTATTCCTACAATGAAGACAAGGCAAATATGGGTTCCTAAAGTTCTAATTCAAACTAACAAGGATACTAATGTTGAAGGACCCAAGCAACAATGGGTACCTAAACAGAAATAGAACTTCCCTTTTTGATTGCAGGTACCTAGAGCAAGAGCCGATACATCTGTTTGGTACTTCGATAGTGGATCGTCAAGGCACATGACTGGTTCCAAGGATCTTCTGATCAACTATCGAGCTGCCAATGGTCCTCAGGTTGTATTTGGTGACAAATCCAAAGGTAAAACCAAAGGTATAGGTACTGTGCATAGGGGGAACATCATGATAAGTGATGTTTACTATGTTGAGGGTCTAAAGCACAATTTATTAAGCATAAGTCAATTCTGTGATAAAGGCTTTGAAGTCATATTCTCAAGTGACCATTGCTATATAAATGACGCTAAGACTAAGTCTACTAAATTAAAAAGAAAAAGAACTAACAACGTATATTTGGTAGATTGGGGTTCAACACTTGATAACAACCCAACATGTTTTGTTGCTAAGAATGAATCTAAAATGGGTTGGTTATGGCATAGAAAGATGAATCACCTCAACTTTAAAACAATCTCTCAGCTTATAAGTCAAAATCTTGTAGAGCGATTACCAAATGGACCATTTCACAAGGATCGCCTTTGTGACGCTTGTCAAATGGGTAAACAAGTTAAGTCATCGTTCAAGAGAAAACCTCATCTATCTACCTCTAGAATACTTGAACTACTTCACATGGATCTGTTTGGACCTGTTCAAACAACCAGTGTAAGCGGTAAAAAGTATACTTTGGTGATAGTAGATGACTTCTCTCGATTTACTTGGGTGGAATTTCTTTCATCCAAAGATGAAACATGTGACAAGTTGACAATGCTTATACGGCAACTTCAAACATTGAAAAATCTTAAGGTTGCAAGAATAAGAAGCGATCACGGTACTGAGTTTACTAACAAGGTTGTTGAGAAGTTTTGCGCAGAAAATGGAATACATCATGAGTATTCAGCTCCCAGAACTCCCCAACAGAATGGTGTTGCTGAGCGCTGGAACAGAACGCTAAAGGAAGCCGCTAGGACAATGTTAGTAGAATCCAAGCTTGCTCCTAGATTTTGGGCCGAAGCGATCAACACTGCGTGTTACACTCAAAACCGTTGCATGATCAACAAGCAACATGGGAAAACTCCATATGAACTATGGAAGGGACGTAAGCCAAATGTCTCATATTTTCACGTCTTTGGTTCTAAGTGCTTTATTCATAATAATGGATCCCAAAGCCTGAAGACATTTGATCCTAAAGCGGATGAGGGAATCTTTCTAGGCTACGCCAAGAACGGGAAGAATTTCCGCATCCTAAACAAGGGCAAATCGAAGGTTGAGGAATCTATTCATGTTGTTTTTGATGATGCTAACCAAGAACCGAGTAAGGTTCATATAAATGATGTAGGAGTTGAAGATCTTTGTCATCAAGCGTCTAAGATTACTATTGATGAAGATACTGACGACGATGATGAGATCTCAGTGCCACCTCCTAAGATTACTCGTGAGATTACTCTGGATAATTATATAAGAAATGCTGATGATCATGAAGAGAGTGATCATCAAGAGCAAACAAAGAATTGTGAATTTGAAGCGCCTACGCAAGAAGGTAGTCAAGCGTCTGATCCCCAAGCGCCTGTTCAACCTATTAACCCCTTCCAACCAGATAGACTATGGCTGCGTGACCATCCACCTGAGCAAATTATTGGAGATATTGGAGCACCAGTTAGAACTAGAGCCGCTACATTCAATGAGGCTATGTTCGCAAGCTTTTTATCTCAGATGGAACCTAAGAAAGTGGATGAAGCGCTAAGTGATCCAAGTTGGATTGAAGCCATGCAAGAAGAACTTAATCAATTTGAGCGTAGTAAGGTTTGGACACTAGTACCAAGACCAACTCACCAAGGAGTCATTGGAACTAGATGGGTTTATAGAAACAAGATGGATGAAAACGGCATTGTTGTAAGAAACAAGGCCAGACTCGTAGCTCAAGGATATTGCCAAGAAGAGGGCATTGACTTTGATGAGACATACGCTCCTGTCGCCCGTCTTGAAGCAATCCGCATGTTTCTAGCGTATGCAGCGTTTAACAAGTTTACAGTGTATCAAATGGACGTGAAGAGTGCCTTCCTGAATGGTAAACTCCAAGAAGAAGTATATGTGGAGCAACCACTAGGATTTATCAACAATCATGGTAAGGGTATGGTTTACAAGCTAGACAAAGCACTTTATGGGCTTAAGCAAGCACCCCGAGCACGGTATGACACTCTCTCTATCTTTCTTATTGGTAAAGGTTTTTCAAAAGACAGCGTTGATACAACGTTGTTTAAAATTACCAATAACGAAGATATTCTCTTCGTCCAAATTTATGTTGATGATATCATATTTGGCTCTACTAACAAGCGTCTGTGTGAGAAATTTTCGAAAATGATGCAAGAACAATTTGAAATGAGCATGATGGGTGAGTTAACTTTCTTCTTAGGATTACAAGTTAAACAACTCCCTAATGGAATATTTATTAACCAAGCTAAATATACGAGAGACATGATTAAGAAATTTGGTATGGAAAATGCATCATATTCAAAAATTCCAATGAGCCAAACGCTTAAGTTAGATAAAGATGAAAGTGGAAAGAAAGTTGATATCACTAATTATAGAGGTATCATTGGATCACTTCTTTATCTTACTGCCAGTAGACCTGATATCATGTTTTCGGTATGCATGTGTGCACGATTTTAAGCTGATCCTAAAGAATCACACTTAATTGCTGCCAAGAAAATCCTTAAATACCTAAAAGCCACACAAAATGTGGGCTTATGGTATCCTAGGGATTCTCCTTTTGAACTAATCGGTTACTCAGATGCAGATTTTGCAGGTTGCAAAATAGATCGTAAAAGTACTAGTGGTACTTGTCAATTTCTAGGTAATAGGCTAGTTTCATGGCATAGCAAGAAACAACAATCCATAGCTACTTCCACAGCCGAAGCTGAGTATGTAGCTGCAGGAAGTTGTTGTGCACAAGTTTTATGGATGAGGCAACAACTTAGAGATTATGGAACAATCCTAGGTCCAACCCCCATTCATTGTGATAGCCAAAGCGCTCTAGCCATGACTCAAAACCCTGTTCTTCATTCAAGAACCAAACACATTGACATTAAATACCATTTCCTTCGTGACCATGTTCAAAAGAAAGATATCTCCATGCATTTTATTGGAATTGACAAACAATTGGCAGATATCTTCACCAAAGCGCTCAACGAACAACGCTTTCTCACTTTGAGAAGTGAACTAGGTATGATTGATTTAAACGCCTAATCATCAAGCATCATACTTTATTAGACATACAATTTAGGGGGAATCCACTTGATTTATGCCTAAAAGTTTTCTTTGTAAAACAAAACAAATGGTACAAGTTATCAAATTTAGGGGGAACCTTAAAATTGTACTTGAACATAACTAAGCGTCAATGATAAAAAACTTTCAGATGCATGATCATCAACGCTCAGTATTCTTTTGTGTGATATGTTGGACGCTAAACCATAAAAGGAATTTAGCTTTAAGCGTCCATACTTTCTCCAATAAGTGGTATTAAGCGTTGAAACTATTCCATTTAACTCTTAATATAAAAATATCATTTTCTTTACAAGCCATGCATAAAGTTTCCAAACTTCTTTCGAAGTAGTGGGTAGACTCAACAGTCTATTTTGTACTCTACTCGCACGCTTCTATCACATCAAACTGGCGGGTAATCAAAAGTTTCTTTTCAAAATGACGGTTCAGAGATAGCACGTGTTTGTGTACGTTTCAGTGTACAAACGGGCGCGTGCGTTACACTCTGAAAATGACAAACGTTTTTAAAACTTTAACTCGGATGTCAAATCTTTATATGAGCATTACCAAATGTAACTTCTCTCTATTACACAAAACTCGCGTCCGCGGTTAATGAATTCATGGATGAGATTAAAACTCTTTACACGTGTGTCAATCCTACAGAGATAAGAGAACACAAGTTTCAAAAATTAACCTCTGTCATTTAAAACACAATTTGCAGAAAATTCATTTACTCATACTCAAAAATCTCTGCAAATTTACTTTCTCTCTCTCAAAAGCAAAAGCAAATCTCACTTTATCTCTTTCACTAAAAATGGCACCAAAGAAATCCTCGTCTACTTCTGCCGAAGCTACCATCAAGGTTACTGAAGGACTTGTCGTCGATTGGAAATTTTTGTATGAGCAACCTCAGATCAATCTAGCAGATATGATGGATATGGTCATCAAAGCTGGGCTCAAGTCATTCTTGACTCAATACTCGTATCTGTTTCCAACTGAAGTGGATACCTTCTGGAGGACTGCCAAACTTTCAGAGGACAAGAAGTCTATCTCTTGTCTAATTCCTCTATCCTCGAAGGAGCCTCCCAAGGAATTCACTCTGACTGCTGCCTCCATTGCCGAGAACTTCAAACTCCCAAATGAGGGTGAGGCACTGGATTCTATTACTCTAAAACAAATCAAGGAAGCATGGACAACCATGAGTGCGTACGGCGATGTACCCTACACTCAGTACTTCGAAAAGAAAGACCTGGTGTCCAAATACCGGCTATTGGCTGATTTCTGAAGCAAAATCATTGAATGCCGAGTGGGAACCTTTGATAAGGTGAACCCAGTACAATTCCAGATGATGACTGCCATACTCTTGAACATCAAGATCAACTGGAGTGAGTACGTTTTTGGAAGATTTTGGGACTATTTAAGCGGCACGAATAAACCTTATGGGCTTGTCCTGAGTGACCTTTTATACAAATCACAGTGTATATATTCTTCTGGTCTTCCGTTGAATAAGACCAAGTTGCTGGGAAAATGGATTTTGAACAATCTGTTCAATCCTCCAAAAATTGGTGGTGCTGCCAAACCACTTTCTGAGCGTCTGGAAGTACGCCAAGTGTCCGATGAGGAAGCGGAGCGTCCAGTTCCAGAAGAAGCCGTGAAGCGTCCGGCTGTAACAAAGAAGAGGGCTCCCAGAAAGCCCAAGGCTAAGCCTGTTCCGTCTCCTCAAAAAGATGATGAGGGAACCGATGAGGATGCCGAGGACAAGTTACCTCTCAAGAGGAGGAAGCTGGAAGGGATCATCAAACAAATTGACTTTGAAGAACCAGCTGCTGATCCTCCCTCTCAAACTCTCAAGCTCGTTGAAGAAGTCAACGTGAAGAAAATCTTCAAGCGTTCCAGGGCTAGCAAGCGTCGGGCTGCTCCCGTTCCTGAAGAGCCTAAGACTGATGAGCCAAGCGCTCAAAGTATTGCTGTTGAGATTAGTTCTCATGCTATAGTTCCAGCTACTGCTGAAGCGTCAACTGATATCCTTCTGGATGTTGACTTGACCAAAGTCGTTACTGTCGCTAAAGATGTTGCCGCAGAAGTTGCTGCAATTGAAGCTGAGGAACCTGCTGCTCCAGAGGTTCAGACTTCATCTCCTGTTCAGGCTATAACAGAGGCACACTCAGAAGGTCAGAGCGATGCTGAAGACGTTCCAGCGCCTAGACACTTCTTCCAACTCGACCCGCTGAAGACAATTGATCATTCAATTAACTTCATGCCTCCAGCGCTCAAAGAAGATTTCATTCCTGCAGGATACAACGAAGAGAGATATATTGCTGCAGAGAATGATGTTGCCCGACTGATTGATTGTGACAGTCAAATCAAAGCCAGCATACAAGACAGACAAGGAGACCGAACTCCTAGATGTGACGTGGAATTAGCATACTATATGGATTATGGGCACAGCAAGCCAACCGGGTTCGCTCTAAGGGATTACAGCATTCGTGTGTATGAGCCTCTGCGTCCTAGCTTTCTTAATCCTTCAGAGTCAGTCTTGAACAGAGAAGGCTACACACATTTCCCTCAGACTGCTCATAGCCCTGCAAATCTTGCATCAGTCCATCCCCTTCGTCTGTGGAAGAATAAAGCAGTTCATGCCGGTGAGCGTCTTGAATTATTGACAGACTTGCTTCAGACTGAAGCTGATGCTTACTTTGACAGCGTCTGGAATGCAAACTATCAGCCTGATAGACACCGTTTTGAAGCTATCAGAGATATTCATCTTGAAGGCATTCACGCTATGGTGACTGCTGGCACGGACTTCTGCATAAATGAAGTTAACTGGGTTGAAGCGTATGTGGGAAACAAATATACCTTCTCAGAGCTAGTCCAAGCTCCCCATATTTTAGGCATAGGCATGCATGACAAGAAGCGTCAGTTCACCAAGTATTGCCTCAAGCAGCGTCAACAGAGAGTCGGACCTGTTCTCAAGCTCCCAATTGTTAGACATCAAATCGAACAGTGTCTGCATCAAGAGCTTCACAGATTATCCACTACTCCTCTTCTGTTCAATGCTCAGGCCTCTTCCAGTGGTATATCTTCTGTATTGTGCTTGAATTTTGCCCCAAGCCACTGTGAA
The DNA here is from genome assembly GCA_019426215.1 of Buddleja alternifolia. Classification (NCBI taxonomy): domain Eukaryota; kingdom Viridiplantae; phylum Streptophyta; class Magnoliopsida; order Lamiales; family Scrophulariaceae; genus Buddleja; species Buddleja alternifolia. Next base: position 12,839,610 of record CM033408.1, on the reverse strand, counting down.
GAAAACTTCAATCTGATGGTGAAGATTTTGACCCCTGTCTCTCTATTCGATAAGATCTTCACTGCCAATCTTAGATCTTGGAACGGCTCAGTAATCAATCCATTCAAAGGATATCCACTGCTCCCGTCCATCCCCAACGAGGTACTTGATCATTATGAGTTTGTCCTCTCCCTGCTTGAAGGGAATCAAGAGCTGGCTCAAGCACTTTATCCATATCTTGAAGAGTACTATGCTGACTGTGTACCTGACCATCGGCGTCCTACGTCTCTTCCCTCAGACTGCTTGATTGGATTTTCCAGACAATACTGCTCAAACTCACTTTTCTCCATCGCTCAAGCGCCGTCCAAAGTCTTCCCCAATCATGTGCTTGATATCATTGGTCCAGTGCACATCAGGGCCATTGATAGTCCTCTTCGCACATTCATCTCCGGTACTTGTATTTCCAGAACCAGACTCACTGAACTCTTGGACTCTGCCTCCACTTCTTACGCCGACTTAGCCAACTGGAACTTCCAATTCGATGACTTTCGTCAACCAGAGTCAACGCTTGAGGAAGCGCCTGATAAATCAGCTGAAGCGTTCAAGTCTGCAGTTACAAGTATTCCAGCGTCTGCCGAAGAACTCGTTCAAGCGTCTCCACCAGAGGATATTCCTGACGCTTCTGAACCTGTTACTGTTGATAGTGCTGAGGATCTGCCTCTTGACATTCGAGGTACTGTTTTTGATCCAGCCTATCAAGTTTCTTTTGACTCTCTCAAACACTCATCAAGGTTCAAGCGACCGGCTCCTCAAGCGGTTCCTTCAGATGAGAGTCAATCTTTTGGTCCTTTGCTCAAAACCGTCTTAGAGAATATTAGCGCCCAAGCTGCTCAAAACGAAGAATCTCTCCATTGGATTAAAGACGATCTGGCGAAGATTGAAACTCACGTAATGAGTGCCCAAATTGCTCATATGCGTAGTTCAGCTCAAGCGGCTGTTGGTGAGTGCAAGCAAAATTTTCAAGAAATGCATGATGCCACTCACGCAACACAACTTGCCATGAAAGAAGAGCTTGACAAGCGCCTTGAAACCCTTGAGACCTCTATAAATGATGCTACCAGCGCCAAGCTTCTCGCTCTGCAGGAACGCTTCGACAAGCGTCTGGATGACATCACAGATATTATGTCTCAGATTGCTCATCAGGTCAGTTTACTCACAGATCATTTCTTAAAGTCTGATGATGGCAATAAGGGGGAAAAGAAGAAGAAAGGAGAAAATAGGAAAGCGTCCAGTTCAAGAGCTGAAGAGCCTCCGTCTCCTAAGCGTCAAGTGCTTACTTCTACTTCTGCGCTTAGTCTTCCATCTTGGATAACTGCTCAAAGTACATCTGGAGCGCCCAGAAGTACGCTAAGGGATCCTCCTAGAGCGTTATATCCAAATCTACTAATACCTACAAGAGCACTGCTTGAACAGTTTGACATCCCTCTTCAAAGAACGTCCATTCCAGAGCCTACAGATCCAAGAATCTTAGCTGAAGAGAGGAAGATGACTGACTTTATCCAAACTTTTTGAATCTGCCTAAGGTATATTGGTATTGACCCAATTGACTGGGACAATCATTTTACTGCCTTCAAAAAGAGACAACAAGAAGAAAACAAGCTCATAATCAACAAAGATCATGAAGCAATGATGACCTTGGAAGACAATCTGACTGAAGCTATCCGAGCTGAAATGCCCAAGCGATACAAAGTCAGAACAAGACATTAAAGCTTTCTGATTTTACATTATCTATATTCTTGTCTCTTATATCTTCACTTGTTCAGTTGTAAAAATGCCTGTAATTCTCGATATATATAAAATGCATTTTTCAGCTGAAACATCTCGTTGAAGCGTAACTAACTTTAACTAACATTATCTAATCAAACTAACTTTTACTTTTGGCTGTCTAACTCTTGAACTATAAAAGAGTAAGTATTGCCATCATCAAAAAGGGGGAAATTGTTAGGAATTTCATGTTAGATGTTTTGATGATGACAATTAGGACTTTGTGTTAGACCCCAAAATATGTAAGTTTGATTTTAGTAAAGAATTTGTATAAGCTTTGAAGCGTTAGTTTTGTAATAGGCTCATTAGGCTTTGTTTTATTTTACTTTAGATTGTTAGGCTAAGCAGTCTTAGGCTAAGCGTCTGATAATTTCTGAGTGAGTTTATCAGTGGTAAAGTTCGAAGACTCAAGCGCCTGATTTATGAAAGAAGATAAAAGTCTCCAAGCATCCAATTGACCAGCTACATCAAGCGTTACCTTATAGGACGGAAGTAATTTCACCTGAATTTATTTCTAAGTCCAGAAGGAGTTTAATGCAAATATTCTCAGAGCATTAAGTACCAACGGGTATTTAATTCAAATGCATTAAATGCTGATAAGAGCATTAAATGTGATAAGCACTTTCAGACGTACGGAGAAGCCACCCTATTGGACTGTCAACTATCTCAAACTGCAACACCAACTTTTGTGCAGCAGATTTTCAGGAAAAAGGACAAAAGTTGTTCACTCGCGGAAGTGAGAGACACGCGCCTGTGCATGTGTCAAACGGACACTTTCTCCAAGGATGTCTATAAATAGGACTTCAACAACAAGCCAAATACAACAATCAATCTTCAAGTCGAATTGCTGTTGCATTGAAGTCTCATTCCTTAAACTCTCAGAAAAGCCAGAATATTCAAGAAAACATTCCCTTTGCTTTTCTTCAATCCTGAGACAGTCAACAAATATCTCAAACATTATTTTCGAAGAAACCACTTTCCTACTGAGATATTTCCAAGTTGTTTGAACTTCATCAAAATCAAACAAACCGTTTTAGAAAAACCTATCCAAGCCTCGCGATCTGTGTGAAGTCGAAGTTGGATACTTGCAGTATTTCTGGGTGAAAGAAGCAAGGAGATTGAAGTGATTTGGAGCAGAAATCTGTGTGATCAAGGAGCTCAAGTCATTGACATCTATCTCTCCCTATTGTGTAGAAGATTCTGTGTGATTCTTTGAGAATCACTTTAGTGGATTGCCTCCAAGTGTTCAAGGAGAAGAAGGACGTAGTTGGGATTACATCACCCAACGAACCTTACAAATATTGTGTTATTTACTTTTCAGTCAATTCTTTCATATCATATCATTGCATAAATTGATTAAGTAAAACACAATCAAACGCTAAGCAACTAAGAAACTTCTGGTGACGCTAAAGCTTTCAAAAGAAGACTAGAAAAATCATTCCGCTGTGCTAACACTGATTAAAGAATTGAACGCTTAAACCCACTCGGTTAAAGTATTCAAATCTTGAAGTCTAAGTTAACTCTCTAAAAACAGTCTTCATCAGACGCTTAACCTAAGCGTCTATATTTCTAAGTAAACGCTCAGTCAAGCGTTCACATTTCAAGCGTCCAAAACCATTTTAATACAAAACCTTTTTGAAGTCGAAAAAGACTTCAGGGTCTATTCAACCCCCCCCTTCTAGACCCTTTCGTATGCCACTTGGGACCAACAGTACCCATAGCACTACAAACAAACACAGTCATCAAACCAAACCAACTAATAAAACCATTACACATAATGCCATATTACGTCTTACGTACTTTCTTCTTCTTCTTCTTCCTTGCATCCGGATTGGTAAATGGAGATTTTTGGTACTTGGATTTCTTTAGCATCCTCTTCAAATAAAACTCAGATTCTTCTTGTACAACTACATCTACCATGGGATCAGGACCTACAACCACTCCACCATGATTAAAAAGGACCATGGCTAAACCATCAACTTTATCCTCACCAAGTCCTTCATCTGCATCCCCACCAATTCCTTCATCCACATCCTCACCAACAAAATCAACCTTATCACCATCGACCCCTTCATCCTCACCAAGAACCCCATCATCATCATCCTCATCACCTCCAAGCTTTGTTGAAAGGTCTTTTAACACACTTTCAACTTTTTCTAACCTTTCACTCATAGCAATACTGTTTTGTGATAACAAATCAATCTTTTGTGATAACAAATCATCCTTTGCTATTAACTCACGAAGGACTTTCATAACCATATCATTGGTATTCATGGGAATGGATGAAACACTAGGAACACTGTCCTGTGCAACTTTGCCTGCCTCACATTCAACATTTTCCTTTTTAGGTCTTCTACATTGTCGTCGATTATGGTTGCAATTTTACTCACTGGAAGAATGGAATGTCGAGATTCCAAATCTATTCGGAAAATGTCATCAAATACAATTCTACCTCCTTTCTCGAGTATTTCAGTCCATAATTTGGTGGTGGGGTCATGGACCTTGCTGTTAGCATGATCAAAAGGAGCAAAGCTTTGCATGTGGTCCGTTGCCAGTTCCTCCGGCGTGGCTTGAAGTAGGCTTTTAATATCCTATCAAACAAATAAACAAATAAATATAATAGAATTAATACAATTCATTATAAAAGGCGAAGATTGAAACGCAAATAACAAAATTTATAAGGTTTGAGGTTTTAACATTTCAAATTGGCAATGAAATACTAACCTGGATGTTTCCAACCAACATAAGAATTTGAGACAACGTGGGATATTGTCTCTTGTGAAGAAGTTTAGTGGTCCACTTGCACATTCTCGGCAATTGTCCGGGCATATTCTCCCTCAACCGCCCAATCATTGGTGAGAGTGCGGGTATACACTCGAAAGGAAGAAGCTAACATAGGAACAAAAAAGATATTATCAAATATTCACATAACAGTAAGTCGACAATTAACAATGAAAGATAAAAACCAAATTTACCATAAGTGGGAGAACAAAACAACGAAAGTTGCACTGTGGATTTGCCGCAGCCAATTTTTTCTTTAAGTCCAAGGTTTTCAATTGGTCCATCATAACAGAATAAGAAAGCCTACCCCATGGATAAGTTTTCGCAAACTCAAGGTCATCAACAATTGCAAGAAGATGGGAGTCAATTGGTGAATCATCATGTGGCGGGATAAAAAAAAACAGAAACCAACAAATACAATAACGCAAGCTTTAACTTGTCGGATGGAAGGATCTCTAATGCTTTGTCACTGGAACTAATCGTGACCTTCTTCATATCCTTCTTCGAAGACTTTCGACGAGTTCTAGAACGGTCTACTTCTCCACAGATCACACGCTTCTTAAGTTGTTCACTAAGAATTTTAACGGTGGCTTTAGGGCTAAGGTATCTACGACTAAAATTATCATCCTCCACAACCTTTGAAGTTGCAGGATACCGGGAGCAATTCAACCCGCTCATAATTGCATGCTCCAACAAAGAGTAACGAATAGGAATGCCATTTACAACAAACCAAATTTCAGAATGGTTTGGAGACTCCACTATTCGGGTTAGAAGCATCATGTCCGAAGCAACGTCGAATAATGGGACAAATTGAGAGTTTTGAAACCACATTATACCATCGAGATGGTCACTTAAGCACTCTTCAATATACTTAAGATCCTCTTTCAATTTGCATTTGCTGCCAACTTTACACTTCAAGTTAAATTTATCGGGACTCAATGTAAAAGTGGGCCGAGGGATGTCGTTTGGGTCGGAAACCTAAGACAAAATTCAATTAAATTACTTATAAACACAAACTGATATAACCCTATATCAAGATATACTTCCTAATTGCCTTGAAACAACACGCTTCAACAAAAACATTTGTCAAATTTAACGACTAAACTTTTATACCATACAAAAAAAATCAGGTTATCTAACAAAAATCAACAATTACCAGCCATAAAACCTAAAACACAGTAAATAATACATCACACACAACCCGAAAAAACTACATTTATAAATTTTGCTAAAAATATTAAATACTTCGAAGTTAGTTCACTTACAAGGGGTGTGGAGGAACTTCTAGGGCCGACTAAAGCCACTTCACGTTGGCGTTTGGTACCCGATGAGGAGGAAGCAGCCATTGATCGATAATGGGACTAAACAATAATGGTTTAACAATCAAAATTACAAAATTAAAATAGTTTCACAAAAACCCTAGAATTGCGAATCTGGCTTCAAAATTCAAATTACCTTGGGGAAATGACGAAGAGGTGGGAGGAGGATGTTTATGAACAATTATACAAGATTTACTTGGCTTCTTTCCTCCGATATACTGTATAAATATCGGCCGGTATGGTTCTTATGCTCTTTCCCCTTCTCGGCTGCTCTCCCTTGATTTTTGCCCGATCAGAATTTCAACATTAATCCAAATGTTAAATTGGAAGGTTTTCAGAAGTGGACGTTTTTTAAAGTTGTCACACGATTTTACAATTATTTTGGCTCAAAGGGCTTAAATGTAATTACATAATACATTAAATCAAAAAGAAAAAAGAATAAAAAGGGAAACAAGATACGCTGAAACGTTTCTTCCTTTGGGAGGGACTTTTACTGGAGGGTATTGTGGGCACTTCACACCAAAATTACCTTCTCACTTATTAAAAAAAAATAAAAAAAATCCCGGACATAAGGGATCTAATATTGCAACACCCATGGGGTCTAATATTGCTAACTTCCCCGTTGATTATGGATGAATATAAACGGGGGCAAGGGAGGTCGTATGTTGACTTCAACACACATGCGAGCATGTCGTCCACGCGCAAAAGAGCCCATGTGAGCATCAATTTTGATAGGGCGCCCAAAGATGAATGCGATACGTTCAAGCACTTTAGGGACATAGTATTCAAGGGGTAGCTCTGGAAGCTGCAGCTAAATCGGAATTTGGGTGATTGTGGAAGTGGAGGGTCGAAAATCGGGCATCCACGGTTGGAGTTCAATTAGTCGGCTAAAAGGGAACCACAAACACCCTACTATTATCAGAAGATAGTCATCAGGGCTTGCAATGTTAATGGTATAGTAATTGTGAAAGGGTCTTTTGGTTTCCATAACCTCATAAGTAGTTTTTCTAGCACTAGTGTGGTTCCTTTAAAAGAGGGGATACGAGCGAGCAGTGTTTCACGCCAGAATTGGCGGATTTCTTCAAGGGAAAAGGATAATTGTTGTTGTGGATCGATATCGGGATTGAGGGGGGCCTTGCCGACTGATTCTGGCTTGTCATCAAAGTTGGTCAACCAGGACGGAAAGTAGAGATGCAGAGTCGAATTAAGGAAATTTTGTTTATACATCAACTTTGGGATCGAAAGGGGCGGTGGTGGTTGCTGTTTTTCCGATGGATCTTGAGCAAAGAAAGACAAGTCTAGCGGTTTCATTGGAGGTAGGTAGTACGGTTGGTGAGAAGTTAGGCGGTGCAAGGTTCAAGGACGAGGACATTTCAGAGAAAATTTTACACATTCTTTACTTTAACACAAGAATTATATCAACTTCAAATCATATAATAATTAGATTGTATCCCGTGCTATTTATAGAAATAACAATAATATAATAATCCTTTCTTCCTGTAATTAAGTAACTAAGCAAAGTTCCGGAGGGTTTCGAAGCGAAATCGAACCGTCAATTCAATTTTGCAGAATATCTTCTGAAATTTCGACCGAGACCCGAAATTTCTCAAAATTTTTGTCGAAACCCGAAATTTAAAACAACATCTGCCAAATATCCATCGAAATTTTGACCGAAACCCGAAATTTTCTGAAATCCACATCGAAACCCGAAATTTCACGAAATTTAAAAAAATATTTTTTTCAAAAAATTAAATTTTATAGTTAAAAATTAGGGTCAAATGATCATTTATATTAAAAGAAAAGTTAATAAATAACCAATTATGTAAACCAATAAGCAATAAATCTAAATAAGAATCTGAAAATGATATTAGGTAATAAATTAATAAACATTCGAGTCTGAACACAAAAATTATTAAATAAGACCTTATAAAAGTTCTCTTAAAAGTTTGATGTGCTTTTGAATAATGATTTTTACTAAAATTGTGTTACACTTTATTTTAATGAAGTTCTTATGATATTTGATTATTATTTTACTACCATTAGTTCATATTTTTTATAGCAAGTTTTAGTCATTCTATTCAACAAGATTCATTATTCATATATTATACATGGAATATTATTTGTTGGGATCTTGGTATCATGCACAACGGAAATTTAAATTCATATCCGGATTCCCAAAACCAAGATCAATTTATGTTCGTTGATTTTAATTAAAAAGGATGAACGCGAAAACTTACCTTTTCGCGTATTCAATCAATCCCCGTAAATCTTCAAATCTTCGATCAACGGTCCATGTGTCCCGTCTCTAGATAATCACGCGTCGGAATTGACCCCGGAAATCTCCATCTCTTTTTCTCCATAATGGCGGTTAGGTGATAGAGAGAGGAAGAGAATTAGTTTTCTCTGTGTTGTATTTCTGGTGGAGAATTTCAGTTTTGTGTTTTTCAACTGTTATCTTTTCTGGCTTATGTTGGAGGATTAAATAAATCCTCCAACTAAGCCCACCAAAACACAGGCCCCTGAGGGCCTAATTGGACTTACATTGGGCTATGTTGACTTTAGTCATCTTAGCCCAATTAATTTAATCCTATGATATTTAATCCAATTAAATATACACACATTACATTAATATTCTAATTAATTAATTAACTAAATAATTAATTAATATCATAGTTGACCTAGTCAACATAATTACTTTAATTATCTATGTTTAATCCAATTAAACAACTAATTAAATTAATTAGTCCAATTAATTAATTCGTCCTTCCAAAGGACAAATTACCAAAATGCCCTCCAAATACAACAATCGATTTCCCTGTCTATTCCTATAGCGCGACTCTCTAGGTTCATCTCAATTGGCAATGGGAGGAAGCCAAAGGATGTGGGTGACACCTAGCCAGCACCGTGGCCCCACATCGTAGCCCAACCGAGTACGAAATGACTATGTCATTACGAACCTCTAGATTATGAATACTATATGAGTATAAGCCATTCACTGACGTATCCCGATCGAGTGAGAGTCATGGAATATATCAAACTCACAGGACTCGATGTTATGCTAAGAATCATAGTAACATGAGATTACAGAACTACCCTCCGTGTCAAACACGAGTTAGTTCATGAGCTCTGGCCAGAGACTTTAATCTCATTTACTCATGATCGCATAGGATACTTCTCGTTTACTTTCGAGATAGTGAATTCCATTTTGCTAACCAGTTAAGACTGCTACTTGCCCATCACGCTGCACTTCGAGGTCAACCCCACCAACGGGTGAATTGGATCTAACTACTCTAATGACAGATCATTGACAATCACTGAGTAAAAACCCATGTGATCGAATTACTACGAGCCGTGTTCGAATACACTAATCCAGTCCAATCAAGCATTCCACCTTGCAATCAAACAAGTTTCTGGGGTGAAATATGCTTCGATTAAGGCATTCCATGCACTTAATAAAATTTCAAATTATTTCTAAATACATATCTGGGAATCATTACAAATTTATAGTAATTTTAATTTTAGAAAGCTTAGTGGAGGGAGAGGATGTCAAACATCCTTTACTAACTCGGTATTATTTATTTGGGAGAATTTTAATTCGTCAAAAGGTTTTGGTTTCACTTTGCACATTATTCAATTTATATAGCGCTTTTATTCTATATTGATCATTCATAAAAATACTACTAATAATCATGTCTTTCAATATAATTAATCATGGAATTTAAATAAATAAATAAATAAATCTATCACTCGATCATGGACTTTAGAGGGCCCGAGCCAATAGGCCATCACGAAAGGCATAAATTAAAACATATTTAACATTCATGGGCCTTTTGACTTTAACAATATTGAACTATTTTATTTCAATTCCTAAAACAACTCATGCATTATTTTTAAGAATATAATGAATAGCCTTAAACTTGATAACCCATAAAATATAAAGGTAAAACAAATAAACCTAAGTCCATGATCAGTGTTACAATCACATAAGACATGCTCGCATCAATTAATACATACATGCTCACAATATTAAATCACTTATGTTGATTATTTTAATTTTAGTCCAACTAAAAGTCCTTCATAAAATTCCCAACCTTTTATACATTCAATATTTCAATTAAAATCATTCTAGTCCAACTAGATGACTTAGATATACGAAATTAAAAGATTAATTATATCTACCTTTAATTATAAAAATATTAGTCCTTCTAAAACAATACATAAAATGGAATTCTATTTTATTATGATTTATTGACATCTTTAATTGGAAGTGCTTTTATTTGATCAAAGAATTAATTATTAATCTCTAAGAAAAATAATTTATATTCCTTATTCAAATATTAAGTAATTTCCAAGTCCAGAAAAAATAATAATATTTAATTCATAAATTAATTATTAATCTCTAAGAAAAATAATTAATTAAATCTAATTAAATATTTTATTCCATTTAATCTTATTGGGCTCGATTTCATCAAACCCAAGTCACCATCCTTTTGGTCCACTTGGATTTAATTCAATTGGGCTCAAATTAATTAATTCGGAAAAATATGCACGTTTTATTAATTTCTTATTGGGCTAAATTAAATTTAAGTCCAAATCACCAATCCAATTGGCCCATTTAGATTTAATTTAATTAAGTCAAACTAATTAACAAATCAAAATTGGATAATTTTCAATTGGACTTAATTTAAATTATTCCGGTCATCATCATTTTGACCCACCCGATTAATTAAACTTACCCAAATACCCAAATATCAATTTCAAAACATATATAGCCCGTTTTAAGACCCTCATCCAAGACCTGGTTCAGCGGATCGGATGTCAAAACACACGACCCGTCGGGCCATGCACACGGCCCGACGGGCCGCGGCTGGGTGACCATGTGACCCGCTGCACCCCGCAGCGCGCAGCAACAACAGCCGCAGCCTGCAGATTCTCGGGGCTCTTTGAGCCCCGTTTTTCCTCGGGTTTTCGATTTTCCAATATTGACAAATATTCTCAGATTTACAATAACTAAAAAATAAAAGATTCTAGGCAAAAACCATAAAAATGCAGATTTAAGAAAACATAAAATCATGCTTCAACATAACATGCATATCTTAAATCACGTAAACAAGATCAAATATGTAAATCAGAGATTAGCTCTGATACCACTGTTAGGTTTCACATAAAAACTCATAAACGCAATGGAATGATTTCAAAAATTTAATTAAAACCCAAAGTGTTCTCTAATTGCATAATTGAATATTCTATAATATTTTAACGAATAATTAATCTTACTTGTTGAAGCGAAGTGGTAGAAAAATCCAATTCCTTTTGAAAACTTTGAATCCACGAACTCCTTGAATTCTCCAATTCTTATGTTCTTCAAGTCTTGATTTCTTGAAGTTGATTGTAGATAAATCCAAACAACGAATCACGTTGCCTCTAAATTATCAAGCACGAATTGATGATAAAAAATTCCCTTCTTCTTGCCCTATAGGGCGACGGCTAGTGTATTATAGAGAGGGATGATATTTTCTTCTTCTATTCTTTTTTTGGAGAGTTACAATGAATTGTATCTTGTGTGTTGTATATCTAGGTTAAAGTCAAGTGAAGTCTTTTATACCTCAATGACGTATTGACCAAGACAAAACAAAAGAGACCACCTTGATCATCTTTCTCGACCTAATGGGCATCCTCATGGACGCCCCATATGGGGCCCGGATAATTTTTCTTTTTCTTTTAATTAATTCTTTATTCAATTAATAATTTATTTTATCCAATAAACAAATTAGTTAATTAAATAATAAAATTAATTAGATAAATTAATTCATTAATATATTTTTCCAAGAAATTAAAATAATAATTAATCTTATCCAATAAGTAATTAATTAATTATTTAAGTTATCCAATAAATTAAATCTCTCCAAAATAAAATAGAAAATAGAAAATCCTTTTCAATTTTCTTCATCAATTCTTTAGCGCGATTCTTTAGGTTCGTTTCATTTGGCAATGAGAGGAAACCAAAGGAAGTGGGTAACACCTAGCCAGTCACGTGGCCCACTTCGTAGCCCAAATGAAATACGAATGAATGGTTCATTCCACAACCTTCCAATTGTAAATACCATATATGTACAAACTCTTTGTTCACGTTCCCCGGTCAAGTGAGAGTCACGGTTATGTCAAACTCACTGAACTTGACCATATGTATAAATTATAATAATACGAGATCTTTGAGACCGATTAAGTGCCTAACACAATCGTCTCTTTTTCTTTGACCAAAGACTTTGATCTCTATTTATGTATAATCACATAGGGTAAATTCTCATTCACTTACGAGAGAACAAATCTCATATTAATTATCTGCTAAGACTACCACTTGCCCATCAATTCCGTATTTCGAGGTCGACCCCACCAATGGGTGAATTGGGTCTAACTAGTCTAGTGAAAGACTTGACATCACAAGTGCATATTCAGCCCGATACTTCAGGTCAAAGGTTCACATATACCTATTACGCATAATCAGTTCCGTCATTGACAGCCACAGAGTGAAAATGCATGTGACAGAATCGATGCCAGTCGTGTTCGAACATATCAGTTCCACTGATGTGCCTACAGTCTTAAGCTCCCACCATCACATGTGTTCGACTGGCACTCCCATGTCAGAGCTAAGATTGTATAAGTATTCGAAGTCTTTATTTTCCCATTAAAGACTTCATATTACTTGCGAACTAACTTTAGTAATCAAGGTCGATCTCTCTAATGCCATTCTTCCTATCCCATAGGAAGTAGAGGGATCGCACTGAAAATACGGACAAAATGTTTTACACAACTTATAGATGCAGATAAGAATTAAGTGAAAACTAAATAATGATTTTTATTATAAATAATATTTAAGTTCAATACAAGATAGATGCCCTATTCATACTATCCTCTATGGCATCTGAGGGCATAATCCTAACACCAGCACACCTCTTGCCTTCCCGGACACCCCAGTTTCAGCCCCTCCACCTATCTCCAAGAGACCTCGCCCTTCTTCTGCTCGTGGCACTGGATTCAGCCACACCACATCATCTGATGATGATTCCCTTCGGGTTGATCTGCAGAAATTGAGGACTGATTTGCATGCCATGATGGGTGAGGGATGTGCTTATTTATGGAAGCTTCTCCGAGAGCAGGATGCATTTTTAGGCCGGGGCCCTTTTGACTATTTAGAGCAGCTGCATTTCCCGCATTCCACCGCTTCGCAGTCTGATGACATGGTTGGTGCGGGTGCTTTAGTAGTCGGAGGTGCCCATGATGATGAGTCTGTCGGGGGCACGGATGATATGCTTGATATGGATGACATCTTGGGCGAGGATGAGGATGAGGCAGTGCCCGACGTGGGAGATGATGATGTTGATCGATTGTTTGATGAGTAGATTGATTATTTTGTCCGTTTCTTGTATTTGCTTGTGGATATTTGTTTTGTTTTGTTATTTGTTTGGATTATCATGTGAACAATTTATCTTTTCGTAGTTTTGATGCATATGTTAGTTTATGTTTTGATTTTTGTTGTGTTATGTTTTGCTTTTCTTTCCTTTATATAATTCTTAATGGTTTGTATGGCTAGCACCTTTTATTGTGTAGTTGTAGAGCTCATTGCCCGAACAACTGTTGCCAATCTTGGACACAATTGCATTCAAGGAATCGGGTTTGTTTTTCAGCATCTCATATGGTGATGTATACTTTTCTCCTCTCTCTTTTGAACATTGGGAACAATGTTCATTTCAAGTTTGGGGGGGTATAATTGATCCGTTATTCTCATGCCTATTCATGCTTTGTGTGTTTTTGTCCAAGTTTGGAGGCATCTTACATCTACATGTGAAAGTGTGCCAATTTTTAAGCATAATAAAAATTTTGTTCTTGGATATTAGCTTGCTAATTGGTGCAATTAGACTTGAGAACTTGAGACAATGGCATGATATATTGTATGTTTCTATTAATGGTCTAAAATGAAAAAAATTACACATCTTGATTATGCTCATTTCAACCTTAGTTGAGAATCAATCTTCCTTAGATGATGCACGTTGCACATAAGTCAAAGGTATAGGGATTGAAAAGGGTTTTCCATCCCGAGACATGTGAGGAGCATCCCCCGGATATATTAACCTAGATTTTTCATATTGTTTAGAGATGATTAGTTGCTTATGGGTTTATAATTGTGTTAAATGAATAAATGATTGAGATGAGATTGCCATGACTTTGAAAATTCGGTCAGCCCAACGAGTATTGGAGGTCACCAAAGCACCATTGCCTATATACTATACTCGTTGAGCTAATTTGAGCTTTGCTCAACCCAATTGGGAATGAGTTGAATAAAAGACCTCGTTCTATTTCATGGCCTTTGCCACTCGGATGATTAAATTCGTAGGAGTGTCTTAACACTTAGCACCCTAAAACCGTCCGGTTTGGGAGTTGTTGACCCAAAGCCCGATACATGGGTGGCAAAGAAAATCTAAAGGGATAGAACATTGCATGAGGCCTTATGTTGTTATAAGCTTAAATCGTTCAAAGCGTGAAATGTCAAATGTAAAGTGAAAATGAGCACAATTTAACTTTAAAGTTGCCTATGATTTGATATGCTTTATAACCTATCGAAAGTTGGTAGATATGGGGAATGTTTCCGAGCATGGCAGAGATGCCTTTCGGTCATAATACCTTAGATCTTATCCGACTACACCCTTTGGAAATTTATTCGATTCTAGGTGTTGAATGAGCATTGTCTTCATTTGTGTACATATTTTTGAGCTTTATTGTCACTTGATTCATGCTATTGCATCATAGTTCTTATTTCAAGTTGTCTCAGTTGGGTAGAGCTTAAAATCCTTCGATTTTGTGGGTATATCGCCTGAAAGCCTTCATGAGACTATAACTCGTCCTTTGAGGAACTCAAGGGTTCAAAGGCTTGTTGCACCTTGCTAAGTGCAACCGTTTACCCCACGAAAGTGAGTTAGGTAGTTTTTCTTTTTGTTTCTTCCTTTGACTGATGATGTTGATTGTGCTCTATAGCTCTTATTGCTCGAGGTCGAGCAGTTGATAAGTTTGGGGGGGGGGGGGTGGGGTTGATAGGAGTAGCTTTTACGTGTTTTTAAGCCTGTTGTTTCTAAATTTTAGATTCATTTATCGCCTAAATCTTGCCACATTTGCGTTTAATCCGTTTGTTAAGCAAATTCAGGCCTTAGATGGATGCAAACGAAGAAGAGGGCAAAAAGACGACGTATCAAACAAACTCAAGGAAAATGATTCGCATAGCTGCGCCTAGGCGTCAGTTCATCCACGCCCAGGCGCGAGAGAAGAGAAACAGAGATGAAGGTTTGAAGCTCCGCGCCAAGGTGTCGACACCACCCGCACCCGAGCGCCGCCATCTCCATGCCTGGGCGCCAGATGAGTTTTCCCCCAAGATAGCTCTGCCACCTCAGCAGCGCCTAGGCACCGTTCTACCCAAGCCTGGCCGCCGATATAACCGTTTTTCAATCCTATAAAGCCAACTTTTCAGCACTTGAGAAGGGTTTGAATTTTGGGGATTGAGAATCATTTTCTGAGATTTGAGCCAACTTTTCATCAATCTTTGAAGGGGAAGAAAGGGGATTGAGCTAGAGATTGAAGCTCCAAGCAAGGATTCATCATCAATCAAACCTTAGGGAGTTTTACTTGCTTTCATTACACTTTTATGTTCATAACTATGTATATGATTCCTTTAGATCTTCTTAAGCTATTGATGATGAGCTAATTTTGTAGAACTAAAGCCGTGCGGAAGCCGAATTTATGAGTTCATATATATGAAGTGATCTTTCGTATTAATTCTACTATTGCTTTGTGTGTTAATTTTGTGCTTTTATTCCAATCATATGCTTTCTATTTTGCCTAGTCTATTCATTCGAGAGAATATAGGTTAGGGTTAAAAAGAATTAACACATCATCCATAACAAATGAGAAATTGCCCATAGAGATAGGTAGAGATTCCCGGGTGCTGGTAGCCGAATTTATCCGGGGAAATTCTAGAACATAAATGCATGGTTATTGGTTAAATTCTCGGATAGGCATATTTAGAACACCGTCAATTCATCATAGGATTATTGTAGCTGAGACATCGGGTAATAATTAATTAAGGAATTTCCACCAAAGCAATAGGAGTTTAATAATTCCAAGAGTATCTCATATATATTGACGAGTAAATAAGGTTGTAGCATGTGCCTTAGTCGCTTTATCATACGTGAGGTTTAATCCATAGCTCGTTTCCTCTTTTGTTCTTCGCTTGTTTTTAAATTTAAATCCCAAAGTGAATTCTCGATTTGCATAATTGAATCGATTAATCGCTAAAATGAATAATTACTTACCCGTTGAAGCGAAGTGGTTGGAGACCTAATTCCACCACCAAAAATTCAAGACTTGTAGGCTTGAATTCTTTAAGAACACGTGCAATCCAATCTTCACGAATACTTGAAACCTTTCTTGAATTCTTGATTCGAACAACGAACGTACGTTGCCTCAAAATAATCACGCGGATTGATTTGACAAAAAATCTCTTCTTTCCTCTAAGTGACCGACGGCTAGAGTGTTTTAGAGAGAGGAAGGAGTTTTTCTTTTCTTTCTAGGAGAGTTATGAGATTACTTGTTTCTTGTCTTGGTCAAGGAGTCCTTTTATTATCACTTGACTTATTGACCAAGACAAAGAAAAGAGTCCTCGTTGGGCATTCAAGTGGACGCCCAACTTAACCCTAGGAGGCGTCCAAATGGACGCCCCCATTTAAGCCCGGCCCATCTTTTGTTTTAATAATTCTCTGTTTAATTAATAATTTATTATATCCAATATATAAATTAATTAAATAACCAAATTAATTAGATAAATTAATTCATTAATTTATTTCCTTAAGAAATCAATTAATAATTAATCTTATCTTTCTAATTAATCATCATCTCCAATGAGTAATTAATTAGTTGTTTAATTTATCCAATAAATTAAATCTCCCAGAATAAAATAGAAAAATCTTTCATTTTTCTTATCAATCCTTTAGCGCGACTCTTTAGGTTCATTTCGTTTAGCAATGAGAGGAATCCAAAGGAAATGGGTAACACCTAGCCAGTCACGTGGCCCACTTCGTAGCCCAAACGAAATCGAATGATTGGATCATTTTGTTGGGTTGACTCATTTCCTCGGGTGGCTCGTGGTAGCGGAAATTAAAATTTTACAAAAGTAAACGTAGAACCACCCGAAAACAGGAATATGGAGTTGGTTCGATCGAATTTGATAAGGAGGTAAGCGAAATTATACCTTTCGAAAATTTTGTTTCACCTCGTACTTTGAATCTCAGCAACCCTGTGGTGCAAATCCACACAATTTCCCTTGGGTGAGAAATTGCCCGTTGTCTTTTCCTATCTCCCGGTTTAGTATGCTCCAAGCGTCGCACCTCTAAGATGTATCCACACCTCGTTCAAGTCACCAATCGTCTTGCCTTGCGTGCTAGACAAAAAAATGATTCTAAGCTTAACTTAGGCTTGATTATGTGAAGAGTAGGAATGTTTTCTAAATCGTTTAATTCAATACATGAATAGAACGACGTCTTGTTGGAAAGCGGAAGAAGGTGGCTGATTTTCAGGTCTAAGAGAGGGAGGGGGGGGGGGGATTTTCCAGCAATTATAATCATTCATTTTAGTCTCTTTCAACTCTTATTTATAGGTGAAGATTACCTAGAGTCCAATTAGGAAAAGGAAACTTCCTTTCTCCTAAACTCTCTAGTAATCCTCATCCTATAAGGTAATAAGTCACACAACTTATCAATGATGAAGACATGGAGGAGGGGAAAACTTTTTCCTCCTTCACCACATAAAAAACCGCCCCTCCCTTATTTGCTCATAAAAATCGGTCAACACAAGTCAATTGGACTCTAGGATTTAATTTTGACTTCTCAATTTAATTATAGGCCCTACCCATCAATTAAATACAAGTCAAATTAAATCCAACCAACTAATTCCAACATTTATTTATTTAACTTGGGCTCTACCCAATTAAATAAAATACCTGGACTCTACTAGGTCCATTAATTTAATTAATTTTACAAGGTTAATTAAAAGAGTAAAATTAATTGAACCCTTCAATTAATTTATATTCCATATTAGGAAAGTAATACACTTTTCTAATTCCCTCAATTTCCTCGAGATTGATTAATCACATCTATTAAAGCAGTGACTCTCTCGAGTTAGTGTGCGACCCCTTAGGCTCGTTTCTATCTAGTAGTAAGTACACCTTCTCACAGTGCTAGTGTACTTTCCTAAAATGGAAAGTACTAGATTAAATCAATCATTTGATTTAATCAAGCCTCGAATTAGTCACCAAGCTAATTCTCGGCACTTACAAATCGCGGTTTCCCACCTAGCATAGGGTCCCGAAGACCTAGATAAAATGAAAGTAAAGATACGCCTTTTGCGATCTTGATCCTTGCATAAGTAAGATCCCTCTATCTAATCTCCCGATTGAATCTAGAGCAGTGGCTAAGGTCGAAGCTCTATTAATTCAATTTTATGTTTCCCACATTATGTGAAATCGACTTCGACTATCTAAACGAGGAAACCATGTGCCTCTTTAGATATCATACTTCGACCGAAGATTCCTTAAGTCGATTCACTATGTAACCATAGGAGATTAACCGACTGGCTAATGTCAGAGATAGATTCCTCTTGATTCTCACGTACCTTACTACGTAAGACGTGCATGTTTGAGTTTGCCCATATTCGATCATCTAAAGTGATCATGTAACAAATCAAGAACATGTGCGGTTACGCATAAGATATCCAATGAAATCTTAGGCCCATAAAGATTACTCTTATACTACAAGACCACTGGAAGTTCCACGTTCGATTGGGAATCCATTTTAGGAACTTTCATGGGGTTGTTCAGTTCGCCCATCACCACAATGGCAACCCTCATATATGCACTGGCTTTCACCGCGCCAGTATCTATGGAACGAGATACACTTCTCCCAGATTATGCATCATATGAGCAAGTCTTTTGGGTTGCATCGATATCCCTTTATCTCGATGAACCCTTTTACTACTTTGAACAATGTTTAAAGATCACAGCCTTTGAGACATATTCCATCATTGCCACACCCAATGTGCAATGATGTCCCATAGCTACGTATGATCCTTTGGGACTTTATTCTAAGCCAAAGTAAAAACTAATTTAAGAATAAAGACATGCCATACTTATAAAAGAGATTGACTTTATTTATATGAAAACGATTGTTCAATTCTAGAGTTACTATTACAAAGAATGGCGCCCAATAATTGGTGCGTCGGGCACTAACTCTAACATATTTCACAACCTTCCAATCGTAAATACCGTATAAGTATAAACTCTTTGTTCACGTGCCCCAGTCAAGTGAGAGCCATGGTTATGTCAAACTCACTGGACTTGACCATATGTATTAATTATAATAATACGAGATCTTTGAGCTCGATTTAGTGCCTCGCACAATCATCTCTTTTACTTTGGCCAAAGACTTTGATCTCTATTATCTATAATCACATAGGATACTTTCTCATTCACTTATGAGAGAACAAATCCCATATTAGTTATCAGCTAAGACTACCACTTGCCCACCAAGCAGCATTTCAAGGTCGACCCCACCAACGGGTGAATTGGTGTTGGGAATGTGCCCTTGATGCCAACGAGGAGTTAGAATTAAGGCACGAGTTTATATTGTGCAACGTCTAATTAATATAAAGGCAATAGTATATTGTTCGTATAATTCTTGATGGCATCTATAAAATCTTAAATGAACAACTAGTGCATGTGTGTCAAGGCAAACCTTCGCACTCCTTAAGTAGTTAAGGAGATGGGCACCGGAAGGGTTTGATACTTGATCACTTAAATGGTTCCCAAGTCAGAGAATCTCAATTGGGCACTGAGATTCGTATGAACTTGTATGACACATGCTCTGACAAAGGAGTGTCAGTCGAACACTATGGGATAGTGGGAGTGTGTGTCATAGATACATTGATGGGATTAGTGTATTCGAACACAGCTCGAACTAATCCAATCACATAAGTCTTTACTCAGTGACTATCAATGATTGTATTACTGATTATGAAGATATGCATGAGCCTTAGACCTGAGGAGTTATGGTCACAGTGTGCTTGTGAGGTTGGATTCTGTCACTAGAGTAGATAGGCCCAATTCAACCGTTAAAAGATGGGGTCGACCTCGAGATGTGTTCCAATGGGCAAGTAGCATGTGAGGTGATTACCAAGAAGGAATTCACTGTCTCAAAAGTAAACAAGAAGTATCTTATGCAATCATAGGTAAATGAGATTGAAAGTCTTTGGCCAGAGTTTATGAACTAACTCGTGTTTAGTAATCTCATATTACTATGATTGTTAAGCATAGCATCGATTCCTATGAGTTTGACATATTCCATGACTCTCACTCGATCGGGATACGTCAGTGAAGGGCTTATACTTATACGTATTCATAATCTAGAGGTTCGTAATGACATAGTCATTTCGTACTCGGTTGGCTATGATGTGGGGCCACGGTGCTGGCTAGGTGTCACCCACATCCTTTGGTATCCTCCCATTGCCAATTGAGACGAACCTGGAGAGTCGTTCTATAAAGGGATAGATGGGAAAATCCAGTCTTGTATTTGGAGGGTGTGACACGCTAAAAGCTAACGGGCTATGATAGCAAGTGCACTAGACGTGTGTAGTAATAAGTGGACAAAAAGTCCGGGTTGTCGAACCACAAGGACTTGAATTCTAGTTAATGATTTTCGATAAAAGATAAGACAATTAAAGTAAAGTGCAAGAAAAAGATTAAGCAATTAACGAACCAAAGAGAAACGTACTATAGATTTAATCTCACGTATGATAAAATGACTAAGGCACATGCTACAACCGAATCTACTCGTCAATATATATGAGCTACTCTTCGAATTATTAGACTCCTATTGCTTTGGTGGAAACTCCTAAATTAACTATTACCCGATGTCTCGGCACATAATAATCCTATGATTAATTGACGGTTCTCTAAATATGTCTATCCGAGAATCTAATCAAAAATCACGCATTAACGTTCTAGAGCTTCCCCGAACGAATCCGGCTAACAACACCCGGGAATCTTTACCTATTTCTAGGGCAATCCCTCATTTGTTTCGGATGATGTGTTAATTCCCTTGCACCCTAATCTATTTTCTCTCGAACAACTAGATTAGGCAAGATAGCAAGCATATGGTGATCAAACACATGATTGGAATAAAAGCATAGAATTAACACACAAAGCAATAGGAGAATTAATACAAAGAGCAACTTCACATATATTGATTCATAAATTTGGCCTTCACATGGCCTTAGTTCTACAATATTAGCCTCTCATCAAAGCCTTAAGAAAATCTAATACAAACATATACATACTCATGGAAATAAACATGTAAATGCAAATAATTAAAACTCCCTCAATTGATTGATGATGGATCTTTGCTCTCTTGATCTTCAATCCTTAGCTCCTCTCTCTTTATTCCCCTCCAAAAGTGATGAAGAAAATGGTGATCAATGATGATGAGTGAAAAGTGATGGCCAAAATGCCTCTCTTTCCCTCCTCCTCAAGATGTCATCCGTCCAATTGTGCTCAAAATATCCTTAAGAAGACCACCACAAATCAGCTCCTCATGTGTATGTCCCCCCTAGTGTGTCCTCCACTACTCTTAAAGTGAGTAGTATAAAATTCCCTAAAGTAGATCTAGTAAGAAACATACTTATGACATCCCCCCCATACATGTGATGACCTCTTGGCTTTAAATGTTCCATTCCCCCATCAAATGATGATCTTTTGGCTGAAAGGAATCAAATCTCGGATGTGGCCACGCCTAGGCGCGGGATTTATGGCGCTCGGGCGCCCAAATCAGAATGTTGGGAGTATTTGCCTCTGTCTGGCGCAGTAATTGTATTTCCTTCATAACTCTCTCCACAAAACTCCGATTTGGATGATTCAAGTCCTCATTTGAAGCTAACACATATTTCTACAACTTTGTAGAAGGAAACTTCATCCAATTCGGTCTCTAAACATACGGAAAAAGTGCTCGAATCGTGGAAAGTGGTGCTGATACGGCGCCCGGGCGTGGGCAAGATGGCGCCTAGGCGTAGGGGTGCATAGCAATTTGGCCTAAACTTGTTTTATACGTCATTTTTCATCCCGTTCTTTGATTGTATCCATTTAAGACCTGAAATCACTTAATGCACGAATTAAACGCACATGTGGCAAGAATCAAGCGATAAATGAACCTAAGACATAAACGCAAAGGGGCTTAAAAACACGTAAAAATGCCTCTTATCAACACCCCCACACTTATCAATTGCTCGTCCTCGAGCAATAAGAGTTTTAAGATAAGGAAACATCATCAATCAAAGAGAGAAACAAAAAGAAAACTACCTAACTCACTTTCGTGGAGTAAACGGTTGCATTTAGCGAATGCAACAAGCCTTTGAACCTTTTAGTTACCTCAAAGGACGAGTTATAGTCTCGTGAGGGTTTGCAGACGATATACCCACAAAATCGAAAGATTTTCAACCCCGATCACTCAACGTAAATTACAATGATTAATAGCACACAATGGTATGAATTCATCTGTTTAAGCTCATATTACAAATATATACACATCACACATTTGCTCATGTTACGCCTTAACATTGAAAAGATCATCCTAAGGGTGTAGTGTAATAAATCTCAAGTATTATAGTGAAGTGGCATTCTTACCACTTTTCAAACATTAACCCCATATTTATCAACTTTTGATTATTCACATGGTACGAGAATTGAATACAACTTCATAGCCACTTAAAAATTTATCACTTCATTCCACTTTCGGATTTATCTTATGCACTTTCAACTCGAAACATTAGAGGTTAGACCATGTGCAATGTTTGATCCTCTTAGGCTTTCTATGACACCCGTGTAACGAGTTTTAGGCCAATAACTCCTAAACCAGATGGCTTTAGGGTATCAAATGTGGAGACATTCCTAAGGGCTTAATCACTCGAGTGTCAAAGGCCACAAAATCAAACTAGGTCCTTATTCACTTAACACTTGCATTGGCTTGAGCTTAGCTCAAATTAGCAAAATAGTACAGTATTCTAGGCATGGTGCTCTTCGCCCCCAGTATTTATTAAGCCTGACTTTTTTCAGTCATACCAATTTTCAACCTCTTTTTATTATTATTAAGCACACGAAGTTAACTTCTCAACTCATAACACATGTGAAAATTCTAAGTTGATATTTCCGGGATCAAGCCTTTAAGTGTTTCAAAATGATTGCCCACTCAACTCCTCTACCTTCGATTTAGGTGCATATGTGAATCATCTTAAGGTTAATCTAGTCTAGTTAGGATCCCATAAGCAAGGAACGATGTGTATAGCCATTAAAAACCAAATTGATAGAGAAAACATACCATGTATTCAAATTAACCATACTCAATGCCTCAAGTGAAGGGTTGAAATTCTATCAAAAAAAAAAAAAAAATTAAAATTGCACACATTTCACATGTAGAGGTACAGCACCCCCCAAACTTGGACCGAAATATGTAAAACATGAATCAACATGACTATAATGGATCTAGTATACCCCCCACACTTATCATGAACATTGTCCCCAATGTTTGAAAAAGAAAAGGGCAAAGTACACGTCACCATAGGGCAGCTGAAAAGCAAACCCGAGTCCACTTAAGGCAATCAAGTCCACGGATGGCAATCACTGTGTCGATCACTACATAGGTAAACAAATGCTAGCCATACAGAGCATCAAACATTGGATAGAATAGAATAAAACAAAACGAGATAAACAAAAAAAATGAGAAACATGCATGGAAAGAAAACATCAAGCATCCAAACATAAAACATAAAATATCCAACATCCCAACAAAAGATATCCAAAAACAAAAAGAAACATGCATGGAAATAAAACAAGATAAGCCTAATCGGTGGTGCCAAAACGGTCAATGTAATCCTCATCCTCGCCGCCGAGATCATCCAAATCAATCAACGGGCTACCCTCATCATTATGAGCCTCATCATCACCTCCGTCAGGAACGAGAGCACCTGACTCGTGCATATCTGTGGGCTGCTGAGGCGGGGGGTGCGGGTAAGGTGGAGGAGCAGAATAATCAAACGGCCCCCAACCGACAAACGCATCATGCTCTACAAAAAGCTGACGGAAATAAGCACAAGTGTCGGACATGACCACCCTCATCTCATCTCGCAACTCCTCCCTCAATTCATCCTTTAATTGTCTAATGGCGGCGGCATCCATAGGTGAAAACTGTGGGGAGCTAGTAGACCGGGATGAAGACGGGCGAGGCCTCTTGGAAGTAGCTGGTGGTGGAGGAGCCTGGGAGTCGTCATCTACCACGGTGAGATAAGAACCAGGAAGCTCAGTACGCTCCAAAGGAAATGTGGGAACCTTAGCCGCCTTGCATAAAGCTGTGATCAGTGACGGGAGAATGATGGGAATCTTCCGAGTGGGACCTTCTCCCTTTTGCTTAGCCAATTCTTTGTTAATCAACGGCCCTAACTCATTCTTCAACTTCCTAAAGTGGTCCGTCAAAGACTGTGGATTACCCGGGCAAAGTCCACAGCTTTCTTGGACATAATAGCGTAGATGAGGGTGGCCCGTTCCTTGTTTGCCTCTGATCGATTGGTACTCGGCATTAAATTGAATCGGATGAAGTCGAGCCAGAAAGCAGCCTCGGGTAATAGAGCCCTACGGGGAACATGAGCTTCTCCGGGTACTCATTCCCACCCCTCTCGGCCAATAACCTGCAAAATATCCGACAGGCTAACTCGGAGGCGCCCTGCATTGTAAAGAGTGGTGAACTCGCATGTCTGAGGGGTCGGGGTGCCTATGCTCTCCCTAATCTGTCTCAACTCATAATTGACATGTTTGCCCCGGACCAAAAGGGTAGTCCCCAGCCATCCTCGTGTCTCAATCTCATCATAAACCCCGGAGCTGAAGAATTCCAGAACCCAAGGAAGATGAATGGCCTCGGGCTTTTGACAGAAAAACTGTAAGCGATGAAATTGTATCAATTCGTGCACAGAGGGCTGTCCCCGGGTGGTTAAATAGTGCTCCTTAATAAGGGTGCGGGGGGTGCTCAAACTCTGACACATAATTTGGACTTGGGGGTTTTCAAAACGGGTATTATCGGGAGTCTCGGGCTCATTAGAGGAACCCTCACCCACTTTTTTCTTACCCTTGGACGGTCTGTTGGTAGTTCTCGTCATTTGCAACAACAATTATCAACTTCTTAACTACTCAAATCAACCCAAATGCAACCAACCAAATACAACAATCTTCAACGCCCAACAACACACCAAAATCAGAGCAACCCACACTTGGCAACAATCCACAAATTCAATTTCAACCCACAAATTGATAATAACCCACGGATTTAGCAACAATAGACCATCCAATTCAACAACATCAACCCCCAATTTTTTATTACAACCCACAAATCCAATAAAAGCCCTCAAATGCAATGACGTAAAAAAAATCAATCTACAATCGGACAATGCCCCAATTAATCCTCAAAATATAGTGCAAGGCACCTACTCGTCGGCTATGAATCGAAAATGGAAGAAGGGTAAAGCCAAAACTCACCTTTTATCCCCAAAATTTTCTCACCGAGTCGATGTGAAAGAAGAGCCTCTTGTGCAACGAATTATGTTGATGGAAAGTGGCGGTGAAATACGGTGGAAATGGCCGGAAATGGTGATAGAGTCGCCGGAAATCGCGTGGGAGAGGAGATGTGAAGATTTTGGGAGAATTTTGACCGTTTTGACCCACATATGTGCTTAAATCAGAATCGGGCGCCTAGGCACGCGTGTTTGGGCGCCTAGGCGCGCGACACAGCGTACCTGGATTCTTTTGGGTGGTAATGCCCGCGCCTAGGCGGGCGTTGTTCGGCGCTTGGGCGCCCATTTCAGAATCGGGCGCCTAGGCGCCTGATTTCTCGGCGCTTGGGCGCCCATTTCAGAATCGGGCGCCTAGGCGCCTGATTTCTCGGCGCTTGGGCGCCCATTTCAGAATCGGGCGCCTAGGCGCCTGATTTCTCGGCGCTTGGGCGCCCATTTCAGAATCGGGCGCCTAGGCGCCTGATTTCTCGGCGCTTGGGCGCCCATTTCAGAATCGGGCGCCTAGGCGCCTGATTTCTCGGCGCTTGGGCGCGCAGTTCTGAATAGTTTTGTAAAGAATTTCATTTCCTGTTTCAAAAGGGAAGAGACAAAACACTTAAAACACAAACTAACAAAGATGTAAGGTTAGAAAATAAAGAAACAAACGGAATAATAAGGGAAAAAGAAAAGGAAACGGAAAGAAAACATGGGTTGCCTCCCAAGAAGCGCTAGTTTAGAGTCATTAGCTCGACTGAAAGCGAAGAATCACGAAGGGTCCGCGAGGATGAAGGACTCTTTGTCTCTTGGTCCATCCATCCCTAAGTAAGGTTTTAGACGTTGAGCGTTGACCAAGAAAGTATGTCCTTTATCTGTTGTAAGCTCGACGGCGCCGGATGGATAGACCTGGGAAATCAAAAATGGTCCCGACCATCGAGACTTAAGCTTCCCGGGGAAGAGTCGGAGTCGAGAGTTGTATAGCAACACCCGCTCTCCCTTGTGGAATTCCCGGGGGAGAATATGTTTGTCATGCCACATTTTGGTCCGCTCCTTATAGAGTTTTGCGTTCTCATAGGCAAGATGACGCCATTCTTCGAGCTCGTTGAGTTGTAGCAAACGTTGTGTACCTACACTTTGAGAGTCAAAATTTAGAAACTTAATGGCCCAATAAGCACGATGCTCGAGTTCAACGGGCAAGTGACATGTTTTACCAAAAACAAGACGATACGGGGACATGCCAATTGGGGTTTTATAGGCGGTCCGATAAGCCCAAAGAGCATCATCCAATTTAAGGGACCAATCCTTTCTTGATGCGTTGACAGTTTTTTCTAAAATACGCTTAATCTCCCTATTCGAGACCTCCACTTGGCCACTAGTTTGTGGGTGGTATGGGGTCGAAATTTTATGCTTCACCCCGTACTTGGTCAATAAAAGTTCAAACTGCCTGTTGCAGAAGTGGGTGCCCCCGTCACTAATGATGGCTCGGGGAGTTCCAAATCGAGTAAAAATATGTTTCTTCAGAAAACGAGTGACAACCCGAGCATCATTAGTAGGCAAGGCCACGGCTTCCACCCATTTGGAGACATAGTCTACCGCAACAAGGATATATTTATTTGAACAAGAACTGGGGAAAGGGCCCATGAAATCCACACCCCATACATCAAACAACTCACACTCTAACATGCTATTTAAGGGCGTTTCATGATGTTTAGAGATGTTCCCCATTCGTTGACAGCGATCACAAGATTTGACATAATGATGTGCATCTTTAACAAGAGTAGGCCAGAAGAAACCTGATTGGAGGATCTTAGCTACCGTTTTGGAAGGCCCAAAATGGCCACCTACCGCCATATCATGACAATGAGATAGGATAGCATGCACGTCCGTTTCGGGTATGCAACGTCGAATTAAACCATCTGCACAAACTTTGAATAAAAAGGGTTCGTCCCAAAGATATTGCTTTACATCAGATAGAAATTTCTTCTTTTGATGAAAAGTGATATCCGGGGGAAGACGGCCCGTAACAATGTAATTGGCAAAGTTAGCATACCAAGGTGAAATTTTTTCAGAAATAGCAAGGAGGTGTTCATCTGGGAATTCCTCACGAATTGGTGTCTCATCTAACGGATCATTCACTAGCTCTAATCGTGAGAGGTGGTCGGCTACTACATTTTCGGTGCCTTTCTTGTCTTTTATCTCTAAATCAAATTCTTGGAGTAACAAAATCCACCTAAGGAGTCTTGGTTTAGCATCTTTCTTGGCAAGCAAATATTTTAAAACCGAATGATCGGTGTAAACTATCACTTTGTTTAGCACGAGGTAAGAGTGGAATTTATCGAATGCAAAGACTATGGCGAGTAATTCTTTTTCCGTGGTGGCATAATTCAATTGTGCATCGTTAAGAGTTTTACTAGCATAGTAAATGGTTCGAAATACCTTTTCCTTCCTTTGGCCAAGGACCGCTCCAACCGCGGTGTCACTCGCATCACACATCAATTCGAATGGTAAGCTCCAATCGGGGGATGACATGATAGGGGCGGAAACTAAGCGTTCCTTCAAATCAAGAAAGGCCTGCATACAAGAAGAATTGAAATCAAAAGGTGCATCTTTAACAAGCAAATTAGACAACGGTTTCGCAATTTTAGAGAAATTCAAGATGAATCGCCTATAGAAACCAGCATGCCCGAGGAAACTCCTAACAGCTTTTACCGATGTGGGCGGGGGAAGTTTTTCAATGACCTCAATCTTGGCTTGGTCCACTTCGATCCCTTTTTGAGAGATCTTGTGTCCAAGTACAATCCCCTCCCGGACCATTAAATGGCATTTTTCCCAATTCAAAACAAGGTTGGTTTCTTCACAACGTTTAAGCACAACATTTAGATGAGCAAGACAAATATCAAAAGTTGTTCCGAAAACAGAAAAGTCATCCATAAAAATTTCAAGGAAATCTTCAACCATATCATGAAAAATAGCCATCATGCATCTTTGAAAAGTGGCCGGGGCATTACACAAGCCAAATGGCATCCTTCTATAAGCAAATGTGCCATAAGGACAAGTGAAAGTGGTTTTCTCTTGGTCCTCAGGATCTATGGCAATTTGATTATAGCCGGAGTAACCATCTAGAAAACAATAGAAATCATGCCCGGCTAATCGTTCAAGCATTTGGTCAATAAAGGGGAGGGGGAAATGATCCTTACGTGTGGCATCATTCAACTTACGGTAATCTATACATACACGCCATCCACTAATTATACGAGTTGGGATAAGCTCATTATTCGCATTCTCAATTACCGTTATCCCCCCTTTCTTAGGCACCACTTGGGTAGGGCTCACCCACGCACTATCAGAAATAGGATAGATTATACCTGAGTCGAGCAGTTTAATCACTTCCTTCTTTACTACCTCTTGGATTTGTGGGTTTGATCTCCTTTGGGGTTGGCGTGTAGGCTTGGTGGAGTCCTCCATAAGTATTTTGTGCATACATATCGCTGGACTAATGCCTTTGATGTCCGCAAGTTTCCACCCAAAAGCCCGTTTGTGAGATCTCAACACCGTCATTAATTGCTCTTCTTGTGATCCTGAAAGAGATGAGGAAATGATCAATGGGAGTGTTTCGTCATCGTTCAAGTACACATATTTAAGGTGGGAGGGGAGGGGTTTGAGTTCGAGAGAGGGGGGTTCTTCAATAGATGGGCGAGGTGATCCTGACAATGATCTATCAACTTTGATGAATCCTCCCGAATGAGAGGAAGATTTGTACTCCAAGCTTAGAACCTTTTCCACTAGATCATCTTTCTCCGAGTCCACTTGCATGGATTTCATAAGACTCTGTTCGAGAGAATTTTCAATTGTATTGTCCTGTAAATACTCAACAATCAAATGGTCAAATGTATCAATTCGATAACACGAGTCATGATCAATAGGATGTTTAAGGACTTTGTAAACATCAAAGGTAACTTTGTCATCGCCCACATTCAAGGTAAGCTTACCATTAGCAATGTCAATTACCGCCTTACCCGTGGCTAGGAATGGTCTCCCTAGGATTAATGGTACCTCCCCATCTTCTTCCATGTCGAGTACTACGAAATCAACGGGGAAATAAAACTTGTCGACTTGGACAATAACGTCTTCGATTATCCCCTTGGGCCTCTTGATCGATCGGTCGGCTAGTTGAAGGCTCATTGAGGTCGGCTTGGGATTTCCAAGGCCTAGCTTTTTAAACAGTGAGTATGGAAGAAGATTGATGCTGGCCCCCGAGTCACATAACACCTTCTTGAATGATAGGGATCCAATTGTGCATGGGATTGTGAGACTCCCGGGATCTTGGAGCTTAGTTGGCAATTTATTGAGTAATACGGCGGAGCATTCTTCCGTGAGGCACACCGTCTCATTCTCTTCCCACTTCTGCTTGTTGGAGAGTATGTCCTTGAAGAACTTCACATAATTCGGCATTTGGAGAATGGCGTCAATAAACGGAATATTAATTCTCACTTCCCGAAGGATTGCCAAAATTCGAAGAAAGCTCGGATCCATCTCCTTTTTCTTCTTTTTGTGAGCATTTGGGAAGGGGAGACGAACTTCGATAGGGGGAGAAAGCGTTGGATTAGACGGATGAAAACCCACAGAAACAGTGGGCGGCGCCTGGGCGCGTGTATCGGCGCCTAGGCGCGGATCTGCTGGCGCCTGGGCGTGCAGTTCTGGGCGCTCGGGCGCGGGATGCAGAGAGTTTGCATCTGGCAAGTTTGTGGTTGGCGCCTGGGCGCGTATATTGGTGCCTAGGCGCGTATCTGTAGGCGCCTGGGCGTGCATGTCTGGGCGCTCGGGCGCGGATGTACTGGCAGTGTCATTCTCCAATTGTTTGCCACTTCTCAAGGCTATGGCATTGCATTGGGCCTTCGGGTTCTTTTCCGTGTCGCTTGGGAGAGTCCCCGGGGCTCTACCGTTAACCGCATTAGAAAGTTGCCCTACTTGTGTTCGCAAATCCTTCATCTCCATACACATATCCTTTATCATACTCCGAAGTTCGTTGAAAGATGTATCGGACTTTTTCATGTGAGCATCCAGTTTCTCATCGATTGTGGGAGGTCGCATTTGCACTTGACCTTGACCTTGTCCATTGAAATTGCCTTGCCTCGGGGGTGGGTTATTGAAGGGTGGTCGTGGAGCTTGATAGATCCCCGGTTGATAAATCCCCGGTTGTGCGTTCTGTGCGGGGTTGGGCCTTTTTGGAAAATTCTCGGGTATATGAAAGTTCACCCGAGGTTTATTTTGATTCCCCACATAATTAACATTGCCAACCTCCGGTTCCAAGACTACTACTTCCTCAACTACTTCCTCAATACAAGCAACCTTTTTAGAGGATGAGGCCTCTTCATCGTCGGGGTAAAGCTCGTCTTCTCGGGCCAACTGTTCGACTTTGTCCCATACACTTTGACAGTCTAACCCAAGGAGATCTCCTCCCGCACCCGCGTTGAGTCTATGCCGAATACGTGACCTAACCCCATCATAGAAATGGAGTACTTGTTCATTCAACCCAAAATTATGATCGGGACATTTACGGAGCATGCCCTTATATCTAGCCCAAGCCTCGGCTAAAGATTCATTGCTCCTTTGCCTAAACCCTTTTATATTACTCCGTAGCTCATTGATTTTTGAGGGTGGAAAGAATTTATTTAAAAAGGCATCGACCAACTCACTCCATGTTGTAATAGATTGTGGAGGTAAGGATTTGTACCATGTTGTCGCCCTATCCTTCAATGAGAAATGGAAGACTCTTAGACGAATCGCATCAAGATCTCGTGGGTGATATTGAATGGTCACAAGAGCCTCATCTATGGTTTCCAAATGAGCGTGTGGTGATTCGTGCGGTTCTCCCCGGCAACGGCGCCAAAAACTTGACACGCTAAAAGCTAACGTGCTATGATAGCAAGTGCACTAGACGTGTGTAGTAATAAGTGGACAAAAAGTCCGGGTTGTCGAACCACAAGGACTTAAATTCTAGTTCATGATTTTCGATAAAAGATAAGACAATTAAAGTAAAGTGCAAGAAAAAGATTAAACAAACGAAGAACCAAAGAGAAACGTACTATAGATTTAATCTCACGTATGATAAAATGACTAAGGCACATGCTACAACCGAATCTACTCGTCAATATATATGAGCTACTCTTCGAATTATTAGACTCCTATTGCTTTGGTGGAAACTCCTAAATTAACTATTACCCGATGTCTCGGCACATAATAATCCTATGATTAATTGACGGTTCTCTAAATATGTCTATCCGAGAATCTAATCAAAAATCACGCATTAACGTTCTAGAGCTTCCCCGAACGAATCCGGCTAACAACACCCGGGAATCTTTACCTATTTCTAGGGCAATCCCTCATTTGTTTCGGATGATGTGTTAATTCTCTTGCACCCTATTAAAAATGTGAGCCGGAATGTGGTAGTTTGGTGTGAAGAAATTAGGCACGACTACGGGTCCCGGAATGGTATGGACCCTAGGTGGTAAGCTACCCCGAACCGACGGGAGTTGTGGAGGAGGTACCGCTTGCATGGCTTGTAGAACACCTTGTAACCACTCCCTAGTTTCCGGTGAGTTCATGTCCGGGAAATTTCCATTTGGGTTTTGGTTGAGATTATTGGCCATTTCTCTTGCTCGCCTACTAGTCCTAAGAACTCGTTCAATTTCGGGCTCCAACTCGAATAGAGGCTTGTTTGAGGAGCGGGTCATGCACCTCAAGAACCTAACAATTAAATACAAGAACAAAATTAGACTAATCACGAAAATAAAAGAAAATCAAGAAATGAACGAAAACTAAGAATTATTAAAAATGTAAACTAAAATAAACAAGTCCCCGGCAACGGCGCCAAAAACTTGACACGCTAAAAGCTAACGTGCTATGATAGCAAGTGCACTAGACGTGTGTAGTAATAAGTGGACAAAAAGTCCGGGTTGTCGAACCACAAGGACTTGAATTCTAGTTAATGATTTTCGATAAAAGATAAGACAATTAAAGTAAAGTGCAAGAAAAAGATTAAGCAATTAACGAACCAAAGAGAAACGTACTATAGATTTAATCTCACGTATGATAAAATGACTAAGGCACATGCTACAACCGAATCTACTCGTCAATATATATGAGCTACTCTTCGAATTATTAGACTCCTATTGCTTTGGTGGAAACTCCTAAATTAACTATTACCCGATGTCTCGGCACATAATAATCCTATGATTAATTGACGGTTCTCTAAATATGTCTATCCGAGAATCTAATCAAAAATCACGCATTAACGTTCTAGAGCTTCCCCGAACGAATCCGGCTAACAACACCCGGGAATCTTTACCTATTTCTAGGGCAATCCCTCATTTGTTTCGGATGATGTGTTAATTCCCTTGCACCCTAATCTATTTTCTCTCGAACAACTAGATTAGGCAAGATAGCAAGCATATGGTGATCAAACACATGATTGGAATAAAAGCATAGAATTAACAC
The DNA here is from genome assembly GCA_019426215.1 of Buddleja alternifolia. Taxonomy (NCBI): domain Eukaryota; kingdom Viridiplantae; phylum Streptophyta; class Magnoliopsida; order Lamiales; family Scrophulariaceae; genus Buddleja; species Buddleja alternifolia. Next base: position 12,806,536 of record CM033408.1, on the reverse strand, counting down.
ACAAAGCAATAGGAGAATTAATACAAAGAGCAACTTCACATATATTGATTCATAAATTTGGCCTTCACATGGCCTTAGTTCTACAATATTAGCCTCTCATCAAAGCCTTAAGAAAATCTAATACAAACATATACATACTCATGGAAATAAACATGTAAATGCAAATAATTAAAACTCCCTCAATTGATTGATGATGGATCTTTGCTCTCTTGATCTTCAATCCTTAGCTCCTCTCTCTTTGTTCCCCTCCAAAAGTGATGAAGAAAATGGTGATCAATGATGATGAGTGAAAAGTGATGGCCAAAATGCCTCTCTCTCCCTCCTCCTCAAGATGTCATCCGTCCAATTGTGCTCAAAATATCCTTAAGAAGACCACCACAAATCAGCTCCTCATGTGTATGTCCCCCCTAGTGTGTCCTCCACTACTCTTTAAGTGAGTAGTATAAAATTCCCTAAAGTAGATCTAGTAAGAAACATACTTATGACATCCCCCCATACATGTGATGACCTCTTGGCTTTAAATGTTCCATTCCCCCATCAAATGATGATCTTTTGGCTGAAAGGAATCAAATCTCGGATGTGGCCACGCCTAGGCGCGGGATTTATGGCGCTCGGGCGCCCAAATCAGAATGTTGGGAGTATTTGCCTCTGTCTGGCGCAGTAATTGTATTTCCTTCATAACTCTCTCCACAAAACTCCGATTTGGATGATTCAAGTCCTCATTTGAAGCTAACACATAGTTCTACAACTTTGTAGAAGGAAACTTCATCCAATTCGGTCTCTAAACATACGGAAAAAGCGCTCGAATCGTGGAAAGTGGTGCTGATACGGCGCCCGGGCGTGGGCAAGATGGCGCCTAGGCGTAGGGGTGCATAGCAATTTGGCCTAAACTTGTTTTATACGTCATTTTTCATCCCGTTCTTTGATTGTATCCATTTAAGACCTGAAATCACTTAATGCACGAATTAAACGCACATGTGGCAAGAATCAAGCGATAAATGAACCTAAGACATAAACGCAAAGGGGCTTAAAAACACGTAAAAATGCCTCTTATCAGGGTGTTCTGGTAATTTGTCCCTGGGTAGGATGAATTAATTAATTGGACAAATTAATTTAATTGGTTGTTTAATTAGATTAAACAATGGTTAATTAAATTTATTAGTTTGAATATTTAATTGACTTGGTTAATTAAATATTTAAACTATAATATTAATTAATTAACAATAATATTAGTTTAATCAATATATATTTAATTGGATTAAATGTTAATTGATTAAATTAATCGGACTAAGTTGACTGGGTCAACATAGCCCAATTATTATCCAAAAGCCCTATGGGGCGTGTACTGATGGGCTTCGTTGGAGAATTTATTTAATACTCCAACACAAACCAGAGAATACAATTGAAACAATTAGTTGAAAAACATAACGTGAAATCCTCCACCAGAAATACTAGACAGAGAAATATTATTCTTCCACTCTTTCTCACCTAGCCGCCTATGGAGTCAGAGATGGAGATTTCCCAGAGTCAATTCCACTGCGTGATGATCTAGAGATGGTACAATTGAACCATTGGAGAAGATTGAAGATTCGCGAGGATTAAAGTTGAATACGCGAAAAGGTAAGTTTTTCGTATTCATCTTTTTCTTGTTTAAAATCAACGAAAGCCATCAATTGATCTTGGTTTGGGATTCCGGATCTGTTTTCATTTTCGCTGCGCATGCCTGACAGGATTCCCAACAATTGGGTCTAACTACTCTAGTAACAGACTTGACGTCACAAGTGTATCTTCAGCCTGATATTTCAGGTCAAAAGTTCGCTTATATCTATTACGCATAATCAGTTCTGTCATTGACAGTCACAGAGTGCAAACCCATGTGATAGAACCGATGCGAGTCGTGTTCGAGCATATCAGTTCCACTGATGTGCCTAAAATCTTAAGCTCCCACCATCACATGGTATTTGACTGACACTCCCATGTCAAAGCTCAGATTGTACAAGTGTTCTAAGTCTTTATTTGTCCATTAAAGACTTCATATTACTTGCAAATGAGTTTAAGTAATAAAGATTAATCCCTCTAGTGCCAATCTTCCCATCCCATAGGAAGTAGAGAGATCGCATTGAAAACATGGACAAAATATTTTACGCTACTTTATAGATGCAGATAAAATTTAAGTGAAAAGTAAACAATGCCTTTTATTATAAATAATAAATAAGTTTATTACAAGAAAGATGTCATACCATTCTATCCTCTATGGCATCTGATGGCATAATCCTAACATTTATTTTATGAAAAATTTGAGATTAGGTTATATGTTTATATGTATAAATATCGAATTGTAGAGTAAAGGGGAATTGGTGGAGTGGAGGTAGTCAGAGGTTAGGACTATACCATCTGGATGGGTAGCCCGGATCTGTCTAGGTAGGGATCATTCGCCTACTAGTAAAACGGCCCTAGGCCAGGAACAAATAAGGAGGGGTGGGTCCTCGGAAATATTTAAGGACCTACCCTACGGAAGACTGGGGTTTGGAGCGACAAGGAAGAACGGGCAGCTATAAGGATGGAGGTGAGATAAGGAGGAAAATATGGAGAAATGTGGGACATAAGGAAGGATGCCGACGGTATGGGCTGGCCACCCTTGCCCATCTAGGAAAATTTTGGTATAGGGGGAGAAAAAGAGGAAATAAGACAAGTGGTCAATGCAAGTCTCCACGATTGCATAGTTGAGGTGCAAGTCTCCACGATTGTATGCGCCTAATGACGGGTGTTTGATCTCGTGTGCAAGTCTCCACGATTGTACGCATCTAAGAAAGGGTGTTTGATCCCGCTGCAAGTCCCCACGATTGCATAAGAGAAGAGAAAATGTCATTTTTGGTACCATAGGACACGCCGAATCCAATTTTGGTACCACGCTTTTTAAAAGTAACACTTTTGGTACCAAATCAAGTTTTTTATCTCAATTTTGGTACTGCCGTTAGTTGACTAACGGTCAACACTAAAGAGTCCGTTAATTTTCTAATTTGGGGGGAAAAAATAGAATTTGGGGCAAAAATGGAGGGAAAAAAACCGATTTAAATGGAGGAAAATCGATTTTGGGGGTGTTTCTAAAGCAATTTTTGTGGGTTTTTGTTCATTCTAGCTTCTTCTTCTTCTTCTTCTTCAACTTTCACTTTCTCTAATTTCTTCGTCCAAATGGCTTCTTCTACTACTAGCTCACTTCTTCTACTACTAGCTCTACTCGAGGAAAAAGAAGAAGAAGCCATTTTGAAGAAGAAATTAGAGAAAGTGAAAGTTGAAGAAGAAGAGCTCAAATGAGCAAAACCCCACAAAAATTGCTTTAAAAACACCCCCAAAATCGATTTTCCTCCAATTAAATCAATTTTGTTCCCCTCCATTTTTGCCCCAAATTATGTTTTTCCCCTCAAATTAGAAAACTAACGGCAGTACCAAAATTGAGACAAAAAACTTGATTTGATACCAAAAGTGTTACTTTTCAAAAGCGTGATACCAAAATTAGATTTTGCGTGTCCTATGGTACCAAAAATGACATTTTCTCCATAAGAGAAAGAATGGATGCAAGTCCCCATGATTTCATAAGAGAAAGAATGGATGCAAGTCCCCACGATTACATAAGAGAGAGAGAGTGAGTGCAAGTCCCCATGATTGCACAATGACAGTGCAAGTCCCCACGATTGTGTTGGGATCGGTACAACCCCCGGGGACGCCGAGCACAGGGGAAGACATATAATTTTAAAATTAAAGCGGCATCCCCGAAATTGGGGCTAGGTTGACGTGGTACCATCGGATTCAAAACTATCTTAGAGATTAGTTTTCACGTGTTTACCTCTTGAAGACCAAATATCAACAGCATCTTTTTAAGCAACTCCCTGCTACACCTCATCTCTGGATTGGATTTGCCTTAGCGCCCCAAGTGTTGCGCCTCTAAGTTTATCCACACCTTAGCTCGTACTCTCGATTATCTCCATCAATGCTAGCAAGGAGAATATCGAATCTTCGCTTATGAATGGGGTAGGAATATATTTTGGTGTTCTTCGTACTCAACACATGAGTTGAAAGAATATTTGTGAAAGAGGTGGAAGAGAAAAGATGGAGAGAATTTTTCTCACAATCAAAATTGTATGGAATGAATAATAAAATTAACTTGATTAACTTAATGAATAAAATATCAATACATATATATATAGGGTGAGAATCCACATTAATATGGAAACTCACACACTCTCAAATACATGCGCAAATAGGCGTGTATATATACCATATATATATATATATATATATATTATTCTAGATTCCTTCCATCTTATTTCTCCTCCTTAATTAATTGGATACTTTCCGACTAATTAGATACTTCCATATATTTGATACATATTATACCAAATAAGATCTTTCCATATCTTCAATATTTTATCCTAATATATTTATAAGATCTTTCGATATCAATTAGTTACCTAATTAATTAGAATAGATCCTACCAAATATATTATAGGATAGATATATTAAATTTATATATATATATATATATATATATATATATACATAGACTTGGTGAACAAGATAAAAATCCTCCACCAAATCTATACATATATACACGCCTACATGCATATATCTATGTATATTTATATATTTATTTTCTCTTTCACATATTAATTAATTAGACCACTAATTAATTAACTAGTCTTTCCCAATTTAATAATCCAATACTAAATTATAAGACTTTTATTAATTAAGACCACTTAATTAATTTATTCCTTTTCCCGATTAATTAATTCCAATTAATTAATCTCTCCATTAATTCACAAAGAACTAATTAGCCAATAAGTACTACACTAAGTATTGTGTGTGACCCCTTAGTCTCATTAATAAGCTAGCAATAAGTCCTTCCATAGACTAGATTAATTATTCATAATAATTACCTAGGCCTTGGATTAACTTCACCAATTAACCCAAGGCACCTATTGGTCGTGGTTTGATGTCTAGCAACGTCGCCACGACTTCCTAAATGTTAACGATGAAAATGCAAACCTCTCCAGATTTTGATCTTTGTGTGAGTCGAATCTTTTCATCTTTTTCCTGTCTAAGACCTAGGGTTTGGCGACAGTCGAACCCCTAATAGCCTCAGAAACCATGACTATGTTGGTTCAACTAATGATCCGGTCTTCTAAGCAGGGATCACCAATCCCTCTTATAAGACAATGCTCTGGCCAGAGACTTTTCGATCATTCAGTTTCACTCAACAACATAGGAAATACCAGGTACTTGTGACCTTGGATGAATCCCCTTCGACTGTCAATTGTTCTGCGGTAACTACCAGACTATACCCAACATACACGCCATATGACTCTCCTGGAGTGCATGTGCATATCAAAGCAGAGTGGGTAGTACCCTTTCCGATGACATCTTAAGTCTAAGGATTATCTCACACTACGAAAACCGAAGGACTCCAAGTTCGACAGCATCAACAAGAAATCCTTGCGGGGACGTTCAATCCCATACCAAAGTATGGATCTTCATGCATGTATTGGCTATACTAGCCATCGACATTGGAACGCGTCAACCTCTTGGAAGAGTTACACACATGAACAAGTCTTAGCGAGGCCAGGGATATCCCACATCTCACAGCCTCCACGACTTGGAACAATATTTAGGATTGCGGTCTTTGAGAGCATTCCATATGTTTTCCCTGACCGCCTCCCCTAACCATATGTAATCCATGGGATCTTTGTCTACACTATCACAAGTTATAACAATAAATAAGCATTCCGTAATATGTTTGATATAATCTAAATGATAAGACTGATACAGTGTTAATGTTCAAGCCAACAGATGGCTCACTGGGCACATAACACTTTCAGATTGTACGTGCCAAGTAATTACTAAGAATTAACGGAGGTTGAGAAGCAAGTCCCCATGATTGCAGAAAGTGGACCACTTGACCCAACTGTAGCTATAGCTCAGTGTAGGTCTGGTAGGTACCACATGGAAACTAATAAATTTCATTTGATTTTTTGTGAGGAATATTGGATGTCGGATTCCACAGGAAATTCTGAGGGAATGTTTGAAATGCCAGGAGGAGGTATGGTCACGATATTTTATGACAATTTTATGAGCACAATATTTTATAGTAATTTGATTCACTATTTATCCTACTAAATTTATCTTGTGATGAAGTAACACTATGGATAACCTACTCCTCTGAGGAGGTAGAGCAAGTTCGGTTTTATTTTTGATTTTGTGAAACAAGGAAGGTAATGCAAAGGCAAAGCTGAGCAGTACATGTCTCAAATGCAAAACAAACCCCAAGTTGGGGGAAGGCTATGGATGTCCCTGCCCAAGCCCTAGGCAGGTGAAGAAAAGGAGAAAAGAAGGAGTGAGGAGTACACTCGCCTGTTCAAAAACACAGTTCATGAAGGAAGAAAAATTACTCTGCAAGCTCTGTCTCGACAAAAAAAGGAACAACATTTGCTAAATTAGAAAGGGTAGCCTCAGTAATAGGCTGCCCAGGTGAGGCAACAATATGCTAGTCAACTACAGGGAGGATGACCGGACCTGCGATGAAGAATTCTAGGGCGTAGTTAGAGAGGTTACACCGATGATTGTTAGAAAATTTCATGTTAGATGTTTTGATGATGACAAGATAGGATTCAATGTTAGACACTAAATAAAATGTAAGTTTATGTTTTTCATAGATCATTGTTTAAGCGTTTGAAAGTTTGTAATTATTATTTTATTTAGGTTTGTAATTTTTATCTTTGTAGATTTTAGACTAAGTATTAGATACTGAATCGCTAATAGAATTCTAGGTGAGTCTATTAGAGAAGAAGTTGAAGATCAGCGTCTGAAGTCAACCAGAGATGGAGATTTGTTTCTTAGCGTCTATCAAACGCTAAAGGACCTCATTTCAGGATGTATGGATCAAGCGCTGAAAGCACTTAAGCGACCAATGTCAGATTCACCTGAAATAAATCCTCAAGTCATGAAGGACTTAAATGCAATTATTCAACGGACATTTATTTCCAACGGGAAATAATTCAAATGCATTAAATGCTTGCTAAGAGCATTAAATGTGATAAGCCACTGTGACTTGTGGACAAGCCACCTTTTTAACTAGACTGTCAGAACTTCAGAGTTTATAGCTGCTCTCATCCAATCGGTGCCAACAGATTTTCAGGAATGTCAGGTTTTAGGTAGAAACACGTGCCGCGTGAGAGGCACTCTCCTACATATGTCCAACGGACAGATCCCAAGAATTGCCTATAAATACCTTACCTCCAGCAAACCCAAAAATGATGGTACATAATATTTACAAGAGAAAATTACGTACAGACACAAGAAAAACTTGCTGAGAAAAAGCTTAGAAACTCCATAGCCAAATCTTTCAAGCTTTTCATCTACATTCCACACAGTAACAAATATCTCAAACCTCTTCCAAAGAAGAAACCAAAACTCCTATTGAGATATTCCAAGTTGTTTGATCTTTCCAAAAAACAAACAAAACCTTGTGATAAACCTTCAACCTTTCATCTAAGTGAGAAAGAAGTTGAAACCCCTTACAGGCAATATTTCTGAGTGAGAGAAGCTTGTAGAAGACGATCTTCATTGATGCTGAAGTCTGTGTGATCAAGGAGCCTGACATCTTTTTCATCCTTTACTATCTTGTAGAAGATTCTGTGTGATTTTTTGATAATCATCCTAGTAAATTCCTCCAAGTGAAAAAGGAGAAGAAGGACGAGCTGGGATTACATCACCCAGTGAACCTTATATATCTTGTGTCATTTATATTTTATTGTCTTATTTTCATATTACATCATTCATTCTGAAAAAGACAAGTAAAATTGCAAAGCGATTAAATTAATCAAACGAACGCTAAAATCATTTCCGCTGTACTAACCTTGATTAAGCGATCTAAGCATTACCCTACTTTGGTAAATTGCTAAAATCACTAAGTCTAAGTTATCTTTAGTGAAGCGCCTGACCCAAGCGCTCAGCCTTCTAAAGCGTTCAAATCTTTAAAAGTGACACGAAATTTTTGAAGTCGAAAAAGACTTCAGGGTCTATTCAACCCCCCCCCCCTCTTCTAGACCCTTTCGTATGCCACTTGGGACCACCAATGATCATAACGATAAAAGTAACTTTGTAATGTCGGCACTCAAAGATAGAAATTTCTCCACAAACATACATCAAATTGATCAATGGATTAACTAAAAAAGGATCGTGGACACGACTACCCGAGCTGCGGAGGTCTGCAGGGTTCGAAGAAAGCACGTATAGACCTGATGCACCCGTCCCTGGACGTCCAAAGCTGGAGAAGATGATACTAGAGTTGGTCATAAGATCACTTTAATGGATGAAATACTTAGAGCTGCACGACTGGACAAGCTGGAGAAGTAGCTGTAGGTTGTGCCACTTGTGGTTGGAGACCTGCAAGATGACCAACATGAAGAAATGGGAGGATTCACCTCTGGGATAGTAAGTGGATCCGACACTATGGCGACTGGTGGACCATCGCCATAACTAATCAAACATGCCGTTTGAAGTTTCCTGGAAGAATGGAGTATTAAACACTCAAAGAAGAAGTGGAGTACAAAAAAGTCAATCAATGATTACAATTTCTTAGATCTATCTAGAGAGGAAGGTTCGTCTTAGCTCTGTAGCTCGAGTGGCTATGCAGCTGAAGCACCTTAGCAATTTCATCAGCTTAGCCCACAACACTTGTTTCTTTTCAACTCTTACAGCTTGACTACGTCAAGTTTTAGAGTTGGGGGGACTTATTGATGTGAGTGGAAAATAGTCTTTGGGTCAAGTTAACTATATCGACACTTATTAGGCTTTCACCCAATGGTTCACAGACTTGGACTCTTTTAGAAAGCATAGGACTTAGTTGGAAGTTCCGATGACCCGACTTGCATAGGTGGAGCAAGCTATATAAGGCAAATCTCGAGGCAAGATTAGACAAGAATCAATCAAGGGATAATACTTTTCATATAAAGACCTGCGGAGGTCAAGCCAGCAGATTTCCCTTTCTTTACCATATATAACTGATTAGATCTCGGCCATAATAGAGGGATCATGATTCATTCTCATTACCTTATGTATTTTAGGCAGTGTTTTAAAAGGCAGTCTCGGGGCGCGCCCGTGGCGTTGCTGAAACGCCCGGGGCAATAGGAGGGGGTCTTAACCCCTCATGGGCGTACGCCCAATCAATTGGGGCATACGCACCGGGCAAAAACGCGCCCAGTCCTTGGGCGTACGCCCAATGTATTTCATATCCATACGGTATGGTTTTAGGCCTAAATTAAATTTTTTTCCAATTTCCAATCTAAAACACTTAAACTTTTTACATGTTTTATTCTTTCAGTAAAAACCCATGACCCACTTATTCAATTAAATCAAACATTAAAAAAAAATAAGCTGCAAGAGCAACACAGCTTAATGCTCGAGTATTGAGAGCTGAAGATGAAGATAATGATCTTAATGATGAGACTTTTGATAGTGATTGAGTAAATTAGTGCTCGTTAACTATTATTTTAAATCTTTATTTTGCATGACGCTAGAATTCGAAACAATTATTTGTCTATCTTGATTGTTTTTTTGCAAGAGTTGAGCTGGGACTTTTAGTTTGCATGGTTGAAGATATTATTATTTTTAACTTTCTCTATCTTATTTTTTTACTTAATTTTATCCTTCAATTTTATAATTTTTCGCTAATTTAAATTAATTCTTAACATTATATTATATTTTTTTAATACTAAAAAAACAAAATTCGAAGAGCATACGCCCCGTGCCTCGGGGCTTACGCCCCGCCTAGTGGGACATAAAATGCCCCGCCCCGTGCCTTCGCCTTTTAAAACACTGATTTTAGGCATAGTTGACTTACCCTTCTAGCCTACCCATCCAATTCTTGTATAAATACCCCCTATGAGGATGAATAAACCAAGCTACAATTTTATACACGTGGATGTAGGTCTTCATTAGGCCGAACCAACTAAATCTCTTGTTCATTTACATATAATTCGTGTTTTATATTATATTTTCATATCATATATTGCATATTCTTATTGGTGTGAAACCCACACACATCATCTATGAAATAGAAAATACGATGATTCATATTCACCTTTAATCTTGTTTAGTAACAATCTTAAAGATAGATCCACCTATTATCCTTAAAATATATGACGCTATCCCCATATTGCAAGAGTTAATACTAGTTTGAGGTCTTAATTAATCCTCCATGGATATTCCAAAGTCAAAAGTGAGAGAATAAAAATATCAGCCCTTTCTATTTCCGGAATCTTGAACAAAATAAATGTAAAGATCCTTCAAAATCACACTTTCAATCGGCAAAGAACATTACCTCTCTCCAAACCCTAAATTTTTTTTCCTTTAGTATATTACTTTCTTTCTCGTATGAGAGTTTATTTTCTCTCAAATGAGAGTTTCATCTGTCCTTGAATAGGAGTTGCACAATAATTTTCTTGTGTTATTTTGTGAGTTCTTAAGATTTGTTATCTTCAAGAACTAGATAGTTGGTGTTTCAAATGTTTTTACTGCATCATTTGAGTTGATATGAATTGTATTGTTTCAGGCGTTGTAAACTTTTAATTATATGATACATAAGACTGATTTTTCTTTAAAAAAAAAAAAATGAGCATAGAACATTTGGAAGAAAATAGTTGTTTTAGAATAGAGTCAACTTATTTCATCTATGAAAAAACAAATCATGTTGCATTCGAAATTGCATTTAGTATCTTGCTTGGTTTTCCGAAGGTACGATTGGACTGAAAAATTTGGGATATAAAGGTTTCAAATTCATGGTGATCCTCAGGGCCTATAGATTTAAAATTATTAAATGGGATAATTACACCCAATATTCAGTGGACATTGTCTAATTACGAAAAAACACCCTCTAGTTTAAAAAAACACCCTCTCAGAATTTTGAGTTTTTTAATTTTGAAGAAAAAATTTCACTGGTTCAAATTACATTATATTAATTTATTGCCATTAGTATGATTGGCTTAATTCTTGCTCTTTAATAGATTGGACCTTTCCAAATTTGTGAATCTGCATAGCTTTCCAAAGGTGAATTGACACGGGTATACATGGAAATAACAATTTTGCAAACATCTAATTGGTAAACATAATTGGCATGCCAATCAATTAGTAGTGGAATCCGGTATTTGATTGCTATTACTTTCTTATTTTAGTTTTCAAATTCAAATTTTAGTCAAGTATCATAGTAATTGATCATAAATACTCCCAATTTCATCGAATAAAACCTCGTGTATATATATATATATATAGATATATATATATATATAGTCAAAATCTAATACATACCTTATATTAGATAAGATATAAGACCCAATATACACCATTGGATACATTAAATCCAACAGTTCAAAATTAAGCAAGAAACAGGCGGGAAATTTTGGAAAAAGATGGATTAGGGGTATAATAGACAAAATGGCAAAATTATATAGCATCCACCTGCCAAAAATAACAGCACGATCTCCCTAAAATCTCTCAAATTTGATACGCACGAAAATCTCTACTGCAATCTCTCAATTTCAGACCAATATTAACACAGTGAATTTATAGAATCATATTAACCCTATATTCCATTCAATTATCACCAGAAAAAAGCACAGTAAAATATCGGCGCAAAAAAACCTAAATTACAGAAACAAGAAACCCGATCTTGTTTGGCAAATATGAGATCGAAAAACGCTCCCAAGAGGAATGGTAACCAATTATACAGTCGATTTTCTGTTGTTGTTTGAGCGTATTATGTATAATCATATGTTATTTTTGTTACAAACAGTGTTGTCGAATTTATGTGTCAATAATGTGTTTTTGTTTATTTGGCCTGCATATTTGTGTAATAGATGCTGTATATTATTAAATTAGATGGTTCATTCTAACTGTATGATTTATACATTCATACATAATTTATACTGTGAAATTTTGATTCATATACAGTACATACATAAATGTTATATAATAAAGTATACTTCATTATACATTGACTAACACTTCATTATACAATAAAAAGAATGCATTATAAAATGAAACATATTCATTGTACAATATACAAATAACAATACATTATACAGTGAATATGATGCAGAACAAGAAGCCGATGCATTTTTGGAGAAGTTTGAAGGAAAAAAAGTGAAAAATAAGCGAAAAGTTGACGGTAAGACTTCAAACGGCTGTAACTTTTGATCCGCTTGGAGTTACGGGCCCACAAGATACCAAATCAAAGCGCTTTTCGAGACGAATCCAATCAAATTTCTAGGACCGTTTTACGGTAGCGGATCGACCCCAAATTCCATCGTTTAGGCTTTCATTTGGTCCGTTTAGTGTTTTATTTTCAGCGTTTTCACTTTATTTTTAATTAATTATCTAGTTGTCGGATGGGGCCCAAATTTCTACACGTGTCATCTCATAGGATGAGGGATTTTTGGGTAAAATTTGGTGAATTTTTGGAGTCTTTTAGAATTATTTTTGAGTTGGATTAGGAATAGAAGTCCTAATTTAATTAGAATAGGAGTCTTTGCTATTTTTTCTTTAAATTCCAGCAGTTTGCAGTTTTTGGAGGATTATCATTCATAATTGTCAATAAAATCTTTGCTTTTGCAATTCTTTGAGTGCGCTCAAATTTATCCGTAAGTTTTGAAGACGTGATCTTCAATTTTTACACAACTGATTGCTTCCGCTCTGTCAGAATAACACTTCATTATTCAGTAGATCATTAAAACTGTATAATACAAAAACACTCAATTGAACATTAGACACTATGACAATTTGTTATACAATGAATAACACTGCATTATACAGTTAGTAACGTTTCAACATATAGTGAATATCAATTCATTATACAGTAACCAATATAAAGACATACAAAATTTTTAAAAAAATAGCCCACTTCTTATATATTCAATAACACTTCAGTATACATTGTATTATAATGTATTATACAATGAATATTATTTCATTATACAGTAACAAACTATATAGAAAAACATCTCTATTTTTCCTTTGATGGACAAGTTCTCGCACTATGCCCATCAACTTTTCCACACGCAACACATTTTCTCCTCTTAGGAACATGCTTGGATATCTCCACACTGCTCTTAATTCTTTTACCACACTCTTTAGTTCGGCTCATTTGTATACTGTATATCATCATTATATGTATTGTATATTGTTATATAATATACTGTATAATGTAATACAAAATGTTGTATAATGTATTCAACTGACTGTTGGAAGGAGCACAATCACATGTTATATATCCCTATTGTATGAACTGTATAATGTAATATAATACGCTGTGTTCAAATCACTACTGGAAAAAGTAAACGAACAATATACTGTATATCACCATTATAGTTTACTATATAATGATGAATAATCTACTATTTAATTTATACAATACATTACTTGCAAATGCAATTAATCCAATTCTATATTGATTTATTCATTGTTGTATATCACAATTCTATTTAATGTATAATGGGTTACGAGTCGCTGTATATAATAAACATTAATATTCCAGTAACTCATACGATTTTGAAGATAATAACATAAATTGAAATGGATGATATTTACGCATACCTGAATCCATCTCACCCATGAAAAACGTAATAAAAAACTATTGATAATGGAGGAAAAAAATGCAGAATTCACGATGACGATGAATTGGCGATTATGATTCGAAAGAAAAAATGAATTTGGAAGCAGAATTGATGAATGATGAAGAGATTTTACGTTTTGGTAATGAAATTGATAATTTCTGTAAATAGATCGAATTATAATTAGAAATAAAAAATGAATTAGGAAGCAGAATCTATTATGGAGCAATAACAGGGATTTGATTTTGATCCTGCATGATAATTGCATGAGTTTGTTATGTTTTGTTGACTAAAATGCCCCTACCAGCATTAAAAAATATTATATAATCTGAAAAATGGGTTAAATCCAAACCTTAGGATCAAGTGGTATCAATGGTGTAGATTGGGTCTTATATCTTACCTAATCCAATAGGATGTATTTGATCCATATCCTATATATATATATATATATATATATATATATATATATTAGTTTAGGCTTCTTTTTTCTCATTTGTTATACACTCCATTTATTTTTTCCAATCTTCTTCACTCAACCCACTACAACAAAAAGTAATGTTTATGACAAAATTTGAAGTAACATGTTAAAATTATCACTAGATCTACATAATGAGTGACAACAATTTTTGTTTTGTCACAAAAAGAATTTTTAGTGACGGGAGTTTTTTAAAAGTTGCCACTCTTGACAAATAATGACACATGTATAGTGACAACACAAATAGAGTGACAATCAAAATTGTTGTCACTAAATTGTCACAAAAAGTGTGTCACTAATTGTTACTAGTGACAAAGAATTTCCTTGTCATTAATTATCAAGAGTGACAACTTCTAAACAAATCTTGTCACTATTAAACATGTAGAGCCTATTTTAGTGACAAAACAAAAGTTTTTGTCACTAAAAATTTATAATTAATGACAACTATAACATTGTCACTTTGACATTTTGTCACCAATATTTTATTTTTTGGTAGTGACCAAGGTATGATTTCTTTCTTTTGTAAATTATTTAAGTAATTTTTCCAGCACACGATTGTTTTTCTTTTTCTTCTTTGGTAGAATAAACAATATGTTGGAGCCACATGCAATTCAATCTCTTTAGGGACAGTTTTTTTTTTTTTTTTTAAAGAGACAAACTCAAAAAACGAACATAAATTAAGAATATCACTAACTAACGGGTCGAGCATGGAGAGATCTCTTTCTTTTGCTTTTAGTTTATTAATCAGAGCCATGCAATCTCCTTTTACTTGTATCTTCCGCCATCCACGGTCTCTCGCCATCATCATGGCTTCCCTTGCTGCCAATACCTTTGCCACCTCCGGTGCTGCCCCGAATCCGAAGTGCTTTTGTCTCCAAGCCACACACGTGCCCGACGACTCTCAACCAATGCATCCCGCCCCTGTAGCCCTGGCCTGATCCAATACCGCCCCATCAAAATTAGCCTTCACTATACCTGCATTAGGCGGCAGCCATCTCGTAGCCTCCGTCGGCCTCTCTAACTGGGGACAAACCTACATCACTTCCTTGTACCCCGATCTAAAAGCCCTCGCTTTGCTTATGTTCCCCTCTGGCAAAGTGGTAACTTTGTCCATAATTGACGAGTTACGGTTATTCCATAGCAACCAACATATGGTCAAGAAGAAAGCATAATCCTCCCCTTCCATCTTCACATGACAGTGCCAGAACCAGGCTTCGACGTCCGAGCTCCAAAACGAAACAGTACTCCACCTCAGATTGCACATTACCCACATCATCCGCGCAAAGGAGCAGGTGGGAAGTGCATGTTTCGTATCTTCTTCTTTCGAACCATAATGAGGGCAAGCTGCATCCATGCGAACCCTCCTTCTTCTGAGATTGCTGATATATGTTATTTTTACACTTGTTTTCCCCCGTTTATCGACTTAGTTTTGATTGTTTCTTTGATAATTTGATCACATATGATGCTTTGATCCTTGTCTTCTCATATTTTATAGAATAACATAACATTTGGAGGAAAAAAACAAGGATTGAAGGTAAATCATGCATAAAGATACAAACTGTCTGCGCAGTGCTAGAGTTTATGGAATAGATTTCTCTACCCATGTCCAAATTACACACTTCTTATACCAATGGAAACATAATAGGCAAAGGTACATTTATTATGTTGGAGACAAAGATCAGATATCTAGGGAAGGAGGTGAAAATGCCATCGGAAGAGACGTCTTACGATGGAGTTTTCTCATTCAGTGACTTGTGAGACAATTTTGTCATCTTTAACGTTTGATTTCGGCCCTAGTGTCTTCTGGAGAGTTGTAGAGCTTTGTTTTAGGATTCTACAGCAACTTGAATCAGTGAATTCCGACATCGGTAGAGAACATTAATGAAGAATAAATTAGTATTAATTTATATAAAATATGCATATAAAGTGTCATATATAATATATATATATATATATGTATGTGTATATATATATATATATATATATGTATGTATATATATGGCGTTAACATGCAGTAGCCAACGCCGAGGCGTTCAACAAGCGAACGCCGCGGCGTTCGCAGCAGCGGGTTGGCTTATAAATACCGCTTTTAGCCATTTTTAACCCTAACTCACCATAGATAGCAGCAGCCACGCCAAAAGAGAGGGAGATGGAGCTTGGGAGAGTGATTTTGAAGGTCAAAACGTCTATTTGAAGTCCCGGATTCGTGAGAAGACGGAGAATTCAACAAGGAATCCACATCTCTACAAGAATTAGGGAGTTTTTACATATTTATTTCTTAAATTTGTTCAAACCTCTTATGACTTGTATGATTTATATTTGCACTTTTGACATGAATATGAGCTAAACTTGTTTGATTGAGGCCATGGATAGGCCATTTATGTTATTTTGATTGTTGATTTGTTGGTGTTTATTGGATTAATTTTGGCTTTAGCTATGTATTCAATATTTGATCTCAATGCTACATTTGCTTGATCACCAAATGTTTGATAAAATGCCTAGGTTAGAGATCGAGAGATAATAACCTAGGGAAGATATAAACATTGAATACCCTATAGTTAAACCGACTAGAGATAGACTCGGTTTCTTTAGGTGGCTTTCCATTCACGTGGGGAATTCCTAGACCTTAAATGCATCCTCGTTAATCGGGTTTTCATATAGAGATATATAGGAAATCGTTACCAAGGGTAGGGTTGCTATGCCAAGAGATTGGGTGGTACGTACGTTAGGGAATTTCGCCTTAGCTAAATCAATCTAATAATCCAATAGAACCTAAATCACAATCAAAATGCATAATTGGTTGAACCATGTGCCTTGATCGCTTCTCTCTATTGTTTCCTCCCTTTATTTGGTGTGACGTTGCCTTAGTTTATTTTCTAGTATTTATTAATTAGTTAATCAACTTTTCTATCGACCAATTTAACTTAGAATTGAGTAATATAGTAGTCTTGGTACTTAGATTATAGTTGTCCCTGCGGATACGATAACCCCGGACTTAGAAATTCACTTTACTACTTACGCGACCTAGTTCTCTTGCTAGGATTTTGTCGTGTCAAGTTTTTGGCGCCGTTGCCGGGGATAACTATTTTTATCTAATATTGAGATTCCCTTATTCTTTCTGAGCTTAGATCATTTCTTTTATTTTTAATTTGTGTGTCTTTCTTTGTGCAAGGTTTTATCTCGGTTAATGCATGACCCGTACTCGAGTGGAACTAGCGGAGTTTGACCCTGAAATTGAACGAATATTTACTCGAGGGGTAAGACTACAAAGAGAGACTCAACAACATCAAACCACAATGGATCCAAATCTGAATCCTCCTCCTATTCACATAGATCCTGCTATCTTAGAAGGTTTAGTGAGGAGAGGTTTATGTAATTACCTAATTAGTGAGGGGGTCTGTGTGTAATTATCTCTTAGTTTTATTGGAGAAATAGTCAAGCTTATTGTGAATTTAGAATCTTAGAGGTTGCTTATGAGTTATGATATAAGGCAATGAAGGCTCTTAATTGATTTTTTGTTGTACATAAAATAAAAGTTTTAAAAATGATGGGTTTTTTTGTTATTTGTCATTAGTAGATAACAATTTCTTTTGTTAATTTCACTCTATTGCATTTACTCATTTTTCTAAGGGAAAATTGCACAACAGACCCCCTTACTTATATATTGTGTAGTTACCAAAACCTCCTCTCATTTATTGAAAATTACCAACACACCCCCTCAAGGGATCGATTTGCAAGGTTTTCTGGGGTAAATTTGTAAGAATTGAATGTTAAACGCACAGGGGGTGTAGTTGTAAGAAACTTTTAACATGAGGGAGTGTGTTGATAATTTTCAAGAAGTGAAGGGGTCCTGTGTGTAATTTTCCCTTTTTCTAATGTTAAATTTCTATTTAAGGCTTCTTGGAGCTGAAATCCCCTAATTTATTTATTACATTCTAGACTAATTAATTATCTTTTGCAACGGATTCGTAGCATTGGAATTTCAAATGTTTTATTGTAGAACCTTTAACTATTCAATAAAATATGTAAATTAGAAAACAAATTACATAACTTTTTGTGAGTTGCAAAAATTGAATCATCCAATGTTCTAGCTGATTTCTGTATTCGTAATGTTTAATCTTGCAAATTATTTTTCTTAATTTGGTAAAAGTTATATGATTCAAATGGAAACATGATTTTTTGTATTGAATTAATCTCCACTTCATCCAAATTTAATGTTGACAAGAATCCACTGAAATGAACTGACAAACTGGGGTTCTTTTTAAATGGTTTCTTTTTCACTTGGCGTTTGCATTAATAGTGTTCGTTTAAAAGTAAAGCAATGTTATATATCACTTATTATATATTACCGATTTTTTACCTCCCTTAGTTTTGGTAAAAAAATCACTTGCAAGTAATTAATTTTAATGAATTTAATACATCCAAACTTTCTAAATCAAGAGATGGTGAAAAATCGATAGTATGAAAACGGTGGTATATAGCATTTTTTTTAAAAGTATTGCATTTTTGTTAAGTTTTTCAGTTACAAGATTTCACCTTCGTTTAGATGACAAGTCAAACTCCTTGGAGTTTTTATATTTAGGAATATGTGAAATTTTAGATTTTAATATTTTTTAGGAGTAATGACATTTTCCTATCCAAATTATTCGGGATCTTGCACTTTTGTAAACAAACTTTTTTCTTTTACACTTTTTTTATCCGAACTAAACGAGTTTTGCATTATTTTATCTAAACGTGTTTATTTTTTACACTTTCTTATATGAACTACACGAATTTTTACAAAATTTTATACTTTTAGCATTTTTCGGTGGAATATTCGCCGAAATTTCATTACATACATCGCATATGACCTTTTTAAGGGTAAAAATGACATTTAATGAAACTTACGATCATTGAGTTCGATTAATCAGCTCTACACCAATTGGAACTACAAGGTTTTGGAGTTTAGAAATCATTAATGTTTGGATTAATGGATTTAAATTTGAATAATGAATTTGAAGGAGAGATTTTAAATGATTTTAAATTGGAGTCATTTGAAATTCATCAGATATAAGTATTAACAAATTAGCTCAAAATGAATTCCAAAATACTTCCTTGAAATTATCCTAAGTTCAAGAAATTTGAAATCAATGGTTTTCAAACCCTTTATTCCATACACATTAGGATTTCTCAATTACTTTATTTAATATTTTACTATATCAATCATGATTATTGGGTACTACTCATCTTAGAATATTCGGTCATGTGCATGCTGAATTCAAAATTCAGAATCACGCACATTAATTAAAAAAATATTGATACTTCTTGAATGAGTAGATAAACAAATCTATTAAGTTATCTATTGCATATTTTCTGACCGAGGGAGTGAAAAAAAAGTTAACAATCAAACGGTTACCGTGCATAGCACGGGATACACACTAGTACAATCTAAAAACATGACTGGCACACGAATACGAATTTTCAGAGGAGAGTTTCTTGACAAGGAAACATGAAAGAAAGAACCCTGAACACTTCAAACATGCCCTTGCCATAAATTTCTCGGGATAGGATATACAGACTCCATCGTGCTTAGTAGTTGGCTGTCAATGAAAGAGAAGCTCCTTATTACTGGAGAATCCATACAAAAGGACAATGCACAATAAATTTTATTTTAGGAATGAAAAAATTACCCTAAGAAAAGTTTGGAGGCCAATTTTCTTCAATTGGAGGCTTCAGCCTTTTTCATTCCCCCATAAGCAGCTTCATTGTTAGATGCATTCTCAAAAGTATCTAAACGGGGGCTATTTTTGGACTTGTCACCTTTAGAAAATACTCGAGGAGTTTTTGATTCCTGTGGAGATGTCATCTGAGTATTCTCAAAATCATCGGGGAAAAAAACCTTCGCTGAAATTGCTTTCTTTTCATATGGGAGGTTGGCTCCATAGAACTCAGGAGGTCTATGGAAAAGCAAATGTGCAACAGTCCGATCTATTGGATTGGTGTCTGTCTCTTCATCAAGCGTTCTGGTAAACCTGTTTCAAGTGATGAAGAAATATGGAAACTGAGCTTCTAAACATAAATATTCTTTAATATCAACTTCCAAACCTAAGAAAAGTTATGGTTGACCACGTCAAATTCGAGACAATATGAAGGGGTATTTGACATGGAAAATCCAAAAAAGGGAAAAGAAATAAAAGCAACTACACACTGAGAATGTCCACTTATCATCAGGTCGAACACCAGTAATTTATATATTTTTGACTTGAGCTTTAATTATATCATTACATTTAAGATACAAATAACTCAATTAACACTACCATTAGAAATCAACCAGTTACAATAAATAATGAGATAATAATGCTCACGTAAAAATGGAGTGCAACAGATACCTGCACGTAAAGTGAGACTTAAACCCAACACCTCATATATGTAGAGTTTTCGGACCTTGGTCTTAACCGCTTGAATAAAAGTTCGGGAAAATTCCACTTCACGTCCCATAACTTTCCCCAAATTCAATTTTGGTCCCACTCATTACCGAAATCTCACAATTGCGTCCCGTATCTTTCAAAAATTCTCACATTTGGTCTCATCCGTCCAATTCCGTCTATTTTTAACAACAAGAGGGCACGTGCCCGTGGGCTTTATATATAAAATATTATATAATTGTTTTATATATATACATATTATATATGTCTATGTGTGTCTATATATGTATGTGATGTATGTGTATGTGTATGTGTGTGTTGGGGGGGTATTGAGTTCACTGTTCATCATCTTCATTGTGAAGATGATGAACAGTGAGTTTTTTATTTTGTTATTTTTATATATAAATAATATTATATAATTTTGTGTGTATATATACACATATAATATATGTCTGTGTTACCACCAAAAAAAAAAAAATATATGTCTGTGTGTGTCTATATATGCATGTGTGATTATGTGTGTGTGCGCGTGGGGGGGGGGGGGGGGTATTGGGTTCACTGTTCATCATCTTCACAGTGAAGACGATGAACAGTGTTTTTTAATTTTTTTTTTGTTATTTTTATATATAAAATATTATATAATTTTGTGTGTGCGCGCATATATATATAAGTATTATATTTTATGTTTTGTTTAAAATATTAAACTAATTACAAGTTGGGGAGCTTTTTGTAATTATCCCTTGTTTTGGAGCGCAAATCAAGTGCATATCACGGTCAAGGCTTTGACTAACGCCCCATGTGCAAGGCACATGCATTCTGCCGTTAAAAATAGACGGAATTGGATGGATGAGACCAAATGTGAGATTTTTTGAAAGATATGGGACGCAATATGAGATTTTGGTAACGAATGGGACCAAAATTGAATTCCGGGAAAGTTATGGGATGAAAAGTGCAATTTTCCCATAAAAGTTCATTTGGGTAACTATAAAATTTCAAGTAAAAAAAATATTGGCTGAATTGGTATGACACAGTCCACGAGGGTAAACATATGGAGTAAATGGCGCAATAATCAAAACTAAGAAATGATTTGGGGGAGCACTAAAACTTGTAACAAATTAGTCATAAACTAGAAAGAATTAAAGCTCGATATCACACCAGACTTCTCACAACTCTACTTGTGCTGCTCCTACACTACAAGAAAATCTTAGTCCCACTACCTTGTAACTGATTCAACTACATAGGAATTTGGTGCATCATGCACTTGATGTTTTGGGAAGACTCTTCCTTGATTTGGTTAAGTAGAATATGAAAAAACAATTTTCTTTGTATGCTTGCGAGTTGGCATGCATAGA
Organism: Buddleja alternifolia; assembly: GCA_019426215.1. Classification (NCBI taxonomy): domain Eukaryota; kingdom Viridiplantae; phylum Streptophyta; class Magnoliopsida; order Lamiales; family Scrophulariaceae; genus Buddleja; species Buddleja alternifolia. Next base: position 12,784,647 of record CM033408.1, on the reverse strand, counting down.
GGTTCTTAGCCTTCGCATGATAGAAACACACTCATGTTTACATCAATTATTCCTTATTCTCTCATTAACTTAGGTTTATTTCGTGATAGAAGCAGATTCTTCTGATTGTCAATATTGGAGTCAGAGTATTATAAACATAGGAGTATTTAAAATTAAAGCGCTTTGAGATGAGTCCTGACAGTTTACTAACCTCTCATGAGCAACATCAGTATCTTTGTTTCCGAGAACTTCATCTATGCTTCTTGTGTTAGTGCTGCTTGTAACACTCGAATACTGCCTTTGCATAGCACTTTGGGCTAGTCGAAACAAACTATCCCGGATGCAAAGTCTTATTTGAATGTCCAACTGAATAAAAAACAAAAAAAAACAAAGGAAGTCAATATTGGCAAACTTTTCTTACTTATCACCAAAACGACCAGGAAAATATTCTACCAGATGCTAAATTCACTAACTTTGGCAATGGTATCCTGAAGCCGAGAGAGTACTGATTCCTCCACAGAGCAATTGTCAAAGGCCATACTACTTGTATTGGACTCATCGTGCTCAATGGGCGAATTTGGGTCAAGGGACGGAATGCTGCTAAGACTTTCATCAACTTCTACCTTTCCTCCATCCATGATAGGATATTCAGCCTGATTACCAAACTGCTGCTGCTGTTTCTGAATTGCAAGTATTGCTCTCATTTGCTGCCGTCTCCTTAGCTTTTCAATTTTTTCCTTGGGTGTCATTGCTGGAGGCTCCTTTAAAGAATTTGCATTACCAGGAGGAAAGCCAGAGGACTGTGCCATGACAGGAGGAGGAGGAGGAGGAGGAGGATAGTAATTCACCGCATTTCCGTACACAGGAGATGCCAAAAGTGGAACTGAAAACTGCTTTTGTTGCATAGGCTCGGGCCTCGTGAGTACTAAAGGGGTACATGGGTTGACCATAGATGGTGAGTATTGGCTGTTTAGTTGTTGGAATGGGCTCCTAGATGAGGACCATGTACCACCTAAGTCATGTAGCCGTGTGACTTCAATCTTTTTGCCCAACGTCTTACCCTTCAGCAATCTCTTCTGCTTGTTGCCCTGAGCACAAGAAAACAACTAGAGCAACACTTTGACGTTCAAACTAAAAAATGGAAGTCAAATCACAAAGCAAAATGATGGTAAAATGAGAGTGATTGTGTTGGTATCTATAGTGATTTTTATCCAATTTGTAAAGAATTAAGGTCCCGTAGACAAATAAAATCACATGATTAGAGAGGAAGATATTCAAGTCAATAAAACCTTATCCTATAGGAAAACGCTCGATAGAACCTCATTCCTTAGATAGTAGCTCAGCTATCAAAGAGGAAATATACAGACAAGAAAAAAGGTTTCAGAACGGATGTTCATACTATCAAATAGGAAATTATTCAACTCAATAATACCTTATCCCATAGGAATATGCTCAACAAAACATTATTTATGTTCAGCTATCAAAGAGGAAACATACAACCAAGAAATGAGGTTTCTTGAATAGATTTGCATACTATGAGCATCATTTGCACGAGTTACCTAGTGATAAGCAAAATAATTTGCAGGCATCATTAGATATTATATAATAGAAAAATTTTAATTATATTTTTTTCCTTCTCTTCTTCTTTCCCATAGAAATTGCAAAAGTAGGTTCACCATATAATAGCTAGTCAATTCCTAGTTTTCAGACACTCTAGATGTTCTAAACACCATCAAGGCAAAAATAGGTTCACCATTGTCTGAATAGAAATTTAATACTGTTACCTATGACCTACTGCATAGATAGACGAGGAATAATTTGTTTAAAGTGCACAAAATGGAACAGAATATACATATTTTAAGTTAATTTTACCACAAACAGGTGGTGCCAAATAAGGCAGAGGGCAGATATCCATCGTTCCAATCAGATATTAGCAATTTGAGACTAGAAAATGTTAAAATGCAACAGAATATACATATTTTAAGTTAATTTTACCACAAACAGGTGGTGCCAAATAAGGCAGAGGGCAAATATCCATCGTTCCAATCAAATATTAGCAATTTGAGACTAGAAAATGTTGTTACCCTTGAACAAACAATTGGTATATCTTTTTTCTTGGATGCTAAAACAAAAAGGGCGAGAAATGAAGTCGTGAAATATTATATGATTGCAGAAAATTAGCATGCAGTGACATTTTAATCAGCTTAGAATATGATCTGGTATATCAACGTTTTACAATTCTTGAGATAATATTTCAGGAACTTTTTATATAACACAAACTAAATATATCTTTTTGGATATATTTTTTTTTTTGCAGGTGGAGGGGCAAATTTTAAGAAAGATGACGAGCTTCTTTAAAGAGAGAAGGAGACCTTTCTCAATTATAAGAGTTCCATTCTCAAACAAAAAGTGGCATACAATTACCTTTTCCGGAACTTCATTAAGGGTTGCAGCATATCCATCATCATCAAGTTGCTTGTGACATGCTTGGATTTTTCTACCCATCTCAAAAGTCTGACAAAAGGGAAAGACGTATTGATGATTCACTTAATTCGATAAACATACATGCTTAGGAAACTTAAATCAACCACATGGACATAAGGAAAATATTACAGACTTAGTCCTTTGTACCTTTTCTTTCAATAATAGCTTACTTTTACCTCCAGAATGTTCAATAGTATCTATGCTTGCCTGTAAATTTTGTGGAGCATGAGATGTGATTTCATTCGATTTTTCATATCCAGAAACAAAGGACTGGCTGGGATCTAGCATGTATTGAGCTTTAATCTCGGATCTATCTGATGAGGTCCTTAGTGGGCCGAGTGCCAAATCAGAAGAATCACCATTTAACGGAGTAGGTCCTAAAGGGCTGCTGCTTACATCTTTGGAAGACGTCCATAGCTCATCCGTATTACCAACACTAAGATCTCCAAATATTGGGTCATTGTTGCTGCAAAATATCACTTGTGAGGATACTAAGTTAGACGGACATAGTCAGGAAAAACTGTAATTTATGATATTAAATAATTAACAGAGCGCTGAAGTATTAAATACAGCACATTAAAATTTAATGTAGCCTATGTTATTCTTATATGGTCAATTAAGTTGCAGGATATAGAGGCAGTATCATTGTGATGTCCCAAATGGATTATCGAGGGAAACTTGGATTGGTTTATAAGTGGGTACAATGCACTCTTCTAGCATCATGGGTTTATAATCACTTTCAAAAAGCAAGGAAAGTAGTTGGTGGCAAGCCCTTTATGCCAAATCTCGCTTGCAGGGGCCTGGGCCGTGATAATTGGGATGCTAAAGAAGATGACTTGCTTTTACCTGTATGTGCCCTAATCCTCCATACTAAAGAAAAACATCTCATCCAAAGAACATAATGTAGAGTTTCTATCTTGGAAACTGCAAACAACGTACTTGTTGTTCTCAAACATCACAGTTGTGTTGTGTTCTATTGTATTGCATGGACAGCAGACACGAACCAACAGGTATTTACTTGGAGATTCCATTTGGCCAATCTTTAATACAGTAAGTTCATTTGCAACAACTTACTCCAGAACTGGCCCTTATACAATAGTTCTGCCATTGTATCTTAATGAATTGAAAGCTAGAACTAAATTGATTTAAAATCCATCCACCCACAAAGTTGAAAAACTAATCAATTTGGAAGATATAATGATACAGGGTAAGATGTTAGTCCGAACTCCCCAAGTTTCACATTCGGATTTGATAATACAAGATGTTGAACATGATAACAATCACAATGACTTACATGGTTGAAGTGATCTGCAGGTTATCTCACATAAAAAGTTGAATTTAATTGTGCCAGTTTCAAGTAATAGGGGAGAATGGCAAAAGAATGTAAATGAATTCTCAAGATGCTAAGAATATTAAGGCATGATCATTAGTTGATAAGGTCTATGTGAATTTCTATATCTGGCTTTACTCAAAATACTTGAGTGCTTCCAGAGAATGTTCATGGAAAAAGGTGATTATACACTTAATCTTAACTTCTCGTAAACTAACTGAGACAAGATTTCGAATTGGATGAGAATTGCACCCTACTAGCAGAATGATTGAATATTTCACACACCGTTTGGTCAGCAGTTCCAGTAAAATATGTATTATTGAGTCACACCTGCAGTGGCTCAATCACATTTTCATGTTCAGGCATTAACGAACATTCTGATACAGAGCTTTTGGTGACATGGCAACATCTTCAAGCTAAAAACTCCTGCGTCTTTGTCACATCCTCCAGAGCCCTATGCAAATTTTCTAGTCTGTGGTCCAATTTCCGAAATGTAACTCAACTGCATGATTCCCAGGATCTTATATTTTCTGCTCTAAATGAGGTATGATTTAAGATACTTTATCAAAAGGAAAGCACAAAGGTGGTTTCTCATATCAAAAGGAAAAAGGTTAGCCATCTGAAAAAATATATTGAAAGAAAAAATAGTCTTCCAAAGGTTAGCCATCTTGCAAAAGAAAAGTATCTCTTCTCAGTCGTGGTGGTTGAAGTGATCTGTATTTGGTGTTGCTCCTCAAAAAACATCGCCAGTGACATGAATATAGAGGATTAGTTACTTTTTTTATATATAAATGAATAGAGGATTAGTTCTTGAAAACCAAGAGTCTTGGGTCAGACTCGCTCAGAAATGAGACTCCTTATTTTCTGCACTTTATCTTAATTTCGTTTTTCTATAAATTAACTTATTTAGAAATTCTAAGCATTGCCCTGTCCTCGCATTACCTTGTTAATTCTAGAAAACCTTAACTGGTCATTTCGTTGATTTCTTACACTTCAATCAAAACCAAAATGTCCCAATTTCATAATGCAAATTACACAATCAACATTTTCTGTGCATATCGTTCAAATCTCACACCTCATTATCATAGAAAAATGTTGTCTTTTCTATTGACTGATCTGTTATGCTGTTGAAAATTTTGTATTTGTTCACACAATCTTCTTAGAACATTTGAGTACCTGCTAGCTTAATTCAATCCCAGCACCATTCTTAGGCATTTACACTTTCAGAATACCAACCAAATATAATTAATTTCTCTCCAGCTATCTAGAACTAAGTAATCATTTTCAAAAACTAAGAGCTGATATTACCGCAAACGGCATCAGATGCATCTATTACTCAGCTTAGCCTCATATTAGCATGCTGTTACCTGGCCATTTATGGTCCTTATCAGCTATTGATAATAAGGATACAACACTTATATATCGTACTTGAGATGTTTATGATTGTTTGTAATGAACAAAAAACCTCTTTGAATTGCGTCACAAGCTTGCTCCATGATAACCTAAGCAGACAGATTATGACAGTAGCAAAGAGGTATTCTAGGCCGCATGATATTGATGTTTGCTACTGAACAGATACAATGATGACAATCCTTATTATTAGTGGATAGTAGTGGTTTTCAGAGAATCATAAACTCTATTTGTACCTCCCTTGAGGGACTATATACAGATCTTACTGAGGCAAAATCTCAATACCTAATTATGACCCCTTTCCCCTTTAATAAATTCTTTGGAATGATGCTATCTTGGTGTTATACTTTGACAAGCATTGAGAAAATATCTAGAGGATAGAAAGAAGTGAAGACTTCAGGTTTGACTTTGTGAACAGGAAAGTTTTCCCTTTCCCTGCTTGAAGATTTCGCAGGTGTTGACTAACCAAAGCAATATGCTAACTAGTACTGAAGATATTTACAGAATAAGAAATTAAATAAACATGAAGAAGACTTGGTATTATCAAGTAACTTTGAAAAGACAAAAAGCTATTTTAAATTGGGTTTGGACTTGTAAAGGGTCTCGCTCCTGATTTATTTCTAATTTGCTTTACTCTAGAAGTAAATAAAAGAATTGCTTCTTTTAAAAACTTCGTGTAGCACTAAGTTTTTCTTTTTTCCCAGTAATTAGTAAGCAGTCGAAATGTAGCTCGAGAATTTATGTTTGAATGGTGTAGATTTCTCTAGAGTCTAGAGTGTTCTTTATATAAGAATTTTTCCCCACTAATGAAGACTGATATTGTAAAATTACCCTCATTGGATCAGGGATGAGACCTTGTCTTCTAAATGTCACTGCAGCTCAATTTCAGGAATATGTGACCTGACTTGAGAAAAAAATAGACACTTTTAAGGCACAGGATCGCACCAACTTAAAGACCTTCCAATGTTTAGGATCATTTTAAGGTACAAAAGCATAGAAGAAAAAATGATAATAATATTACTTTCTTCCTTGACACTTCACAGAATGCCGGAATCTATTGTCAAGTAACACCAAGGTTAATAGTTAAGTCTCAGCCAGACAAACTACAATTACTCTTTTAATTTTAATAAGAAGAATGGTTATAGCCAATAAGGGATGAAAACGTATGCTCAATAATGTCACAGGTTTGTAGAGAGCCCCTAAAACAGTTCTAAAATTAAAGTATTCAATACAATAGTTCCTTCATTAGCTTACAACATATTAGAATGTATTAGAAGGTAAAGATTTTTTTCTCTGTACATGTTCCGGAAGAGCTGAAAAGCATGCTGTCAAGAAATGAATGATTCTTAATGAAACACAGAAAGAAGACAGATTTTGAATTACCTGAATATATTATCCAGATCATCAAAACTTCCAATATTTGCCCAGCCATAGTCAACATAATCAACTTGTTCTCCGTTCTCTGGTGGATTCTGAAATAGTTCAGAATCTTTACCAAATTGAGCTGTCTCATCTGCCGAAATATAATAGGGATCAGAACATGAAATGTTGTGATTAAAGGAGAATTTGGTTGGAGCCATATAAAATTGACGCATCACCTCTTAAGGAGCCCTGTTTAGAATTCTTTGTTATATTGTTAGATGCAGCATTTCCCATAGAATCCTGATCAGCTTTTGCAGCATCTAATAAAGATGGATTGGTTTCATCAGGCCATGAACTAAGAGCAAGTCCCGTTGCAGGGTCACCAGGGTCATACTTGGAATTGTTATTTAGTTTAACACCATGTTCAGATTTGATAATAGGTTTCTTCCGTTCGACAGGGCTAACATTTGCAGTTTCACGATTTGTTTCCTTCTTTGTGGGATCTCCAAATAAAAGGGGAGGTCTCTCCTCTACTTGTTCTGGATATGGAACAATGTGATCATCGCATTCCCCCGCCTCACCCCATATAATATTTGTTAACTGAGATGTAACATAAGAATGAGAATATTTAGAACTTGAGTAAATACGTCTTTAAGCATAGAATGTTACAAGTAATGAACAATCAGACTAATGCCAGATGCAGGTATGTTAAACAGAAGACAGTTAAAACACACATCTCCTAGTGCATTGATCAAATATGAGATCAGGCAAGTTGCACCAACAAACAAAATAATGGATTTAAGGGCCAGATCAAATCATGCCACCACATATAAATGTTGTTAATTGAGTCACCTTTGGCAATAATGACATGGCTCCACACAAGCTCCACAAAAATGCAAATAGATATGTTTGCAGCAACTTATATACAGGTCGCTGGTTCATTTTCCATAGGAAAAGAAGTAACTGCCCAAGTTTTCTAGCAGTTCACTAAGCAATGAATCGGTAACAAGCTTGACATGTAACATGTTTGCTTCATATTGAATAGCGGGAAACAAGATTTAGAGAACAAGCTCAATTTGCAAATTATGTCGATTTAACTTGAATGGACAGGTCAATTAATATAATTAATAAACTTAAAAGTGTCTCCAAGTTTTTAGCATGGAATTCATCTTTAGGAAGTGATCATAGTTCCTACTAATACGTTATATGATATAAACACAAAGAAAACAGATCATCTTGATATTATTTGTGGCTTAAGTAAAGCGTAATGTAAGTTGGCCAGATTTCAGAAGTACGTTTACATCACACTGAGATGCATTTGATTTTACATTCCACCTATGTCTGCAAACACCCTTTCGTGTATGCCAATAGAACCTTTTGTTTGGATTATGCCCTCAGATGCCATAGATGATTGTTAGTATAGGGGCTATCTGATTTGTAGTTGACACTTCACTTTATAATAAAAGGGTTTTTGTTGTTTTCACTTAAACCTTATTGGCATCGATAAGTAGTGCACAATGTCAAGTCCGTGTAATCAAGGCAAACCTTCCGCTCCCTATGGGTTAGGGAGATTGACACTGGGAGGGTTTGGTACTTGGTCACTAAACTTGTTCGAAAGTCGAAGTCTTCGACTGGGCATTGAAACTGGATAAGACTTGTATGACATAAAGTTTGACACAGGAGTGCCAGACAAATACTATGGGTTAGTGGGAGCTTGCGTCATAGACACATCAGTGGAACTGATGAGTTCGAATTCAACTCACATCGATTCTGTCACATGATCTTTTCTTTATAACAGTCAATGATAGAACTGATTACTTGTGATAGGTATGTGTGAACCTTAGACTTGAGGGATCAGAATGCACTTGTGACGTCAAGTTAGTCATTAGAGTAGTCTGACCCAATTCATCTGTTGGTGGGGTCAACCTTGAAGTGCAACTCTAATGGGCAAATGGTAGTCCTGATTGATCACCAAGAGGGGATTTGTTCTCTCATAAGTGAATGAGTAAGTATACTATGTTTTTATGAATAAATGAAATCAAAGTTTTTGGCCAAAGAATTTGAGCTGCTCGTGTTAGACACGGGAGGTAGCTCAATGATGTCATCTTATTATGGGAAGTGCATATGGTCAAGTCCTATAAGTTAAACATGACCATGACTCTCACTTAATTGAGATACTAGAACATAGACTTATAGTCATACGATATTCATATTGGAAAGGTTCCACAATGATCCGTTCACTGAGACTTGTAATCTACAATGTGAGCCTCCAAAGCATAGAATCAAATTAGTCACTCCTCTCTCTCTCTCTCCTAGCTGTCTTCTATAGAGAAAAGGGAGAGGTTTTCCTGCAGAATCAAATTATTCCCTCCTCTCACTCTGTCCTAGCCATCTCCTATAGAGAAAAAGGAGAGGTTTTCCTGTAGCAATTTCGGCGTGGTGATTTATAGATAGTAGTAGTTTTGTTGTTCGACTCAGAAATCAAAGAACCCCAGATTTCGCAAAGATATCGAATTCATCAAAATGTATGCTTTTGATTTTAAAGTTTGAATATGCGATTCAGAGATGACACCGTTGGGTTATGTTTTCCATTGCGTTTTTACCTAGAACCCCAACACCTTTAAGGGCTATAAAGCTCAATTTTTAAGTTAACACTTTCGAGATTACAGAAATTAGTAACATGGAAGGGCTCTTGGAGGGTTAGTGGAAATTCTATCGAATCTTACGCTTGGTTTTTGTTTGTTTTTTAAAATTGATTCAGTAAGATGATTTATTTGATTTAGGTGTTAGCGGAGTTTCTACATCTATTTACTTGTATACATACTTGAGGGTAAGATTGTCAATTGGGTCGGGCGTTCATCTGGCTTATATTTTGAGCCAAGCCTAATTGATCATGAATTAGGCTGAGTTTGAGCCTACACTGTGAACCCGGTGAATTTGTGAACTAAGCTTGAGCTTTATTAGACTAGGCCCGAGTAGCCTAAATCATAATTTTAACCTCTATTATAGTGCTTTGTCATCATATAGCTAAGTTATCTTAAAGCTAGCTTACATAAATGATGTGAACGTAAAATATCTCTTTTTAAGATTGGGCTTCACAACATAAAAGATCACGTGAATACGACCCATTGAGCCAGATTAGTCGACCACACCCAAAGAAAGAAGGCAGACAGAAGGCCCATGATGGAAGGCAAGTGGAGGACATAGCTAATGCGGAAGTAGCTTACGTGAAGGTAGCCAACAAGTGGAAGGATAGCTGGCAAAAAGAGTCAACAAAGACTAAGGCAATGTTTGGTTATGTTTCCATACCATGTTTGGTCCAAAATTCTCACCAAACTGTTTGGTTCACAAAATGTTTGGTCAAAAATATCCTACTTTTTTTATCTAAAAAAAACATAATAATTATTTTCCATCTTTCTACACCTACTTTGTCCCTACACTCCTCTCTATGTGGTCTCTCTCTCTTCTCTCTCCTCTCTAACAGACAAAAGTTTCATGATTTGACTGCTACAGTAACTTTTGTTCCATCTGGAAACAAAACCAAACATTATCTCACAAAAAAAAAATCACTCAAAAACCAACTCCCAAAATAAAACTAAACACAATTTCATCAAACACGGAGGTGTCCCCATAAATTTCTCACCAATAATTCTCACCAAAATATCATCCCAAAACATAACCAAACATAGCCTAAGTCTCTCCTCGACTAAATTTCCTAAAAAGAGGGAGATGATCCTCACATCTCCCTCATTATCTGAAACCGTCCCCACAATCCAAAAGGAAGAGAAAATCGGCCCCTAGGCCTTTTAAGTAGAAGGAGTATCATTCTTGTATTTTGGGGACATTCACATACCATTGAAAAAGTACTATCTTCATACCATTGAATCCGAGATCCGTAGATTTATTTACGATTTATGCACCATAGCTGCGCGGCCTGGTCCCCGGCCAAACTCTGCTGCATATTGATGAATATCTTCGGACCTTTATACTTCTGAATTAGGTCTGGACATCTTCATGCGCTTGCATCTTCCTGAACAAATCTGGGGAAGGATTACCGCCACCACGACCTTTGGCCGCCAGCATCCATCATGCGCTTGCTCTTGGTAGAATTACCTCCACCACCGCCTCAGGCAATCAACGTCAAGCCTAGCTCCGCCGTGCGTCCACTTTCGGCGGCCATAGAGCCGCCACGGCCATCACCTCGTGAAATCAGCTCCCACTGGTCCACACACGCCGGTGAGACACGACCCCGCTTGAACACTCGATGGCGGTAACTCGCGTACCTTTGAGGAATCCGGCAACGATTGTTGAAATGGGTGATCCCGCGTCTTTAGGTGATGTGAATCAATCAAGAGGACGAAGCGGAATGGAGTTGAAACTCCACCCTGCTGCACCTGGTACACATTCAGTAGTAACATCGTCAGAAAATGCAGCACCATTGTCCGAACAATGGGGACGCCTATTCGCGACTGCCATAACCTCCATGCTCCAAGGCAGCACCCCTTTGGAATTAGTACATGTGCTAGGAGCGACTACGATTTCTTTCCCGTAAGTTAGCTCAGGAGGTGCTCCTTTAGTAGCCCCACCTAACTATCCCAGGAATGACCATGCCAATTTTGGGAGCTAGCTCAAGAGTCCTTCCCCAAACCATCGCGGGGTTGGTCCAGCATCCTTTCCCATCAATAGCTCTGGGAGCTTTCTTCAGCTATCTAGGCAATGAGCCCAGCTACGCAGTTGCCAGCTATCCCAAGAAGCTTTTCATCCAACTTCCCATCAGATATCCGAGGATGTTTTTGTCCTTGTTACCTCAAACAGCACCAGCGGTGCAAACCTTACCCATGTATAGAGAACAAGAAGTTAGAGATAGTCCTCAAATGACATTCCAACACGAAGGACCCCAAAATGTTTCATGGGTACCTCAAGTTGACATGAGGGAAAGGTTCGAAACCCTGCAAGAGGAAATGAGAGCCATGAAACAAGCATATAGAAGGGGGCGCACCCCCTTTACCAAAGGGGACACCTTTTGGACCACGGGTGCTAACTAATGGACTACCAGCTAATTTTCGTGCTCCCAATATTGCGGAATATGAAGGATCTTCTGACCCCATGGAGCACTTGGGGAGGCTTGAGAATTGTGCACTACTCCATCAATACACCGATGGAATAAAATGTCGAGTCTTACTCACTACATTAACTTGAGCTGCTCAGCAATGGTTTTATCAATTGGTGCCCAACTGCATCCATTCTTTCGAGGAGTTTAGCTCCATGTTCCTTCACCAATTTGCTAGTAGCAAAAAGTACCAAAAGACACCTTTGAGTTTATTTAGCATCCACCAGGGGGTCAAGGAGCCCCTACAAGGATATATACAGATATTCAATGCTACTGCCCTCGAGCTTCCCTCAGCTAGTGCTGACGTGCTATCCAACGCGTTCTCCCAAGGCCCTGGGGATGTGGGCTAGCTGCAATCAAGGTAAAGTTGGGCAGCAGCCTCAAAGTAAAGCTGGTCAGCAGCCTCAAAATAAAGTTCGTCAGCACCTCAAAGTAAACCTCGTCAACAGCCTCAAAGTAAACCTCGTCAACAGCCTCAAAGCAAAGCTCATCGGTAGCCTCAAATTAATTATACTCTCAAGACTTTGAAATTCTTTTAAACTGTCAAAAGTAGGGAGACTTATGATGTGAACTTAAAATATCTCTTTTTAAGATTGGGCTTCACAACATAAAAGATCACGTGAATACGACCCATTGGGCCGGATTAGTCAAGCACACCCAAAGAAGAAGGCAGACAGGAAGTCCATGATGGATAGCTGACACGAAAGTAGCTTACGTGGAGGTAGCCAACAAGTGGAAGGATAGGTGGCAAAAAGAGTCAACAAAGACTAAGTCTCTCCTCTATTAAATTTTCTAAAAAGAGGGAGATGATCCTCACATCTCCTTCATTATCCGAAACCGTCCCCACAGTCCAAAAGAAGAGGAAATAGGCCCCTAGGCCTTATAAATGGAAGGAGTATCATTCTTGATATTGGGGACATTCACATATTATTGAAAAAGTACTATCTTCGTTGCATTTACTCCCGAGAGAAATTAATAAAAATTTATTTATGTATTTCTTATATTTAATACTCAAAAATTATCTAATGGTTTTATTTTTCATAATTAAATCATAAATTGTGTTTCTGTTGATATGATTTTGTGGTGTGAAAATCAAACCGCATCAATAAGACATATAGTATTTTTTTTATTTTATTAAAGCTTGCAAAATCGATGAAATGCATATATTAGATTAAATTTTTCTTTTGAAGATATTTTGGAATAACTTTCAATTTTTTTATGTTATCTCAAATATATTGTGAAACTCTCTAAATTCTGATAATATTGGTTCATGACTTCACAAATAAAACTTTGGAATTACATATATTTATTAGCGTAAACTTTTATTTAGCGTATTATCCAAGATTAGTCTCTTCACATGTATTTTATTGGATACATTTTCTTGAGAAAATATTGTTAGTGTGAGTCGACCCCCAAATAATCCCGAAACTCATAAATATTGTAAGGCGAATTTGGTCCAAGTCAAGTTTATGAGATGAGTTTGAGCTTATAATATTCAAGTCCGATGGATTTGAGTTTGAGTCACTTTATGTTCCGCTCACGAGGCCCGATCGACAAGCCTACTTGGAGGTTGGTTTAAGGGGTATCCTACTGGAGCTTTTATTGTTCAAGAACTGTTGCTAAGGCTATTTTGCATGTAAATAGTCGCTTAGATATAAGAGTTTTATCACAATGATCGATATGTTGTTTCGTGACATTTTGGGCTGCAGGCTCCACACCTAAGTCAGTTGACTATTACTATATGTTATCCTGATAGGCTTTTGGCTTTTTATTTTTTTTTGGGGGTGGGGGGGCTTTCCTTGTAGCTTCTGATGCTTGTCAAGGTCCAAATCTGGAAGATGACACAATTTAATTGCAGATTTTGCTAGTTTTTGGATTTATCTATCAAACCTATGCAAATGGGATGGATGATTAAGCCAATATGTGCACAATCATAACATTCTCATGTAAACATGCATTACCCATTATGCAATATTAGAATTGAGACTTGGAAATGGATTTGTTTCGCAAGCACATTTGCGTGCGTGAACTGAAGATCACTCTCCGTTCCCCGAAGTATATATGTATTTTTCCTTTTTCCATGCATGTCTATATATACTCGTCTTGTATCAAACTCAACTTATTATGAGATCATGTCCCCTTCAATTTTCAATACTTCAGTGCCTTCTATATCATATCTTTTTAAAGCTATTGGAGAGATCTTCCTTCCAGAGAAATAACTAATACTCAGAAGTTGCCTGATTTTATATAACTAGTACTAAATAGCATAATCCAAGCAACACGAGCAGTATCCTCCGAACATCCCTACGAAATCGATTCAACAACGATCCAATTTTACGTTTGGATTGAAGGGTTTGGGAGTTAAGGCTTTGAAATCCATTTAAGCTTGTTTGTTGGGAAACATTTTAGTAAAAACTTTCAATGGATTTCAAATACAATAACACATGAGCTATTTTATTTTTTCATCATTAAGCTGGGAGGGTTGGACTCCTAATGATGTAGAATCCAATTAGCTCCAAATCCTTTCCTCATTCTATATATTCATCCTTTCCTCAAAACCCAAATCTAAAACGCAACCTAAGATAAATTTCTCTGTTTTGATTTGTTCTCTCTCGAGGAAGGCAGGCAAGGCAGCAGCAACAAGTAAAGAAGAGAAGGAAATTCAGATTATGAAAAAGTGAATAAAGAATGAGAAAGTAAATGAAAGAGGCATATGATATGATATAATGAATACATACATACATACATACCTCTTCGTCGTTCCAATCAAACATAGCTACATAATAATAATGGACCCTGACTTCTCAACACACCCTCTCAATTGTAGCCCATACGTGGGCGGCCACCCTTTCCAGAAAAAAAATGGCAACACAAGAATTATTGTAGTAAAATTAAATTGAATTGAATTTTTCTTTTCTTTTGCTGTTCAAAACAGAGACATTGAGAACGACCAAGAAGAGTGTAGGGTGTGGTACAGAGAGAAAGTTGTGGAGAGAGAAAGAGAAAAGAAGACAGGGGGAGGGAGGGGGGATGTGCTGTGCAGTGGGGGTTGCGGGGCCCACTCCCAAGGGTGTCTCATATTTTCTGAGGGCCAGAAGAATTGTGTGTAATACAGCGAATCTAAAGTTTGTGGCCAAGGAGACGCAGATCTATTGCTGCCCACTCATTGGCTAATATTTATTTGAATCACAAAATTTACAACAAAAAAAAGTCATTTGCAAAACAAATATTTATTAGTGTGTCCCCTCAGTTGGAAATAAGTTGGAAATAAGTGAAAGTGGAATCTACTTCAATTTTTTTGAATCACTAGGGAAACTCGCAACCGTCACCCTTAAGATGCGTATTGGATAAAGTTCGTTCTTGTGTAATAGCCTATAAACCACACAAAAGAGATAAGGCAGCTTAGATTACCAATAGCTGACAGGGCTCCTAGCAGAGGAGGCCAATGGGCATCCCTTCAAGGAGAATCGAAGTCATGTCCTAAAAGACAAGACTCAGCTGCCCGAACAACTCCGTTGGGGGTTGCCCTCAAATCTACTTCAATTAATTTTCGAACTCGTCCCGATCTTGATATGTTCCTAGTCAAACTTGAATTATAATCAAACACAATTCAAAACACTTCCAAATCCCATTCGGTTTATGTGTACTTTCACAAAAAAAATAAGTATCACTCCTATCACTTAATTTTAACTATGGATGTGATACATCTGGGCCGCAGCTGGACCAAGAGTTAAGTAATGAGAATGGGCCAGATCTGGAAAACAAGAGGCCCAAGAGACTTATCAAAAAACCAAGCTGGATTAAAGAATTTGACCCAAAATAGAATTAGGGTTTAGAATTGAAATTGTAACAAATGAATTTTGGCTGCTAGTGTATGTGTACAGCAGATCCAAAAATATCTAATATTTTATGTATTTAAAAGGCTGAGTGGGGAATGAAAAAGGTATCAGAAAAAAATTGTACCAACTCTCTTCTTCCTCCTCCTTATTTCCGTTGGAGTTTTTTATTCCTTTATCTCGAATTAAAGGAAATTCATCCGCCATTGTTATCATTTTGGTGCTTTCAATTTTTACCATGCCTTCCAACAAAAACCTTGAAGATGCTATCATAGCTCCGATCGAAAAAATCTCCAAGCTCCAAACAAATTTCGATCTCCGACACGACACCTTAACAGCGGTGGTCGCCGACCTTCAAGCCTAGATTTTCGTTCGTCCTCTCTCCTTCGATTCACCATCAACTTTCGAGTAGCCACCGCCTCCTCCCTCGCCGCCTCCACCACTTACTCCTTCCAGAGCCTATCCCACCCCCTTTATTCATCCTCCTCCACGCCAACCGGCCTTTCCTCAACTCAAACCTCCAAAAATCCATCTACCTCCATTTGATGACTCCTCTCCTTTAGATTGGATGTTTCAAGATGAACAATATTTCCAATATTATCAAGTTGCCCCTAAAAATCGCCTGGAAATAGTTGCCTTCTATATGTCCGGCAATGCCCTCAGCTAGTTTAAGTGGATGTATTCAAACCGTCAACTCTCATCCTGGGATGCATTTGTTCGGCGTTGGATATCCGTTTTAGCCCATCCTCGTACAAAAATCACCAGGCAGAGCTATTTAAACTCCGGCAGACATCATCGGTCTCCGACTATCAAGACCACTTCAAAAAGATTTGCAATCAGGTCGTTGGGTTAACCCCGGAAGCTATCCTTAACTGGTTCATGCTGAGTCTCCGACAAGATATGCAATGTGAGCTGGCCATATTGCAGCCACATTCTATCTCTCAAGCCATGGGTTTTGCTAAATTAATTGAATCCAAGTTTGCCTCCTACAAATCTCTAGCCCATTTTTCATCTCCTAAACCACCATTAACTTCACACCCACCTTTACTTCCACTGCCTCCACCTAAACCCCCAATCCTTATCAAACGGCTTTCTCCGTCGAAAATGCAAGAACGAAGAGCCAAAGGCCTTTGTTTCAACTATGATGAAAAGTTCCACTGATAAGAGTCGTTTTTACATAAGTTTTTAGGTCCTTTTAATGACAATTCAGGCCCATATATAGTTTATTTCGTGCCACTCATGCGTTTAATATGTGTGTAAAGTGCTTTCAGGTAGTAAGCGACGATGGACGAAGAAAAGGGCAAAAAGACGACTCATTTACTCAACTCTACTCAAGGCTACGCACTGAGGCACCTAGGCGCCATTTTTCTCGCGCCCAGGCGCGACCCAGCAAACAAATATCAAAGCTTCGCATTGAGGCGCCTAGCGCCTGGGCGCCACATATCGCACGCCTAGGAGCCCCATTTTCCGCGCCTGGGCGCCCTGAAACGTTTGCCCCAAGAAAGACACGCCACATAGGCGGCGTCTAGGCGCCGCGATAACAGAATTTTGGAACTATAAATAGGATTTTTCAATTCATTTTGAGGGTTCGAAATCTAGGTTTGTGGAGGCATTTTCTGGGTTTTGAGCCATCATTTCATCTTCTTTGAAGGGCAAGAAAGAGATAGGAGCTAAGGCTTGAAGTTCTAAAGCAAGGATCCATCATCAAGCAATTGAGGGAGTTTTAATTGCTTGCATTTACATGTTTATTTCCATGAGTATGTATATGTTTGTATTAGATTTTCTTAAGGCCTTGATGAGAGGCTAAATTGTATTACTAAGGCCATGTGAAGGCCTATTTTACAAATCAATATATGTGAAGTGAATTATCGTATTAATTCTCCTATTGCTTTATGTGTTGATTTTGTGCTTTTATCACAATCATATGCTTGATCACCATATGCTTGCTATTGTGCCTATTCTATCCATTCGAAAGAACATAGGTTAGGGTGCAACAAGAATCAACGCATCATCCGAAACTAATGTGGAATTGCCCCTAGAAATAGGTAAAGATTTCCGGGTGCTGTTAGCCGGATTTATCCGGGGAAACTCTAGAACGTTAATGCGTGGTTATTGATTAGATTCTCAGATAGACATATTTAGAGAACCGTCAATTAATCATAGGATTATTATGAGCTGAGACATCGGGTAATAGTTAATTAAGGATTTTCCACCGAAGCAATAGGAGTCTAATAATTCGAAGAGTAGCTCACGTATATTGATGAGTAGATTAGATTGTAGCATGTGCCTTAGTCATTTTATCACTCTTGAGATTTAATCTATAGTCCGTTTCTATTTTGTTCTTCGCTTGCTTACTCATTTTATTGCAATTTACTTTTGTCCATTTTCATTAATCATAAACTAAAATACCTAGTCCTTG